>OZ010582.1:57103474-57228474 GCA_963932145.1 Acanthosepion lycidas | reverse complement strand
TCTGGGCAAAAGAATATTTTTTTGTTGAAAATCCATCTCACTCTAGTCGTAAAGATTTACGAAATATTTTTAATGTCATATCCTTTCAAGATGAAGATTGTAACGAGTCTCTACAGATTCCATTCCAGAAAGATTGACATAAACTCTGATTTATACTAAAGACAAAAATATATTCGTTTGCTTCTCTTCATACTCATGTCTGCAATGGCAACTGGACTGTGACTCTCTTGATTGTTTTAACCCTCTGTCGGATAAGCTGCTAAAATGAGACAAAATTTCAAAGTCGATAGCTTTCAAAGTTATGAACTTTATTAGATGTAGTAATCGCATTATACCACATAATTTTTGTTTGCTTATCTGTTCGTTATAATCTATATATAAAATACAATGACTTCCGTTAGTCCGTCCGTCACACCCGCTAAAAGTGCCATACATTGACCGAACGAAACCAAATCTGGGGAAGAAGTACAAACACGTAAGTGAGTACAAAGTACAGTTCCTTTTTCTAGGGTGCGTAGAAACAGCGGAGTAGGGTTTTTGTTTAATTATTTTTTCCAAACAAAACAGCTTATTTAAATTTCATCGATTGGTTTGCGAAATTGAACGAAACATAGATTTTGTAAATCTTGATAAAAAATATTAGCGATAACTTCAACAATACTATAAGGTTGGTGCAAAAATAATGTCGTTTTCTCACATATGTTACTATGTGAGAAAACGACATTATGTTGGCACCAACCTAATAAATACTGTGAGGTTTTCAACATGTTAAGTATATAAAAAACCTGTGACATACATTAGTCCGTCAGTCACACCATCTAAAATAATCATACATTGACCTAAATTTGGGAAAAGAGCGCAAACAGGTCACCGGTTTCGAAGGAGAGTTGGTTTTATTAGGGTGCGTTGTTTCGTACAATATATTTTCAGTATTTTATGCAAAGAAATTAATGAAAATTTACAACAAAAAAAAAACGATTGGTTTGCGAAATTGAACATAACTTAGTTTGTAAATATCGATAAAAATGTTAGCGATAACTTCAAGTATACTAAATTCTATGAGAATTAAAACACGCATTAGCGTGTTGCCAAAAAATTCTAATGGAATTTTTCTACAAAGGATTAATTTTCTCGTTCGAAACGACGAGAAAATGATATTTGTGATGGTCAGTAGCACACTTTGGGAACGCAAAATGAACAAAGGCACGTCGTTCTCAAAATTCTTTTCAGCTTGCCAAAAATCAATTTCTCCAGTATAATATTTGAGTGTTCTTAGCACATCTACAAAAAGGCCGATTCCGAACTACTTGACGCTGACCCTAACAGATATTCGATCGTAGTTGCCGAGGCAACCTTTTCGACCAATGAAATGTGGCAGACAGCCAAGGTATATAAAAGGAAAAGCGTCAGAGAAACAATTACTTGACCCTTCCAGACTCACTTACCGGCTGCCATTTGCCAAAAAAAAGTCAAGCTTGCATATGGAATAAAACCCCGGGGAGAACATTTGTGGGAGATTAGCTTCATCAAGATATCTGACACGCTTGGATTGGTTTAGCGTTTTATTGGGCTGGGAGTCGGTATGGCGCGTAAGAAATGGGAATAAAATAGGCGGGTCTTCGGCTACTGTTTTTGATCGGATGTTTTGAAATTAATTTAATGTCACGAAATGCGCCTGGTTTTAAAATAGGTCACCATTTGACTGTTCAATAAGAGTCGATTTTATTGTAAGCAATGAAACGAAATGCATTAGACCGATTCATACACAAAACAAAAAATACAGATATACATATAGATACGAACAGGGCGGGATAGATAGATAGATAGATAGATAGATAGATAGATAGATAGATAGATAGATAGATAGATCTGTTCAAATTAGAAGAAAGACACAAAAAGAAAAGGAAGACAGAAAGAAAAATTATAGATAGATAGATAGATAGATATGCAAAGACTGAGATAAACAGATAGATAGATAGATAGATAGATAGATAGATAGATAGATAGATAGATAGATATGCGAGAATGTATGGATATAAATATAAATAAAAAAGAATATTTCGCTATGAATATTTTACATATATACAGGGTGCGATTGATAAATTATCGTCTAAATTTGGCAAAAATGAAAATAAAACTGATATCTTACTTTAGCTGACATATTTTCCAAGATTACGCAAAAACCTCTTGAAATACTAAACAGTAAATTTATTCACTAAAATCGCGATTGGCTTCAGCCACGGCCTCCAGTCAACTTCGGAATCTACTGTAACTCTTCTGGGCGCACTCCTTGTTTAAGTTGGTGAATCCAGCCATAATCCTTTCCCTTCATTTCATCTTTGTGTTTATGAATGACCAAAGATGTACTGGAGTTAAGGAGTTTTAATGATTTATAACTCAAACTCTTTTTCTTCTACTCTAACAGCTTCTTATCTCGCACCTCCCGTCAGTGGAACTCTCTTCTTATTAATTGCTTCCTGATAGCTATAATCTTCAAATATTCAAATGTAATGCCAATCGACATCTTCTAATGACTTGATCTTGATCCTTGCCATTCCGTTTATCCTTTTCCAAAACACTCCTCTTTACTCTTACAATCACTTTCTGTAATCCCTTGATTCCTAGTGGCACCCCCTCCTTCCTTGTAGTGATTTGCTTAAAAAAATCTGTACCCTACAGATAATAATCAAGGGAGTCTGAGGAGTAAGGTGGTCAGATATAAGGCGTGATGTGGTCACAGAAATTGCATGACAGCCATGACTGGGTTCAGCTGCTTGTGCCGTATGTTGCAGAGTCCAATTACCAGACATAGGTTCTCCAGTAGCCACCGCCTTAAACCAGAGCAACTCTATCGCCTCAAGGAACTAGCTGTAATGCATACTGGTTATTTCCTTTGCTTTCTAGATATAAATAAAGACAACAAAATTTTGTTACACAGCGAAATAAATATTAAATATCAACAAACAACATTACTTAAGAGCTAAAAAAACATTAATTATTTCTACTAATAATGAATAAGAATAGATACGAATAATTGCATTTATTTTCACTCCGACAACTTTTTAGTATCCAAAGAACCTTCTTCTCAGTGTGCCGAAATGTTTTTCTTGTCTTGAACTCGAAAGAAATCGGGGTATATAAGAGATTTTCAAGCTCAAAATCAAAGCGATTGGCAACCATTCACCCGTATATTGAATACTGTTGTCATAACTGGTCTGGTGCTCCTGTTGTACATCTAGAGATTCTTGGCAAAATCCAAAGAAGGATCTGTAATGCAATCGATCCTGACCAGATCGATTTCGACTTCAGTCACTTTCTCATTGACATGACGTGGCTTCCCTCTGTCTTTTCTATAGATATTTTCATGGCCTCTGCTCTGACGAGTCTTTATCCCAGGTTCACTGAATACAAAAATTTAAGCGTGCTACTAGATTGGCACTCAACGCCTCAGTATCTAAATGCAGTTTCTATTCTAGCACTTCTCACCTGTTGATAGTCTCCTCCGTTTACTTTTCTCCCTGATAACTACAAACTTCAAAAATTTAAATATAACGTCAATCGCCATCTGTCTTCAGTTCATCTTTTGTCCTTTACTCAATCTTCGTTATTTTCAGTCTTCTCTTTCACTTTCACTCCCTGTAACCCTCTGTATACAAGTAGCATCACCGCCATATCTGTTGTTCCTGCTGTACATCTCGAGATTCTTGAAAAAGGATCTGAAATGTAATTGATCTGACCAGGCATCTTGAGTTCGGGTCACACTCTTCTACTGTTCATTTACTTGCATGCAACCGTCACTTCTACTCCAGTAGTATTTTTCTCGCACTTCCGACCTGCTGAACTTCTTTCCGTTTCCTTCCTTCCCTGATGACTACAATAATCAAAAATTTGATGAAATGTCAATCACCATCCTCTTTCTTCTTGTATCCCGTTCATCTGTTGCCCTTTCCTCAATCCTCCCTCTTCTCAACCTTCTCTTTCACTCCCTGTAACCCTTCTACGTACAACTGACATTACCCCCTTCTTTTTTTTTTTTTTTATAGCGGCGCAGAAAAAAAGATATGGTTTTTAGTTCATGGCTTTCTAAAGATGTGTTCTGAAATATCATACGTAATATATATATATATATATATATATATATATATATATATATATATATATATATATATATATATATATATATATGTATAATATCCGTGGTAAATATATATATATATATATATAGGTGGGGGTGTTGATTCGTTGGGCTTGTCAGAATTCTATACTTTTGTCCATGCAATGTATTTCTTCTGACTATATAACGATTTCAGGTCACGAATTATGGGTTCTCTTGAATAAAATCTGGAATAATTATTGGATTCCGTTTAAGAGCTCTCAGAATTAGTAGTCTTCAATATTTACATGAATTGGAGAAATGCTTTGAAAACTCCCCAAATACCTTGATTGTTTCGTATTCAACGCGGAGCAAAATTCTCCAAAAATATTTCGAAATAAAAGAGTGGATCATTCTGTCAAACCAAACGAATCAACATATATATCTAATCTCTCTCTCTCTCTCTCTCTCTCTCCATATATATATATATATATATATATATATATATATATATATATATATATAGATAGATAGATAGATAGATAGATAGATAGATATAGATATAGATATATAGATATAGATATAGGGAAGATGTTATAGTTATTCCAACGAGAGAAAAGTGTATATTTTCAAAAAAAAAAATAAACTGCAAAAGTTTTTGGTTGAAATGTGGAAATATATATTATACACTATTTTCCATAATTTTGCTACTCGTATTTCTGGTTTAGCGACCTTCTTCAATCAAAGAGTAGATATTTCTATATATTATAAAAATGATTTTTTTTTTTTTTGCCTGGTAGGGATTCAAATGTCTTTCTTGGACCGGAAAACAGAAATACATGTAGCAGAATTATGGAAAATTGAGTATAATATAATATATATATATATATATATATATATATATATATATATATATATATATATATATATATATATATATATATATATATATCAACTACTGTGATGAACCAAACTACCATTCTCCCCCAAAGAAAATATGTAAAATTATAATTTTTACATTCGAATTTCCTCGGAGTATTGAAACAATTTTTTTATAAACATAGGCACTGTTTTACCAACCCTAAATTAATGTATCAGACAGCTCTTTCTCAGAAATTTTACGAATTGAAGCAGAAATTTCTGAACCCACGGATAGACTGGAAAATTATAGGTTTCACTCATATTCCTAGTAGTCTCAATGATAGGGTTAAACCCTGTTTAGAAAATAAAATTAGAATAATAAAATACAATAATCAGAGGAAACTATTAAATCAAAGGAAAGAATTAGTTTGTCGACATAGAAGTAAAATTAAACTTCTATAATAATATAAATCTCTTTATTGCATTTTAATTCTCTAACACTTCTAATTTTGAATATATAACTATATTTCATTTTCCTATATTTCAATTTCTTCTCCATATTAACCCTATCTCTCTTGATCTAAGAACTCTTTTGATCTAAGAACTCTCTTGATCTAAGAACTCTTTTGATCTAAGAACTCTTTTGATCTAAGAAGTCCCTTTCCTTTATCGCTCTCACCACTTTATTCTTATACATTTTAAATTTTATTTTTAATATAACTTTGTATAGCTTGGTACTTTTAATATTTTAACTGATCTTTAAAGTTAGAATTGAATAATTTATTCTATGTTTAATCTTTTTATTATTTAATATTAATTTTTTAAATATAATCTTACTTAATATAAACCATCTAAATAGGATTGACTGTTAATCTTGTTAACATAATATCACTTGTAGGTAGAATTCGATATTTTTTGAAGTGTGAACCTAACTTTGTTTATGTATATAATCAGCAATTTCCAATTCAACACCTTATTCTTCATAGAAGCCCAACTTATAGTCTTACGGTTAATATTTGGTTTGAATTTGTGGAGCCTATTCCATTTAAGACAGATACTTTCCGGCATCCTTTTACCACTGACTCGGGCATTTCGTCTGACTGAGGCGTCGATATGGGTAGGTTCTGTGTCTATTTTTCGACTGCTATCAAAGTAAAATTTTAAATCTCTAATTCCGCCACGAACACAGTCCATCTACGGGGGTTGAATAAGACCGACTTACATCGCGCTGGCTGAAATAAATCGATCCACCGCCATATGAGGTAATTTTCGCTTTTTGTATAATATACATACATAGATACACACACACACACACACACACACACACACACACACACACACACACACACATATATATATATATATATATATATATATATAAAAGAAAAACAGACCACTTTAAGGAACCATTATAATAATTTATTTCACCAAAGCCATTTTAAAGGACGCCGGATCATCAAATAGCACTTCCAAAAATGAAATGAAACGAAAAATGAAATTAAAATTGATGGGTAGTGTAAGTTTTTGTAATTTAACAGAGAGTGTAAAAGGGATAGTTAAAGATACATGGTAAAGTATAGGGAGGGATTATTTCATATCTCTCTCTCAAGTATACTTTATATTGTGGGAGGAGGAGTGACCAGACCTTGACTTATTTAGACGGTTAACTTAACGGAATTGATATATTGAAATGGGAGGGGAGAAAGGAGAAAAGAAAAAGGAAAAAAAGAAAAAGAAATAAGAGGGAGAGGGAAGTAAAGAGAAAGATGCTGTAATTGGGTTTTAGCAATTTATGTAAAGAATAGATTTTAATGTCTGATAGTAATTTAGATGCCTAAAAAAACCCGAATAAATTAATTTGATGTTTGCTATCAATTTAAATATTTAATTTTTTTAAAACAAATAGTTTATGGATTTAATATAAGTTACAAACTATATTTATTAACACATTTATAGAGAACATAATAAAAAAAATATTTTAAATTTTAACAGTTTGCTTACGCGACCGATCGTTCTTTTTTAATAGTGTAAAAAATAGTTACGGTAACATCTTTAAATCTAATTTATGAATGCAATTTGTAATTATTTTTATATGGGTAATAGATAGATAGATAGATAGATAGATAGATAGATAGATAGATAATATTAGTGGTTAATATATACATACATATATATATACATATATCTAAAACACACACACACACACACACACACACATATATATATATATATATATATATATATATATATATGTAAAAAATTCCAAGAGGATAGAATCCAGGTAGAACTCAATGTCAAGGACAGAGTAAGGATATAACAAAAACGCTTAAACACTAACATTCCATGGTCACAATGTATTACATCGGAATCGTAAATACGATCCAATTCATCAGACTTACGAATTCAAAAAGAAATCATGAAAAAATAACTTCGGGAATAAAAAATAAAATTTAGTGAGAGTGTATGTATGAGAGTGTGGAACGGATGCAAGGTAACAGACGAAAGAAGAACAGGAAGGTCTAAAGGTGAAGGTGGGGATTAAAATTTATCAGAGAGAAGCTTTAAAGAGGAGAGTCAAAGACGGTTTAAGTGAGAGAGATACAAATAAATATGAATACTCTCGGATGTCTAATACATTTCTGAATCGCTGACGTAAAATAAATCAAAGATCGACACCGGAAAAGTCTATACATTTTGTGATAACACACACAATAGACGATATTATCTACACTTAAAGATCAGAAGATGAGTGAGGGAGAGTCGATATTATTTTATCAAATTTTCTTGATTTCACAGCGGTCCTTTTATAAATGCCCTTCGGTTGTAGCTTCCTCCATCTTCCCCATCCCCTTTTTCCTCTCTCTCTCTCATCTTCTGATCTTATATATATATATATATATATATATATATATATATATATATATATATATTGGAAGTGTTATCTGATGATCCAGAGTCCTTTTAAAGGGGTCTGGTGAAATAAATTATTATAATGGAACCTTAAAGTGGTCCTTTTTTTCTTTAATATATATATATAAATATATATATATATATATATATATATATACATATATATAGATATGTATATATATATATATATATATATATATATGAACTTCCGATCCTTAGCTATGAAAATTAATGATGAACATCTTATATTCGTTTATGATTGATTTCATCACGATATTTCGGTTAATCTTATCGAATAATTGTACATTCCTATTGCTCAGTGGTGCTATAAAAACCTTGGAGAATTCCAGTATGCTATGTTGAATCATTTCTAAGATAGAACGGTTCATAGCTTAATCTAACAATTTTGACAATTTTGCTGCTACACGATTTGGAAAAAAATGCTGTTACTCCCGGTATACACACACACACACACACACACACATATATATATATATATATATATATATATATTTCACATCACATAAACAAATAGGAAGATAACGTCAATGAACTTTGCCCTATTTCACGTATAAAAACACACACAAATACACACATATATATGTCTGTGTTTGTACGTGAAAAAAGGCAAACACACAAACACACACACGCACATATATATATATATATATATATATATATGTGTGTGTGTGTGTGTGTGCGTGTGTGTGTGTGTGTGTGTACGTACGTGAAATAGGGCAAAGTTCATTGACGTTATCTTCCTATTTGTTTAAGTGATGTGAAATCTTTGACCGGGCAATATCAGATTTGGCTTTGAAACATTTGATAGAATCAAAAAAATTACAGTTTGTGCCAAAAAAGCAAATACTTCATTTCTTTTCTTTTTTCACATCCAGAAATTATGATTTACAGTTAAAAATTTGGCATGTAGACACCTTAGAGAAAAAAAACCACAAAGTCTTAAACAGTGGATCCTAGCCAACATAACTAATTCATATCTATTTTCTTATATTTAAAACCGTTACTCATACAATTATCAAAATTATAGCAACATCGAGCCTGGTCAGTACCTAGCAGGGTGACGTTCTGGGAATGCCAGGTGCTGTAAGCTCGGATGCATGTGTTGTGCAATGGTTAACACCTCGGATTACGAAATCGCGTTCATTATTACTTACGCGTGAAAAAGATGTAAATCCACGTTTTTCTGCCTACAACCATGGGTAAATTATTAAGACCTGTATCAGTAAATCAGTATTATGTCTAAAAACAATCTTTACAATTTAAAAATATGTTGTGGCTTTAAATAAGGTATAAATAAATATTTTAATAAATTTCCGGATGAAGTGCCACTCAGCCGGAAGGTAAAGTTTCCGGGTAAGGATTTATATATCAAGTACGTTCTAGATAAAAAAGTAGCCATCGTTAAAGGAAGACGTACTATACAGTTAGACGAAGAATTCTCCGTGGCCGAACGGAAGATCTGCTCTGTTGATCTGCCATGAGAAAAGATAAAAGTAGCAACAAATATGACCCAGTTGACATTTAAAAAGTAACCAAAAAGTTCCTTGCAGTTTTATTTCGTCCCGTGGGAAGAAGCGATCACTGATTCGCAAATGTGTGCATCATGTGGCAGGAACACCATGGGAATGGGCGTATTGGCATTTATCTTGAGCAATGCAGGTGCGTTGGGCACACGCAGCAGTCATAGTTCGAGTAGCGGCGAAGAAAAATGGGAGCTTGTGCGAGTTTGTCTGCTGAATACATCAAGTCTTATGTCGAGAGTGAATGCATGGCCAGGCATTGATTCCAGAGTCAAGGCCATGAGATCTATCCCTTCGTGATGAACCCTGCAGTGGCGGACATAGGTCTTAGATGATGAGGCACTTATGGTGGTTACAGAGGAGGACAACTGTCAAGCTTGGGGTGAGGTTGCCAAATGACTTCAGGTTTCGACTGAAACAGCCAGACTTCATCTGCACCGCATCGGGAAGGCCTAGAACTTGAGCAAGTTGGCACCTAACATACAGTCAGAATCCAACAAGCAACAATGGGAGACAACCTGTTTCTCGTTGTTCCTCGGCACCGCAACAATCGAGTGCTCACAATTGTCTGAATGTGGGTACTATATGATACTCCCAACCGTGCCGGATATTTGTTGTCAACACGGAACCCTGTGCCTCACGTCATTAGACCATCTCTACACCCACGCAGGATCATGCTCTGTCTCTTGTTGAATAGCAGACTAACGCTGCACTCGTAGCTGCTGCCAACCAGCTAAACTGTACGCGCAACAGTTTGCAACAGGCACTGAAGCAGAAGGTCCCAGCATTGGTTCATCGCAAGTGTGCACTGTTTCTCCATGACAGCGTCAGTCCTCGTGTCGTACGGTTGGTCAGGTTTGACATGCGGCGACTTGTTGGAGTGACACAGTGCCATGCACATTACTCCCTGGACCTTATGCCAACAGATTAACACCACTAACATTGACGACAACCTTCGTCGGAAATCCTTCACAAATGAAGGAGACTTGCAGTAGGCACTCACTGACTTCTTTGCATCCAAGACATCTGATTTTTACCGCCAGGTAATTGTGCAGCTGCAGGCAAAATGTTCTGGGTGCTGATGGGGATTACCTTGAAGATTAACGCTGTACCAGACTTTCTGTATACCTTTTTATTCTAATACATCAAAACCGGCAAGAATTATTTTTCCTTTGTCTCTATCCCTCCCCATACAGTGATAGGTGGATCTATAAATACGTTTCTCCTTTAGTATTTTTTTTTTATTTTGCTGTAATGCACCAGGCCTTCCATTATTTATATTCACAGCAAAACAAACAAGAAATAAAATAAAAAGCTTAGGAAAGAAACTGACCATGCTTTGAAAAAATTTTGAAAGACAAGGGCGTATTTTCGCTACTGCAACAACAGCACTCCTCTTTTCAGCTTTCGGTTTTACCAAATTCGATATTTGTTAGGGAAGGGAAGCTTCGATGATTAAACACCAAACTTCTGAAAGTTATTTCACGGAGAATTTGTTTTATCAACATCTGTTTATAAGTCTTTACATAGTGAGACGTTAAGTGATGTCATTCCTCCTATACGGCAGGGAATATTGGACAATCTCCTCACTAATGAGGAAGATACTTGAAGCAACAGAAATGTGGTTCTACAGAAGAAGGTTGAGAATGCTAGGGTCAGAACATGTGAAAACTTAGCTGAAAAAGAAAGGACACTTATACTTAGCATTAGAATGATATTTGAAATATCTAGGACAAATAATGAGGAAAGATGACTTAGAAATATTTGAAAGTCACAGGACATATTGAAGACTAATGAGCTTGTGTAAATTGTTGGCAGAACAGAGATTAGGAGCGATAACAAAAAGACAGAATGTACTAACCGCTACAACGGACCGGAAATTGTAGAGAGCCATGATCGCTAATGTCCTGAAGGGCGACAGCACATTGAAGAAAATATACATTTCAAATATCTCACAGCACATATTGAAGGCAGTAATGACAGAAGAAAACGGAGCATCACCTGCCTAACGTGCTTGTGTAAATGGATGGCAGAACAGGGTTTAGAACAAAGGGAAGACACAGTACATCTGTGAGAAAGTGACTGTAGACGAGATGCCAGGTCAGGACCTGTCCCATTGAATATTCGTCTCTGAATTTTGTCGAGGACCTCAATATGAACATCGGGGTCACCAGACAATATATGCCAGCAGTATTCAATGCAAGGACGAATGGTTGATTTATAGATTTAAGAGAAAGAGAAAATTTAATAAAAACTGAAAAGGACAGGTAATTGCGAAGAGGCATTATCGCCAAAATTCCTGAAGAGACAGGGCATATAGAAAAAGATGGTCAGTGGTCAGGAATTAAAGTAAGTTTAGCAACAAAATATTCTTATTAAAGGTGTAAGTAATTATATTTTACTTTGTTTTATGTAATTTCGTTTTTATCCCCCCACCCCTCCATTCGAATATATTACTAAATCAGAGTATCCAACTTTATCCTTTCTCACCTCATGTTAAGAAGAAGCCTTCAATTTTGTCTTGTCTGAGTTAGTTATACCGCATGTCACTCGCTTCTTCACCACGTAAATAGAGCGAGGGAAAGAACTATTTTTCCCCCAATTATATTTCTAATGCTATGGGCATTGTCCTATCCGTGATATAACAACAACGTAATTCACAGACGGAATAGCTGAATGGAAAAAGAATAATAAACATGCTTAGTTCTTGGAGAGGTTTATAAAGCTACGTCTAACACAAAATTAGATATATACACATATACGCATGTCCCACGCAGAGAAATTACAACATATACAACAACAAATGGTTTGTAAGAAAGGGGGACCCTACTTGTAATATTTCCCAAAAAGGAAAACTGGAGTTACAGCGGTATCTCTGCGAACCAGATTTGTATTTTCTTTTTTTTTTTTTTCTTTTTTTGTTTTTGTTTCTGTAAGACCTATTTCTGTCAGCTAGGGACCGCCTTCTTCTACATCACGACTGTCTTCGTCATTATATCTCCTGATGTCATTCACCGTCCGTCACGTGATCATCGAGACTATCTTAAACAGAAGGAACAGAATCGACATTTGTAACCCAACGCGCTCTGATAAGAAAGTTCTAGGCTTGCAGTTATTTTTTTTTTTTTTTTTACTCTCGCTCTTCTCTGCGTTTTTAGTCAATTTTAATGTTCAGAAAAAAAATTAAAAGCAAAGTCAATCGTTATCTTCTGTCTTCTTAAATCCTTTTTCTTTTAGTTTTCTCTCTCTTTAATATCGTCTCGCTCTCAGTAAACCGGTGCGTGATACTGGCTTTATTGTATCCCTCATGATGAAAATATTAAAACATAAAATGAAACGTACCGAATTCATTTCTCTCATGTTGTTATCTAGACTGATTTTTTTAAATTCGTATATCAGCATTAGATACTTTCACTTTCCCCAATATAAGTTGTCAAATTTATTTCTTCTCATAAAATAAAGGAAATAATATCCTTACATTGCTGCTACGTATATTTCTAACCCCTGATCAGTTAACTGATGAAGCACATGAGATGGGCAGGTCGAGTTTTCTTCCCTTCCTTGGAGAGGAAAGAACAAACACTGCCGACTTTAAGATTGACTGACAGTTTGTTTGCCCCTGTTAGGTAGGTCAAACTCAATATTTCTACTGTAAGAAATATCGAAGGAGTGAAAAACAAATTTATTAAAAATGGTTCCTAGTGGGCCGTGACTTTCAAACTCTAAATCACAACAAATGGGACTTTTTAGTTCCTTGTTGCGTTTTACAATTTTTTAAAAGTATATCACCCTAAGCAAGCTGGAATTGCTACTAGCACGTAAGGGGTTACCGAGAGCAAGCGTAAAGAAGAGTGTTTGAGGAAAGGATAAAGAGAAGGACGCGGATCAAGATCAAGGCATCAGAACACATCGACTGACATTACATTTGAATATTTGATGATCAATCAAGCAAGTAAGAAGAAGGGTGTTCTATTAGCGGGAAGTGCGAGAGAAAAGCTATTGGAGTAGAAGAGGAGGCGTCATTTAACCGTTTCCTCAGTAAAAGGGTGGGACCGAAATGCTAGACTAGTAGTACCCTTAAATTTGGGTACCTGTCAAAGTAGCTCGTCAGAGCACTTGTCGTGAAAATATTTGTAGAAAAGGCAAAGGGAAGCCACGTCTGTGGGAAAGCGACTGTAATCGAGATGACAGGTCAGGAGCAATCACATTGCATATCCGTCTTTGGATTTTGTCGAGGATTTCGTGATGAACATCGAGGCCCAAGTCCATATCTAGCAGCAGTATTCAATGCAAGTACGAATGGTTGATTTGTAGATTGGAAGGATAGACTCAGACGAGAAAAACCTTCTCGCGCGACACAGAGGATTTAACTCCATATAATTAAAATATGAATTAGAAAAGGTGACTCCCTTAAAACTTCTCGAAGATAAGTGATTGCTAAACGACATCTGTCAGTAACTACCAATTCCTTGCAAATGAATACTCTGGGATACGATAGCATACTTATATATGCGTGTTCTGCTGTCTTACTACTAAGCTGTGTATAATGCGATGATGTAGAAAGTAACGTTAATTCTTTTAGGTGCCGTGTCCATTCAGGACGTTGGCGGTTATGACTCCTGGAAGAGGAAGAAGAGCTTGAACCAACAGAAATTTGGTTCTACAGAATGATGCTGAGAATACCATGGACCGAACAACTACGAAATTTTAAGTAAAATGGAAACAAAGAAGACATTTATACTTAACATGAGAGACAATTAAAAATGTTCTTGGCAATTAATGTGGAAAGAAGGCTGAGAAAATTTAACACTAACAGGACAAATTGAATGCAAGAAGGACATAGGAAAACAACGCATACACGAGGATTTAGATGAAATCGAAAGGACCCTTATACTTAGAATCAGAAAGAGAGTTTAAATATCAAGGGCAAATAATGAGTAAAGATGGCTTGGAAGTATTTGAAATTCATAGGGCATTGAAAGCAAGAGGGACAGAGGAAAAAAACGCATAACCCACCCAGCGAGCTTTTCCATATGAATGGCTGAACAAAGTTTATCGGCATAACGCAATTTGTGCCCAAATAGCATCATTCTTCTATGTTGGACATTTTCAGAAAGGACACACTTGTGTCCTTCTCCAAACTGCTACATTCGTAATGCGTTCTTGCCAATTCATCTCCAAACTCTTCTTAAGACATCTTTCGTTGCTAACATTCAGTAATCTAGGAATGATTTTATCATCATCATCATGATTATCAACATCAATGCCTTGTCTGCTTCAATCATGGCGTCGATCTGAAGGCAAACGAAACAGACAAACTCCTCCTCCATGCTGATCATTCTCATCCACTTCATGATTTTTTTTTTTTTTCGTCTCCCATATTCTCTCCAAGTTCTTCACCGACAGCCGAAGTCTACGGATTATGGTGCTTGCCATCCCCGGTCCGTTTTGAATTAGAGTTAACCTAATCCTACACCAGATGCCAACCAACCGACCACTGTTTCCCGATCACGAATCCCGTAACCCATAGCTGTCTTAGGGGCACCACAATTGCATCTCCTAGATTGGTTGCTAACCAAGTCTGCCCTGCTATTTACATATAGCTGGGGGTCGGTAGAGATTGTTTCATACCTTTTCCAAGACTTGCGACTGGAATTCGAATTCTGCTTTCCATTACACCTCGTCAGATTTATTTACGTAGCAATAAACGTGCTGCATGAATAAATGCGTAAACGTTAACTTTCAGACAAACATCCTTGTTTATGTGCTTTCCGTTTCGCTGCGCATGCGTGTACTCTCATCAGAATGAATATCATAGCAGGTGAAAGTGAGTGAAGATAGGTGCAAAGTTAAATCTAATGAAGAAAGACCTACCTTTGGCAGGCATTTCATCCTGACAGCTTCTCGCCAGAAATATCAAGCACTTGATTCTGAGTTTGTGGAAAGCGACTGTGTCAAGTATTTAAAGGTGATCTATTATTTTGGCAAGTTAAGAAGTGATTTGGAATAGATAGAGATGGTAAATTTTCAAATTCTCACCGTTTGCCAGTGTCATCTAATTGGATGGAACAGGGCAACACTGACTAAGAGGCTGGCAATTACGTACAACATATTTTCCTGGTCTCATAGCAGAAGAAACAGAAATAATGTCTCTTTCTGGTTAAATGCTATTTCATTTTCGGTTGGAGGCCATCACGATGTTACACAGATTTCTTTTTATTGTTTTACTAAAGATGGTGGTGATTTAGTGAGGACAGATAATAACAACATTTTACTTGCTTTTGTATTTAATTTGCATTCGCTCTAGAGATGAATCTATCTATCTATCTATCTATCTATCTATCTATCTATCTATCTATCTATCAGTTCTTTCATATCTATCTATCTAAAAGGAAAATATTTCTAGAAAGGACAGACGGAAGCCACTCGCTTCGAATGTGACTGAAGACGAGTTGCCAGGTCAAGATCGATTATGTCACAGATCTTTTTTTGGGGATTTTGTCAAAAACCTCAAGACGAATTGCTGGAGCACCAGACCAGATGTGATAGCAGTATTCAATGCAGGGACGTATGGTAGATTTACAAATGTGCAAGATGTATTCTGAGGAGAAAAATTTTCTGGCATTACAGAGTGACCCAACATTTCATGCAGCAAGTACAGCTATTGATACAATGTAATCACTCCACTTCAAATCAACTGACAACGTGAGGCCAAGTAGGTACAGTCTCCAGAAGCAGTTACCTAAACATTAGGATTTCAAGTCTGTGATCATTTTAAAATATTGGAAAGATTAGTAATTACTTGATCTCTGAATGTATGTAAAGGCTCAAATTTTGATCTTATCTCGGACAGGCTAGTGTTCAGCTAGTATTTTAAGCGCGATATTATTTTATGAACAACTTAGGAGCTAGATTCACGTAGTCTTGAGACAACAAAACATAAAGAAAAGTAAAGTGTAATATATACATAGCTAACAATGCCGCAAGGAACGACTGAGTCGAGAGTATAATTTAGATTAGGATTCGTTCAGACTAAACAAGATACCCTTTTTCCCAAAAACAATATTATATTTTCAATTTTTTGTGCGGCAGACAACTTAAAAGAAAACAGAAAGGAACCGACAAAACATCGAAATAAATGACGAACATAAATACATATATATATATATATATATATATATATATATATATATTGGCAATTCAAGAAAGAAATTCGGATTACAAACACAGAAAATGTCTCATATCGAGAATATTTAACATTGAAAAAGAAAAGAAAAAATTAATTATTTTTAATAATATGTGGAAATCTCCGCTTTTACCTGAAGACAGTCACGAGACCAGAAACACGTGTAGTGTAACATTATGTAAAATAAAGCATAATATTTTTTTCTAAATAAATCCACATTACAACCAAAAACGTTTACGGCACCTCTCTTCTCTTCTTTTTAATATACGTACTTTTCTCTCGTTGGAACCACTACAACCTCTTTCTTTTATATATATATATATATATATATATATATATATATATATATATATATATATATATATATATATATACATACATATATATATATATATATATATATATATATATATATATATATATATATATATATATATAGGGTTTCCCAAAGAAAATTACATTATTTAAAATATGATTATCTCAATAGCTACATATCTCAGGGAAACGAAAACTAAAAGATTTATTTAGCAAAATTCGAACAAGATATTCAGAAGAATGTCGATTTTATAACCGATTTCACAAAGCTTCACAAATGTTTAATGTGCGCACCACGTGTGACACGACACAAGTCACGTCATTAGTCCAGCTCCTGCTAAACACGCTATAGCATGTCTTGCGTAACATTGCCCGGTTCCTAGGGGATTTACGCTTGTAGGATTGGGTTGAGAGGTTGATTTGTTTAGCGGCATATCACACTTTATGCGTTAATTAATGCAGAAATGTAATATAATATTTTGTACGTAGTTGTATGCTTATAGAATATATATATATATATATATATATATATATATATATATATATATATATAATATTATTATTATTATTATTATTATTATTATTAAATTACTAGTAATACTCGGCTGGAAAAAAACCTCGGATAGCCCAACTTGTAAGTCTATCAAAACAAATTGGTACCCGAGGAAAAAAATAGGAAAAGAAAGAAAGAACTAGAAACATCCGAACGGAGCGAAAGAAATCGTCCAGTTCCTTAAGTTTCTAGTCCAAAGAATGAACAAAACTATGCGAGTAATAAAGCAAAAACGTAGAGTGCTCAATACAAACAATATCTACATATCTAAATGTATATATCGTGTAGATATTGTTGGTAATTTTATTATAAAAATATTGCTAAACCGGTGCTGTAGGAAGCGTAGAATATAGGCATGTCTTTTCAGATGGACCCATAGAAAAACATGACAATGTGTTAAGTCAGGTGAATTTGGTATCCTTTTTAACACGACATTGTCATTATCATTGGCACGCTCGATCGATCTTCCTGGTAGATTATCATTGAGATAAGTCCGCATAGTCAACTTAGTTGAGTTTATCTAAGCGACCATTGACTCTATTATTATTCTACAAAACTTTGGGAACAGCGTATATATATATATATATATATATATATATATATATATATATACACAGTGGGGGAAATAAATATTCGTACACATGAAAAATTGTATTTTTATAAATGTAAAAGCCTTAACTAAAACAAATTTTGATACATTTTATGTGTAAAGATACATTTTATTAAAAAATAGTAATAACCTTAATTAATTCTTATTCTAACAGAAATTAATGCATTTTTTTCGTTTTAACCCATGAAAAAAGTATTCGTACAAAACAAAAAAAAAGCATATTAACTTAATTCAATACTTTATGGAATATCCTTTATTGAGTTCAACCGCTACCAGTCTATTCCTGTACGTCTCAACTAATGATTTGCACACATTGAGTGGTATTTTGTCCCATTATTCTTGGCATATTGTCTTCAAATTCTTGATATTTGTTGGTGCTCTTTTCCCAATTTGAATTTTCAAATATCGCCATGAATTCTCGATTGGGTTCAAGTCTGGGGACTGATTTGGCCATTGCAAAGCATCAACGTTACTTTCAGCTAACCATTTCCTTGTAGATCTAGCGGTATGCTTAGGATCATTATCCAGTCGGAAAACCCAATCAGGAGGTAGCCGAAGTCCCTCGACAGAACACATTAAATTGTCTTGCAGAATTTTCTGGTATATTTCGGCATTCATCTTGCCATCTATTATTGATATTGTGCCAACATCTTTTGCAGAAAAACAGCCCCAGATCATTATACTGCCACCACCAAACTTTACAGTTGGTAACGTGTTCTTTGGTAAGTAGGCTTCACCGTCCTTCCTCCACACATGATTTCGATAATTAAGACGAAAAAATATATTTGAGTTTCATCTGTCCATAGTACTTTTTTCCCAAAACGAATATTCTTTATCCTTAGGCTCTCTAATGAATTTTAGGCTAGCATCTCTGTGCCGTTTCATGAGGAGTGGAGTCTTCCTTGGGATGCGTGATTTCAGACTGTTTTTGTGTAGTTCATTACTTATTGTACTTTTGGTTAATTTAATCCCTAATGGGCGCAGATGTTCCTGCAGCTCTGCTCGGGTAACCTGTGAATTTTGTTGGATCTGGCGTCCTAATATCCTTGCTGATCTTAGAGAAATCTTTCTCGGAGCACCTGTTCGTCTTTGGTTTTCGACGCTGTTACGAGTTTTAAACCTTGCAATGAACGAAGCAATTGTAGTAAAAGGAATATTCAGGTTGTTAGAAATCTTTCTGTAACTGTTCCCGTCTTTCCAAAGAGACAAAATGTGTTGTTTTTTGTGAAATAGTCAATTCTTTATCTTTAGGCATTATTAGAACCTTCTCGTAAGACTAGAAATTGCAGAATGCTCTGATAATGGCTAATAGCTTTAACTATAATTACTGATAACATTACTGGAACATTCTAGAATATACTTTTTTCATAATTAATTGATTATTTTATTCTAATAATTGATTTGTACGAATAATTTTTTCACCAGTTTGAATTTTAAAGAAATAATTAAGTTTATTATTATTTTTTAATAGTATGTGCCTTTATACATAAAATGTGTCTAGATTTGTTTTATTTAAGGCTTTTACATTTCTAAAAACACAATTTTTCAATGTACGAATATTTATTTCCCCCCACTGTATATATATATATACTGTATATATATTGGGAAGGCCAAGACCGACTTTGCATTTCCCAACTCCCATCGATAGTGTAAATAATCGATATTTTCATGCTTCTACGGCACTTCTCATGTAGTTTGCGGCAATTTTGTACTGACCAGCGTGAGAGCCAATAGCTGGCTGCCAACGAATAGACAGGAAGATTCTATTGGCCAGCGTGAGAGCCAACAGCTGACTGACACGAATGTTAACTAGCATGTCAGCATGCAAAAAAATCGATAGCTGCATTCGTCATAAGTGGGAAAATTTTAAATCTGCATGGCACTTTACTCCAATTGGCTCATTCGCTTGCTTTAGTTCTTTTTTCGTAACAGATTTAATGTTTAGTATAGAGCTTAAAAAAATTCGCAGTGTGAGATAGGCAAGAAGTAAGGCATGTAGCAACATCAGCACGGCAAAGGGCACTCCTTTAAAGGCAAGGAAGGGCAAAATATTTTAAGTGAAGTGATAGCCATTGCTGTATGAGTCGTACAATTTTTGAATCAAGCACGGACAACGCCGGGCCATGCAGCTGGTTTTGTATAATTCTATATATCAATAAAGAGTATTTAGAAAATATGGCAAATTGGAAAGAATTTTTTGTTTTTTTGCGATGCGTTTCATTCGTTAAGATTTCTTCGGTCTGGGCTTTGCTGATGATGCCAAGTCTACACATGCGCACGAAACGAGAGACGCTGGTAGTTTCAACATTTTTTCTCAATCTAGCCAAAATCATTTGTATTCTTTTTCTTTTTCACTCCATCCTTTGCCCCTGACCATCCTATATTGTGACAATATAAAAACCCCAGACTGTATCACCATTCTTGATAGATTTCTAATTAAATAAAATACTTAACCACAGTTACTTTTCAGTTGTTTTTAATTCCTGCCCAAATACACACACACACACATATATATATATATATATATATATATATATATATATATATATATATATATATATATATATATATATATATATTACATACATATATCTCTATCTGTATTAGACCCTCTTGGAATTGTAAGATTTTAAATTAAATATTTTTGTTATATATATATATATATATATATATATATATATATATATATATATATATATATATATATTAGGATACTTTTACGTGTTTTTGTTTTAATATCCTAAAATAAATAATATTTAGTAAATTAAATGTTACGTACAGTGGAATTATAATCCATTTATTCTCATTTTGTATATATATATATATATATATATATATATATATATATATATATATATGTGTGTGTGTGTGTGTGTGTGTGTGTGTGTGTGTGTGTATATATATATACACAATTCATTTTCTTGCGTTTAATACGACTTAAATATAATTAAGCCCGTAGAGCTTCTGAAGGTAAGCCCAGGGAATAAATTTCTTCCTGATGCATTCATCGCCATGTACTTTTTGAGTAATATTATCCATTAAAATGTCAAAATCGTGCATATATTTCATTAAAATATATTTTTTTACAGAATTAAAAAGTAGAAACCAACCATATATATCGTCATTCCGTGTTTTCTTTCCTAATTTCCATTTCAAAACTTATTTTCGAATTTTCGGTTTAAAGGTCCTTTGTTATAAGATCAATGTCATTAAATCCTGACAGATTTTATGCATTCCTTTCAGTAATTGTGTCAATCAATTTCAGTCAAATTTTTATCTTTGAGACAAAAGATCTTCAATTACTCTGATGCCCAAACAACGCATATTTCCGACATATCAATTATATTTTGTAAACGTTTCTTATCAACACCTTCCTAATTTGTGTTTTATTATCTATCGTGATAACTGAATGTATTTGTAATCTTACTCTTTGAAATAACAGGTTAAAATTTCTGAAAACGTGTACTTATGTTATAATATGCCCCCTCTTTTTGCCTTTTTGTTTTGTGACGTCCGTTAATAATTAAGTATGACTCAAGACTTCACTGTTAAATAAAACAATATTTAATAACAAGCGCAAATAAATACTTAAGAAACAATAAAAGTCAACCAAAGATAATTAACCATTTCATTGAATACTTTGTTAGTAGCGCGGCTCGGATTAACATCCGGTAAATCTTAAATCAAAACCCAAATTATCGACGCTAAATATCCTTGTCATAATTCAAACTAATTCGACTGGAGAGTTTCACTCAACAGTCACTCAATAGTCACTCAATAGTCACTCCAGTCAGTAGCCTGACATCGCTATTTATACACCTGGCGGAAAACATATTCATAATTTCAGAGTGCCACGCTTGAATCTCAGTGTCAGTAGTTACTCATTTTCTTCCTATATTGCAGCATTTAAGTTTCCTTCCAATGATTTCTGGTTGATTAAAACATTTAGAAAGAAAGTTCATGAAACAGATATAGATTTCCTTCGGAAGCACGAAGGTGAGAGTTAGATGAAAATGACATTATTGTATCAAACGTGATGTACTGCTTTTATACGGCTGGATTAACGACAAAGAACAATCTGTAATTAAATAGCGAAAAGGTTGTTAAGCAATGAAAGAAATTGCGCTGGTGCACAATTATCAATTTTTTAAACAATATTTATTATGAACAAAGAAACATAACAATTCACAATAGCATATGATTATCAACAGGCGTTTTTATGACCTGAAAATAAAATAATAATTTTATTAAAAACGTAAACAAAACAGCAATTTTTATTAACAAATATCTCGCCTATAAAAACGCCTGATAATTATGCACCAACCCAGTATTTTCAAATGATTGTGAAACATGCAGTTTTATGGCCTCGATTGTATTTTTTTACAAAACGTACTTGCAATTTCAACTTGCATATCAGGCAACGATAAATTGATTGATCTGCTTTTTTGTTGTCGTTGTTGTTGTTGTTTTTACGGCTAATCAACATTTTGTAGAAAATATTATTTTAGACTGTAAGAATTCTTTGGATAAAATAATGATTTAATGATACAAGTCATACTAATTATCCGAGAGCTGGAGGAGTAGAGGTGAATCCATACTTTTACCAACGCTTTTTCGGGAAATATAACGAGCCATACTGCCCCACCCCCCGATTTCCAATTCCGTGCTGATATACATTAAACAAACCGCTCATCCAATCTTACATTACAGCACCCATCTAGGGACTGACGAGGCTCGAAGTTGCTTAACGAGAACCGGAAGCCTTCAATTAAAATTCAGTGCGTATTTATTTTACTTAACTTATCACTTCCAGTTTTTTTAGAAACTTTTATAAATAAACTGATTCAATATCCCTTCAAGAAGTAAGCGATCATTCAGAAATTCTTCTTCTTCTGGGTACCTCTGGAACGTTGGCAATCATAGCTCTCCACAACGTCCTGTCTTTCGTAGATCTAGCTAACGTTTGTCTTTGCTACGCCTCCCACTCCATGTTCTGCCAAGCTTACATCATCTAGTATTCACAAGCGGTTACTCATTTGACCAGTTGCTTAACTACAGTGATTGGACGAGAACTGGTGTTTCAACATTAAATTGCCGGAAGTAGATAGATTCTAAATTGACATGGCAGAAAGAAGAAGAAGGAGGAGGACGAGGGGAAGAAGAAGAAGATGAAGGATGATGAGGAGGAGGAGAAGGAGAAGAAGACGAAGAAGAAGAAGGGGAGGAGGAGGGGAGGAGAAGGAAGAAGAAGAAGAAGGAGGAGGAGGAAGGGGAGGATTGAAGAAAGAAGAAGAATAAGAATAATAATAATAAGAAGGACGAGGAGAAGAAGAAGAACGAGAAGAAGAAAAAGGGGAGGGTGAGTAGAAGAAAAAGATGGGGAGGAAGGGAATAGAAGAAGAATGACATGGAGAAGGAGATGGTTAGGAGAGGGAGTAGAAGAAGGTGTAAAAGAATAAAGAAAAGAAGGATGAAGAAGAAGGAGAGGAAAGAAGGATGAAGAAGAAGGAGAGGAAAGAAGGAGGAGAAGGAAGAAGGAAGAGAAGAAGAAGAAGAAGGAGAGGAAAGAAGGAGGGGAAGGAAGAAGGGAGAGAAGAAGAAGAAGGGGAGAAGAAGAAGGAGAAGAAGAAGGGGAAGAGGAGGAGAAAAAGATGGGGAGGAGGGGAATAGAAGAAAAATGAGGAGGAGAAGGAGATGGAGAGGAGTAGAAGAAGGTATATATGAACAAAGAAGATGGAGGATGAAGAAGAAGAAGAGGAAAGAAGAAGGGGAGGCGAATGAATAGAAGAAGAACGAGAAGGAGCAGAAAGAAGAAGAAGAAGAAGAAAGGAGAAGAAAGAAGAAGAAGAAGAAGGAGAAGAAGAGTAGAAGAAGGAGGAGGAAAAGATGGGGAGAGGAGAATAGAAGAAGAATGAGGAGGAGAAGGAGATGGGGATGATAGGAGTAGAAGAAGGTGTATATGAACAAAGAAGATGAAGGATGAACAGAAGGTGAGGAAAGAAGGAGGAGAAGGAAGAAGAAGGGGAGGTAGATGAATAGAAGAAGAAGAAGAAGAAGAAGAAGAAGAAGAAGAAGAAGAAGAAGGAGAAGAAGAGTAGAAGAAGGAGGAGGAAAAGATGGGGAGAGGAGAATAGAAGAAGAATGAGGAGGAGAAGGAGATGGGGATGATAGGAGTAGAAGAAGGTGTATATGAACAAAGAAGATGAAGGATGAACAGAAGGTGAGGAAAGAAGGAGGAGAAGGAAGAAGAAGGGGAGGTAGATGAATAGAAGAAGAAGAAGAAGAAGAAGAAGAAGAAGAAGAAGAAGAAGGAGAAGAAGAGTAGAAGAAGGAGGAGGAAAAGATGGGGAGAGGAGAATAGAAGAAGAATGAGGAGGAGAAGGAGATGGGGATGATAGGAGTAGAAGAAGGTGTATATGAACAAAGAAGATGAAGGATGAACAGAAGGTGAGGAAAGAAGGAGGAGAAGGAAGAAGAAGGGGAGGTAGATGAATAGAAGAAGAAGAAGAAGAAGAAGAAGAAGAAGAAGAAGAAGAAGAAGGAGAAGAAGAGTAGAAGAAGGAGGAGGAAAAGATGGGGAGAGGAGAATAGAAGAAGAATGAGGAGGAGAAGGAGATGGGGATGATAGGAGTAGAAGAAGGTGTATATGAACAAAGAAGATGAAGGATGAACAGAAGGTGAGGAAAGAAGGAGGAGAAGGAAGAAGAAGGGGAGGTAGATGAATAGAAGAAGAAGAAGAAGAAGAAGAAGAAGAAGAAGAAGAAGAAGGAGAAGAAGAGTAGAAGAAGGAGGAGGAAAAGATGGGGAGAGGAGAATAGAAGAAGAATGAGGAGGAGAAGGAGATGGGGATGATAGGAGTAGAAGAAGGTGTATATGAACAAAGAAGATGAAGGATGAACAGAAGGTGAGGAAAGAAGGAGGAGAAGGAAGAAGAAGGGGAGGTAGATGAATAGAAGAAGAAGAAGAAGAAGAAGAAGAAGAAGAAGAAGAAGAAGGAGAAGAAGAGTAGAAGAAGGAGGAGGAAAAGATGGGGAGAGGAGAATAGAAGAAGAATGAGGAGGAGAAGGAGATGGGGATGATAGGAGTAGAAGAAGGTGTATATGAACAAAGAAGATGAAGGATGAACAGAAGGTGAGGAAAGAAGGAGGAGAAGGAAGAAGAAGGGGAGGTAGATGAATAGAAGAAGAAGAAGAAGAAGAAGAAGAAGAAGAAGAAGAAGAAGAAGAAGAAATAAAATATAAAGAAGAAATTAATCATATTGAGAAGACCGTAACTGCCGGGACTCTGTAGTTTTGAAAATTTCCACACTTTCCCCCCACAAGAAATGGCATTGCATATCATTTCAAAGAGTTGATGGCTAAATCCACAGGCCGCTAATTTCGAAGAGAAGATAATCGTTGAACTTCTCTTGGCAACAGTCCACATCAATTGGCTCAAACACAATAATAGAACTGACCCTCACACAATTCTTGACATGATCTAATCTATTAACTTAAAACTCATCGTTAAAAAAAAAAGATTCCCATCACAACCGACTTCATTCTTTTTTTTTTTTTTTTAATTTATTAAGTGTGTCTATATTTTAATTAAGCGTCAAGATAATAAAATAAAAGAATATTTTTAATAAAACACAATTATTTCTTGGCCGAGAATAATGGGACTTTTATTCGTCATAAATCTCTCTTAATTTTTTTTTTTAAATAGATGTATAATATTCTTATATTATTATTCAGCAATACAATAAGGAAGAGCCACTCAATGTAGAGTTGTATCTGTATAAGGTTGTTGCAGAAAGTAACAATGGCGAGTATGTAAGATAAATAACAATATGGTGGAATATATATATTGTAACAAGGAGAGGCACAGTTAATGGATAATGCCTCGGATTGAGGAATCGGAGTGCCGAGTTCGAATTCTAGCCAAATCCATTACATTCACTTACGTGCCAAACCCTTGGGAAAGGTATGAATGCTGTTCTCCCCCCTCCACCAGCTATGACCGGTTTTTATAGCCTTGGATAGCAACTTGTCTACCGCAGAAAGAATGAAATAAAATGGCAACCCACTGTGTCTAGTTGCCTAAGCGTGTATCACGCATGGCACATAACTAACTGAAAATAGATAAAGGTTGACCCTAGACTTGCAAAGGTTAAGATTGTGACGATCAGGGGAGCATCCTCTCGGGAGTAGCGTTGAAAATATTTCATTAACCACAAGGTTGTTTAAACGCGCTAGAATGTTTTCAAAGCTAGAAAGTGAAGATCGGTCAGCATCTTCCGCGGTAAGAGCTGATTCTTATAAACATAACAGGAGTAGGAGGCTACATTCTGAAGCAACAAAAGGAATCAACCATTTTTGTTCCTAGAATCTTTAGCAATATACGTGAATTCCATTCGATGTCTGGAGTGATCCCGACTCCCTACAGTTATAAAAAGGCGAGACAGTACAACCATTTATCATTGCAACATAAAAGTGAGAGTTTGCTAGTTAATGATATTTTAGGAAATATGCAGATGGTCCTTGACTCACGACAGAGTACCGTTCCTACGATACGTCGTAACGCGATTATCCGTATAAGTCGATTTAAACAGAGAAATAACTACCGATCTAGCCCCCCACCACCACCACGAACGTGCTCCTGACAGAAATCGAGCCTGCATTCCCTATTTATTTAGGAAGGCAGCTGCTTTACCATTAAGAGACAAGTAGCCAATACAGCAAAGGTAATCTCAATAATTCTACTTAAGAAATGCATGTCTCTCGTACTTGATGGCTTCTCGTAACTTAATGTGCTGGAGTGCAAAACGGCTTCCCTGATTAAAATTTAAGTAGAGATTGGATTCCTGTCGTGAGCAATGTTGAGATAAGAAATATCAGATTAAAAACAAACATAAATTGATTAAAATTACATTTGGGAGGCAGACGTTTGAAAAAATATAAACAATAAAAACTTATAAAAAAAAATAAAAGGGTTAGAATTAACAAATAATCAACTCATGATATTTCTGTCTATATTACTGAGATGAGGTATTATGTACATTATTTACATTATTCGGACTATTGCCCTCATCTTTGTCGCCATATCTATTACAACATTTCGGCCGTTGTACGCTCCGGCCTTCTTCAGGTGGGTGGAATGTCGAACTGAACCCTTTATTTCGCTCACTGGGGTTGACTGTTCTAGTTCCACGTGCCATGTTTGATGGATGTCAGCTATCAGTTATCTGCTGTTAATTTTCCCTCTGAAAGTTCTCCACTGCCTTAACCGGGTATTGAACTCACACTCTTTGGGTCTTGTCACTGGATCTAACCAACGCCTTTATCCACTGTGCCATGTGTCCTTGAGGACACACCCGGTTAAGGCAGTGGAGAAGTTTCAGCGGGAAAATTAACAGGAGATAACTGATAGCTGTCATCCATCAAACATGGCACGTGAAACTAGAACAGTCTACCCCAGTGAGCGAAATAAAGGGTTCAGTTCGAGATTCCAACCACCTGAAGAAGGCAGGGGCGTACATCGGCCGAAACGTTGTGATAAGTATGGCGACAAAGATGAGGACAATGGTCCGAATAATGTACATGATATTTCCTAGTGCCGAAATAATGAACTCCTGACGATGATAAGGGCGTACTTGGTAGAAACATCTTTTCTATGATAAAATGTATTGCTAACAATACCGATTTATAACATAATTGTCAACAATACTTATTCATAGCTGATTTGCCAACAATACATTTTTAGGAAGGATTGCTAAAAGTGCCTAGTTATAACAGAATTAGCAACAATTAGTATTTACAGGAGAATTGTCAACAGTACATTTTATAGCAGAATTGCCAAACATACCTATTCATATCAGAGTCAGCAATAATTCATTTTATAGCAGAACAACAATAACTATTTATGGTAGATTTGCCAAGAATCTTTTTTTAACAGAATTAACCACCGATACTATTTATAGAAGGATTGGCAACCATAAACAAATATAGCTGAATTGCCAACAATATATTTCAAAGAAAAAATTAGAGAATTGTTTATTTAACAATACATTTTATGGTAGAATTGTCAACAATACCTATTTGTAGCAGAATTGCCAACTATTCTTAGCAGAATTGCCAACCATAACTATTCATAGATATGCGAATAATACCTATTCATAGCAGAATTCTCAACCATAAACGATTTGCGAGATAGATTGCCAATCATGAATGGATGGCAGCAAATGAATAAAGAAAGAATGTCGAGAAGGAAACTTTAATTAAAACAAAGGTCAGGACGTAGAGAGTAGTGTCACCATTTCCTGAAGGATCCAAAACGAAGTACCTAAGGACGACAAACGTATTTGTCTTGCGCCAAGAACTTTTTAATAACATCTCCTTCCTTTTCAATGCACTTAATCCAACATGCCTCGTTAAAATCACATAGATTTAAACAGTGGGTTGTTGAAGGACATTTTTTCAAATTCATAGGTTGTCACTTTTACGATATAATTTTCGAAAAATATCCATTAACAGTTAATCAGAAATTTTTCAACAAAAATGGCGCATTACTTTTCGAGAAACATTCATAAAAACAGAAAAATATTCGCTTGAGTGACATTATTATTTAAAGAAATGTATTCAGTTTTAATAAAAAATTGCAAAATGACTTCAAAATAGCAGCCATTTTTGAGCATTACATGTCGTGTAAGCTTTTCTTTTGATATATTTATTTTTTTAAAGATTTAAATCAAAATCGGGGACAATAGAATTAATTGTCCAGATAAAAATCCCAAATGGCTCATACAGAAAATATAATCAATAAAAGGGGAAAATTACTTAAATATTGTCTGCTTAAAGCCACTTAAACTTTCTCTGGCTATATATTTTTTTTTTATTTTTAATGATTTAAAAATTGAATACTTTCTTACAGGTGACAAGAGACTTAATTAAGGAGATAAAACTTAGGGATTACTTAATTTAACCAGGCATTTAAAAACTGAATCAAAATTCTTGCTTCTTAAATGACAAGAGAGTTAAATAGACATGCAAAAAATATAACCGTAGCAATTAGTGAAAACATGGTGTTATATATATATATATATATATATATATATATATATATATAGTTTTTCAAGCGTTCTTACATTTGTCCGTTTCATTCCGAATAAGGAAGTGCAAAAATCGTCGAATGTCCCAAGGGCTTTTGGCCACTTATTTAGCCATTTTCAGTACGGCTGGAATTCGCGTGAGTGTCATTTAGTTTAAAAACCTTTCAGCACTCCATTCTCACCGTTAAATAAGGAGCATCAGTTACTTATCCTTAACTTCTGGGTTCGCCACTGCTGTGGCCTGGTATCGAACAATTGACTCTCGGCACTTGAATAAGCCAAAGTCTTTATCCACTGTGTCATGGGGGGCGGTAGCTAAAGTTAAGATATTTCCGGTAAATTTTGTCTTCCGGTTTACCAAATTTTTGAGCTCCTGCTCTGTTCGAGATATTAGTAAGAAGGCGAGATTGTTGTCATTTTCTCGCTCCATTGTGAACTCTATCGATGATCTTATAGAGTTCACATGGTCCAGTAGTAGTTAGACGTCTTCCTGCTGTGGCCTGAGTATGACGGTGTCAGCTACGCATCACAGCTATAGATTTAGCTCTAGTGGTGTTGATTCTAATACTCTTTTCTCAAAGTATTCCATATATAGGTTTTCCATTCCTGGTGATAATGGCGAGCCCATTGCTAAGCCCTCATCCTGTCGATATATATCTGAATCCATTCCGAAGTATGTTGTTTGTGTACAGAAAGTCAGCATCTCCATCAGTTTATCTATTGATATGCTGCTCCCTTCTCCTAGGGAAGAGTCCGAGGTAGTCCCTGACTAACGAGAGTGCCTTCTCTGTTTTTACCTAGATGAACAAACTCACCACGTCCAGACTCACCATCTGGTTGGATTGGATGGGAGCATCTTTGATTATTTCCAGCAAGTGGGTCGAGTTTCGGACATTTGGTGGTGACTTTCCAGTTAATGGGTTGATTATATCTACTAGGAAGCGATTCGGAGGGTGGCACACAAAGCCTTGGCAGATAACAATCGGCCTGAGAAGAATACCGTTTTTGTGAATCTTTGGGAGACCATATATGTGAGGTAGATTGGTGTAACGCAGTGACAACTGCCTGTATGTCTTAGTGGCAAACTGGCCATTGTTCTTGATTTGGATCTGTGACAGTTTGTGTTCTGTTTTTATTGTAGGATCTTTATTTACTTTACTGTAGCTACCATTCACAATGAGGTCCACTATTTCTTCTGTATATTCCGATTTGTATATGACAATAAAGACGCGCATAACAGTCCGAATAATGTAAATAATGCAAGTAATCATAATACTCAGAGATATTGACAGATGTGAAAGGAACGTGTTTAAAAAAAAAAAAAGGTCGCATTAAACACACACACATATGTACAGTGTGCGATGGATAAATTGTCATCTAAATAAGGCAAAAATGAAAATAACACTGACATCTCATTTTAACAGATATATTTACCAAAATTACACAAAAATCTCTCGAACTAGTAAAAGGTTAATTTATTCAATAAAATCGTTATTGGCTTCAACGAAGGCCTCCAGACGACTTCGGAATCTCCTGCATCCTTCTGGGTTTTCTTGATGAATGCTGCAATAATCCTTGCCTTCAATTCTTTGGTGTTACAAGGAGATTTGTTGTTCTCCCACTCAACTTCACCCCACAGATAATAAACAAGGAGGTTGCAGTTAGGTGGCCAGATGCAAGAGGTGATGTGGTCGCAGAAATTGTCTGACATCTATGACTGGCTTCTACTGCTTGTATTGCATGAAGAAGACGGAGTTGCCAGATTTAGGGTCTTCCAGCAGCTATCCTCTTGACCCGGGGAAGAAATACGTCCTCAAAGAACTTGATTTAGGCCTCCGTGTTGACTCCGAGGTTCTGTGGGAATATGATCTGAGGCATATTGTCGCCATCACGAGTGAACATTCCAAACACTTTTTAATCGCCGTTAGGCTCATCCAACTCTTTCCGAATCTCTCAGATTTACACACAAACACTCTGAAAACTTCGTATTGGTGCTTCCGGTTCGAATGCCAAGCAGTACAGCACAGTGTTTCCAAATTGCTGACGGAATGAATAGAGACTTTTTTTTCTCACAGACGATGTCCCACCAACCCTAGTATACTGTGCAGTCCACAAAAAAAAACAAAAAAAAAAACAACGCCCACGCGTGAAATTAAAAATATAAAATGGCGACAATTTACCATCGCACCCTGTATATAGTATCACACATTCAGAGCTGGTCTCAATTCAGCACTTGATTGTGTCGTGCATAATACTCCGTGACGTGGTACCTACGTGGAAAATGTATACCTATTAATACATATATATATATATATATATATATATATATATATATATATAGTGAATATAAAATTAGTAAAGTATCTGGCGGTGACAAGATTTCCGGATAGATTAATGCGTCCTTAAAAAGTATTTGATAAAACCCAATTAATTAATGAATTTTTGCAAAGGTGAAAAATGCCAGTATCATTCGTTGCCCAATTTTAATAGACAGACTCCCTCGAAATAGTTACAATTGATTAAATGCATAGTAAAAACAACCATTTAATCATTACTAGTCAAGTGGTTATTAATGTTTTCAGAGAGAAAAAAGACTCGAGGGCGTGAGTCAGATGTCTCGTAAAGTTTAGCACCTATCATTCTCCATCTAAATGATAGACAGAGGACTGGAAAGAAAGAGAAAGGGAGAGAACAGGGAGAGAGAGAGAGAGAGAAGGTGTGTAAGGAAAATGTGTAGATATTTAATGAGTAGTGATATATATGTGAACATAGATAGATATATAGATTGATAGATAGATAGATTGATTGATTGATTGATTGATTGAACAATCTAAGACAGATAAACATAGATACATAATAGCGTTTTTTTTCTAAATAGAGATGAAAAGTCTGGCATAGATAGATAGATAGATATATATATAGATAGATAGATAGATAGATATTAGGTGGGTGTAAAAATCATGACAATCATCTCGTTTTTTGACGTAAAAAATACGTCAAAAAACGACATTATTACGTCAGTATTTTTGTACCAACCTAATAGATAGATATGAACAGACTGTGATAGATAGATAGAGATAGATAGATAGATAGATAGATAGATAGATAGATAGAACAATCTAAGACAGATAAACAGATAGATAATTATAGTGCTATTTTTCTAAATAGATATGAAAAGGCTGGTATACATAGATAGATAGATAGATAGATAGATAGATAGATAGATAGATAGATAGATAGATATGAACAGACTGAGATAGAAAGAAAGAAGAAAAACAGACTGAAGCATAATTTCACTGAAGTAGTGCACAATCCCCAAAGGCTGAATTGATTAAAAATACATTTTTACTAATTAAATGTTTATTAAACCAAAAGAAACAAGAATAAGAAAATGCATTCATCGTCCTTGCTTATTCACTTGTGAACTTGTGAACTGATTCTAAATTGGCGTTAATTAATTCGGGATAAAATGGCATCTCACCACAATTAGTTTTTCTCTTTTTTAATTTTCTAAATACGAATTAAGTTTTTAATATGGCTGCATTAATTAAACCGTTATCCACTTTATCAACTATCACTGTACACAAGACATATTTACATATAAACTTCTAAAAAATTGTGTACATATATATATAATATATATATGTATATATATATATATATATATATATACATATATATATATATATATATATATATATGTACACAATTGTATATACAAGCATCACACACAAAAATACTCACACACTCATACACACACAGACACGCACACACACATATATACACACACACACACATATATATATATATATATAAATATATATATATAACAATTATATTTATATATATATATATTTATATTATTAGGTTGGTGCAAAAATAATGACGTAATAATGTCGTTTTTGACGTTAAAAAATACGTCAAAAAACGACATTATTACGTCATTATTTTTGCACCAACCAATATTTGCTCTGGTTTTACATTGAGCTCTCTTGATTTTACCCTCCTTGGGTCTACCCATACGGATTACCTGGTTTTTCATAGACTAAATATATATATATGTGTGTGTGCGTGTGTGTGCCTGTGCGTGCCTGTGTGTGTGTCTGTGTATAAATATATATATACTAGCTTAAAAAGCGGCATTTAAGCTAAATACCCCGGAGAGTTCTTGAATAGGTCATCATCACACTATGTAGGGGAGGGGCAGATACAAAAGGCAACAATAAACTAGAACTCAAATTGATCCCTGCATTTAAATGTTGCATTAATATTTAACTTTTTTATATTAAAACTTTCACTGATAATTCTCCTGTCGACACTTAATTTAAAGACAATTTCATTTATGTAGGTCTTCGCTTTCCGTATAAGAAATTATTTTTTATTGTGTCATTGGGGACTTTCGCTGGATTTCGCAATTAATTTTCCTTATTCCCAAATTTATTTCCAAGTTAAAAAAATTGTTATCGTACGAAACAATCGCAGTTCTGAAAACTTGTGAATTCAAAATTTTACTATAGAACATGCGCTATTTAAAGTTAGAGAGTTGTGTCCCTTTAATAGTTTTTATCAGTAGAAGCCAAAAGGGCAGAACTTGAAAACAATTGAAGTAACGAAAACTTGGGAATCAAAAAATTCAGGATTGCGTGTCGTGGTTTGTCCCGGAATAGTTTTAATTAGCTTACGTAGTCGGCTTGATTCCAAAATAGTATTATGTGTTGGGCTACGACCTCTAGCAGTATAGTTGAAAGAATGTGATACAATGACATTCACATTTAATATATACATACTGAAATGAGGGAGGTGCTGCCGTAGCATGAGAGTCCCTCAGACATGGCAAGTTCTTCTCTCTAAATTATGGAGAAACGTTTACTCAGCACCGCACCTGAATCATTTTTTACGTATATGAAACAAAACAGATTTAGAAAGCCTTCAAAGTGACTTTATCCACGTGCATTATATATATATATATATATATGTATGTATGTATGTATGTATATATATTTATATATATATTTGTGTATATATATATATATATATATATATATATATATATATATATATATATATATATATATAATGTTAAATATAACAAAAAACGAATTTCTATTATGTTTGATCATGAGCCGGTCTAAATCAATTTATGGAAGAAAAAAAGGCAAAAATTGCCCAACATTTGGATATTTTTATGTGTGTATGTATGTATGTATGTGTGTGTGTGTGTGTGTGTGCATTCCTATATATAGGAAATAGAATGAATCCGAGATATTTAATTTATTCAATTAAACATCATTTTTAATAGCCAAACATATTTGAGTAGATGCTCTGTTTTTATTTATTTCTTACATAGTATATATATATATATATATATATAATTATTTATTTAAAAATTATATATATATATATATATATATATATATATATATATATATATATATATAATTATTTATTTAAAAATATGATTCCAACGCTACATAACAGTTCTCATGTTTCAAAACAAGAGCCTAAAACTTCAATATAATTATTTGAATTAAATTGAATTAAGGTATTAAGCTCTGTTCCATCTCCAAGCGAAATTTTTACAGGAATAACTTATTCCTGAAATTTACGCGTTTTATAAGCTTATTCATTATTGAAATTAAGATTAGTATGGTGACGGCTAGAGCAATTGTTTAAAGAAAAGGGGCGTAAGGGTTAATAATTTGTTAGCATTTTTGTATCCACTATTTTTTAGGCCATAACGCAGCCCTAAAAAATAGTGGATACAAAAATGCTAACATCAATTATTGGTTGAACGGAGAGGTATACCAAATGATTTTTCTTTTCCTGTTTTTTTCCCCGTAGTACAATTGTTTGTCTAACTTAAGTGTAGGGTTTTTATTAATACTATTCAGGCATGGGGATTTTATTATTGTGTTTTATTATACTTTCTAGATTTTCAGTACAGCTGTAACTCAATTATAGGGTGTTCTTATTAAATATATTACTAAGTCTACTATTGGTAGGGAAGTGTTTTTCAATTAAAGCTAGGAATTTCTGTCCTAGTTTAATACTAACCATTTGGTTGAACGGAGGGGTATACCAAATGATTTTTCTTTTTCCTGTTTTCTGGTTAGTACAATTGTTTCTATAATTAATGTTTGCATTCTTGTACCCACGATTTTTTAGGGCAGCGTTATAAAAGCTACTGTGTTGTTGGAAAATTAGACAAAAACTGAACAAATATGTGATTGTAGAAACCCAGAAGACTGCCCATTGGAAAATAAATGCTGCGTCAAATCTGTAGTATACCATTGTACTATTTCATCCACTGAGAGTCCTAATATAATAATGATATACATTGGGTCTACGAAGAATGAATTTAAACCCAGATGGAGGCAGTATAAGTGCTCTTTCAACAATATAAATAAAAGAAATCAGACATATCTAACTAAATATTTTTGGCATTTGAAGGAAATGAATAAAACACCTAAAGTAAAATGGAAAATTATAAACAAAACTAGAACTTGTAAAACTTGGGACGACCCATGCCTTTTATGCCTACATGAAAAACTACACATTATTAAGTTTCTAAATAATAAAAATCTATTAAACAATAGACATGAGTTAACAGTTTTTTGACGACATCATCAAATCTTTGCATTGAATAATTAGCATATAAACAAACAAACAATAAAATAATCTATTAAAATCCAAAGTCCTAATAAATAGTTTAAATACCCTACAAAAAAATATAACCCTTTATGAAGTCGTCAAAAACAAATGTTACGGCAGTTTATTATTCTTTTTTTTTTATACACAGAAAAAAATAAAAATAAATCTCCATAGGCACGTAAACCAGACTAGACGAAATCATCTTCCGTTTTAAATTTAGACACCCCAACCTTACGCCGACTTGACATCTATGAATGTAACTCTAAACTGATAAAAATTATTAACACCCAACACCCATCTCTATTTAAACAATCGCGCTATCCGTTATCATGGAAATTTTGATTTCAATAATTAATATGCTATTAAAACACGTAAATTTCAGAAATAAGTAATTCAAAAAAAAAATTTCGCTTGAAGATGGAACAGAGCTTACTTTAATTTAATTCAAATAATTATATTGAGATTTTCGGCTCTTGTTTTGAAACATAAGAACTCTTATGTAGCGTGTTGGAATCATATTTTTAAATAAATAATTATATTTATGCTCTACTTTTGTATCGAGCACTATTTTTAAAAAATAATAACAAAAATACTAAAGAACTTTGGATTATTTACCTAACCAGTTCTTTCCTATTTTCTATACATACACATACAAACACACACACACACACGCACACACACACACACACACACACATATATATATATATATATAATGTCTGTTTGTCTGACGATATTAATGATTAATATATATATATATATGTATATAAGGCAGGATGTGTGTGTGTGTGTGTGTGTGTGTGTGTGTGTGTGTGTGTGTGTGTGTGTGTGTGTGTGTGTGTGTAACGAATGCAGGGCCGGATTTTTCGACGGATTTGCACCAAAATTTAGCGGGAATGCCAAGACCGACTTTGCATTTCCCAACTTCCATCGATAGAAGAAATAATCGATATTTCCATGCTTCTACGGCAGTTTTCATGTAGTTTGCGACCATTTTCTACTGGCCAGAGTGAGAGCCTATAGCTGGCTGCCACGAATAGCCAGAAAGATTCTATTGAGCAGCGTAAGAGCCAAAAGCTGACAGACACGAATGTTAACTAGCATGCTAGCATGCAAAAAAAAAATCGATAGCTGCATTCGTTACAAGTGAGAAAAATTTAAATCTGCATGGCACTTTACTTCAATTTGCTCATTCGCTTGCTTAAACTCAACGTTGATTCTGATTACGCAGAACTGGGTTGGGTGTGAAAAAGTATTTGTTGTTAACATTCTTTTTTCATTCAGTTTTTCCAGTTACGATTCCTTTTTTAAAGCTGATCGTTTTGTGTTCATTTTGTTTAATTCTTTTTTCGTAACAGATTTAATGTTTTGTATAGAGCTTAGAAAAATCTCAGTGTAAGATAGGCAAGAAGTAAGGCCTGTAGCAACATCAGCACGGCAAAGGGAACTCCTTTAAAGACAAGGAAGGGCAAAAATATTTTAAGTCAAGTTATAGCGATTGCTGTATGAGTCGTACGATGTTTCAATCAAGGACGGGCCACGCCTGGTCATGCTGCTAGTGTATATATATATATATATATATATATATATATATATATATATATATATATATATATATATATGTATGTATGTATTAATGACTTTCCAAGTGTTAGACAAAGACTTAATGAAATTCGTTTGGCACGTTTTTCATAGATATACACACATCACCAGCCTTTATTCATTAATATTTGAACCTTTCGTCTTCGTTTCTCGGCATGATCCGGACATCGACTAATATATGGTGACCTTCGGCATGGCGCCAACCGTGTACGAAGGACAATTAGTTCCCAAAACACGTGTAAGTTCTGTTCTAAATGACCTTTCCTGTTTTATGCTAGATTTAAACAAAATTCACCAGACACCGATTTCCATACTCATTTCCATATTCATATTGGCGAATATATATATATATATATATATATATATATATATATATATATTTAAGTAGGTCCCACTCACCCTTTTCCCCCTTAATTTTAATAGCCTCCACCCCGTCTACCTAATGTATTTTATGTTTTACTGCCTATGTTTTCAAATTCTCACCTTGTTCATTGGAGTCAGCCATTTTATATCATCTTAAAATCTAACTCTAATGCTCTTTTACATATAAGCTAATGTAATGAGAGAAAGGTTAGTGAAGATACATATTGATTTTGTACATATATATATATATATATATATATATATATATATATACCCAAGTATATGATTGGTGTATACGGAATAAATTCCAATAACCAACAATTACTATTCTTAAAAGAGTGCTCAATACAGAGTAGAGAAGATATAACGAGATGTGGTTAATTCATTTGAACCTGTTAAAACCTTTATTCTACAATCTACATTCAACATCATCACTTGATAAGACACCAGATGTGTTGAAACAATATGGCAAATTTTGTAGTGATTTTATAACATATTTATGTTATAATTTTTAAATAAATAATTATATATATATATATATATATATATATATATATATACGTGTATAGCGACTCATATGTTTGCATGTGGGTTTGCGTGTACGAACATAGTTATGTGCAAATATGTACGCACGGGCATCTAATATATGCACGTGGTTTTCCTCTCAGAAGCCGTATCTAATCTCCACAACGGTCTATCAACGTCAGCCATCAGCAATTCTGTTATAGTCCTACTTGTCAATTGTTTGACATTTTCCAGTCAGTTTCCAGCCAGTTTTCTGCGTTGGCGCCATTTCTTATATCCACCTTCAACGGTGCCTTGCATGATGGTTTTGCACAGGCTGCCATAACCTTGTAATGTGTCTAAACCCCACCATTTTTCTCCGTTTTACAGTAGCGAGAACAGGTAACTACTGGCCGTCCTGACTTTCGTTTTCCGCACAAACAAGTAGAAAATTCCAAGGTGTTCCACATGTATTTGTTCTAAAACGCATGGATCCGTCTTCCTCCTTCTGCCAACAGTGTTTACGTTTCACATTCATACAGGAGAATGGAGAATACCAGCGATTTGATTTCGTTTGAAAGCTGATTTTGCTCCTCCATATTCTTGCCAATTTGGCCACGCTGCCATACCCGGCAATCTGTGTACGGATTTCCGAGTTGCAGGTACCATCTTTAGACAAGATTGCTTCCAAGTATTTAAAATTGGAAAATTCCTCCGGTGCATTCCCGTTCATGATAATGTTGATACAGATGGTACAGTTTGTGTTATTCATTATTACTTTGGATTTTATCGGAACTGACCTCAAATTCAATAGGCTCTTGCTCTTCCAACAAGTTTGTTGATTAAATCCTGGAGCTCACTGTTACTACCTGTTATGAGGTCAATGACGCCTGCAAAAAAATAGGTGACAGAGGGGTCTATCCCCTACAGAGATTTAAAAATCATAGTCGTCCAAGGGTTTCTTGCATGAAATAGGTGGAACACGTCAATCTGATTTTGCAAGTGTTTCTGCGCGAGGGTACTACAACTGAACACCTGTTCCATTGTAATTCATACGTTTCTAAAACAGCAGTTCTTCAACCTTAGATTTCAAACGAGTCAGAATGATGCAGTCCATGGAATGATTGATCAAAAATATTGTTCTATAATTTCGACACTGCCTGAGGATTACTTTCGTTATCAGGGTATTACCAATGATTGAATCTACTCGTTAGACCACATTTTGTTTCCAAATCTTCTGGAATAGTGCCGTTACGGCTTTGATAGTTTCTTCACCTCTATGTTTTATCAGCTCAGGGGGGAATATTATTCACTCCGGGTGACTTGCCAGGTTTCCAGTTCCTTACTGCTAACTCAACTTCTTCTTTCAGTATTGGCGGACAGGTCACGTCTTCTGTGGAGTGCTCGTCAGTTTGGAGACATCTTGATGAAGCTGGTAACTGTATAAATCATCACAGTATTGGGCTCATCTATGGAGGACCTCCTCACAGTCCTTCTTCAATTTACCATTCTCATCCTCTGCGAACGTTGCTCTCTGTTAGCTGTTTTAGTAAGGGATTTTGTGAGTATTGTAGGCCTGTTTGCCAGTAAGCATATCCTTCAATGGATTTTAACTTATTTTGTATCCACTCCTCTTTAGCTGCCCACATTTTACTTCTCAGGTCACTTTTGCAATTCCGGATATTGGGCATTGACCTCCTGAGTACTTGAGTGCTTCTTTCTACTCAGTTCTTACCTCTTCTCACACAAATGCAAGATTTCTTTCGTGACCCATGGTTGGATTTTCCTTCGCACATTAAACCCAAACTTCCTCAAATGTTGGGAGTAACACTTCTTTAATGTGATCTGCAAAAGTGATTACATCACTGCTAAGTAGGTTTATGGCTGCGAAATTGCAGCCAACTTTGGTCAGGACCAGTTTAATGAATTCAGGGTTTTTTAGTTTCTAAAGTTCGTAGCGGATGCGGGACCACTTTGAACAGCACTTTGATTTCAGCTTTAATTTAAAAGTCGTTATCACAAGATCATGATCTCTGCGGATGTCTGTACTAAGAAATGTTCTTCTGTTTGCCTTGTAAATGGTGGATTTATAGCGTTGCGGAATCGAAATAAAATCGATCTGCTCATGGAACTTCCCATTAGCTGAGTGCCAAATTGCGGTTCGGACAACTTATTGAGGTGCAGAGTGCTGTCCAGGGTGAAACGATGACTTCTGACAAATTCGAGCAGCATTTCTCCATGGCCCAAACTATATATATATATATATATATATATATATATATATTGACATAACACCCTTGAGCGCATAGACTTAGAGCGGGTAGAATGGAGATCAACGTGTTTTAGTTGACTCAACAGTTTTCATTCTGCTTGTCTGAATCATCTTCAAGAAGCGAAAGCAAGATTTAAATGGTCAGCTAATCTAACAGCACTGTCATCTCAAAATCCTCACAGTCCATATGTGGCCTTTATTGTAAATCACTAGCGGTGCCACAAAATTTCAAAACTGAATCAATTAAGCTGTCAGATCCTCATACGTCGAAACAGACGGGAGAGTCTATTATACATATATATATATATATATATATATATATATATATATTAGGTTGGTGCAAAAATAATGACGTAATAATGTCGTTTTTTGACGTATTTTTAACGTCAAAAAACGACAGTATTACGTCATTATTTTTGCACCAATCTAATATATATATATATATTTATATATTCATGACAATTGTGATTAGGTTTTTTCCCTATTACATGAATTTAAGCATGCTACTCGATTAGAGTCTAGGCCTCACTCGTTTACTGTCGAACTAGCTAAATGCAATCGCCAATTCCACTGTAATAGTTTCTTTTCTCTCACTTCCCGCCTGTAAAACTCCCTTCATTTTACTTGCTCCAAAAATTTCAATTCAACGTCAATCGCCATCTTCTTGAATCTTCTAATATATATATATATATATATATATATATATATATATATATTTAAAAATATTTTTTGTGGTACAAAACTTTATTACGGCGTTAAAAACATGAATATTTTTACATTGGGCCATGATGTTATTAAAATAAAATACCAGCCGACCGGTTTCGCCCCCTCTCTTCAGAGCTGTAAACGGGGGAAAATTATGAAAAAGGAGAAACAAAAAAAAAAAAAAATATATATATATGGGTGACGTGAATGAACGGAAGGGAAGTTGTTACACCTAAAGATGCTAGAGACCCAGTAGAGCAAGCCCAAGCAAACAATCTCTCTGTTTACAAAGAGAAGGTCGCCCAGACTTGATAAACAGCGTCTCCAACACCTTCAGATGGAACAACGAGTGCGAAGTGGACACCACAGAAAACCAATTCACACTAAAGTCCACCGCACAACCAGGACTATTTATGAGATGATCCGCTATAGATGACCCGTATGTGTTTCGAACGGTATCACCAATCGAAAAATTTTTATTATAAATTTTCGCAGGCACGTGTTGCTTGATTCTAACATCCAAGCGTTGTGTAGTTCTACCTATGTAGTCGGCACCGCAACTACATTTAAATTTGTAAATTACAGAATTAATATGATGAGGAGGTAAAACATCCTTACTCATGGATGGAAGAACAGATCTTGTTTTAAACACAACACGTACATTCGCTGCAAAATAGCATTGATTAGAACTCGATGAAATTTGCTTAGCCAACATTTCGCTATCCCCCCCAAAATATGGAACTCGTAAATACACGGGACATTTTTTGACAAGCACTGGTTTTACTTTATTAAAGTCCACCAACTTTTGACGAATAACCATTTGAACGATATCATAAGGATAACCGTTACTAGTGAAGATGTGAGTTAAAAACTTAATCTCATCTTTCAAAGTGTCATCTGAGCAAATCCTCAATGCCCTATGGGTCAAAGACTTAATTAAATTAAGCTTTTGCTGTTTGGGACAAAAGGAATCCCAACGAGTGTAAAGACCCGTAAAAGTGGACTTCCTATAAACTGTAGTAGAATATAAGGAAGGTGTTCTACGAACTAGAACATCAAGGAAGGGTAAAGTATTATCCTCTTCCTTCTCTACTGTATATTTAAGGGCAGGATGAACACTATTTAGTAGGGAGAAAAATTTGTCTACCTCGAATTCATTACGAAACACACAAAAAGTGTCATCAACGTAACGGAAGTAAACAGTGGGCTTAGAGGAATCTGTAAACAAACTCTGTTCATAGAAACCCACAAAAATGTTAGCTAAAACAGGACCCAAAGGGGAACCCATAGCAACCCCATCAATCTGTCGATACATAATATTATCAAAACTGAAATCGACAGACATGGTAGCAAATTTCATGAGTTCAATAAAAACATCTTCAGGTATTGTCGGAGGTGTCAAATGACTACGATATAGCGTATCAAATGACTACGATATAGATATCTTTGTAAACAGAGAGATATAGCGTGTCAAATGACTACGATATAGATATCTTTGTAAACAGAGAGATTGTTTGCTTGGGCTTGCTCTACTGGGTCTCTAGCATCTTTAGGTGTAACAACTTCCCTTCCGTTCATTCACGTCACCCATATATATATATTTTTTTTTTTTTTTTTTTTTTTTTTGTTTCTCCTTTTTCATAATTTTCCCCCGTTTACAGCTCTGAAGAGAGGGGGCGAAACCGGTCGGCTGGTATTTTATTTTAATAACATCATGGCCCAATGTAAAAATATTCATGTTTTTAACGCCGTAATAAAGTTTTGTACCACAAAAAATATTTTTAAATATTTTAAAAATAGGTACACCTCTGATTCAATTAAAAAATTGAATAAAATTATATACATTAGGTCCAGAATTGAAAAACTGAAGGCAGAAATAGTATTCTTACAATCCTGCCTTCAAAACCAAGTCTGTCCTACGTTCATCTCTTTTCGGATTAGGCGGGCTAGGTTGATGTCTGGTTGGAAGATGGAGAGGGCTTTTATTAAAGACTTTCTCTTGCAAGCTTCTAACCAGCGTTTGGACCTTATGGGAAAATATAGGAGGATATGGCGTGAAACTAGGAATATTTTGAGGTTTTTTGATATGGTCCGTTTCTCCCGTTATGTTGGTCAGGTAGTTGCACGCTGTCGTTCGAAGACAACGTGCTGCTATCATAGCAAATTAAAACATCTTATTTTCAAAAGATTTGGCTGCGCGGTTGAACCTAATTGGTCTAATGTAATTAATTTATCATCATATAGTCCTTCTGAGCTAGAGCTTACTATTTTGGCACATGGCCTAGACTTCAAAATTCCGCCTGTTTCTCTTAATAGAGAACAGATTTTTTCGGAATTTGAAGTTCTTTATGCTCAGCTTAGTAAGCTTCAGCCCCTTTCTGTAAGTAAATCCAGTGACTTCCGAGCAAAATTGAATGACTTAGCTCATTCATATGCAAGCTCTTCAATTTCCTCCTCTGAATTTAAATGGAGTAGGGAGCATCACAGGATCATTAAGTCCCTAAAGAATAATCACTCCCTGGTCATTACCAGACCAGATAAGGGTTCTGGTGTTGTGCTTATGGACCGCCAGGATTATGTGACTAAAATGTTACATATACTTAATGATCCTTCTAAGTTTCAGCGTCTTGGTCACGTTGACACCCATGATAATACGTTAACTTCTGAAATTCGTTTTCAGAAGCGTCTCCTTAAATGGGTAAAAAGCGGTGTTCTCTCTTCTGATATATCTGAGGAATTGAGACCGTCAGGCTCGATTCGACCCCGTCTTTATGGATTACCTAAAATTCATAAGGAGGGTGTTCCGTTGAGACCCATATTATCTATGATTGGGTCCTCTCAACATAAAGTCGCTAAGTGGCTAACTATAATGCTGGAACCAGTGTTGCAGCATTATAGCTCCTTTTGTATTAAAGATTCCTTCTCGTTTTCTGAATATATTAGGAATCTTGAGACCACTGATGGATTTATGTGTTCCTTCGATATTTGTAGCCTCTTCACTTGCGTTCCATTGTCGGAGACTATAGATATTTGCAGTGATTTGCTATATCGTAGTCATTTGACACCTCCGACAATACCTGAAGATGTTTTTATTGAACTCATGAAATTTGCTACCATGTCTGTCGATTTCAGTTTTGATAATATTATGTATCGACAGATTGATGGGGTTGCTATGGGTTCCCCTTTGGGTCCTGTTTTAGCTAACATTTTTGTGGGTTTCTATGAACAGAGTTTGTTTACAGATTCCTCTAAGCCCACTGTTTACTTCCGTTACGTTGATGACACTTTTTGTGTGTTTCGTAATGAATTCGAGGTAGACAAATTTTTCTCCCTACTAAATAGTGTTCATCCTGCCCTTAAATATACAGTAGAGAAGGAAGAGGATAATACTTTACCCTTCCTTGATGTTCTAGTTCGTAGAACACCTTCCTTATATTCTACTACAGTTTATAGGAAGTCCACTTTTACGGGTCTTTACACTCGTTGGGATTCCTTTTGTCCCAAACAGCAAAAGCTTAATTTAATTAAGTCTTTGACCCATAGGGCATTGAGGATTTGCTCAGATGACACTTTGAAAGATGAGATTAAGTTTTTAACTCACATCTTCACTAGTAACGGTTATCCTTATGATATCGTTCAAATGGTTATTCGTCAAAAGTTGGTGGACTTTAATAAAGTAAAACCAGTGCTTGTCAAAAAATGTCCCGTGTATTTACGAGTTCCATATTTTGGGGGGGATAGCGAAATGTTGGCTAAGCAAATTTCATCGAGTTCTAATCAATGCTATTTTGCAGCGAATGTACGTGTTGTGTTTAAAACAAGATCTGTTCTTCCATCCATGAGTAAGGATGTTTTACCTCCTCATCATATTAATTCTGTAATTTACAAATTTAAATGTAGTTGCGGTGCCGACTACATAGGTAGAACTACACAACGCTTGGATGTTAGAATCAAGCAACACGTGCCTGCGAAAATTTATAATAAAAATTTTTCGATTGGTGATACCGTTCGAAACACATACGGGTCATCTATAGCGGATCATCTCATAAATAGTCCTGGTTGTGCGGTGGACTTTAGTGTGAATTGGTTTTCTGTGGTGTCCACTTCGCACTCGTTGTTCCATCTGAAGGTGTTGGAGACGCTGTTTATCAAGTCTGGGCGACCTTCTCTTTGTAAACAGAGAGATTGTTTGCTTGGGCTTGCTCTACTGGGTCTCTAGCATCTTTAGGTGTAACAACTTCCCTTCCGTTCATTCACGTCACCCATATATATATATTTTTTTTTTTTTTTTTTTTTTTTGTTTCTCCTTTTTCATAATTTTCCCCCGTTTACAGCTCTGAAGAGAGGGGGCGAAACCGGTCGGCTGGTATTTTATTTTAATAACATCATGGCCCAATGTAAAAATATTCATGTTTTTAACGCCGTAATATATATATATATATATTCAAACTAGTTATGTTAAATTTAATCGACAAATCTTTTTTTAAGACTTTATGATACTTTTCTAATATTCGTATTGGAATTGAAATTATGGATAAATTCTCCAAAGTTCCTTTTCGTTAACTTTGTTTGCAGATCATTTTATAATTCATTTAGCCTTTCCAATATGTGTCTTGGAATTAAAATTTTATTATTAACAATATTCAAAATATCTAAGCTTATTTCTACCAATAATTCGGGACCAAAGTATTTTAAGAATTGTCATGTTATTCGGGATATTAAATCAATAATATCTATAATCAAATAAAGATATTAAATTTTTACATTGGCTACCCCAACTCGTAGGTTGACACATCCCATCGAAAACAAACAAAATACAATACATAAGAAAAGTATTAGCATGCAATATATAATTACGATATTTAAATTCACGACGAAAGTTGGTTCCTCTCAAATATATATATATATATATATATATGTATGTATGTGTGTGTGTGTGTGTGTTTCGTTAAAGACGACTGAAAAGGTTTATTTAATAATTCTTGTGTTCGTACAAGTGTTTTCTTTTATGGGAAAAAACTGTCAAAAATTCTGCACATCTGAGCGCTTTCGGCTATTCGTTTAGACATTATCGAGGGCGATTTTTACTTTTGCTTTTAACAAAATGTATGGATTTTATGTATATGCATAAATTTATATAAATATTTCATTATCCAAATATGGTCAGCATATTGCGGCCGCGTGCGTAGTTCATGTTATTCGGTGTTGGCTATTTCCTTTTTTATTATTCCATTCGTTTAATCTTTTTGTGCATGTCGCTGAGGTTATTATACTTGTATTTTTCTACTAGTATATTTCGAAAGGAATTTTGTAGGAGTTTCTGTCTGTATTAATGAGTCCTAATTGAGCTATTAGCCGGAGAGGTGTAAAGTCAGTCGTCTACATAGGTATGTAGTAGTATGACCAATGTAATTATTTTGAGTTTCGATTGATCAGGAACACAATTCGCTAGGGAGCATTTAATGTTATAAATAATATTGGTAACCACACATTTAGTTAAAATAAAAATCGGCCTTGATAATGGCTAAAAGAATAGACGAAAGCTTTTGGATATGCATAACTTTTGGACAATTGTTACACACTTGTGCCCCAAAATAAAAAGACTTGTACGAACATAAGAAAAATTAAATAATAACCTTAATCGCACTACTTTGTCAATCGTCTTTAACGAAACATTTATGCAATAATACACAATATATATACATGTGTGTGAGTATATATATATATATATATATATATATAGATATAGATATATTTGTTTGATTTGATGTGAGTTTGTGACCCTGGGTTTCACGCACTTGCGATTATTTATATATATATATATATATATATATATATATATATATATATATATATATATATTATAGACTAGTGAAATATATAGTTCAGTGGCAGAAGCTCTGACTACCATCAAATCTATCCAGGCTTGAGGCATTCGGTTGTGTAGTCGTACTGAAGAGCTGTGATCCAGCGAAAAAGTATTGTCTGCGAATGATACATATATATATATATATATATATGTAATGCGTGTGTCTGTATATAAATATATGTAAGCGTGCGTACATATATATATATTTTTTTTTGGGGGGGGCTGGTGAAATATATATATATATATATATGTGTGTGTGTGTGTGTGTTTGTATCTGTGAAAACGCGATACATGAAAAAAAGAAGACCATAAGCTAATTTTCATTGGGAAAAATGTTTTTGTGTTGCTTAGCAGAAGCCATACTATTTTTCTTTGACTGATCAAAATGGCTGCCACTGTCTCTGTCCGAGGCTTTTGAGTAAGGAAAAACTTTTTTGAAACTTTGAGTTGTGAAGTAAGATTGATTGATTCACTGATTTTTATTTTACGCTTTATCAAATTTTTTATTTAACTCCTAAACATAATTCCCTAATAAGAACACGCATTTATTATTAATATTTTTCATATTAATGGTTATTGATTTCTACAATACATTGGTTACTTGGTAACTCTGAGAAACTGCGTAATTTTACGTTATTGCATTCGGCTTCTAGTAGTTCTCGAATGTTTCATGTTCAGTCGTGGCATGAAAGTGACACGTCGCCTCCTTTCCTGGCTGTATAAACAACAATCGGCAGTTAGTTGAGACTGCATGGATCACTTTGTCGTTAAAGGTGTACACAAATTTTTATAGCAACTTAAATTTGATTTGATTTACAACAATCAGTGTTCAATCTGCGCCTGAGGATTGACTCGTGCATGGAACCCAGAATAGGTCTATACATTGAAAAACAAAATGAATAATTATTATTAGTATAAAATTCTATCTCTGTTGCTACACATCAAACATTATTTTATTATTATCAGAACCTACTGTGGAATTATGTATATATATATATATATATATATATATATATATATATATATATATATATATCTATATATATATATATACATACATACATGATATCAATGAAACACTTTTTAAGACTACAATGTATTTCATCAGGCGATTGAAAATTTCTGGCTAGTGAATTATTTATTTAGATTTAAAAGGAAAATATAACCTCTTTTTACGAAAAAAGACACAAATTAAACGTATAAATATGATTATATAAATTATACAAACCAGAAAATGGTGTTTCCTAAGAAATAAAAGTCAGGTGGAGAGGTAATTTAAGAAAATGCTAAACAAGTTATATGCTTTGTGATTTTCCTACATAATTTTTTTTGTAGTTGATCAATAAATAGCTTCTTTAAGAATCTTGTAAATAATTTAAACATATAGAATTATTTGGTAAATTAAGATGAAAGACTTAAATAAAGATCATTCATATAAGATGTTAAGAACACTAACAGATCAATGTAAAATGTTAAAAGAGCAACGATGTACCAATACATCTGTACAAGATGTTACCAATACTACAAGAAATTAATACAAAATTATATCAAATCCTGATTAATCCTACAATATGTATATATATATATATATATATGTGTGTGTGTGTGTGTGCATGTGTATGTGTATATATATATATATATATATATATATATATATATATATATATCGTTCGATTTTATGAAAACATTTTTACATTTATAATCCCCACGCACCGCATATATATATATATATATATATATATATATATATATATATATATATATATATATATCAGCTAAATTATCCGACAGAATGTTATGAATTTAAAATCCGGCAGTGGGCATATTTTTCTTAATAAGATTTCTCGAATCTTCAGAACGGTAGTCGAAAATAGATAAATGCATTGCTTAATAGTGTCTATTCAAATATGAATTTCGACTCAAAATAACGTTTAAACTGCTAAAAATACATATAATATATATATATATATAGAGAGAGAGAGAGAGAGGGAGAGAGAGGAGAGGAGAGAGAAATGTAATTATATTTTTTCTAATAAGATAATCACTTTAATATTCGAACTTCACTTAATGTCAGAAACAATTATATATGGAACATTTCGACAATGATTGCTGAAATACGAATGAAACAACATATACTTGCTGCGCCTCTAAGATATATAGAAATATCCATGACAACGGCTAAAAACAGAGGCCGTTTGACTGCAGTTCAATTTATAGGCTTCATTTTAGAGTATCAGAATTAATTTTTTATATAAAGATGCGTTTTTGATTCACTTTTCATCATTCGTTAACAATGGATTTATTTTTTTCCATTTTAAGAATTGCGTTTCAATTTTAATTTCCAATTGCGTCGGCAAATTTGTTTCTCGTTTACTGTTGGTTATTATAATCTACCCAAAGACAAGTAAAAAACATAAAGAGAATATGTTTATTTTGGAACATATAGACTTAGATATTTATTTACTAAACACGTTAATTTAGTGGGTAAAAATGCCTGAGTTGCTATATTTTTTTTTTATTATCTTCTTCAACACGTCTCATAGTATTAGGTTGGTGCAAAAATAATATCGTTTTTGACGTTAAAAAATACGTCAAAAAACGATATTATTTTTGCACCAACCGAATAGAATAATGGATAGCGGCTTGGATTGAGGAATCGGAGAACTAATTTCGATTTCCACTCGAGTCCATTACATTAACTTACGTGTTAGCACACTTGTGAATGTCCATCTCTTCTCACACACCAGCAATGGATAAATAGCAGGACAGATTGGGCCCTATGGTCTCTTGTTTAAGAAAAACTCCAAACCAAAACCTGCCTTTACAAGGTTAGGCTTTGTTAGGATGTTTTGCCCGAGAAACAACACTGAAGTGACTGTAGTAGATTGGGTTGCCCCTACGACCCTACGGGTTTTACGAGATGTGGTAACAGTTAAAATAATAACAATAGGTATAGACTGAGAAGTAATCTTAAAGAAAAATGGGCCATCGGCCTCAATTCCCAGCAGGAAAAAAACACTTCTTTACCGTTACGAATTTGTCCAAAAAATAATTTTTTTTTAAATACGTTTTTGTGAAAAAAAGAACCAAGTAGATATACATTCAAATTTAAACCCAACTTGAGATTTTCAGAAAAAGGTAATTCGACCCCTGCTTCCGCAAGATAATCTCCTGTGACCAAATTATTAAAGACACGCTTCGTCTAGAGGATTGCTTTCTCGAGTTGGAAAATGCGTCGATTTCGGTAAATTTTAATAGTAGGACGTAACAATCTAGGACGGATGTGTTTGGGTTCACTGATTGAGAAGATAGATAAACAGGAATCGAAGCTCAAATTATTCTACCTACTAATAATAACGATTATAGTATTTTGAAACTATGTGAAATTAAAATAAATAATTCAAAAAAATTACATGTATGCCCAATTACATGATAAATTATTGGAATATTATCTGGACTTTAATCTTGAGTAAATTGAATAATATATTCAGGGTCTAGAAATTGTATTGCCCGACACTCTCCGTACACACGCACATATATATATATATATATATATATATATATATATATATATATAGCAATGAGTCTCGAAGAATCCTCAACAGAATGCAGAAAGCCCGGGACGGCCATTTTGTCCTATCTAGGACTCATCAGCAGTGCGCCTCCACTACCGAGAATCGAAACCGGAACTTTTCGATACAACGCAAATGTCATACCAACTGTACCATGGGACGCGCTGAGGAAGAAGACACAATCTAGACTCGATATAGCGCCGCTACTCACTCAGTTCCACAGCGATACTCATCGAAGTATTCAGATAATCTCGGCTCCAAGAGCCACGACTGCAGTCAGAAAAGATTCTTCTAGACTCATTGCTATAAGCCTAAATCCCCAAAATTAATTACATATATATATATATATATATATATATATATATATATATATATATATATATATATATATATACTTATTAATTACTCATAAATATAAATATATATATATATATATATGTATATATATATATACTTATACATACATATATATATATATATATATATATATATATATATATATATATATATATATATATATATATATATATATATATTAAGCATTTCACCCCAAGCGATGCGGCTGGCACGCAAGGAATTACAGAGAGTGGGAGCAAGAGTAAAGAGGCGTGATAGATGAAAGTATAAAGAGAAAGACGCGAAAATAGGTCAAGCCATCTGGAGATATCGATTGACATTGCATTTGAATAAGTGAAGATTACAGCTATCAGGGAAGCAATTAAGAGGAATGGAGTTCCACAGGCGGGAAGTGCGAGACATGTAACTATTGGAGTAGAAGAGATGGCTACATTTAACTGCTTCGACAGTGAAAGGGTCGTACTGAGATGCCTGCCTAGTAGCACGCTTAAATTCATGCAGTTTGGGAACCAGCGAAAATACCTCGTCGGAGCAGTTACCGTGAAAGTATTTGTAGAAAAGACAGAGGGGAGAAACGGAATGTCTGTGAGAAAGTGACTGTAAACGAGATGCCAGGTCAAGACCAATCGCATTGCATATCCGTCTCAAGAAAACAGCGGGGGTTGCAGACAATGTACGGCCGCAGGGATACCCTAGACTGATTGCACAATTCGTAGTTCTATGTCTTCTACAATTGTCAGTTGCGAAATATCTACTTACCACAAGCATACGACAATTTCACATTAACATTAGGCGATTGCGTTTCCATGAGCATGTCAAATACAATCATATGTACTTAACAATAGTTGCAAATGTAAAATAAAATACGAATTATAATAAAACTAAATTTAGAATAATATTATTCTATGTTTATAACCATTTTTTTAAATAAGAGAAGTAAACCCTGGATAAGGAAATGTGAGAGGTACAATTTAGAAGGTTTAATTACCAAAGAAGAGGTGCGTATTATGCCTGAGTCGAAGCATTTTCTCACATGTTCAGAACAATTTTAGGGGTGCGTATTATGGATGGACAATTATGGCATAAATTCTAATTTAAGAAAAAAGATCGATGTTATTAAAAAGAACAAAAATGGAGCTAAAAGGAATAGGAAGCTGTGAAGATAAGTGATCGCCAATGTGCTGGTGGAACACGGTGCATCATCCGTAAACATGAGCCGATGAAACCAAATTGTATGGAGTCATTTCTGAAAATCAAGATGACAAGATCCTTGCAGCTGAATTTTCCTGACCCTTTTCTTACAATTCAATGAAGAAATACGGGATTTGTCACTTTCAATACAAGTCTGAAACCAAAGATGCAACGTTTTAATATCACCTATGGAATCCCAAATTTTCAATGGGAATCGTTCAATGAGAATCCATTCTTTGAACGTCCTTTCGATCTCTTTCTCTCCAGTGAAACCTATACGTTGAATGACTTGACAAAGAAATGATAAGATGGCCAAGTTATTCTCTCGCTGAAGAAATTACTTAGATCTTTTCTTTATCTTTACAATCGTCGGATTAAACCAGATGTGTTAGTATGGCTGATATATCTGGACTTGATCGTCCAAAATCGTTTACGTGGTATTGTGAGGTTTTGGCATCTTCCCAGCACAGCCATCTCTTGCCAACAGATATAACATAGGAACCATTTCGCAAATATGTTGCTATTTCTATAGGAAATGTTCCTTTGAGCTTCATTTATTTCTTCAGCTATGTCAGACCTTCAGGGCTACGACAGGTCATGTCACTTCCGCAGAGTGCAATTATCCACATTTCATTTTATCAAATTTAATTTGAAAAATAGTATTTGCTATCTGGGTTGTTTAATCTATAGTAAAATGAAGAAAAATGAAGAGAGAAAGGTTTACTTGTTTGGTTAGGTTGGGTTTATTTTGGTTTATGGCATATAAAGCACAATGGAGTATTCAATGCCGACAAATTTTTTATTGCTCTAATATTTTTTCCAAAAATGTATTGCTGGTAATATTTTTTTTTCTTTAAAAATCTATTGCTGGTATTATTTTTTCAAAAGATATATTGTATTTATTTATTTTTTCAAAAATGTATAGATGGTAATATTTTTTTCCCCAAAAGTATTTCTGGTGGTAGAAACGATTTTTACACTTTCATAGTGTTTTGACAGCAGTTTAGGGGTTAACGATTTGCTCATAACTGGAACCCTAACAGGTTCTATCACCCTGGGTCAGGGTTAACCTGGGACCACCAGCAATTACGAGCTGGTTCCACGCTCCTCAAAACCTCATGTGCAGAGACCATCGGGTTGAACGTAGATTATCAGCCAGGACGCCGATGTAGTTTATCAATATACACAGGGCGGGCTCATTTGGGTGCATTTCTTTGTAAGAAACCAGTATTTTTATTTGTCCGTATATATAAAAAAAAAGTGCTGAATGCAACTTTCTGAAGCGCTTTCTAATAAGTACCGCGCATATAATATATAAATAATTATACATATATATATTTATTTATATTTATATACACACACTTTTCACACACACACATATATATATATATATATATATATATATATATATATATATATATATATATATATATATATACTTTCCCTGACGATCCGTTTAGGTGAAACCTAGGTAGGTTTGTCTGGCTCACTAGGTGTATCTAGGTTTGCTCTACGGTTATATTGAGGTATTTTGTTAGTTAGTTGTTTACTCGTATCGTGTTTTTTTTCTTTGGGCTTCAAACCTGCATCTGTGAGATTTTTTTTTCCGACAGACTTCCATGTTTGTAGCTCTTTCTTTTTTTAAAACCTCATTTGCCTATATATATATATATATATATATATATATATATATATATATATATATATATATATATAATAACGCCACAATTAAAATGTTTTGAATTTCCGAATCAATAACCGGGTCTGCTGCTAGAAAATCTGGTTCAGTGTGTGGTACGAGACAATTTCTCCCAAATCAATCTTACATATTTTCAAATTTTCCGTTCGTCTGTGCTTAGATTATTACTGCCACATCGGGTCTGATAATGAAATTCAAAGAAGAATCTGCAATGTTATTAGTCCTGACCTGGCATCTCAGCTTCATACACTTTCATACGTTAAACATGTAGTTGCCATTTTTTTTTTCTATATTTACACTACTGGACAAAATCTCAAAGCCAATGAAAATAAAGAAGAAATATGGCTTTTGCGTTGTTAGACGCAATGACTTATTTAAGTAGCGTTTCGAAAAATAAAAATAAGAAAAGAAAAAAGAAAATTTAAAACTTTTCAGCATTTAATAGGGAGAATTTGAACAGAGAACGTTTGAAATGTTTAAAGTTAAGCAACGTCGAGCTTGATCAGTATCTAGAGTGAACGCTTGGGAATACCAAGCTTGGATGTGTTTGGTGGTGTAGTTGATAACTGGTCGGAATTGGAAGTACCAATACAAAACGGGTTTGTTTTATCCGCTTACCGGCAAATAACCTTTGGAAATATAGGAGTCCATGTTTTTTATCCCCTCCCCCGAGATCTATAGGTTAATCTTTAGAGGTTGTTTCAGTAAAAATCCTTATTATCTGCTGAAATTTTTAGAATAAAATATATGCTCCGGGTTTAAATAATATTGACATCTGTAAAAAAATAATCTATCAGTCGATCAATCTTACGACGAGACAGTTGGCAACAGCAAAAGTATTAGATGCCAAAAAAAATTTGTTGCCGATTTTTATAAAGGAAATTAAAGATGATTATATTTAAAGTCTTAAATGTATTTATTCATCAAAATATGAACTATCACATTTTATGACATTCTCCCAGCGGTTCAACAATTGAGTAATGTCATTTTTGTAAAAGTCCTTAGTTATGCACTTCCGTTTTCAAGTCATCTTCATTATTAAATGTCCTATTCTTCATATGATTATCTCAGCCTAAAAACAAGTGAAAATCTGTTGGGGGGAGGGTCTGATGAATATAGTGGATGAAGCATAATCTCCCACTTTAGATCTGCTATCTTAGCAAGCGTCATTTTTGCAATATCCTGAAGAAACAAAACTTGTTTTCTGTTTACTATTGCAGGCTGTTTCTCCAACAAATTTTTCTGAACTCGTTCAAGTTACTCGCAATATTTGTTAGCAGTAATGGTTTCTCCCGTTTTTAAAAACTCATAGTGAATTATTCCTTGACATGTCCAGCAAATGTATTTTTTTTTATTTTATTTTTTTTTTTTTGAATAGTGGTGCCTTTGAAGTTTGTGGCAAAGGTTTATCCGACGATAACCAATGATGTTTTCTCTTAGAGTTTTTATACATGATCCACCTTTCATCACATGTCATAATTCGATCAAAAATGGCTTTTTTTATTCGTCTACTGCGATGAGAAAAGCATATGGTAAGCCTCTGCAGTTTGCTGGTGTTAAGTCATATTAAATTTCCATTTCTTCCCCAGCTGGAGCGAATGTAGTCTTATAGTTTCATCGCTTACATTAAACACCGAACCTAGTTCATGATATGTTAAACCTGAATCTGATTCTATGGTTGCCTTTAAATCCTCATTGTTTAGGGATATTTGTCGTCCAATTCGAGATTCATCTTCGAGGGTTTCATTGCCACAACGAAACTTCTGAAACCAATTACGTGCAGTTCGTTCACTTGCTGCACCTTCGCCAAAGGTTGTACATAGCTTGCGAGAAACATACGCTGCACTTGTACTAAGTTTAAACTCATACGACAGACAGGCACGAATTACCAATTTTTTATCAGTCATTTTGAGGGCTCTGAAATGAGAAATAAAATATTAATTATGTAATAAAATAATAACTGAATTATTCAACAATGTATTAGATTGGTGCAAAAATAATGATGTAATAATGTCGTTTTTTAACGTATTTTTAACGTATTTTGCACCAACCTAATACTTACCAATACAATTGCTTAAATTAAACTTATGCTTGTTAGTAACTAAACAGCTGGGCCAGAAATAAGTAAACAAAAATCGGCAAAAGCTTTTTTGGGCGCCTAATAGTTATACTAAAAGCTCTGACATCATTCTGCTATAATTATGGACAATTTGGAGTGACAAGGAAAAAAACGGAGAGAGAACATAAATGAATTTGTTAAAAAATGCATGATACACTTGCTTTAGAAACAAAAAAAAAGTGGATACCGTGCATTGTCTAATCTATCCGATTAGCTTGTTTGAACTATGACAACATTGATTTGGTAAATGTAGCTTAGATAAGGCACAAAGTCCAAATATTGAAGATCGAACGCACTATTCAATCGTTTTAGATCTGGAAAGACAAGCTTGCTAACCATTACACCTCGTCGATGCGCCCTGCAAATGCTTTTCTAAGCGTAAATTATATCTGGTACATAGCCAACAACATAGGGCACCTGGTGTGGATCTTACTAACTAATCAGTTGTAATTGAACTAATAAGACAAGAACGCTATACATGATACCACGTAAGGAGTACGCAAATTATTTTATAAGCGTAGATAAGATGTGGCACACAGTGAGGTTCGTCGATTTGCCCAGCAAATGGTTTTCTAAACGTAAATTATATCTGGCACATAACCAAAAATATGGGGCACCTGGTGTGGATCTTACTCACTAGTCAGGCGTAATTAATCTAGCGAGGAAAGTATCGTAGCGTCATACTAGTTTGTTATACGAGTTTGACCTTGAACAGTTCGAGTTCATTAATTCTGTACATCGTTTCGGACACATTTTCCGCCATACCATTCATATTGTAGCAAACCACACACATTCACGCCCCCGTATTCTATCAGGGAGAAGTTCCAGTCGATCAGCTTCTTTCCGCGAACCGACTTCTAATATCTGTACCATCATAACGTGTTCAAGTCTAGGGTTGTCTCTTTCTCTGCAACATCGAGTGGACCATGGACATTTTACGGAGTGAATCTCACTGTAAAAGAAAATACAATACGATTTAGAACAAGAAATATCTGGTGTTACGATTTCTGATCCAGTGCCTAGAGTCACATAAAAAAGTCGGTGATTTATTGATGATATCGAGAGACTAAATGATGGATTTGTTTATTTTGCAGATAAAATGGAATATTTTGTTTTTAAAGAATAATACAATGGCGTCCAGAGTTTGCACTCACAGTCCTGATATACATTTGCTATATTTATGGAAAATTTTACTGAAAAGAAAATCAAAACAGATTTTGAGAAAAAGGAAGGATATTACATCTGTTTTGGAATAAAGCCTCGAGGCAATGTCAAAAGAAAATTTTAAGGACTTAGACACAAATAAAGTTCTTTCTTTTGTGAATCTAATCATATGGTTTGAACTTAAAAATCATAAAAACGATTGTTTATTCCTCCTGCAAAATTTCTTTGGCACAAAAAGAAAATCAGAAACAAATCCTTATCCTAATTTTACATCATTAATAAAACCTGCAATACGTGGATCTTTGACTGATTCTTTGATTTTTTATTTTATTTTACGGTTTATCAAGCCTTTTCAGATTATTTAAAGCTTTAAAGGATTTTTTGGAGATAATAATTCCTACTACTAATGTATGATATTCACGGAGACATTTGCGACCTACTATATCAATGAACTCATTATCGCTGAAATATTCTCAGGAAAATGATGACCTGTTTACAAAATCACTATTTCATTGGGTTTTTTTTTAACTTTTTGTATGAAATGATTTTTAATATATAACTACTTCACTGTTCACTGCCTTTAATCCTGATATTAACTCTAACCCCATGACCTAACATAGTTCATAATTCCATCAGTTAGTAAATATTATACCATAGTAAAAACATGAATATTACATATCATAATATAGTTGAAAATGGACGGTAGATATCATGCTATAATAGTACCGAATGATTTACTGATACAAGTTCTTCTAATTAAACAATAGTTGGAGGAGTAGAGGCGAATTCGTACATTTCTGAACGTTATTTCGGTAAACAGAACGAACACGAAGAGAATTTGAATTTATCTCTCTGATTACCAATTCTGAGACATTATACATGGAACGACCTGCACATCGGAACTTTCAATACTTGGTACTCCCAAGAGGTCATCCATCTAGATACTGACACTGACTTCGATGACCGAACGAGAACCGCTGTTTCAACGTGAAGTGGCTGTAAGCAGTGAGGAACATAATGATTTAATGGGAGACCTCAATCTCTACAAGGATAGAAGAGAATTGTTTGGGATTCAGTTTAAAAAGAACAGAAGAAAATTCAAAACCATCATTCTTTGGATGCCGAAACATAGAAAAAAGATAAAGGTTACGATGGTCATTCAAATGGTTCTAAGCCTCACGCAGAAGGAGTTGGTGAAGCAAGACAGTTATTCACTAGGTTTCAGTATAGTCCCCTTCACACAAATACACTTGGTCTAGCGATGCTTACGGGGGTCGTTCAAAAAGTTCTATGTCACGGAAAGGGATATATTTAAACGAAGTAGCTAAGTGTTTTTGGCTACTATAACCAAGTAGAATACGGTAGCAGTAATCGAATGGTACGCGTCGTCGTCGCAAGTAAGAAGTGTAGATCAATGGCGTAGTCCAATGAGCCTCGTTATAGACTTAGACTCTCAGACTAAGGCTCTCTTGACTCTCCTATACGCCCGACGGTATTTATGACGGACACCAGCCAATCATATTCTAATGAGGGGGAACACAGGTCCATGCCTATTCCATTATATCAAGTTCTAAGCCTCATTCAAAAGCAATTGCAGAAACAAGACAGTTTTTTGATAGATTTCAATATAGCACACATTGACATCATTATACTTGGTCAAACGATGCTTACGAGGGTCGTTCAAAAAGTTATAAGCTACACCAAAAAGGAGTTGAAGAAACAAGATATTTTTTTCACTATTTGTCAATATAGTTGCCCTTCTCATCAATGGACTTAGTCTAGCGATGGTTAAGCATTGCCATCCCATCGTGGAAGAACATGGCGTACTGATCCCCCGAAAACTCCTCCACAGCACATATGACCTCGTCATTGTTTCCAAAATGGTGACCTTACTGGTAGGATTTCATTTTAGGAAACAGGATGAAGCCACATAGACCTAAGTCTGGTGAGTGATGGTGAAGGGGTAGTAATTCAAACTCGTAATTTCATTTTATTTTGATTTTTTTTAAACTTTGGTTGTTATCGATATTATTATAGACACAATGTTTCGACCATTTAACTCAGGTCATCTTCAGGTGTCTATTATTATTTTTGGCAGATGTAGTATATTCGAACTCTAATTCCATGAAATCGAATAAAAATTGTACTATAGTTTTAATTAAAAGATGAAACTTTGAATTGATGTAAGTCTTTCGGTTCATAAATATCCACAACGTTTCATCTAGAACTCTCAAGCCATCTTCAGTTTCTCTTTATTATTTTTGATTTATATAGTCTATTCGAATTGTAAATCGAAGATAAATCGAATTCGGCTTTATGCCATATCTGTTTCCTTTGAGGAAATAGATTTCTAGCCCTTACAATAATGATATTCCAAATAAATTCTATGATAATTTAACAATGGCATTTGGTATGTTCATGCCTTTTTGTCATTTCCTGTAAGTTTCCCATGATGCTTTCGTATCACATCTTTCTTTAGCCTTGAAGATGTCAATTTCCATATATTGGATATATCCTTACAAATTATTCTTTGACCACTATTTCTTTTGAGTTTTATTTCAAGCGTCTCACCTTAATTAGATTAGACTGAAGAAAATGTTCTTTATTTACCGTCACCAGAGATCTTTCAGTTAATTTCAGACAATTGTGTGGATAAGTATGACAGCATCAACAAGCAAGGAGAAGATTCTAGCCGACGTGGCAATCATCGATACTTTTGCAGTATAATAGACAATCAATGACAAAAATCGCAAAATATCGTCGCCTTTTATACAGTTAACAAACAATGCAATGCCGCCCTTGTCATGACCAGTTATTAAGCCACACTGTGTCTTTAAATGAGCCAGATCAGACCCCACAAAAGAGGAAGTGATATTGCTATACCAAATATACACAGGAGATTGATATAAATAGACAGAGATGGATAGATATGAACATAGGTATAAAAATGGATAGATTGATAAATATAAACTGACTTCAGTAGATATCGAAATATATGAATTGTATATCATAACTATTTATTTGTGAGTTTGAAAAGTAATTATCCTCCTATATACGAAAAGCCATATAACTCAAACATTGTACATTTGTTTGTCTTTTGTTTATTTGTTGTTGTTTTGTGCATAGATTGCACAACTCAGATATATAACAAATTTCAATCATTGTGCGTGTTTACAGACCGACAGATCTCCACACCTGACTTGAGAAGCGTTTATCAGCCAGAGTTCCCCGTAACCCTAAGGTTCCGCAAAAGGTTCCTAAGGGTTCCGCGAGAACAGGTGAGATAAGCTAATGTACTTTTGAGTTTTTATTCAGTTTCATATACGTAATATTACTAAACACACACAATATATTCTTCGTTATTGTAATATTGTAGTATAAACATCATCCTATGTAAACTATTATGCTATTAAAAATATCATAATCATTGGGAATATATTTAGTAATGTCTGTACGGCACCAGTGTGAAACTGCCTTCATTTTATTTATCAAGAGCAAAGAGAAAGTTGTATCTGAACTGAACCTACCCAATTCTAACTATCAAGCCTCGACTGAGTTCGTAGCACAGACTAGGTCATATAGACTTGATTGGCCACCAATCTACTGCCGAAATAAACGGCAGCCTATTGAGGGAAGAACTTCTGCCTGCCTGTCAGTCATGAATCGACAGAGACACGATCGCCCTTGATACACGCCAGCAGTCAATGTGTTAAATGCCATTTAACACATTGACTACTGGGAGAGTTAAGAATCCACCCAGTCTTCCACCAGCTATGGATTAATTATTAAGTCTTGTGTCACTAAATTATTATTGTCGCCAAAACGAAAAAAAATTCTTGAAATCTAAAAAGGATTTTTTTTATATTTAAAAGGGTGATAATTTGTAAGAAAAGAATCAATAAATCAATTATATTTTTTTCCTTTTGTACCTGTCATTCATTCCTTGATTCATTACACTCTTCCTCTGCCTATTTGATGTCATTTGGTATCCAGATGCATTTACGCGGCCTTATGGGTGATGACAATAAACATGAGGATATTAGTTTGAATATCATCCCCATCATCATCCTCATGGCTTTGCCATTTCTAATCGTAGGCTGGATCCGAATGCAGAAACGACACTAAATCTTTTCCACAACGGTTTATTAATGGGAGCCATCAGCAATTCTGGTAGAGTCATACCTGTCCACATTTCTCTCTCTCTCTCTCTCTCTCTCTCTCTCTCTCCCCATCACTGTCTGTCTCCCTTCCTCTCTCTATCTACTCTCTCTCTCTCTCTACTCTCTCTCTCTTTTTTCTCACAGACGATGTCCCACTGACACTAGTATACTGTGCCGTCCACAAAATAAAGAAAAAAACAAGCAATGAGCATGCGTGAAATTAAAAATATAAAATGGCGACAATTTACCATCGCACCCTGTATATAATATCGCACATTCAGAGCTGGTTTCAATTCAGCACTTGAAGATTGTGTCGTGCATAAAACTCCATGACGTGCTACCTACCTGGAAAATGTATATTTATTAATACATCTATATATATATATATATATATATATATATATATATATATATATATATATATATATATATCATCATCATCATCATCATCCACTTGACTTATAATCGTAGCGGAAATCCGAATGCAGAAGCCATATTGATTCTCCTCCAAAACGGTCTATCACCGGTAGCCATATGCACTGATACAGTCATACCTGGCCATCGTTTGACATTGTCCAACCAGTTTTTGCGTTGGCGTCATCTCCTCTGTCTAACGGTACCTTGTATGATGGTCCTGCAGAGGCTGTCATGTCTTGTAATGTGTCCAAACCACGACATTTTTCTTGACAGTATCGAGAGCAGGTTCCTGGTGTCCCACGTTTTTTGTTCTTAATTGAAAATACCAAAGAGTTTTCTCATGTTTTTTTTTTCTCAAACCCTTTGATCTTTCTCTCTGTATTTGCCAACATTGTCCCCGTTTCACATCTATATGAGAATGTAGACTACCAGCTTGTAGTGAGCCTGATCAGATCTAAAATGGATTACTGGGACGAAGATGCACAATCGTATTTTTTCTACCATTGGCTGAGTTCAAAATTGTTTACACGGACTTGTGGGTGACTGATTTCAATCCTGCACTCCCTTTCTTACAGCTGGAAGGTTACTAGCCTTTCGCCACTCTACATCAGTTCAGACCTTCACAACAAGGAATCTCCGAAGACACGTTCACAGAATCGACTCATCATCATTCCGTTCGTATTACATTGGTAAGGAAGAAATCCCACTCAGCTTCTCGCCAAAACCTTTGTGAAACAGACACAGAAGAGGACGCTTCTCCGATGACTATCATCTTAACCTTTTCGAGTCTTCGGTCAACTATTATCTGTCCTAGATTAGTGCAGGTTGATGGTGGAATCTTGTTATTGGACACAATTTGAAAGTTGGAGTTTGAGATAATAAATAAGAAGACAAAATATATTTCTTTTCAAATCGTTACAGTTTTTTGAGAAAATGATTTTAAAGATGGCGTCTAGATTCAAAATCGTAGCGTTGGAATTTCATTCTGGTGATCAGCCTTACAAAATGTATAAATTACTGAAACATTACAAATTTTCTATGGACAAGATACATGACACAAGCATATTATTGCTAAATAATTTTGCCATCAAATAAGACATTCATTTACTTCAAAGCGAAATTATACAGAACAATTTAGATATGTTATGATTAATATATTATACAGTGTAGTAGTTTAAGCATGATTTTCAATAAATATGCAAATTTAAAACACTTTGTCTTATTTTGTGTGGCCAACAGTATTATGGTGTTATATACTTTTTATATATATATTTTCTTTATATCAACAAATATCTAACAAATCCTTTTCATTGAGTAGCCTTTTTTGTAATCTTTTACCATTTTTACTTATCGAATACAGTAAAAATTGTAAATTTTCCGTATAGTGATTCATAATTGGAATTCTGGTTGGGATATATTTTCCATTCAACGTATCTAGTAAAAAAGATAACAACTTTGTTTGGATTTATTCTTGAACTAGTAAACTTTTGAAGCCTGTAAGTAAAACCCGCGGAAATTACGTACATTTTTGTTGGATGATTCTTAAAACTAAGTCCTCGACCATTGATAAAAAGATATGCATCTAATGTTTGGTGTAAGTACTTATGACATAAAACCCCGGCTTTTACACTGACTCTTGACTTTCTAAAAAGTGTAAAAAATCAACTTGCCCTAATTCTACATGTCCTCATCGCATCCAACTTTCTTTTACGCTCTTGCAAAAATCTCACCCACTAAACTTCAAACGAGAGTGGTTTGTTGTCCGGTATTCTTCTTCTGTGTATCGCGTCTCTTTAGAACGTCGGCGATCATGGTTCACCACAACTTCCTGTCTCTTGTAACTCTTAACAATGTTTGTCTTCTTTACTAATTCTCCTAATCTCTGTTGTGAAGCTTCGTCGTTGTCCCCATGTTCAATCCATGGTATTCTCAACATCCTTCTGTAGAACCTCATTTCTATCGTCGCAAGTGTTTTTTAGGGGTTTTTTTTCTCATATATTCGGAGATAGTGCAACTTTTACTACCCTACAGGAGCACTGATATTACACCACAGTTCAGTATTCTTTTTTTTTGTTTCGAATGAAATTTTCGTGTTAGTAAATTGTTAGCTTAGTTTTTGGAAGGCATGTTTTGTTGTATCAACGCATCTTCGGATTTCAGTGTCGCACTTTCCTCCTTGTTAAAACACTTCCCAGATATTTTAATTGTTGGACTTGGTTATGTCCAAGTTGTAATTTGCGTGATGGGTTGTTCTTTTACTGACAACCATAGATCCTGCCATCTTTCAATTCATATTCAGTCCTTTGTTCTCGCTATCCTTCACTAATATATGTAGGAGTTCTTGTAATTACCGTTCTGCGTCTGCTAACAGCACTGTCTCATCTGCATATCTTATGTTGTTAAGATTCTGGCCGCCAGTAATGAATCCTGGAAGAACAGAATCGATATACGGTGTAAGTTGAATAAGTCCCGTGTGAAGATACATCCTTGTCTTACATCCCTTTCTATATTTTATATTTACTGAATTCAATTTCTATCCGTATGCAGTTGTATGTCCTGCATTATTCCAATATCCTTTCCAAATATATCAAGGTTACCTAGTAAGTATACGATACTGGAATGTCGAATTCAGCTTTGTCTTGAGTGTAGCCACAAATAAATAACGGAAAATAATTCGAGAGAAAATAAATTTTACTGGCCATTGTAGCCGGCAGATTAATGTGGACTCTATAATCCCGTCATTCCCAGAATTATCTTTGCCTTTATTGATTTTTTTTCCCCCGACGACTGAAAAATGGAGAGAAATATTTTCAGAGAAATATCAGATGGAGTTTTGTAACATTATGGTATTTTTATGAATACCGTCTACTTAGGGTTTGGACAACAAATATCGGGACGAAAAAAAAAATGAGAGTGGTTCCTATAACAAATTTGTGTGCTTCATTTCGGAGAAATAGAGTTTGATTGTAAAGGGATGATACATAAAAATCTCTTTTATAATTCAAGAGCAAAACACACACACACACACACACATATATATATATATATATATATATATATATATATACATAGATAGATAGATAGATAGATAGATAGATAAATTAATAGCTCGTTTAATGAAATTTGAGAAATAAAAAGCCAACAAAATTATATCAATATTGGCAATAAGAGTGATGATATTTATTATATGAGCCTTTTGACTAAACTGAAGCATGAGAGATAGATGTTAAAGTCGGAATTTTCGGACATGCCTGTGCCCTTTTTCAACGAGATTGGTTTTCTTTTTGATTAGGGATAGTCAATAATTTTTCTATGAGATTAGGGATAGTCAATAATTTTTCTATGAGATTAGGAATAGAAAAGTACTAACATTGAGAATTAAATTAGTTTAAGCACAAATACCTGGAGAATTTAGATCATCAAATTAGTTTTATCAAACAGGACCTACAGTTACTGAAAATCTCTGAATTATAAAATAAAAAATACATTAATACTAAGTCAGTATTTAATTAGTAAAGCTTTTCATGGCTTTTATGTATTATGTATATTATTGACACTAGAAAAATTTTGTCGATGAATTATGAATTTTTACAAGGATTGTTTTCATTTTATAAATTTTAATTCTAATAATTAGTTTTATTTAAACTTTTTAAAAATATATATTACTTTGTAGAGATAAGGTGATATTGTTATTAATTGAAACTATATTTGATAATCAAAATTTATTTTAAAAAGAATTTTTATTTTTTTTATGTCTGTGTGTAATCGTGGCGATTTTTGTCAACACGGTCGTCCATACACAACATTACGTAAAATAACAGCGATAACTATAGCAAATTAAAAAAAAAATTGAAATCTTCTAACATTTACTCATCAAGCGTCTTTGGAAGTAACACTTTGAAGCCAAGGTACCTAAAATTAAATAAATTATTAGAATATTTTGTTAAATTTTAAAGATTACTGCGTTGTTAAATAATTAAATAAAAAGGCGTTCACGTTGCATTCGTCAAGCAAATTTTAGTTATGGGCCAATTACTTAAAAATGACAAACGTCGATTAAACTGTAAAAACTTCGTAAAAACACCTACCACCATGTTTAAAAAAGTGTTTTCTCTAAGATTTTAAACTAAAAGTGAGAAATATATGCCTTAATTCAGATTAATTAAACTTCAAATGAATCTTCAGGAAAGTATATTTTATTTTTGAAAGTTTTTTCTAATAAAGATAATTATTTTGTTTTGACAGACATGTGAATACGACTGATTTTAGCCATTAAAAAACATTTAAATTGATTTAAATTCGCTTTGATATAGAACAAAGTATTTTGTTTATTGGAAACTTGCAGCATGGCCCGGCGTTGCCCGTCCTTGATTCCAAAATCGTACGACTCGCTATCACTTGATTTAAAATATTTTTACCTTTCCTTGCCTTTAAAGGAGTGCCCTTTGCCGTGATGATGTTGCTACATGCCTTATTTCTTGCCTATCTCACACTGCGAATTTTTTCTAAGCTCTGTACTAAACATTAAATCCGTTAGAAAAAAAGAACTAAACAAAAGGAACACAAAACGATCAGCTTTAAAAAAGGACTCCTAACTGGAAAAACCGAATGAAAAAAGAATGTTAACAAATACTTTTTCACACCAAACCCAGTTCTGCGGAATCAGAATCAACGTTGAGTTTAAGCAAGCGAATGAGCCAATTGGAGTAAAGTGCTAGGCAGATTTAATTTTTTCCAAATTGTAACGAATGCAGCTATCGATTTTTTTGCTTGCTAGTATGCTAGTTAATATTCGTGTCAGTCAGCTGTTGGCTCTCACGCTAGCCAATAGAATCTTCCTGCCTATTCGTGGCAGCGAGCTATAGGCTCTCACTCTGGCCAGTAGAAAATGGCCGCAAACTACATAAAAATTGCCGTAGAAGCATGAGAAAATCGACTATTTCCACTATCGATGGGAGTTGGGAAATGCAAAATCGGTCTTGGCCTTCTCGCTAACTTGGAGCATGTAAATTTTGGTGCAAATCCGTCGGAAATTGCGGCCGTGCATTCGTTACACACACACAAACATACACACACACACACGCACACACACACGCACACACATCCTGCTTTTTATAGATAGAGATATTAAATTCAATCTGCTTCAAAAAAAATTTCTTCATTTTTAAAATACATTTTAAACTTAAGATATCGCTTTCTTGGGAGGTACCTACCTAGATGCTACCCGGAGTGTCAAGCATCTGCTAAAGGCCGAATTCAAAAGGGCTGAAAACTTGAGATACCTTCGTCAAAGATGAAGACAATTGTACGCATATAAATAATGTAATTAATATAATGGTTGTAGAGAAAAAAACGGTGGAGAGCCATGATCGCCCATGTCTATGACGGAAGAATCATATTTTGATCAACCAAGAACTGCTATTTATTAATATAATTGCGAATGTTATAGTAAATGTCACATACCTGAACAATTAAGAATAGTAAGAATTTAATTAAACTGTTTTTGACTGCAACGGTAACATAGAGATGGTTCGTTCCTGTTTACCTATCTCAAAAGCCGTGAAATGGTTTATTATGACATACGTTCTTGTAATATCTGCAGATTATAGGAGAGACTAGCAACTTACGACCGTATATGATTATGCATGGTTGTTATATAGCAATAAAATGTCGCTCCCGACACTGGAGTTTGAACACAGATCACCAGAGAGTAAACACAGGTGATCCCATTTTGAATAAGTAGATCAGGCGATGGTAAAGGAAATGTATAGATAGAAATTAGCATGGCGTCTAAGAGATGAATCTCTGAATTACTTCAGAGATGTGCTTGTCGAACTCTCTGGGTCTTGTCTGGGGTTGTAGACAACTACCCGACCCCGTTTTTTTACGGGGTCAGCGAGGAATTTTTGTCTGAGCCTACGGGCTCGGATAAGCCACAATAAATTTGGCATCGTGCTGCATCCGTCTTCGTTGGGCGGTAGGCGAATATTTCACTCTCCGAATTACTATTCGGATTACTATTCGGTGGTTACTTTTCGAGCGGGCATTATCAAGGAAGTACTATTATTGCGAGTAATATTCGAAGGCGTCTGACACCAGTATTGTTCAACGGCGTTACTATGTTAAGTTCTATCTGCGATTACAAAGTCTCTAGTATCACGAGCATTACGAAAGTGACAACGAGTATTCATTGGCATCACAAAAAGCGTGGCACAAAAATGTCTGCCAAATATTCCTCTGAGAAACACTCCCGACATAATGTTAAAGACATTAGTGCCATTGGTGTCTTCATGAAGCTAATATTTTACCAATATGTAGAAGGTATTTCTGGGAGCTATTAGGTTGGTGCAAAAATAATGTCGTTTTCTCACATATGTTACTATGTGAGAAAACGACATTATTTTTGCACCAACCTAATATATATTGGGTAACCAAACAGTATCGGGACTATGGCTATGAAAACAGAGCTAAAGTGCGCAGTGTGAAGCCGCTTAGCACTGCTTGACCTTGAACCCTGTAATTTATAATGTCCGTAAGTTATAATGTTCTCGCTCACTTCCGTACTTTAAAGTATTGCTTGGAAGGAAAGTGTATAGAGTGTGGTCAACTCACCACACCACAGATGTTCCACTAGTTAACATGTCTTGTGCAACAGTCTTTATGCAACATTCTCCACGTACGACAACAACTATATTCCGTAGTATTCACCCATTGAATCTTTCTCCTTTAAAAAAAATAAAATCACACGTGAAATGAGACGAGGCAATCCAAGAGACTTCGACGAATCAACTGCTCGCTATCCTGAAAAAAATAGTTTCAGATATACTCCATCAATGGATATGACGATAGATAAAGGGTGTGGGCTACTTCGAAGTAGATTAAATGCCGAATTGATATCTTTGTAGTTTTTTTTTTTTTTTTTATAACACTAGCCTTGATACTTTTAGATCAGATCGTATGTGGCGTATATTTCTGCAGCACACTGTATAGAGGATTAAAGATATTAGTCCGGAAGTTAGCGGCTAAATCTGTGCTGTACTTTCTGACAGATACGTTGCCGATCTGGTCCAAAATAGGATATCTCCACGCTTTCATCTTTGTTTATGACTACTTTGTCAATTTCATTTTGCCACAACTGTTGTTTGTATTTTTAGACCAACTTTAAAAAAAAACAAAACAAAAAAAAACAATAAGACAAAAAAAACATGAATTTTATTCAAGTTTGTTAATTTGTTTTTTTTAATTTAATTTAATTTTATATTATTTTTATCTTTTAAGAAAATGTTTTTGGAGGATTCTAACTTTTTCTTCTCTTGGCATTTTGCCCAAGTCTCACAAAAAATCAATCACTGTTTCCTTATAAACTATGACTATTTGTGGACATGAACTTAAAATAAGGAGCTAAGTGAGCTAATGTAAGAATGACTTGATAATCTTTTAGTGAGAAATTCCATCGAAATGCCGACAGACAACGTTTTATTTGTGGAAGTGGAATGTAAATGACTTTTTTCTTTTCTATTTTCTCTTTCTGTTACGATATATATATATATATATATATATATATATATATATATATATATATATATATATATATATATATATATATATATATAAAATTATATATATATATATATATATATATATATATATATATATATTAATTTCGATTATAAGTGCAGTTCAATTTATAATTACATGAATCATTCATACAAAAAACAAATATAGAGGTTAATGATTTAAATGGCGAGAATACATCTTCGCAAACAATTTCAATGAGGTACACTAACTCCGAACCTGTATATGAATGATATGATCCCTGTTTATAAATTCCAGTTTCATAAGGTACAAAAACGCACAACCATAAAATTTAAAATTCAAACTCAGCGTCGCGACCGCACGTTCCAAAACAATAACACATTTCTCATAGCATTTTTTCGGATTGCATCTATATTTTCGTTGTCCTCTTATTACCGAAAAGTAAAAACAAGAACAAGATCTACTTCCATACCTGATGATATCTGTAGGAACAGACGAAAGCTTGTAAAAAATTAAAATGACCTTATGCAACTGGAATTTTATAAACAGGGATCATATGATTCATATACAGGTTCGGGGTTGGTGTGTCTTATTGAGATTGTTTGCGAAGATGTATTCTCGCCATTTAAATCATTAACGTCTATATTTGTTTTTTGTATGAATGATTCATGCAATATATATATATATATATATATATATATATATATATATATATATATATATATATATATATATATGGTCATGAACATAATATTAGAGGGATATTAGTTGATAACATAACAATGCTAACACATACACACAGTAAAAAGAACGTTCAGATATTGGAGGCTATCTACATTAAAACGAAACAACCCACACTAAACAAAATTACATTTCAAACTAGACCCAACACATTACATTGCATCTAGACATATGATTCTATTGTAATATTTCGGTCTATCGAGTGGTATGACGTCACAGAACCTCATCTTGAACTTACGATCTGCACCTGCTATTGCGCGATCGTTATCGTCGCATAGAAATTTCAAAATACCAAAATATCATCTTTGACGATGGATATCGTTGTTTCATGCCCATATAACAAATGTGAGGATGGCTCTTGTAAGCCGAAAGCTTAAGACCAACTTAATAAAAAATATCCAAATACTGGACAATTTTTGTCTTTATTTTCACCTGAAATTAAAGCAAACCTTACTTAATAGACATTCATTGCCTGTTATATTTAATCATATAAGTTTAAATAATGATCTGATGTCCCAGTACGATATATATATATATATATATATATATATATATATATATATATATATATATATATATATATATATATATATATTCCCCTACAAAAGTATTGGAATGGCAAGGTAATTCCTTCGTTTGTTTTTGTTGCCCACTAAAGACATTTGGGTTTAAGATCAAAGATGAATATGAAACAAGAGTTCAGAATTTCAGGTTTATTTTCTAATATTTATATTTTGGTGTGTTAAACAACTTACAACATACCACCTTTTATTTGAACACACAATCTTCAATTGAGCCTAACTATTAGAAAACATGAATAACAGATCTTTCTTGTTGCCCGGGTATTGCTTTTAGATTCATTGTCTGAATCACTACTCTTTTTTTTCGCCTTGGATTTCAACTTCAAAAACTGTCTTTCTTAAGGATAAAATAACATGAAGACGAGACTTGCTGTCTATGGGTGAAAAGCAAGCCATTTTGAAGCTGAGAAAACAAAGAAAAGCCATGGGACCAACATTGGACATAACAAACACAATTTGGAATGTTCTGAAAAGAAACTACTGGTATGTGGAGCAACAGACATAGAAAGTGTCGGCCAAGGAAAACAAGAGCAGTTGATGACAGAAACGGTGTAAGAGATGTCAGGAAAAGTCACAAAGCAGCATTAAAACTAGATACGTCCACAGTGAAGGGGTGAAGTATTCGCAGTCCACCGTTCAAAGAAGATTTCGAGAACAGAAATACAGAGACCATACCACAAGATGCAAACTACTAATCAGCAATAAGAATTTAAAGGCCAGATTGAAATTTACAAACAAGTACAGAGATGAGTGTCAAAAGTTCGGGAAGAAAGTTTTAATGACAGATGAGACCGAAATTAATCTCTACCAAAGGGATAGAATAAACAAACATGTGAGAAAGAAAAGGATTGGCTTATTATCCAAAACATACAAGTTTATCTGGGAAGAATAGTGGAGGCAATGTCTTAGCTTGTGCTTGCATGGCTACTTCTAGAAAAGGCTCATTCATATTTACAGATGATTTAACTAATGATAGCAACAGTAGAATTAATTCAAAAGTCTATAGAAACATTTTGTCTACCGATTTACAGAGAAATGGATGCAAACTAATCAAGAGGAAGTTTATCATGCAACAGGACAGTCAGTTATGTGCCATGCGTGACATACACTTAGGCCATCTTTTGATACATGACTAACGGGCATATGTTTTTCCCGTAGTAGGATGCCATTTCTTTCCGTGGTAGACCAGTTGCCATCCCAGTCTGTCCTGCTATCTATCCACCCCTGAGGTGGGGAGAAGAAAGGATTTATTCCCAAGGGTATTAGCACATAAGTGAATGTAATGAATTCGTATGGAATTCGAACTTGGCCCTCCGATTCTTCAGTGCGAGCTGCTATCCATTACGACAGCGCACTGGACCAAAACATAATGCCAAAACAACAAAGGACTTCATGGGAGGAAAAAAGTGGACACTTTTAGGTTGACCAAGTCAATCACCGGGCCTTAACCAAACAGAGCATGTATCTCATCTTCTGAATATGAGATGAAGGAAGAAAGCCGGCGACACAAACTGAAAGAACTGAAAGAAGCGGCGGTAAAAGTCTGAAAAAGCATCACAAATGAAGAATGAGACTATCTGGTGTGATGCCATTGGGTCACAGACAGTTATTACAAGCAAAGATTATGCAAGCAAATATTAAATGTTATTTACTTTAGAACTAATCTCTCTCTGTCTCTCTCTCTGTCTCTCTCTTTCTCTCTCTCTCTCTCTCTCTCTCTCTCTCTCTCTCTATATATATATATATATATATATATATATATATATATATATATCATTTGCTTTAACGTTCAGTGACAACAAACATCACGGTTAAACAAGTCTATTTTTCTTTTTTAAATGAAGTGGATTTTCTTTCCTTAAATGTAGAAAATATACTCATACTTAACTGTGACACACGCTCACATAATCTCCCAATATATATATATATATATATATATATATATATATATATATATATATATATATATATATATATATATCGTTTGCTCTTGCTTGCTTTAACGCTCGGTGACGAAAAACGTCACAGTTAAACAAGTCTATTTTTCTTTTTTAAATGAAGTGGATTTTCTTTCTTTAAATGTGACACTCGTATACATACTCTCCCAATATATATCTACACACACACACACACACACACACACACACACATATATATATATATATATATAAAATAATGTCGTTTTCTCACATATGTTACTATATGAGAAAACGACATTATTTTTGCACCAACCTAATATATATATATATGTGTGTATGTGTGTGTATGTATGTATGTATGTATGTATAAATATATATATATATATATATATATATATATATATATATATATATATATATATATATACAAATATATATATATATATATAGAGAGAGAGAGATATTATGAAAACGGCAAGAGATACATTTTCAATATGTATGAAGCATCGTAAATACAGTTAAAAATCATCTTGCTTCGTGACAGATAAGCAATAAACATTTACAAATTATTGCCATAAGAAACACTCGCTAACCCTCTTGCCTGAATAACCTCTTCGTTACTGCACTTTATTCGGCTCGTTGCGTTTTTGACAATGTAAGAAACATTTTTTTTTCTTTATTTGGAAATGATTGTCATCAGAGTCAGGTAAAAACTAACTTTGCATATCACGCGTTAATCCAAACCTGTCAAAATGTCCAGGTTTCCGCGTGGCCGGTAATATTTCGACGAAGAAAAAAATAGGATTTTGTCGCATTGGTTTAAGGTTTCAATTTTAAATGTACTGATGCATTCACATATATGTGTAGTAGATAAACATAGATACACAAAAGGGGACAATTAAATCTCGAAATGGCCTTGCGAATGCAAAGTTAGCATACCTTGTCTTTATCGGCTGACGCTTTGAAATTGGAATACTTTAAAAGTGACAGCAGACAATGGTAGCCTGGTCATGTGATCAAATATCTATTTGGAAGGCCTATTCCGGAAAATTAAATTGTCAAGATACGAGGTATTATCTTCGCTATTTTTTTCTCAATTTCAAATTCCCATACTAGTTTTAACCGGTAGAAGTTGCTGAAGTTACTCTCTATCTTAATGTGATGCAATACCATGTTAACTGTCTTTTAATCCATGAAGAATGTGCGCTTATTTTTAAGTCCATATTTCTTTTACGCTAATTACCTTTTACCTGTGATAATTTCACGGTTTTACATTTTTAAATTTCAATCTTTATTCTTCATTTAACGATTAAATATGCTTATGGCGAGTTCTATGACAATAAAATATCCGTAGAAATTTCCTAGTTGCATCGTTAATTGAGATAAACAACTTTGACAAAATATTGCTACAACAATTATAAATATTAATGTTTGTCGTTATTTTAAGAAGTAAGGGGGTGGAAATAATAATATGATATCGACATTTTCCATTTCGCTGAAATATACGTTAAACACCTTCATCATGCCTTTTGTCTTTCATTTTTCACTGAAACCAGGTAGCGTCTTTGAAATGTTTTTTTTTTATTTCTCACGTGATCAAAACGAAATATTCCATTATTTATGACGTAATTGCTGGACGTAACGGTCGTGATAACTAAGGAAGGGAGGAAAATCTTATTTGTAAATACTAAGCATCATCAGGCTTTATTATTATTGGCGCGCGTTAATCATTGAAGCAAGGTGGTCAAAATTTACATCTACATTTTTTATCCATTTCAAATACTACATTTATTAGAAAATAATAAGCGAGAGGCTTTTAACACTTTGTCTGTGGGAAAGGGATTGTGGAGTGGGAAATAATTCATCAACCACAAGGACGCGAGGGAACTATCAAGATAATACTTGCTATATATAATTTTTATTGAGATAAAGATATAAATATCCAATAAATAATTAAGTCTTTATAGAGTTAGACTCAGCGTTCTTCCTGCTCTTCCTTACGACTGTGACAATTCACTGCTCCAACTTATAAATATAGCAAGTAGCCAGTATCTGTCTATATTTCTGAGATGAGGTATTATGTACATTGTTTTCATTATTCAGACTATTGTCCTCATCTTTGTCGCCATACTTATTACAACGTTTCGGCCGTTGTACGCTCCGGCCTTCTTCAGGTGGTTGGAATGACGAACTTAACCCTTTATTTCGCTCACTGGAGTAGTTCTACGTGCCATGTTTAATGGATGTCAGTTATCAGTTATCTCCTGTTAATTCCCCTCTCAAAGTTCTCCACTGCCTTAACCAGGTATTGAACTCACACTCTTTGGGTCCTGTCACTGGATCTAACCAACGTCTTTATCCACTGTGCTATGTGATAAATATAGCAACAAAGATGAGGACAATAGTCCGAATAATGTAAATAGTAGACATTTATTAATTTCAAAGAAGGACAACACTCTAATCTTCTTCAAGTAGGATCCTCGAACTTCAACGCGCTTGTTGCAGCACTCCAGCCACTTCTTGAAGGCTCCATACAAGTCATCAAGTGTGGAGCTGTCCAGGTCTTAACTCTTTTGACAGCCTCCTTCATCTTCGCAGTGTCTTCAAAACGACTGCTCCTGAGGTTTGTATTCAGCTTGGTTAACAACCCAAAGTTAGAGGATGCAATGTCTGGACTGTAGGGAGATTGACGGACAGGTTTGATATCTATCTTTAACAACAAAAATCTTTATTGCATAGCGCGCTTCCAAAGTGCCCTGACTGCATTCTGCAAGCAGTGTTTAGTCGGGTATGTTCAGCGAGCTTTTACAACCGTCTCCTTCAATCTGGAATAGCACAAGTTGACAGGTCAGTTTATTAGATATTATAATCTAGGACTGTGATAACTGCATCCGCTGAAATGACTCAAAAGATTCTGCAATGCACCTCGTATTTAAACACAGAAATAACAAGAACTTGTGGCGAATCACTTACAAAGACTAGACCGAAATGCTGAGAACTGACACACAACATCAATGCAAAGCGCGTAGATACCGTTGATCTTGGTAGAAATGCCGGTGCGTAAATAATAGTCATTTTTACGGGCACTATGCTAGCTGATATTAATTACATTAAATGCGGATTTTTTTTTTAATTAATATATTCCGCTGAAATGACTCAACAATTTCTGCAATGCACTTCGGATTTAAACACAGAAATTACATGAACTTAAGTTCGACATTGCAACCACCTGAAGAAGACCGGAGCGTACAACGGCCGAAACATTGCAATAAATATGGCAACAAAGATGAGGACAATAGTCCGGATAATGTAAATAATGTAGCAAGTAGTCACATTAGGGATTTAGAAGTAGACAATTTACATAAGATTTTCTGTTATATTTATGAGTATTTAATAAACATCTTCTTACATTATTTACATTATTCGGATTGTTATCCTCATCTTCATTGGCATATTCACCTGTTAATATATCAATCAAGATGAGGATAACAGTCTGAATAATGTAAATAATATAAGTAATCATGATATCTCATCACAGAAAAATAGACAAATCTCTCCTTCTTGATTTTTCCCTGCCTAGACTTATGTTCCTTCGATACTCTCTCTAACTACTGCCCTCCTAATTCCGCAGGTTTGAAGTCGGAGATTCGTCTCCAGCTGTGCTGGCCAAACTCTCTGGCACCGGTCAGAGGGGATCCACAGACGAGGCTATGTCGAAGGTTAGAGTCTTGTCTCGGGAAACAGCTACCCGACCCCGTTTGATACGGGGTCTACGGGTATTTCTTTTTTTTTTTTTTTTTGGCCGAGTCTACGGGTACGGATACCCCACATTAAATTCGGTCTGGGTCCACATCTGAACGCATGGGGCGGTTGGTAGATATCCTGATTTCTTAATTATCGGCTATTTTGACGAAAGATTACATTACCACAGTGGCGAAGAAGTGTTTGAATTCACACCAAAATTAAAGTTTGCTGACAATAATCCTGCAGGCAACAACGACAACTGCAAGAGCAAAACGACAAATGCAAGAACACAAATGATATTGTTACTTGTACAAAAGATAAATGAAATAGGAATGAATGTCTCGTTTATTCCAGACGCATTAGCAAATTCAGTAGGAGAGTCCACTTGAAGATCATATCTTCGAGACATACTTCAGAAGATACGAAGAAATCTTCATGAAAAACTGTCAAGCCTGGCCAGACGAGAAAAAGGTCCAACTGCTTCTAAGGAAACTGGGACCTCAAACATTACCACTGAACCGAACTTTGACCGATTCAAGAGTTTCACATAATACTACTCGATAGGCTAATATAAATCTATTGAATTAGATATCATATGTATGCTTTTAAATATTTAAATGTCGTCATGTTCAGAACGGACTCGAGCATGATACGTATTTCTAATTTGTACTCTGTGATTACCATTTGTTTTGCGAAGAACAAATAAATAAAACCTGGTAAAAATTCAATAGATTTATCCGGCACTGATGAGTGGTAATCTGTAAAATTCACGAGTCAGTTTGTTTGTTTGATGCATATCAAATTTAATGGGCTATTTAATGCCGGCAAGATTTTTGTTGCTGGTAATATTTTTGTTCAAAAATGTATTGCTGGTAATAATTTTTCCTTCAAAAATTTTATTGCTAGTAATAATTTTTTAGTGAAAAGTACTAATGATTCATTATTTATGCGTACACACAAATAAACACAAACAATCCTTTCTTTCGTTTCTTGGATCTGATGTAGCCTTGAAAGGCGAAACGCGTAATCAAATCTAATTTCAATGAGACGTTTTTTTTCCAGATGTCGAATTTCTTCAAAACTTTGTCGGGATTCTATATCCTATTTTAAACACATATATAAATATATTTATAAATAATTATGTTGCGACAGAATTTCAACTGCAGAACGAATTGGATGAAATGCATTCAATTGCTTTAACAATATTGAATATTTTAATAACTCTGCATTTTAGACATTATATGATACGTATTTCAAATACAAATACAAATACAACGCCAAGCAGTCATTAGTGGTAGGCTAGAGGCGTAGGCAATATGCGTAGGCCATGTACCTCCACATCAGTCTGTATTTATGGCTGAAACCAGTCAATCATATTACTGTGAGGGGAAACCCAGGAGTATGCATATTCATTACATCAATAATGAATGTGGCGTGTGATATAGATGTAAAAGAGAGAAGTACATTATAAAGTGTAGGTTATGACGATAAGGATGATATACAAAGATTGACCCTTGAAATGAAGGGGTTAAGTTCAACAGGACGCACTGTTTACTCATTCCTCCTCTTTCGACCTGAGCACGCCAATCTTGTACTCTTTTGTTACAGAAAAGTTCACCCATTACAACGTCCGATGGTCACTCAAGGTAGAGGGTTACGTTTGGGGGCCATTTGCGTGTATCGAAGTGGAAGACAGCAGGTTTTAAACCAGACTTGAACAGGCTAAGATTGTAGTGATCGGTTCTACTGGGTAGTGGTTCGTGGTAAGATGTTCGAGAGGAACTTACTTTTCGCCGATGTGATATGGAGGGAATATCGGTGTTAGAGCAGAGAGATGCTTGCCACGTCTTGCTTGTGGGGGAGAGCTTGAAGGGTGGAGAATAGTTTGTCAACCACAAATCCTCGAAGACGCTTTTGAAATCTGCCATGGCTGCGGAGCGCGGTCTATGCAGTTTCCGCCTAAATATGACAGCATTACTTAATTTTGCCCTGATTTGGCTCTTGTATAAGCAGAGAATAGCAGGAGGGTGTGCAGCGAGACAACCATTTTAGCCGCATCCTTAACAATAGATTGTATGCACAAGTTACACTTGTGAATTTGAGGCCTAACAGTCTTTCGAGGCCAGGCGCTTCCCTGAGTGGACCTTTGTTCATCAAGGTTGATAGTAATTCGGTGTCAGAATGGTGGTGATTTAATGTAACTAGTTTGGTCTTCGAGATTGATTTATTTTTGTGTTTTGGGGCACAAATTTTTAGCGTTATTGTTCACAGATGCTCACCATTCCTTAAAACTGGCCGTGCCACTCAAAAAATACTTAATTTCTTCATAGTAAGTTCTCCGCCAGCCATTTTAATATGGCTAACCTTTCCTGAATTCTTTGACTAATTTTTCACACAAAATAGGCCTTTCCAGAGTCGTTTCACTCATTTACCGTCAATATTATATTAAGAGCATGTAAAACTTCTTCTATTGCTCGGAAGCAACTAACAAATATGGAGGACATCTAAAAAATGTTGGACGATCTCCAAATGCGTAAGGATACGGATGTTTGCCTGACTCTTTCTGATTTGCAGCGTTTTTCCCCATATTTAATTTGTCACACCTCGAATAGAAATAGATCGATATCAACATTACCAATATAAAAATGCAAAGTGCATCTAGTGCATTTGGCTAAATTAGTTTGAAATTATTTTTATCTGATTTACTTTTAGTTTTTGAATAAAAATTAGTGCATTAAACACTTCTTAACCGAAAACTAAATATAACAGACTTTGAAACTTTATTTCATTTAAAAAAAAACAAAAAAACAAGCACGTGAACGAAATAGGTATTATATGGATTTTTCCAGTACTAAGTAAAGAATTCTGTTGTTGGTGTTAAAAATAGAGTACATTATTAATCAAGAAAAATTAAATTATATTTTAATATTTACATTTTCTCCAAAAATATGTCATTCGTCGCATATATTAAGAAATCATCTCATATATATATATATATATATATATATATATATATATATATATATATATATATATATAGTTAAATTCCCAGATCAATTCTGTGGACAAGACAGATTGGTATAAATAAAACGACAATTAGAAAAAAAGATCTTAGATTTCGCCAACGCGTTTCGTCTTCCGACTTTTTCAAGGCAAAAATGAAATCGAAATGTTCTTGTTGTTATAGTTACATTAAAAAAATCCAAATTTAAAAAGATAGACGCTTAAGTCTAACCCTTTTTTTCTGGTTAATGTAAATTAACTTTATAGTAAGAGATTTATTTTTTTTTTTTTTCCATGTCAACAATATAGTTAAATTCCCAGATCAATTAAAAAATCTCTTACTATAAAGGTAATTTACATTAACCAGAAAAAACGGCTTAGACAGAAGCGTCTATCTTTTTAAATTTGGATTATTTTAATGTAACTATAATTACAAGAACATTTCGATTTCATTTTTGCCTTGAAAAAGTCGGAAGACGAAACGCGTCGGCGAAATCTAAGATCTTTTTTCCAATTGTCATTTTATTTATACCACATATATATATATATATATATATATATATATATATATATATATATATATATATATATTTGTGTGTGTATGCGTGCGTTATGGCAGATAAAATATACCTGTAAAAGCACAACATGACAAAAGAATAACATAGCCGACAGATCCCGTCCCCTGAATGACTTTATCAAGGCAAATTCGAGGATTTTATTATATAACAAGTATTTGTATACATGAGCAAAAAATATTGGTTTTTTATTTTTTTTAAAATTAAGAACGCGCATAAATGTTCCTCAGTTTAGCCGAAACGTCTAGGCAAGCTATGGAGGACGCTAAATAATAAAATTCAATGTGTAATAAAAGAAAGGGAGTAAATATTGTTCTTAAGCCTTAATTTTTAATGCAATTTAGTATTTGAATTATTTTAGTCTGGGATTCATTTATGTGTTGTATATTTTAAATAACATGACGCCATCAATTTAACAGTTTTCTTTAACTTTTTTAACATTTTTGTAGTCATGTTGGTTCAGGAAAAGAGTAATTCTTTCAGGAATGAGAATATTTGAAAAAATCAAAAAAAGTTTATAAGTTTGAGGTGACCTCTGGTAATTTTAGCTAAGAGAAAATTATTGTCCATCGTTAAAAGAAAGTGAGACATGTTTTTTTATTTCAAATTTTGTTATGGCAAAAAGAAAAAAAAACGCATTTCATAATTAAATGTTTCTCTCGTTAAATTATGCACCTTTAGCCTTGATTGCTGCAACACAAATTTTTGGAATTCGTTGCGATAGTTTTTCAAAGTCTCTCACAAGTTTCATACGTGATTCCATTCTTTTTCTCTGACTTCAAGGGCTCATTTTTTTCATTTTTTTTCACTCTTCTGTCAAGTTCGAGACATGATAATTCTGAAGACGTCTTCAGACTTTTGAACTCTAGTCTGTGTGTGTGTGTGTGTGCGTATTTGTGCATATAGATAGATAGATAGATAGATAGATAGATAGATAGATAGATAGATAGATAGAGAGATAGATAGATAGAGAGATAGATAGCAATACACTGACAAAACCATGATCATAGTATATATATGTTTACATGGAACATTTCCAAGCAACGACAAACTCGTGCATACAAGACGCTGGAAGCGAAAATCACACCGCAGCTCATTATGTCACACATGACCACGCGAGAGTCAAACGAAAATTATTAAGTATAGGAAGCCGTTGGTATAAACCAATGCATTCTGTTACCAATTATAGACATTTAAGAATATTTGTGAAGATTTCATAGTTTATTTTGTTCAGGTTAGGTTTCAAGTGTTTTATGTATATAGCTTCAGGAATTTATAGTTTTTGTTTATTGCTTTCTTGTTTAAGTATAATTGTAATATTCAACTAGGATTTTCCGGAAATGCGGCCAGGCACATTGTTTTAAATGCCTAAAAATGTTAGATTTATCATTCCAATGTAGTGTCAAGCGTTGTGAAAGAGATTTGGTGGTGTGACCAACATAAATATTATTTAATTCGTTGGAGATACAATCTCTCAAGGGCACTTAAATTTGTAAACTATGTTGTTTTTTTGCAAATCGCTAACCATGGAAGAAGAATCATTGCGAACAATTGAGTTGGATATAATAGATTTAGTGTAGTATATGATTACCTTAATTAAATTTAATATTTATATATATATATATATATATATATATATATATATATATATATATATATATATATATATGTATGTATGTATTTCTGAGATAGTGTGATGGTTTTATTTAGCATGGCTTCGTTTTTTGAACGGTAGAAATCTTTAATATCTACTTATATCACTTCGCAATTATATTTGTTTTTAGATTATGGAACCATATTTCCTTTTCTACTGTTTTAATCCTAAATTCGTACTTAGTTCTAAATGAATACTTTTTAGTATAATTTTAATTATTTTAGCAACTTAACTTTCAGTTATACTTACAAGCCTGCATGATGGTTTAATTCGGAACTACTGTCGCAAACTTACTAATTTAAATAGTCTTAGCTCATAAATATGCTTGAAAATGACTCCTGTTCTATTTAAACAGCAATATCAATGACTTACAAAAGATAAATGCCTTCTTGTTTTAAATTTTAGCATCCTAAAAGGGAAAAATATTGAAAAATTTTATTCGTGTTCTCTTGGTTAGGATAAATAAAACTTAAAAGAATTATATATACTAAAAAGTGCACTTAAAAATCACAGTTAAAATTTGTTTAGCCAAACGTAACCGAAAAATCTCCTTACAAACAAAAAAAATATGTTGTGTAATACAAATCCTCCAATATAGCAATGAATACTGGACTGAATACTCACTAATGAAGAGGGAAACTGAGGCAATAGAGATGTGGCTTTACAGAGGAATACTGAGAAAACTATGGGTGTGGCATATATATATATATATATATATATATATATATATATGATTGAATAAATTAAAGATCATCCTCAGGGGTTCAAGTAATACAAAATTATTATATTAAGATCATATTGGAAGAAGACCGACTTGGGAAATGAAAATAAAATAAACAACTATAATACATTTCTCACATCCTTTAACTTCAATATAAGAAAGGCTATTAGTGAGTATGAACGCATTTTGTTAAAGACTAGCAGTCATAATGTCTGTAATTTATTCAGAGAATTTGCTGACTAAATACACAAATATATATATATATATATATACTTGTGTATTTAGGCAGCAAACTTCTTCTTTTATATACAGGGTGTTTCAAAAAAGAATACGCCAAAATCATCACGTGATGTGTCAATAATGAAAACAATTAAAAACCTCTAGCATGAACAAATGTGTTGTATATACATTCAAGTTTCATTTCATGTTTTATAAGTGCTCAATGTGGCCACCACCGGCAGCGTGGACAACATCAAGCCGATATGAGAATTCCTCCCAAACGCCCCTCAGCATGTCACGGTCCACTGTGTTGATTGCAGCTGTTATTCGATCTTTCAAGTCATCAATACTTGCTGGAAGTGCTGGAACATAAACTTGGTCTTTAATATACCCCCACTCACAAGAAAAAGTCACACACAGTGAGGTCCGGGGATCTGGCAGGCCAAGCACAGAGAGCAAGGTCTTTAGCACCTCTCCTCCCAATCCATCGCTGAGGCACGTTTTCATTCAGATAAGCTCTAACCCCGAGATGTCAATGGGGTGGTGCTCCATCTTGCTGAAAAATGAAGTCATTCGAATCTGCCTACACCGTGACAATGGCATTTGTTTTCGCGAACTCAAGCACGCAAAACGCCTTCTGCTGAGGAGTCGCGATTTTGATTGATCTTCCCAGAATTCAGCTGCACCGGAAGTTATACTAACGACAGCGGTGAAACTGACACACAATAAAACTTTGATAACCACTCTATCAAATAACCACTGATTCAGTCCACTACAATGCTATAGATCTGAAAAAACAGCGTAATGATTTTGGCGTATTCTTTTTGAAACACCCTGTGTATATATATACATACAATACATTCAACTTCTTATATATATATTTATATAATACATTCAACTTCTTATATATATATTTATATAATACATTCAACTTCTCATATATATATATATATATATATATATATATATATATATATATATATATATATATATATATATATATAATACATATCACCTCACGGAAGGCAATGAAGCCATAGAGTTGACGGCTACAACTAGCCATAATGTCGGTACCTTTTGATTCTGTAAATGTTCTAAGAGTAGAGCTTTATAGTATTTATTATAGGTGATTAAAACAAAAATATGTTAAAAATCGCTACACAATAGCTTTCGTGTTTTGTGTTGTGCCTCTTCAGGTGATGCTAAATAAAACAGTTATTTACCATCCCCTGAAGAGGCACAATTTAGTGCCGAAGCACGAAAGCTATTGTGTAGCTATTTTTTAAATGTTTTTGTTTTAATCTCCTATTATACATATGTATATCCAAGTATAGGATTGGTATATACGCAATAAATTCAAATAACAAAAATACTATTCTTAAAAGAGTACTCAATATAGAGTAGAGAAAATATAATTTATTCGAAAATTATAACATCAATATGTTATAAAATCACTTTAAAAGTAGTCATTTTTTCAGCACTTCTGATGTCTTATCAACTAATATCACTTGATAAGACATCAGAAGTTTAGAATATATATATATATATATATATATATATTAAAGACATTTTTTATGTGTAACATTCTTTTTATAGATACAAGTACAGTGTAACCCGGATACAAGAGAGCCGGATATAAGAGAGATTTTCTCTGGTCCCAAATTAGAGCCATACTTACGTAAACAAAATAGACAAACCCCGGATATAAGAGACTTCTTCTCCGATCCCGACAGCTCTCTTATATCCGGGTTACACTGTATTTTAGTAAATGCTCTGTTTTTATAATAAACAGTATTAAATAACATTTACCGGCTTGAATGTCCGAGAAATTTTCATGGAAAATATTCGTCTTTGACAGGATTCGAACCTGCATCCTATACGGAATCGTCATTTAGCTTGACGCACCTAACCTCTCGGCCACAAAGGATCGTTCGGTCGGTAAGGTCGTATGTACTGCTTATAAACTTAAATCTTCCATGAATCTCGTACATTCATGACTGCTCGTGGCGTATCAAATGTAAACAAATGACGTCATACATTAAGAAATGGACAAAGTCCGACAATTTATTTATTAAAGACATTTTTTATGTTTAACGTTCTTTTTATAGATACAAGTATTTAAGTAAATGCTCTGTTTTATAATAAACAGTATTAAATAACATTTACCGGCCTGAATGTCCGAGAAATTTTCATAGAAAATATTCGTTCTTTGACAGGATTCGAGCCTGCATTCTATACAGAATCGTCATTTAGCTTGGCGTCCCTAACCTCTCGGCCACAAAGGATCGTTCGATTGGCAAGGTCGAATTTACTGCTTATAAACTTCAATATATATTACATTTCACCCAAGTCAGGGCAGTATACCCGTTAAGACACAGGAAGTTGAAGAATTCGAAAACAGAAACATTAACGAGCGGGAAGTGAATAGAGTAATCAGCGGGACAGTAGATGGCTATTGACGTTGCATTTTCATTTTCGCAGACTAAAGTTGGCTGGAAAGCGTGGTGTTAGAAGGGGGTTCTACATGCCCGAAGTGCGAAAAAAGAAACTGTTAGAATAGAGTTGACGGCTAAAACTGGCTATCACATCTATAAATTGATGAGATTTCGCCGCCAGTCTTATACCTCCGCTTAAATTTAAAAAACAAAACAAAAAAAACGTCTAGGTACCATACCGGAGGCTTATCTGAACAGTTACTATTAAAGTATATCTATAAAAGAGATAGAGAAACAACCTTTTGGCGGTGGGAATGGGACTGAAGCCGAACCGCCAGCTGATTTTCTTTGGATTATACCAAAGAGCTCAAGGTAAATAGCAGGGGCGCCATACGATATGTACGGACAATAATCTAATCATGGACAAATGGTAGACATATAAATATATATGATTGATTCTGGAGAGAAAAATGATCTCGCGCGTCAAATTACTCAGAAGTTGACCTAGCAATGAATTCAATATAGTCTTTGCACTTCATGTCAACTGCGAACGTTATCCTGAGAAGCCGCAATAATTCCCTTTCCTGGCGGTTAGTGTTGTTCATCATGACGGTCGTCTTCGAGTATAGAATCCAAAGGTTAGCAGTGAATATTTCGAAGACAGTAGGGAAGCGTTGTTCAGGTTAGCAGTGGATATTTTGGTAAAAGGTAGCAGAGCATAGTTCGTCCTTCTGTTTCTCTTCGCCTGACAAGCTGGACTGGACATTCGGGTAGAGTGAACAAAAATGGCCGCCTTTATACACGACGGATTGAATGTTCTACGACTTCTGATTGGTTAACCTTCTATCGGTGGACTATAAAGTGAGTCAAGTCATTTGGGCTAACTCACTAGTACATATATATGCACAAAAAAACTGCAACAGTTAGCATCAGGCATGCTGACAGAAGGCAGAGAATAATGGTAGGAACTTTAGTTTTAGAGCCGTTAAAATAAGGCATTCATCTTTGTTTCCACATTTAACAACGGACATGAGTTCTTTTTGGACATTGGCTGCCATTTTGACCTTGACGGCTTGGTCAGTCTTTCCATCGATGTAAGAGTAAATGGTTGTGCCATTAGCGTAGATGCCAAGTTGAGAGCTGATGTCATCAGGAAGGTCATTACTGTAAATTAAAACAGAGTAGGACCGAGTATGGAGTATTGTTATGTTTCATTTTTTATAATAAATATTGTTTAAAAAAACGCTTGATAATTATGCACCAACCCAATATATGTTCCATCTAGTCTTTATTTTCCACGATATAAATTCCTCCTGCACAGATCGGCTCAAGGAAGAGCTCAAGGAAAATAGCAGATCATATATGGCAGCAATATTCTAAGCATCAACGAATTGTAGACTTATAGATATCTAAGATAGATTCCGAAGAGAAAAATTGTCTAGCACGAGACAGTAACCAAATTCCTTAATAGATTCAATAGAGTATTTTCCACTTCATATCAGTTGTTATACTGTGAACAACGAGTCACTTTCCTGTGGGTTAGCATCAGCCATACGGATGTAAGGCAGGGAGCGATCTCTCAGATGATTAATGGAGAGAGGTTTAGTTTTGGGGGAGTCAAAATTAACGAACCATCTTTTGCCCCAGTTGACAGCGGATTTAATGTCGTTATGAACATCAATACACACACACACACATACATATATATATATATATATATATATATATATATATATATATATATATATATATATATATATATATATACACACGAGTTCAAAAGTTGGAATCCAGTCCAGCGACTTAGAGTCATTGAAAAAAGAATGGACTCAATTAATCAAACTTATATTTGAGAATCTTTTACAATGAATGTCAAAATTTTATTCTGCAGTAATCAAGGCTAAAGGAGGTTATTTTGACGAGAGCAAAATTTAATCATAAAATGCTTCTTTTTTTTCTTTTTTTGTCATAATAAAATTTCTAATAAAAATACCATGTCTCACTTTTTTTTAACTATATATAACAATTTTCTCTTATTCAAAGTACAAAACTACTTTTGGCCCAATTTCAAATATTACCAGTGATGGCCTCAAAACCTTTTGACCTGTAGTATATATATATATATATATATATTGGTTTCACATGAAAAAATTAATTCGCTCAAAAGAGAAAACAAATCACAAAGGCGAAAATGATTAGAGAGTGCCTTTATCGCAAAGGTCATTCACAGTAGATTTGCGCCCCGACTCTTAAAACATTTCATCATTGATAGCGTATCTTCTGTTATCAAAGTGTGAGCGTGTCTGATAATAGAAATTATGGAAAACAAAAAGTAAAATATCTTGATGAGGTCGGCTGGGTTATATACACACCGACCAAAAAAAAAAAAAAATGATAATGAAATTCCAAGCATCCCTCGTTCGTTCGCATATGCAGCAGCGCCAATATAACATATATGGTCCATAGTTTTTTGTGTTTTTTTTTCATTTCTTTTATTTTCCTATGTAGTTTTAATCTCATCCAGAATCATCTTAATTAATTTTGTTTTTTTAGTAAACACGCATGAAAGCAAAGTCACAAGACATCGTGGCCGAGGGATTGAGCGTGCTGGCCTAGTTCAAAATGCTGATAAGACTAGATAACTCGCTCTCTCACAGAAACTGTAACTAAGGTCTGCTCAGCATAGTTGCAGTATAAACTATAGGTGGGCTCTGTGGGTGTTAAATAAACACAAATGCACCTGAGCGAGCGTCTGCAATAGGGATTGGCTAGTCACCCTAGTAGACGATTATCCTCGAATACGAATTGCAAGCTATACATATATATACACTGCATGCCAAATTTTTATCGAGATAACTTTTTCTAATATTTCAAAAACCGTCCAATCAATTCACACAAAATTTTCACACAACGTTAGCAATAATAACAGATACAAACAAAGGCACAGTTATAAAAAAATTAATAGGGAATGTGCTTTCCCTGTTTTGAAATTACTTGAAGGAGTCGACGATCCATAGAATTTGTTAATTGTAGGATGTCATTAGCTGTAATGCCGCGAGATATGTCAAGAATTGCTTCCCATAACTCAGCGTTGCTCCTGAATTGTCGTCTGTTGGCGTATAGACTTCGCTTCATGATGCTCCAAAGGTTTTCGATTGGGTTCAAATCCGGAGAATTTGCTGGCCACTTCATTTTTCTAGGTTCATCGAAGCCTAACTGTTTCAAATATTCAGTAGTCTTGTGAGCAGCATGTGAGGGAGCATTATCTTGCATAAAAACAATTGCCCTTCTGAAGGCAAGTCTTTACCTTATCATTCACGGTTCAAGATGCTCCTTCATAAACGCTTATGTACGCATCAGCAGTCATTTTGACGCCATCTGGTACTCTCCATGGGCCCACTAATGTTTTTCCAATAATACCACCCCAGATCATTATGCCTCCTCCGCCTTGTTGGCGTCTCAAACGGTGATGGCGATTCTGTCCTTTCATTACCCAGCCTATCTGGCCCATCAAGTGTTGCTCGAGTTTCGTCTGGACAAAACTTTAGAGAAGTCAATCTTCATATTGTCCTCGGCCGATTTCAATCGATTTTGAATGTGATTTCTCGTCAACGGAGGCTTCAATAGAGGTTTGACTATTGTTGCTATTTCCCTCAGATACCGACACCGAGTACTTTTAGACACAGTAGGATCCCCAATGCGACTGAAAAGCTCTTGACTGGTAAGTCCAGGGTTCTTCGTAGCCTCTCGTCTAAGTCGTGACATGAGACGACGTGAAATAACCTTAGGCTTGCCTTTATCTGCTCTTTTGCGTACTTGTGTCGGGTCGGCGGTGAACTTGTTTTTTGATGACACCTCCCTATCATTTTAGAAATTTCTAGGGTAGATTTACCTTTTGAGAGTTCTGAGGTGATAGTTTACTATTCAGTATCACATAAACTGCTTTTACGACCCATCTTTTCACTAAATGCTTACACTTTTCTAATAATTCGGCACTGTCAAATCACCGTGCTGATAACAAATACGGCGCCAGTTTGTTTACATTGCGCAGACCAGTACGAAAATTTCAGTGATTGCGCAGGTCTGAGTTGCCAACATTGTGTGACAATTTTGTGTGGATTGATTGGAGCGTTTTTGAAATATTAGAAAAAGGTTATCTCGATAATAATTTGGCACGAAGTGTATATATATATATATATATATATATATATATATATATATATATATATATATATATTGTGTGTGTGTGTAAACAGGTATTTATATGCATTGAGATTTCTTCCGATTTGTGTGCATTCACTGAATTCTCTCCGTTTTTTTTTCCTTTTAGGTCGTTGATTTAACGAAAACCTGAATGTAAACCAAAATACAAATTCTGTTGTTTGAAAAATGATTTCTCACGTGGAATTAATTTCATTTGGCAATTCTTAAATTTTCATCATCATTTTTTTAACGATTATTATTATTATTATTATTATTATTATTATTATTATTATTATTATTATTATTATTACTATTCCAGCGTTTTTTTATTTTGTGACTCCATCTAAATTCTCTGATCTGAAGTCTATTCAAAAATTAATGGCTGACCGCTTTTATTTAGGGTTTCAACTACATACGTGATTTCAGATATCAATGTTATCGATTTTTTTTTTCTCCAAGATTATGATTCTATCCAACAAAATCTTTATTTTCTCTCCCCGACACCAAAGTCTCTCTCTCAAATTCTATCTGCTCCTCTTTGGAGTTCTCGAATAATCTCTTTCTTACACTGTCTCTGCAAGGTATTTTGGCATTATTTGTTAAAGGTTTATTGCTTTTTACCCGAATCAATCACCCTTGATCAATCATGATTTTACTTGCTCCGCAATTCTTTGTCAGTGGTAGTGAATTTGATTCCTTCCTTCTGAATATTTGTCAAAATAGTTTTTCTTTTTTTTAAAAAAAAGTTTTCTCATCCTGTTTATTAAGCAAAACTTCTAAGGAAGAATTTGTAGTACAAATGTTCTTATTGCAACAATTCTCTACAAAACGGAATTCTTTTGGAAAAAATCGTTTGATTCATCGGATATGAAGATTTCATAATTTCTTTCAAATACCAATTAACACACACGGACACACACACACCACACACATATATAATATATATATATATACTATATATATATATATATATATTATATATATATATATATATATATATATATATATATAGAAATATATATATATATATATATATATATATATATATATTGTGTCTTTAGGTAGCATTCATAAAAGAATTTACATAAAATAAATAGTCAACACTTGTCTATATTATTTAATGAAAAATGTATGAATGAATATATATATATATATATATATATATATATATATATATATATATATATATATACACATGTATAATGAAATGGATTAAGTCCGACAATATATATTTTTTATATATTTTCTGTTTATACGTTATTTTTTATAGATACAATTTATTTTTTTAATTAAACAGTATTAATTACATTTACCGACGTGAATGTTCTAGATAAGATTTAATGAATTTATTTTTCATTTGACATTTTAAAATCAAACGTTAGACATAATACACACTTCAAAAAAAGAAGCAATAATAATATATATATATATATATATATATATATATATATATATATATATATATATATATATATATATATATATATATATATCCAAGGGTTGTTTATGCGTGAGTGTATGTATATATGTTTGTGTGTGTATGTGTCTGTGAATGAAGCCAAAAAGAAAACATATCACATCTGAAGCGTTTCGTCATCTGATGGTCTTTATCAAGGTAAATACAATAATTTTATTTTTTGACAAATATTTATATACTAGAGCAGAAATGTTATTAGTTTTTCAATAACTCGTCTGTTAACATAAGGTATCTTTTTTTCTTTATTCATATTTCCTTTTACAGATATACTATATCTGAATTTTTTCATATATATATATATATATATGATAAATATGTTTTATATTTAGGAGTTATTACAACGTATAAACGTGGACAGTGAGGTCTACACCTAGCAAGGACATTCTGTTACATGCTTCAAATCAATCTTTAGGCCTCTTGTGTTGTATTACTGCTAAGCTATTTATATATGTTGACTAATAGTGCATTATGTGTAGTAAAGTAAAGTATTATCCTATCGGTGTTTGTATATTTGGTAACGATCATGTTTCAAATTATATATGATATTATATCATATATAATATATCTTATATATTATTATATAATAGATGACTTATATCATATATTATATATTATCATATGTCATATTATATTACATCACATTATATATTATATTATATACCATATTATATATTATAATATATTACATTTTATATTATATATTATATTATACATTGTATATTATATTATATTTACTTGTGTTTTGATGTGTGTTATAGCGTACCTATGGACTATAATGTAATACATATAAATACTGTAGAGTATACTGTATGTGGTAGTCATTTGAATTCACTGTGTGATTTCCCTTGTGAATTAGGTTGATTCAGTTTTAGTTCACCAATAGCAGTTGATTACTTATTACGCGCCGCTGGCGAATCTTGTACGTTGTTCCTGTTATAAATATTATCGTTCCATTTCCAACATTCGACTTTGCCTAGGTTACAACATTTTGCATTCGTAGTTTGTTAATTTGTTCATTTATTTATTCAGAATTATTATTTATTTATTATATATATATATATATATATATATATATATATATATATATATATATATATATATATATATATATATATATATATATATATATATATATATATGTATATATATATATATATATAAATATTTATATTTATTTTGCTCGGGAGTTCGTTATCTTTGTTTAGTTTAAGCTATTAGTTTTGTCTAAAGTGTGCTGCATTATCTCCTTTATATATATATATATATATATATATATATATATATATATATATATATATATGGTTTTTAATGCACGGCAAAAAAAACAATTCTCTGTATCCTTGGAAACAGTAAATTATGTTTTGTTTTTTGTTTTTTGTGCCATTAAAACCCAATAAATTTAAAAATAAGTTACTCCAAAATTTGCTTGAGGATGAAATGGAACTAATGTCTTTAATTTAATTACAAAATTAAATTTCAAGCTTTTAGCTTCCATTTTTGAAACATGGCTAGATCTCAAACATATTAATCTCCTATATCGTAATCAAATGCATACTAATTATAAACAAGATGCTAAAAAATTTAGTAAATACTAATATATTAACAACAGATCCTAGCAAAAAAATTAAATTAATATCTACAAATATCCTTAAATGTCTATAATTGGTAACAGAAGGCATTGTTTTATATATTTTCGCTTCTAGCGTCTTATATGGACGTGTTTATCGTTGCTTAGAAATCATCTATGTAAACATTGACAGACTATCATCACTGTCTTGTCCGTATATTGTTTAATATGTTGTAATTGACATCTTTGATAATGGCTTATGTAAGCCTAAAGCTTAGATTGTATTATATATTATTAAAAATAAAAGGCAAACTTTACCATAAACAAAAGTAAATATAGGCATTCCTTTTGTCTTCATTCATATTGTCTTTTTACGCGTATATTTGATTTATAACTGAATCTTTTCATGTCCATAGATAGATAGATAGATAGATAGATAGATAGTGAGAGGCAAAAATGAACAGGCTGAGATAGATAGATAGATAGATAGATAGATAGATAGATAGATAGATAGATAGATGCATTCTCGAAATAAGACATTTCGCCAAATCTGATCAAATGATATCAGAATGTTTATATAAAAAGTAAGTGGACACATCATATTTGAAACAGACGCCCCCCGGCCTGTGTCAACTATAATAATGTTTGAAGTAATAAAACGTCGGATTACAAATAAAAATAAATGCATTAATTCTTTCTTTGGAAATTGCTTTGTTTAGGTTTCGGGTGTCAAACTGAGGATGTATAAGCTCTCGGGGAAATAACCGGAGTGAAGCGGATTTGCTTTCTTTAAATAGCGTAATACTTGATTACTATGAAGTCCATTGTGTCCGAACGGTAAATCATCCAGGTTCAAAAGGTTGTTTCCCCGACAAAGGAGGACGAATATTATTTACTAAGTTTTGTTTTCAGATGCTCAGGCCAGAGACGAGATGCACACTGTTTTATAATAAATAAATAGTTCAAATAAGAAGTGTTCACTATAAGAACGTTTGATGTAATATCTATCTATCTATCTATCTATCTATCTATCTATCTCTCTTTCTCTCTCTCTCTCTCTCTCTCTCTATATATATATATATATATATATATATATATATATATATATATATATATACACACACATACACACACACACACATATATATACTGTTTTATAATAAATAAATATTTCAAATAAGAAGTGTTCACTATAAGAACGTTTGATGTAATATCTATCTATCTATCTATATATATATATATATATATATATATATATATATATATATATATATATATACACACATACACACACACACACACACATATATATATATATATATATATATATATATATATATATATGTTTTTAAAAACTTTACTCTTCCTTGTTCCATAATTTATGGTGCCACAGATCTTGTCTCGGCAACGAGACGATAAACAACAAATGCTGGATGACTCGATTGCCTTCGGTTTGGAAACGCATATAGCCGCATCCCGTGCACTACCATTCACGTGGCCGTATGTAAAAATCATTTCTGCCTGATCACGTTATGAATATCCTGGCATTGCTTATTAACTACTACACACGTTGATGACAGACTCGCCACAAAGGTACACGAATGACAAATGTAACTTAGCCTACATAGTAACAAGGTTACATTTACCATAAAATTTCCTTTAAACTTAATAACTCGAAAACAAAGGATTTCAGGACATATATTTATATGGACTTTTGTCCTTGTTTCGGTGAGAAGTACCGGTCCCAAAATTTGTAAAATTCTTTTTGATACACCCTATATATATATATATATATATATACATATATATATATATATATATATATATATATATATATATATGTGTGTGTGGGGGGGTGCGTGTCGCCATCTACAGACTGACTGTTTCGCTGTATCACAACTAGACATCCGATCGGTTCAAGCTGGGATTGAGATAAAGGCGAATTTTTGCGTATTTATTTTTTCATAAAAACGCTAATGACCTAGAAGATTTCATACGTCGAGAGAGTCTTGCATTATTAGCAGTAATAGTCACTGTTTACAAATACCCGCTTTTTATGTATGTATGTGTGTGTTTGTTTTTTAAAGGCAGTCAGTATATAGGGACGGAGAAAATGAAAGGATTAGGTACGTCATGGCTTCCATTCTCGAATGGTTGAATATGATTTATTTTACAAGACATATATTTATTTCCCATTAGAATCTATTCTGGAGCCAATACTCTTAATTTTAAGTGAATATTTATAATAGTCTTAGATATCATACAGTTAAAATGTCAAATCTATTTTCAATATATGACTATGTGCCCATCTACTCAGCTCATGAACACTTGATTGAAGCACATTTGATGCTGACAGTCGTTTGCATGCCTCAAACGATCTTCAAACTATGTGACACTCCTCCTTGCATAGGTTACATATACAGCTCTGTTTTGGACCTATGGACAATGATGGAATGCTTAAACGGACCATTCCCATTTCTTTTGTCTAGGGTTAATGTTGTACGATATTTATAATCATGCATTTCAGTCAGTTAATGTTGTGGCCTGTTTAGGGACCAGAAAAGAAAGACACTGAAGACGAAGGTAGGTTGAACAAGTGTATTGAAAATAACAGATATATACAAAGCAAGAGTGTCAGTAATAAGCAGATAGAAGTGTCAGCCCAAACGATCAGGTTACACTGCGTCTGGGCTGCCGATATTTAACAGTCACCCATGAGGAATGCATGTGACACAAGGCCGAGTTTAACGTGGTTTTCTCCGAGCCCGTAGCCCCGGCCAAAAATATTCCCTTAGAACCCGCATAAGCGGGTTCGGGATCTGTCTACCACTCCGCACGAAACTTAGCCCTTCGGCAAAGCCTTGTCCGGGTTCCTGTCTGCAAAAGTAGAGAGTTCGCCAAAGGTCGCACACAGTCAGAGACTGCGTCTCGACTGCCCAAAGACTATATTTAACAGTCCCCCCACGAGGAATGTATGTGTCACAAGGCCGAGTTTAACCTGCGTTTCTCCGAGCCCGTAGGCTCAGCCAAAAATATTCCCTTTGAACTCGCATAAGCGGGTTCGGGTTCTGTCTACCTCCCCGGGCGAAACTTTTCCCTTCGGCAAAGCCTCTTCCGGATTCCTCTCTGCAAGAGTTCGACAGAAGTCGCACACCGTCTGAGACTGCGTCTCCGTTTCCCAACGACTATATTTAACAGTCCCCCCATGAGGAATGTATGTGGCACAATGCCGAGTTTAACCTGAGTTTCTCCTAGCCGTAGGCCCGGCAAAAAAAATTCCCTTTGAACCCGCTTAAGCCGGTTCGGGATCTGTCTACCTCCCCGTATGAAAATTTACCCTTCAGCAAAGCATCGTCCGGGTTCCTCTCTGCAAAAGCAGAGAATTCGACAGAATTCGCACACAGTCAAAGACTGCGTCTCGACTGCCCAACTACTACCCTAGGAAGTCTCGCAGTTAGTATTTATTAGAGGAGGAATAGTTCATTCTACTGTAGGAGGGTTTACGACATCAGTTAATTGCTTGGGCGATCATGTATATCTTTCAATACATGACTGACGAGACAGAAGAATTTACTCGGAGTAGGTTGCCATTTCTTACTGCGGTAGACTGGTTGCCAGACTTGGCTAAAAATTCCAGTGTCCCCTGGTTTTCAACCCATAGTTGGGAGGAGAAGAGATGCAAGTGAGGTTCGAACTCGGTTCTCCGAGCTGATATCCATTACCCCACATAAAACATGTATTTGCGATTGTTTATTTATATTAATCATTTTTTTGTTATTTTATCCCAATTTGGGGGATTAAGCAGATTTGACTTGGAAACTAAATGAATATGACTGACACAAACAAAAGGCAAATTGAAAATAGCAATGCCCGTCTATGTGTTCGTTACGTTTAATCAACGAGCAGCTATTCCAGTTTCCGGTGTTCTTCACAAATTATGGATGTACGGCGGAGTAATTGATAGCGGCTAGCATTGAGGAATCGGAGATGATAGTTCGAATTCCAGCGATTATGTTCTCTTGCGTGCAAACACATTTAGGAAAGGTATGACCCCATTTCATTATTGCCCAAACCAGTTACGGTCAAAATACAGGACACACTGGGGACTAAAGTTAACCTTGGTTGGCAACCGGTCTACGAGAAGGCCAACTCTGAATTAAAAAATACAAAACCTAGTCCTCATTTTCAAGTCTCGATAGGGCCCAAAAAGTGTGTCTGTATCCCTGTGGGTGACAAATTATTTTCCACCTTATAACCTCTCTCTCTCTCACACAGACGAAGCGTCGGAAGCCTCTCACTGCTCTGTCGCTATTTTCAAGGAAAGTGCTCAGACCAGGTAAACTCTTTGGTTCACCAATTCTAACCTTCACGGCTAAAACACGCCATACCGCGCACATTGTAGCGAACCACCCTCATCTCCTTCGTATTCCATCGTTGAGAAGTAAGTTCCACCCGAGCAGATTCTTCCTGCAAATCACTGCTCCGTGGAACCCACTCCCAACTGAGTATTTTCCCGATCACTTCAATCTTAACCCGTTCAAGACTAAGATTAATAGTTATTTTCTCCCCATATCTGTATAAATTGTGCCTCTTACTCTGTGATCCTCTACGTCAAATGTCCTGTTCAGTTTGAACTTCAATGCACCAAAAAATAAGCATAACCAACCCACAAATAAATGTCAAATAAATTAGGGGTACCTGGTCCCGGCGATTCTAATCCAACAGCAGCACCTCCCCTACTACACCGAAGAGGGAGAGCCGGTTGAATATCGACGGCAGAACGATGTTAGTTGTGAGGACTTGCCAATGTTTGGCCTGGTCCCATCAGCAAGCGATTGGGTTCCACATGTTAAACTGGCCGAAAGTGGTGAGTACGTTTGCACCCCTTGAGGATATAGTCAGTCAAGGAAAGAGGAAGTAGCTCCCGGATCTAGATGGGGGCCTCAATCTGGAAGCTGATGAGTTTTCATCCTTCGTGTTCTTTTCTAAATTAATACTGGAACGGTAAGAGACACGTAAAGCTTGAAAAGTACAAACATAAATAAGATTAAATAAAACCTGTGCTCCTCGAGAACACAAATGTGATACGTACCTCCAACTGCAAAAAGTGAAAGGAGGAATAATATATAGCAGGGTCAGCAACCTATGGCACGCGTGCCACACCAAGCAATTTCCAATGGCACGCAGTCGCAAATGACATCACGAAGTCCGAATCAATAACTACTACAAAGCAAAGTACATATTTAGCTGTTTCAATTTTAATATATACTAAAGTATTTGAAGACATTTTCTATATTTATACGTTCTTTTTTTAGATACAAATATTTAAGTAAATGCTCTGTTTATAATAAACGGTATTAAACAACATTTACCAGCCTGAATGTCCGAGAAATTTTCATAGAAAATATTCGTCCTCCGACAGGATTCGAATCTTTATCCTATATGGAACCGTCATTTAGCTTGACGTGCCGTAACCGATTTGGCTACAGAGGAGCGTTCGGTTAGCAAGGTCGAATTCACTGTCTATAAACTTCAATCTTCTATGAATCTCTCACGTATATTCATATCTGCTCAAAGCGCATCCAAATCTAAACAAGTAACGTCACCCATTATGAAATGGACAAAGTCCGACAATTATTTTTAGACATTTTTATGTTCATACTAAAGTATGTGTACTATATATTACTATATAAAAACAATATTTTAGAACATGTATATTGACCTTTATGTATACAAATACGTATGCTGTTGTCACACAGAAAGATTTTAAAACCCTAAGTCGGCACATAGCAAAAGGTTGCCGACCCACGATGCCTCTGCCCGTCATCAGTGACCATGGATTTGATCTCAACCATCTGTAATTTAGGATCAAGCCTGAGCAGGATGGTATACAGGACAAGATGTTGCCCACGTCTTTGCTGGATTCAAAGGAACAGTAGAGCCATAACAGTTTAATATCAGTGCCGTAGCAGGAGCTGCCAGAACGAGGCTGAAATCAGTGATTTAGTGGCTCCAGCTCTGATTTTTTAGCTGTATAGTATGTGCTACGCCAAGACTACAGACAGTTTTGAATTAATAGTTAATTTCTCATAGACCGGTTTCTAACTAAGGCTATAGAACCCAGTCTGCCCTGCTATTTACCTATAGCTTGTGGGCAGAAGAAAAGGATCCATATCTTTCCCAAGGCTATTAAAAGAATTTGTCAGGAAAATTGGTTTCCCAAGTCAATTAACTGTCATCAATCCGTCCAGGAGGTGTGGTGGAAGTTTCCTTCCTAACCTTTTGTTTCCAGTTCCACACGATCAAAGAAATTAAGCAAACTGGAGGCTGGTTAGTAAAGAAACAAACACATACAATTGTTTTAGTCATCTGCACACTATCAGTTACTCACGTCTAATGTGAGAGGACATTTTCAAAGCTAAAGATTATAAAGACAAGCTTAAAAAATATCCAAGAACTTGCAATCATATATGTTGTCTATTCAAAAGGAATATTTCGACGAATTGGATGTAGAAGCAATCATTGGCAGATTCGCTTCTCATCTTCCCCATCCTTCTCTCTCTTTAATATGCCCTTCTCCGTCACGATATCGGCGAGTAGGGTTCGGTGGAGTGATGGATAGCGGCTCGGATTAAGAATTTACCCACCAACACAGATGAACACGTTGTAACACAAGGTCGATTTAATGTGGGGTGTATTTTACCCACATTTTTTTTTTACCGTAAGGTTCACCCTGTACAAGTCTCGAAGACCACTCGAAGTAAAAAGGGAACGTTTAGGGCTACTTTATACGGATAGGAAGGTAACGGTTGACTCTAGACTTTGAACAGGTTAAGATTGTAGTGATCGAGGAAACACTTAGAAGTGTGTTCCGAAAAGTAGTGACACGAGTAAATGTGGGCCAAGTACAAAAAATACCGGTCACGCTATATTAGCATTAGGTAGCACAGGGTCGGTTAAATAGATGGTGACCATACGGCTACATACATGTCAAGATCAAAAACTACCCAATCCCCGAGACAACTGTCGTTCTTGCGTCGATATTCCACCAATTACCGAAGACCGAGCAATGTCATTCTCTTTTGTTATGAACTGGCATTCCTATGGGAGCAGGAAGTCATTTAAGGTCGATTTATGATAGCTTCTCACTCGCGTATAAGTCGTCCAGTTTCCACGTCCATTCCCACTTGGGCACAACGAGAAAAGGTTTCGCTCATAGTTTAAAGAAAAGAAGAACACATAATAAATATCCCATTCTGGCCTGGAAAATAATATTCTCTATAAATCAGGACAATTTTTAAAGGCGATAAAATTTCCAGCCTAAAACGGTATTCAAATATGTACTCAGTCTATGGTTTTTAAAACAGTTCGGTGAATTTTTGCATACGTGTAATACAGATAAGCAAGGTAGGTTTGTCCATTTTATATGCTATGCTTGTTGGCTAATTTAATATAAAAGTTTGTAGGATGTCCACAGGGATTATTGGACTCGGTAATCAGTAGCTATAGACAACGAGACGAGCCTCGTGATCAACTACAATAAGCAACTTGAAAGGAAAATGCATTAGAAATTTACATTGAAAATGCAATGAAAAAGTGATTTACAATGAAAATGCAATGAAAAAGTGATTTACAATGAAAATGCAATAAAAAGGTGATTTACAATGAAAATTCAATGAAAAAGTGATTTACAATGAAAATGCAATAAAAAAAGTGATTTACAATGAAAATGCAATGAAAAGTGATTTTATTATGAAAATGCAGTGGAAATGATTTTACTATGAAAATGCATTAGAAAGTGCTCTTATGAAAATGCAACGGAAATGATTTTACTATAAAAATGCATTGGAATAAAATTTTACAATGAATATGCACTGGAAATGATTTTACTATGAAAATGCATTGGAAATGATTTTATTAGGTTGGTGCAAAAATATTGACGTAATAATGTCGTTTTTTGACGTTAAAAATATGTCAAAAAACGACATTATGACGTCATTATTTTTTCACCAACCTAATACCATGAAAATGCATTGGAATAAAATTTTACAATGAAAATGCATTGGAAATGATTTTATTATGAAAATGCACTGGAAAAGGTTTTTCCCATAAAATGCATTGAAAAGTGATTTCATTATGAAAATTCATTGGAAATATTTTACCATGAATACATTGAAAAAAAGGGTTTTCATTATAAAAATGCATTGGATATGACTTTGCTGTGTTGTACCATGCCTACAGACGATAATGGGTATGTCCCCATTCGCATAAATACAGTAGTAAATACTGTATGTTGGTCTGCATTTGGAGATTTGTCTCCAGCTTTTCTGGTCATACTCTCTGCCTCCGGGCAGAGAGGATCCCTAGATGAGGCTATGTCGAAGAGCAGAGTCTCGTCTCCGGAATCAAATACCCGACCCCGTTTTATATGGGGTCTACAGGTAATTTTTGCCCCAGCCGACTGGCTCGGATACCCCACATTAAATTCGGCGTTGTACCACGTCTGAGCGCATGGGGCGGTTGGTAGACATCCTGCAGTTGGAGATTCGTTGTGGAATCCACTTGACTCACTTCTAATGCGCCGGTAGCGGATCTTATGTGTTGTTCGTGTCCTAAGTATTATCGTTCATTACCTACCTTCATGTGATTATTACATTCAGTAACCTTCACTGGGTTAGAACACTATAAAAATGCATTGGATGGTGATTTTACTATGAAAATGCATTGGAAAAGATGTCCCTATAAAAATGGATTGGAAATTAATTTACTATGAAAATGCATTGGAAATGATTTCCTATGAAAATACATTGGAAAGTGATTTTACTATGAAAATACATTTGAAAGTGATTTTACTATAAAAATGCATTGGAAAGTGATTTTACTATAAAATGCATTGGAAAGTGATTTTACTATAAAAATGCATTGGAAAGTGATTTTACTATGAAAATACATTGGAAAGTGATTTTACTATAAAATGCATTGGAAAGTGATTTTACTATAAAAATGCATTGGAAAGTGATTTTACTATGAAAATACATTGGAAAGTGATTTTACTATAAAATGCATTGGAAAGTGATTTTACTATAAAAATGCATTGGAAAGTGATTTTACTATGAAAATGCATTGGAAAGTGATTTTACTATGAAAATACATTGGAAAGTGATTTTACTATGAAACTGCATTGGTTGATGATTTTTCTATAAAAATCCATTGGAAATGATTTTACAATGAAAATGCATTGGGAACTAACTTTAGTAAGAAAATACATTGGAAAGTTATTTGGCCCTAAAATGGCATTGAAAATAATTCTATATTAAGTTACTTGATGTTGCTATGCGGCTGTACATTTGGGGTTGTATAATGTCGAAATTCACTAGTTCCATCATTAAAAAGATCGACCATACTAGCCCCGTAAATTATTATTTAAGATCGGGCTAACACGCAAATAACAACATTAATAATATCAATGATTGCACCTATAAAAAATCAGACTTTATTTACGTATTTGCCGACTTAGAATTGTCTTGGATGATATATGTATACCCAACGAATTTCAATACTGTCTTTTCCATTCCTCATACCATCATTAAGATCATACATCATGATATATGTCTTTTAAAAAGTGGGGAAATAAGATTATATACGTATCGTGCGTGTCCGAGAAATGTTTCTTGATTTTTTACGACAATTGCAAATCGTGCGAGATTTAAAAGTTAGTTATTTACAGCTGGAATTCTTAATACTAAAACGGTATCGACAACGAGTGATAAAATCAACGTTTTGGTGAATTAAACTGCTCGGAATAGAAAAAAAATGGATACTCCAAAACAGAGACAAGCTATTCTGAGAAAAGGATAGAAATATAATTGGCAACAGATAATTATCTTGTCATTTTTTTTTTTTTTTTTTTTTTGCAAAAAAGCAAAAACGGATGTTAAACATAGAATATGGCGACATGTTTATCACACTCAGCCATCCCTTTGGCATTGACGGAACGTTGCTGGCCTCTCACTGCTCCATTGTTATTTTCATGTCAGATGTTCGGGTGGACTACAATGCTTAGTTCTACCAGTCTGGACCTTCAAGCCAGATCACGCACAATAAGTCGACTCAGCTTCATTTCATTTATATTCAATTATTGAAGTTCCTACTCAGTCATCTTCCCCAGATGTGCTGCATTTGGGAACCGACTTACGAGATTATGGCTCCCGAATCACTACCACCATAATTTCTACAAGTTGAGTCCCAGATGATTTTGCATTACAGTCGAATTCGTTACATCCACAAATATCCTTGCAACAAGCATGTATTCAGACATTTCTTCCTGCTCCTTACTTGGAAACTAGTCTAGAAGAACAGTTCTGCATTCAAAACATGAGGAGGATTATTTGGAGGGCATATGGCATACAATGTGCTCCAGTTCTCTGTATTTGGAAAATGACATTTTCCCATATGTGTGTGCGAACGCATGTGTGTCAAATATTAACGATAGGTAAAAAAATAGTTGATACATTCTTTTCCAGTGCTCTGTAAAGCCATTCTAGACATGATCAAACTGATATAATGCACGTATGCTAGAATTTAAAAATGAATTGTGACATTCCAAATAAGTCTACAATAGGGCGAGGAAAATTTTCTCTATTATGTTGAAAACATCCAATTCTGAGACGGTTGAAAATTCACGAAAAAACAGGGAAAAACATAATGAAATTGGATATGTTTATTCACATTTTTTAAATTGAATGAACCAGAGTGTATTCGATAATTAGAAAAATACTATTGTAATTTAGCAGTCAGACCGTCTCGTTGATTTTAGCTAAATATTTAAATGAATTCTTAATTATAATTAATCTATCTATCTATCTAGCTAGCTAGCTGTCTAGGCCTGTTCATATCTATCTACTTTCTAAGACTGTTCACATCTCTCTCTCTCTCTCTCTGTATATATATATATATATATATATATATATATATATATAGATAGATAGATAGATAGATAGATAGATAGATAGATATGTTTAGTGGTACAAAACTTTATCACTGACATAAAGAGACAAAACTTATTTTTATTATTACCACTCATGATAATAAAAAGTAAAAATGAAAAAGGAACTACAAACTCGTTTAGAACCTTGCTCAACAGAGCTAAATCGAGGTTAATAAAGTAAATTATTAAAAAAAAAAGGAAAAATAGACATAGTGTATTTGTGGGGAAAATTTTCATAAATATATATATATATATATATATATATATATATATATACATACAGGGTTCATTCCAATGTCTACACTATATATATATATTGCTGTATATTTAGGCAGCAATCCTTCCTTTATGGATGTTTCATTAAAAACGACAGACTAGGTGCTATGGTTCAACATTTTATTTAATTTTTTTTGATCAAAAGAGAAAGCTATTGTTCGAACACAATGAAAATTAAATAAAAAACTTAATCTTAGTACCTTGTCTGTCGTTTTTAATGAAACGTGCATATATATATATATATATATATATATATATACACACACACACATATATATATATGTTTTATATATATATATATATATATATATATATATATATATATATATATATATATTATTCGTATGAATTTATGTACGTGTATGTCTGTGTGTCTGCATCTATTCGGTTGGTGCAAAAATAATGGCTTAATAATGTCGTTTTTTGATGTATTTTTAACATCAAAAAACAACATTATTACGTCATTATTTTTGCACCAACCTAATATAAACTTTTTTGCTAAACAAATCAGAACAAATTATGATATAAAAAGAAAACAATGTTATTTAAGACAAAAAATCCACGTATTTTCAAAACAAGATTTTACACACGTTTAACATAGGAAATCAGAAAGCAAAGGTTTATTCAAATAAAATCATCCTTAGTCTTTATTTATTTTTAAATCCTGAACTTGATTTCTTTTATTATAATTATTTTTGGTCGATTTATGTATTTGTTTTTTTGTTTGCCATCTAAAATTATGAACCGAAAAACATACAATTAATAAATGATTTAATTAATTAATCTAATGAATAACGAAATCAATAACATCCAAATAAACCATTGAAATAAACAAATTCAATCTTAGAAGCAAAATAATGTACGAGTTTAGCGCTCTAAATAGAAAAGAACTTGGAAGGGCCATTTTCCCCATTTTTCACCGTTAACCAATATGAGTCAGGTTTCTAGCGGCATATATACTAAGTGTTGACTTGTATACCCGTACTTTATCTATCTATCTATATATATATATATATATATATATATATATATATCACTGTCTATTTGTCTGTCTATCTACTCATTCAGTTCTCCATCTATCTATGCCAGTATTTTCCTGTTTAGCTATCTATGTATCTATCCATCTATCCCAGTATTTTCATATCTATCTATCGATCTATTGCAGTATTTTCATGTCTGTCTATCTATTAGGTTAGTGCAAAAATAATGACGTAATAATGTCGTTTGCTGACATATTTTGTAACGTAAAAAAACGTCATTATTTTTGCACCAATCTAATATCTATCTATCTATCTCTCTCTCGCTCTCTCTCTCTCTCTCTCTATATATATATATATATATGTATATATATATATATATATATATATATATATATATATATATCACCGTTTGTTTGTCAATCTACTAATTCTCTTATCTATCCTTCTTATATATATATATATATATATATATATATCACAGTTTGTCAATCTACTAATTCTCTTATCTATCCTTATATATATATATATATATATATATATATATATATATATATATATATGTATATATATATATATATATATATATATATATATATATATATATATATAACTGTCTATTTGTTTGTCTATCTACACATTCACTTCTCCATCTATGCCAGTATTTTCATGTCTAGCTATCTATGTATCTATCTATCTATCTATCTCAGTATTTTCATCTCTGTCTGTCAATCTATCTATCTTTCTTTCTTTCTCAGTATTTTCATGTCTGTCTGTGTCTGTCTATCTATCTATCTATCTATCTATCTCATCATTTTCATATCTATCTATATTTCTCAGTATTTTCATGTCTATTTCAGTATTGTCTATCTGTCCATCTCTCTATCATCTCAGTATTTTCATATCTGTCTCTATCAGTGTTTTAATATCTATCTACCTATCTAAATCAGTATTTTCATATCTATCTCTCAATTGTTGGAAAAAATATACTTGGTAAATGCAAAGAGCACATCGTCCCAAATGTTGTGATGAAAAGAAAGTGAGAATCATTCCTAATGATCCATAAATGAATATTTTCTACATGTTTCGCATGGAGGTTTTTTTTGTGTGTGTGTGTGTGTGTGTGTGTTTAGTGTGTCACACGACTACATACCTATCCAGACGACTTACGTTCCATCTATCCGACTCCAGATCCATTAGAACTCATTTAAACACACACAAAATACAACCAGACTTCGTCCGAAACATATTAGTAGAAAATGCAAAAAAATTAGAACACATTCAAGCATAAAACCCTCTTCCACATATAAAAAAAAACGAGTAAAAATAACAGAAAACCTAATAAAAGAAAAAGCCAAGACTCAATAACATTAACAATGACCACGGCCACAATGTTCTGACAGTGTCTGGAAAACAAAACATCCCTATAACTCTAGATACCTGCGTAACACAGCTCATACATTCCGATAAAAGAAAAAGGAAACCATCCTTGATAATGGCCAAAAGTATATATTACGCTATACTTATAATGAAGTTCCAATTCGAATCTTGTCTATTCCGCCCTCTTCTGTCAAGCAAAATAAAAGAATGGTTTTCTAGATAGATTTGTTTGCAATGAGATAAGGGAAATGAACGAGCCCGAAGCAATAAGCCATATTAAGTATATGTATTCTAGAGTAAATTGGCGGTTTCTTCTGAGTTATTAAGGGCGCGAAAATGATAAAATTGTTTTCTTGTAGACAAGATTACAATTTTATATTCTTCTTTATGGTGTGGTTGTCAGCCCTCTGATCTAGTCAAAAGTTTATTTTCTCTCTTTCTCTTTCATTCTTTAATTCTATCTTTCACTCTTTCTATTTGAATCATCTTTTCTTTTCTCTTCCTTTCTTAATCATTCCATCTTTGTCTCTATGTTATCTTTCTCTCTCTCTCAACCTTCCAACATCTGCCTGTCTCTCTTAATTTTCCCATATTGTTTCTATGTCTCACTCTTTGTTTCTCTCTCTCTCCTCTCTCTCTCTCTCTCTCTCACACACACACACACACACACACATACTTTCTGGTTCTGCATGCATTTTTCCCTTTCTCTATCTCTCACAATCTCAAACACTTTTGATCTTTTTCGACGCTTTTCTGTCTCTCTCACTCCCTCTCACTCTCGCGCTCTCTTTCTCACTCTCACTCTCACACACACACACACTCTCTGTCTCTCTCTTACTATCTCTTTCTCATTCTCCCTCCCTCTCCTTCTCACACACTGTCTCACCCTCTCTCACTCTTACACTTTCTCACTCTCGCTCTCTCTTTCCCACTCTCTCTTTCCCACTCTCTCACTCTCTGTCACTAATTCTCCCATTCTGAGTCTCACTCTCTGACAAACCCACTCTCTCACTCTCTCTTACCTTCACTCTCCTTTTTTTTACTCTCAATTTCTCACTCTCTCTTTCTCGCACACTCCGTCTCTCACTCTGTTTCACTCACTTTCTCCTTTTCTGACTCTCACTCTCTCTCACTCACATACACACACTCTTTCTCTCTTACTTTCTCTTTCTCCCTCTCACCGTCACTATCTCTCTCTCACACTCTCACTTACCCTCTCTCTCCTATCAGGTTTCTCGCCCTTTCTCTCTATCAATTTCTTTAAAAAATCCTTCACGCGCGTTCCATTTCCTTCTCCCCTATTCTGTCCATCAATTTCTCTCATTCATTGAAAATATCTCATTTTCACCCTCTTAGGGATTCTCTATTAGCTCCATCTCTCTCTCTACGAATTACTCTCTCTCTCTCTCTCTCTCTCTCTAAAGTATTCTCTCTTTCCCTCTTTAAAGCGTTCTCTTGCCTCCTCGTTCTTTCTCTCTGTCAATTTCTCTCTTTGAAAATTTCACTCTGACAAGGCTACTTAAGAACATTATTCGAATTGTCAGGTTACTGTTTTGGTTTTGTGGCAATATGCTGTATTGCGTGAAACTACCTCTTGAACAGCCTATTCTATTTTCAATTCCTTTTTCTCCTATAGGAAACGTGTTGTAACTGATCCATACACTAGGTATTTGTAGTGTTAAATATTTACATCCTGGTTTTTTAGGATTCAGGGTATATGCGATCACTGCTTTCATTCCAATTCCAGCTCATAGTTTCATAGGTTTATCTCGAAGCCTATTTCTTGGAACAGCAGTCACCTGAAGACTTCCAAAGAGAACAACAATAGAAAACTTGTAAGAATAGCAACAATAATCATGGCATTATACCGAATGTAAATATTATAAATAATAATAAATCCTCAATCAAGATACTATATGCGTTCCAGATGTTTCGAGACTTCTTCAGGAGAGACATTTATTATCTGCCTATATCTCTGAGCTATTATATACACTATTTACATTATTCAGACCATTGGCCTCATCTTTGTCGCTATGTTTATCACCACGTTTCGGCCGTTATACGCTCCAGCCTACTTCAGGTAGTTGGAATGTTGGAACTGAACCCTTTATTTCGTTCATTGGTTAGACTATTCTAGTTCCACCTGCCATGTTTAATGGATGTCGGTTATCAGTTATCTCCTATTAATTCCCCTCTCCAAGTTCTCCACTGTCATAACCGGGTATTGATCTCACATTCTTTGGGTCCTGTCACTGGATCTAACCAACGCCTTTATCTATTGTGCTATGTGATAAATATGGCAACAAAGATGAGGACAATAGTCCGAATAATGTAAATAGTAGACATTTATTAATTTCAAAGAAGGACAACACTCTAATCTTCTTCTAATAGGATCCTCGGACTTTAACGCGCTTGTTGTAGCACTCCAGCCACTTCTTGAAGGCTCCATAGAAGTCATCAAGAGTGAAGCTGTTCAGGTTTTGACCCTTTTGACAGCCTCCTTCATCTTCTCAGTGTCTTCAAAACAACTGCTCCTGAGGTTCGTATTCAGCTTGGTTAACAACCCAGAGTAAGAGGAAGCAATGTCTGGACTGTAGGGAGAGTGAGGGACAGGTTTGATATCCATCTTTGACATCAAAAATCTTTACTGCATAGCGCGCTTCCAAAGTGCCCTGACTGCATTCTGCCAACAGTGTTTAGTGGGGTATGTTCAGCGAGCTTTTAAAACCGTCTCCTTCAATCTGGAATAGCACAAGTTGACAGGTCAGTTTATTAGATATTATAATCTAGGACTGTGATAACTGCATCCGCTGAAATGACTCAAAAGATTCTGCAATGCACCTCGGATTTAAACACAGAAATTACAAGAACTTGTGGCGAATCACTTACAAAGACTAGACTGAAATGCTGAGAACTGACACACAACATCAATGCAAAGCGCGTAGATACCGTTGATCTTGGTAGAAATGCCGGTGCGTAAATAATAGTCATTTTTACGGGCACTATGCTAGCTAATATTAATTACATTAACTGCGGATTTTTTTTTTTTAAATTAATATATCCCATGCTTTATTATGGATTTTTATGTTTCTTTTGCAATTCCTTTTGCAATGATATTGTATAGTGACTAGCAAACTAGTCTTTCTAAATCGATTGCGAGTGAGTAGTTAGTTTAAACCTCACTGAGTGCTCCATACTTGCAAACTTGTGCCACACCTAAGGTACGCTTAATACATCATTATTAGGCAATTCAACGTTGTGTAATAGTTAGCAGACAGTTGTATTTAAATCAATTTAACTGAGTTATGAGTTCCATGTTGACTGGGTCCTTCATACTTGCAGCTTTTTAAGGCGCCAACAGTGGATTAATGGATAGAGGAATCGGAGAGCCGAGTTCCAATTCCAGTCGATTCCATTATATTCACTTACGTGCTAATACTCTTGGGAAAGGTATGAATCCTCTTCTTCTCTCTCCTAGCAAGACAGATACATAGCAAGACAGATCGGGTTCTATAGCCTTGGATGGCAACTGGTCTACCGCAGAAAGAAATGGCAACCTACTGCGGGAAAAAAAGATCTGCGTCGTCAGTCATGTATCGAAAGATACATGATCACCTAAGCGTGTATCACGTATGGTACATAACTGACTGAAATCTGCGCTTAGTAAATCATTACTGAGCACTTTGACACGGTTTCGTATTTAACAAACAATCGGTCTAAATCAATTGGGAGTCAGTAGTTAGTTCGATCCTCACTGAGTGTTCTATAATTCCGCCATTGTACCATAGCTAACCTAATCTACGCTTAGTAAATCATTATTGGGCACTTCGACGTGGTGTAAGAGTTCTCAAGCTTATCTATCTAAGTTACAAACGAGTAATTGCAGCCTTGTGCCATACGTAAGCTAGGCTGTGTAAATCGCTAATAATTGAGACCAGTTTAGCTTCTACCAGATTAGGTTAAGATCGAAGTTTGGTGCAGTATAGTTGTGGTAGATTTGGTCGAAATGCTAGCGGAAGAAGGGTAGGGCAAGAGAAATACGAAAAGAAAGATATGGATTGGCGGGAATTATGTGTGTAATTTCTGGAGCGGAAATATTCCGGAGATTGTTTCTTTGGCTTCAGCCTGGGCTGTCTTGGAGTCGGGCCATCTCATTTATTTCTCGATCCAAACGGAGACTCATAAAATACGTTACCTTTTGGGCATTGTTATTTTCCATTTAATCAACGGATACATACAGGAATTAGACCAGACTCATGTAAGTCAACGTGTGTTTGTCTGCATGTATGTTTACGTAGGTTTCTATAAAATTTTTATTACTGTATTCGTGCGCCAATGAGTGTAAAATTAGACGAAAGCTTAGAAACATTGATTAATGCATAATTGCGTAATATGATTAAATAATAATTAAGGAAGATACTAAAAAAGATATAGATATATACATATCTATATATATATATATATATATATATATATATATATATATATATATATATATATATATATATATATATATATATATCAAAAGCCAAACTAGGAACGGTGGCTGATGATACAACTATTTATGCCTGTCTTAAAGTCCAACAGATTTGACAAAGTAAAACTGGTAACTGCTCCCGGAAATTACCTCCAATCAGTGGTTAACTTGGGCAATTAATAGCTTGTAAATTTTAACGCCTCGAAAACAAAACTGCTTTTATTTAATCACCATAGAGGACCTTTTCTGACTGCCACCAGCATCTTTTTGCTTATTCTTGGGCTCACGTTTCCTCACTGAAATGTAGTGATTATAAATAGATTTTTAGGTATACTCCTAGGATGTTTGGCTCATTCTCGGGACTATTTTTCACGTTTGAATACTTCTTTTATGTTTATAAATCTACCATTCGTCTGTCCATTGTATACAGCTGCCAAACCTGATCTGGTCCACATCCTATATATCTGGAGATTCTCGACCCAATTCAAAGAGTTTGTGATGTTATTAGTTCTAACCTGGCATATCGACTTCAGTCACATTCCCATCTCAGTGGCGTGGCTTCTCTCTGTCTATTAAACATATATTTTAATGCCAGCTGTTCTGATAAACATTCCTCTTGGAGCCTCGTCTAAATGAGCTGGTGATAAGGATGATACTTTCCTAATTTCTTTTGTTATTGGGTGCAACAACATTGTGCAATGACTAGCGAACTAGCCTTTCTAAATCAATTGCTAGTAAGTACTGAGTTTAAACCTCATTGGGTGCTCCATACTTGCAACCTTGTGCCACACCTAAGCTACGCATAGTAAATCATTATTAGGCAATTCAACCTTGTGCAGACAGTTGTATTTAAATCAATTAAACTGAGTTATGACTTCCATGTTAACTGGGTCCTCCATACTTGCAGCTTTTTACGGCGCCAACGGTCGAGTAATGGATAGAGGAATCAGAGAGCCGAGTTCGAATTCCAGTCGAAGCCATTACATTCACTTAACATGCTAATACCCTTGGAAAAGTCATGATTCTTCTTCTTCTTCTTCTCCCCCGCAGCTATGGGTAAATAGCAGGACAGACCGGCTTCTGTAGCCTTGGATGGCAACTGGTCTACCGCAGAAAGAAATGGCAACCTACAGCGGGAAAAAACATCTGACTCGTCAGTCATATATCAAAAGATGCATGATCGCCTAAGTGTGTATCATGTATAGCACATAACTGACTGATATTCAATTATGTGCTAATACCCTTGGGAAAGGTATGAATCCTCTTCTTCATCTCTCCAGCAGCTATGGGTGGAAGATTGCAGGATAGACCCGGTTCTATAGCCTTGGATGGCAGCTGGTCTACCGCAGAAAGAAATGGCAACCTACTGCGGGAAAAATCTGCATACTATTAGATTGGCAGGTAGGTCTCACCGTTTTACTGATGAACTAGCTACATGCAACCGTCAGTTCTATTCAAATGGTTTCTTTTCTCGCACTTCTTTCCTGAGCAACGAAGAAAGGAAGTATAAAAATTGTCCATAGTGTGCATTGTACCAAACGATTTCGGTTATCTTCTTAGCAATTTTTAAGGGAATTTGTTCGTTTCGTTCTCTCTTCATATTTGACTGCATGTGTTTTTGTGTTGATTTAAATACCAGTAGGAACGGTTATTCTGAACCTTCGCATCTTGAGTGCGGATTAAATTCAATTAATCGTCTTTCTATTGTTTTAAAAATTTCCGAAAAGCATATAACACTTATAATATAGTTATTTAATTTAATATCTGGTCCAGGCAGTACTTTGGTCTCAGACCACAGTAGCCGAAACGTTGATGGATATAAGTCAGAGTGCAAATAATTTAAATAATGGTAACTCCTTATTCCAGATATGCAGACTAAAAGAGTCTCCTTTTCCCACTCTCTCTATATCTATCTATCTATATATATATATATATATATATATATATATATATATATATATATATATATATATATATATATATAAACTATGAATCTAAACAGCCAGGCAAACCTAACAAGCGGATCGTCTGGGGCCAGTGTATCCTGACGATCCGCGTAGGTGAAACCTAGGTAGGTTTGCCTGGCTCTTTAGGTTCATAATTTGATTTTCTCTACTTAGTCTATTGAACACTTTGCTTAGTTATTTTTGCTTTACTCGTGTTGAAGGGTTTTTTCTTTGGACTCAGAGCTTGGATTCTGGTCGAGAGTTTTCGCCTGAATTACATGTTCTTTCTTTTTTTTATTCCTTATATTTCCTTTGGTTGGTTACTTTACAACCCCAAACACCTAAGGTTTTTTCCAGGCGAGTATAATTACTAATATTATATATATATATATATATATATATATATATATATATATATATATATATATATATATATAGGGGTTAGACAAATTAATATGAACAGCTTGCAAAAATAGAAACATTTTCAATTTCGGCGTTTCCGAGTACTTGTAAACATCAAACCGGCATAAAAAAGTAGCTGCTCATTAGTTTAATCATCTATCTTGCTTTTCCACCTAATTAAGTCATTAGTTATCCGCAGGTAAAATAATTAGAATAATTAGAAGGTAATGGGGGTCCACCACCTTAGTTAATAAATAAATGTTTAACCTAGTGTTCACATTATCTAACCCCTATATATATATATATATATATATATATATATATATATATATATATATATATATATATATATATATATATCTGTGTGTGTGTGTATAGGTTGCATCAAAAACAATTTTGCAAACTTTGAATGCGGGTTTCTCAGCCAGAACAAGGACAAGAGTAAACATATGAAGAAAAATATATACACGAATGACAAATGTGTCTAAATGGCAACACGGCGCCATCTACCGAAAACCTTGTTTAAACTTAATGTCTCAAAAACGAAAGAATTTCGACATACGTCTATACGGATATTTTCCTAGTTTTGGTGTGAGGAACTAACTTGCAAAGAGTGTAAAATTATTTTTCATATTATTATTTATATATATATATATATATATATATATATATATATATATATATATATATATATATATATATATAATTTAAAAAATCAATACATCATTAAAAAGTTCGGTAATAATTTATTTCAGTCAGACAACTGCCTCAACTGGCGTTATTTCAGTCAGACAAATGCCTCAAACGGGGTTATAAAATGGTTTAAATCATCTAGAAAATTTATTTAAAAATTACAAGAGGAAATGATTAAAAGATTTGACCAAGAAAAATCCTTGAATAGTTAAAAGGAAGTGGGGGGGAAGAAAAACAAAAATGGTGTCAATTAAACAAAAAGGGCTGGGTGGAGGAAATACAAAGTTACAGCCAGTGAAATACATTGAAAATAAATCAAATTTATATCCTCATCATCAACTGATCGAAAAAAAATATCATTCATATATATATATATATATATATATATATATATATATATATATATATATATATATATATGTCTGTGTGTATGTGTCTGTAACAACGTGAAAAAGTAAAATATGCGTTGCATATCTGTACACATGTGAATACACACATACATATATACATACACACAATATTCATATAAAGCATGCAAATATATACACACATTCATATATATATATATATACACACATATACATATATATGCATACACATGTGCATACACACTTATGCAATCATACTTCTATACATACCGGGCATATACACACAATCTAACATATAAACACACATCCATCTATATATACACATACACATGTATACATATACACAAACTTACAGACATATAAACATAAAACATATATATATATATATATATATATATATATATATATATATATATATATACATACATACCCATGTACATACCTATACCCACATATACACATATACACATATACACACAAATAAACTCATAGACACATACATATAATACACGTCCATACACATAGTCACATATACGCCTACATGCTCACAACACACATATATGCATAAGCACACGTATACATATACAATACATATACATATCAGCACAGAATTATATATATATATATATATATTCACCCATAAATATATATATATATATATATATATATATATATATATATATATATATATATATATATTCACCAATAAATACATGCCAGTACATATATATACATATCAGAAACACATAATTATATGTATATACATAGAGGAAAACATACTTATCAATCGAACCATGCAAAATAATTATATGACAGCATTTAACATATAAACACACATCCATCTATATATACACATACACATCTATACATATACACAAACTTAGAGACATATAAACATAAAACATATAAACATATATATATATATATATATATATATATATATATATATACATACTCATGAACATACTTACACCCACATATACACATATACACACAAATACATTCATAGACACATACATACAACACACGTCCATACACATAGACACATATACGCCTACATGCTCACAACACACATATATGCATAAGCACGCGTATACATACACAATACATATACATATCAGCACAGAATTACATATACATATATATATATATATATATATATATATATATATATATATATATATATATATATATATATATATATATATATATTCACTCATAAATACATGCCAGTACATATATATACATATCAGAAACACATAATTATACGTATATACATAGAGGAAAACATACTTATCAATCGAACCATGCAAAATAATTATATGAAAGCAAAAAAGTAAAAGTAAAATTCCATTACAGCAAAATAAATATGTCAGCAAAATAAATACAAAAGAATTCTGTTGTTAAGATAATTGTTTTAATGTTTTTGTGACGACATTTAAATTCGATTTCGTTTCTCTCGTTCAATAGATGGTTCGTATTATTATTATTATTATTATTATTATTATTATTATTATTATTATTATTATTATTATTATTATTATTTATTTGTATTTTTTATTATATATATATATATATATATGAAAATTCAGAATGGTGAATCTGTAAGTTCCTAGCCTGATACAGATATATATTTTCACAGAAATATACATACAATCATACACACACATATACATACATACATATATATATACACATACATTCATATATATATATATATATATATATATATATATATATATATATATATATATATATATATATATATATATATATGTAATGAAAAACAAACCACTTTAATGTACCATTACGATAATTTATTTCACCTAAATCCTTTTTTAAGGATTCAGGATCATCAGGTAAATCTTCCAACAACGAATTGAGAAAAAAATGGGATTAGAAATTGGTGGGTAGTGTAATTTTTGTAATTTTATAGAGGGGGTTGAGAGTGGTAGTTATATATATATATATATATATATGAAGAAATATAGTCTTAAGATGTGCTATATTTATAAGATAAAGAGCTCAATATCAGAGATAGAGCGTGTGTAAATATAAAAGTGAACATAGAAGTCAACACTTAGTCTGTTTCATGCTATATGCAATCCTCAGGCTACGTGTGCTGTTATTTTTCTCGGCTATTTATATATATACGGGTCAGTGGGGCATTGTGGGTAGTCTATTTTGGCGGTTATTTTACCGGAAGTTCTTTATTTGTTTATTTATTTATTTAGGTTAAATTATTTTGCTTGTTTTTATTTATTTTTATTTTTTGTTTCTTATCTAATATATATATTTATTTATTTGTTTTTAATCGGTGTATTTTTTTTTTTTTTAATTTGTATAAATTTCTTGTTTTGTCAGCTGCGATAAATACTTTTGCCGAATTGTTTATTTTAGTTATATCTTCATTTAGTTTCTTTGGAATGATGCATTCCAAAGAAACATTGTTTTTAATGGAATTTTATGTTTCTAACGAGTTCTGTTAAGTCTTTCTCGAAGTCGTCTTATTCTTTTTGTTGTGGGGGGGGGATTTTTTTTTTTTTTGTTTTGGAGCCGTATTTTTCCTTGATTGTATTGTTATTGTCATGGTCCGGGTTTAAAAAGTGGACTTTCCATCTCATTCTTTTTAGGAAACTTTCTATTTTTTGAATTAATTACACTTTAAATATGAAAGGGGACGGGATGGGTATGTTTTCTTAGGGAGTAGTCGAGGTTAAAGTTGTCTATGTCCATACTGTGTTATAAATGTAGCGAAAGTGCTCTACTGTTTATCAGGAGCTGAATATGAAGAAATATGGTCTTAAGATGTGCTATATTTATGGAATAAAGTGCTCAATATCAGAGATAGAGCGTGTGTAAATAAAAATTTTATATTTACATAATATATATATATATATATATATATATATATATATATATATATATATATATATATGCTATTAATATAAACGTCATTTTTATTTGAGACACATGTTTGAGGTGCTATCCATGTGATTTTTTTTAAATTTTATTAAAAAGTGAAATTAAAAACAACAAGCCTAAATTGAGAAGTTTTAATATTTAAAACAATTGCCTCCAACAGGAATTGAACTTGCCTGTACCTGCTCGGCCATGTAGCCAACATGACATGGCAAAGTTAGAAATATATATTTAAGGAAATAAGTCTTTCTCGTTTGCATTTTCTAATAAAATTACAAAAATAAACAGGGATAGCAACTCAAGCACATGTACCCATTGAAAATAACTATTATAGTTATGAAAAAATAATGTCGGGTAAAAAGCTTTCGAAAAATATATATGTATCTATTAACTAAAAATATCTATCTAGCTTGATAAGTCTTTGTATATCTCAGTCGGTCAGCTACATTCCATAGTTGACACACGCTTCGGTGATCATATCACATTTTGATTCATGACTGACTAGACAGAAGATATTCCCGCTGTTGGCTGCCGTTTTTTTCTGCGGTAGACCGGTTGCCAGCAGGGCAAACCAAACTGTCCTACTATTTACCCAGAGCTGGGATGAGAAGGGTTACATCCATATCTTTCCCAAGGGTATTAGCGCGTAAGTGGATGTAATGAATACGACTGGAAATCGAACTCGCCTCAATTTGTGCTGCAATCTATCAATCTGTAATAACGCGATTGTCAACTGATTTCAAATGCGTTGATTAGGTTTTTGCTGAACTCATGTTCCGCAGCCGCCGTAAATCTTTTAAAAGGGTTCGAATATAGTTTTATTGAACAAAGAGAAACAGTATTTACATTATTCGGACTATTGTCTTCATCTTCATCTTTGTCGCCATATTTATCACAACGTTTCGGCCGTTGTACGCTCCGCCCTTCTTCAGGTGGTTGGAATTTCGATCTGAACCCTTTATTTCGCTCACCGGGGTAGACTGTTCTAGTTCCACGTGCCATGTTTAATGGATGTTAGTTATAAGTTATCTCCAGCTAATTTCCCTCTGAAAGTTCTCCCCTGCCTTAACCGGGTATTGAACTCACACTCTTTGGGTCCTGTCACTGGATCTAACCAACGCCTTTATCCACTGTGCCATGTGAGAGAAACAGGTTCCTATCTTGATTACATGGCTGACATAAATATTTTTTATTGATGAATTTCAAATCTTGATATAGCGAGCCATATTGAAAAGAAATATCAACAGTGCTATTAAATACATCGGACCAATGATATTTGCCATGGTAATAGAAATGGTGAGATTAGCTTATTTTTTCTACGCAGAAAACCTTTGGTATTCATTCACTAAAATGTTAACATTACTGACCGTTGAAATTTATATCTTTTTCTTAAAAGTGAATTTGTCTAGAAAGTATACTATGGCTACTAGCTGTTATAGATCTTTCTATTATTGATAGGCGTTACCTTTCAAACATTTTAGTGTGGAAAGATAATGTGGAAGGACAAAATCTCCATTATATAATTATTTTTTATTTTAGTTACAGGTGTTATCCATTTTAATTGAGCAGTTGGGTATGATGTTTCTTATGAATTTTTGTTTGTGATTCTGTAGCGCCAGTCTACTAGATATGATGAGAGGATGGTCTTATTTAAAACCTAGGGATTTATTTTATTTAAATCATTTTAGTCACTTATCTCAGAAAACGGTTGTATATATGTTATGGTCCAAGTCCCTTGTACCCCGGTGATGGTCCAAGCTTAGAACCAATGAAAGAATAACACGAACACAGGTATGGAATACAAATATATATTACAATAGAAATATAATACAAAAGAAGTAGAAGTATTAGTAATGACTATCAGATTTGGTTAGAGTGAACTATGTTGTCTCGGCAAGTATCACTATTCAATTTCCTTACAATATGCTCTCAATTATCTCTCCTCGTCTTACAATATCCTTCTATAACTCTTGAGAGGCGCAGTATTTGTAATGTCAGGAATACTCCATTATTATTATGGGTAAGTTCCCATAACACCCCACTTCCGAAGCTTTTGCGTAGCAGGGGTTTTTAATAATTTTTTTTCTCTTTGGATCTATTAGCATAGGTTCTGTGAACTTTCTTTTTTCTGAACGATTTTCGTGCTTCTGGCATTGTTTGCGGCCTTTGTATATCAAATGTATCGAAAATCGTATTCATCACTTTTCCCTGAGGTGGACCGTTAGAGTTCTCTAACAGTCTCTTTCTTATTTGGTTTACGTGTATTTTATGTGAGAATTTGGGTTTCTGTACTATGTAAACCATATTCCCGATTCTTTTTTCAATCGTACCTTGTTCCCAGTAAGATGTATTGTTTTTATATGTTTTAAATAAACTTTTTCTCCTGGGTGGAATTGTCTTTTTGGTACGCACTACTGTGTTATTTGCTTCGTTTGTTTTTGTACCATTTTATGAAATACTGATCTGATTTTTCTGGCGAACATCACTTCTGCGGGTGATAATGCCGATGTCGTAGCATTATTTGGCGTAATTCGATATACCTGTAAAAATTGTTGTAATTCTTTTTTCTGTAGGCACATCATATGCTTTTCTTAACGCTCTTTTGAGTGTATCGACAAATCTCTCCGCTTGCCCATTTGATCTTGGGTGATACGGCGGGTATTTGATATGTTTGATTAGAAAAATTTCGCAAAACTCCTGGAAGTCCGCTGATGTGAATTGCGTTCCATTATCTGTGACTAGACAATCCACTACTCTAAACCGAGCAAACAGTACGTGGAAGCAATTTATGGTAGTTTCGAAAGTAGGATTTTTGCAACGAAACATTTCCGGCCATTTACTATAACTATCCACTATGATCAAATAGTAAAAACCATCTATTGGACCGGCATAATCTGCGTGTATTCTTGACCACGGACGATCTGTCACTGGCCATGGCTTATGGATGATGGGCGGTGCTTTGGCTGCTCAGGAAAAGGCCTTGCATTTTTCCACCATTTGTGTAAAGTCCTGGTCCATGTGTTGCCAATATACATAGCTTCGCATTAGCGATTTCATTCTATTTTTCCCTGGATGGCCATTGGGAAAATCCTTTAGGATTCGCTTTTGTAATGTTTTGGGAATTTCTACCCTTTCGTTATAAAGTAGCACATTATCGCATAAAGAAAAGCTGACCGATATTTGCTTATTTTTTCTGCTATTTTTACTTTTGTTTCTTTTATGAATTCATCATTTATTGCTTCATTTTTTATCTCTTGTAGTGTGACGGGGAGTTTTCGAACAATATAATACTGTTCTGATATCTTCTTCATGTCGTAAGGCTGCGATTACAGAGTCTTCCAATGGCTCTGTTTTCGTTGGTATATGTCTCGACAGACCATCCGCATGCCTGATTTTTTTTCGTTGGTAGATACTTCAATCTGAATTTGTAATTCAGTAGAATTGTACCGCATCTTAGCAACCTATTGGCAGTTTAAACCGGTAAACCTTTCTTCGAACCGAATATTGTTAATAACAGTTTTTGATCCGTCTGTAGAGTAAAAAAACTACCATAGATATATCTATGAAATCTTGTGACTGTGAAAATAATTCCCAGGGCTTCTTTCTCTATTTGTGAGTAATTATTCTCTGCCGGTAGTAGGGTCCTTGAAGCATGCGCGATGAGTTTTATTGTCCCATCCGGCATTTTATGCAGTATACACGCCCCGACTCCATAGGCGCTCGCGTCACTTGCTACTATTATTTCTAATTTTAGGTCGTAGTGTGCCAAAAATAAATCTGAAGTTAACGTCTTAATTATTTTGTCAAACGTTTTCTCGAATTCATATGTCCACTCCCAAACTTATTCTTTTTTCAACAGTTCGTTCAGTGGTGGGCGAAGTTTATGCATGTGATGAATGAATTCATGGTAATAATTCACTAAGCCTTGAAAACTTTATAATTCTGCTATGTTTTTTGGAACTGGCATATTTTTATTGCCGTTGCTCTTTCAGGGTCTGGTCGTCTTTCTTCTTGATCGATGATATGGCCCAGGTACTTTATTTAAAATCGCACTTGTTTTTTTTTACCTTAAACCCATAGCTTTGTATTCTTCTGAACACCTCTTGTACGTGATTCCAGTGTTGTTCAACACTTTCGCTATCTATCAATACGTCAGGTATGCAGTCGTGTACTCTAGTCCGGCGAGCATAGTATCCATTGTCTGTTGGAATATAGCCGGCGCGACCTTAATCCCAAATGGTAATCTTTGGTATCTGTAAAATCCTTTGTGTGTGTTTATGTACAGTAATTTTGAACTTTTCTCATCGACTGGGATTTGTAGGGACGCATCACTTAAATCTATTTTAGAAAAAAAAATTAAATTTTGTGAATTCTGGACTGGGTAGAGGATAGTGGTACTCTTTTATCGCTGCGTTTAAACCCGTTGAGAAATCAGCGCATACTCGAATCTCCCCTGATTTTTTTGACGTAAACCGTGCGTGCAGCGCATTGACTGTATTCTAATTTTGTCAATATGCCGGTGTTTTCGAGTCTAGCCAATTCTCGATCTATTTTTTTCTATTGAAGCAAACGGTACACTCCTTTTTTTCTTGAAGATAGGTTGAACGTTTTCTTTTATTTCTATATTTGCTGCCATTTTCTTACATCTTCCGAGACCTGCTGAAAATACTTCGGGGAAATTCTTTTAGTTTCTCTTTTAATTTATTTGCCTCGGTCGATAAACTTTTTAATTTTGACAGTACGTACTTATTGGTAAATCCCAAAGTTCGAATTTTTGCATCCAGTCCGTACCGAATAAGTATTCTGTATTTCTTAGCACATGCATTTTCAATTTTTTAGTCATGCCATTGAATGTCACATTTGTAATCACTTCACCCTCAAATTTTATTTTTTTCCCAGTTACTGAGCAATTTTATCGGTCTTAACATGGTAGGTTTGTTCAGTTTTCTCCATGTTTGTACATTAATAATAGTTAAGACCGACCCGGAATCCAACTGTAGTCTGACTTTTCTGTTTTGCATTTCTACTTACATGTATTTTCTTATGTTAGTTTCATCCGCTTGGTCAGTCCTCGTGGTTCTTATTCTGCTTTTGCTTTCTCTTCTAGTCCAACAATGAGAACTTTTATGTCCCACTTTTTTGCATGATAGACAAGTTTTTAAACGGTATGGACAGTCTTTATACCAATGCCAAGTCCCACAGCGATAGCATGAACTGGGTGGTAGTTTTTTCTGATATTGACTTTTTGAAGTAGAAAAAATTGTTTTACCTGTCTTTGAGGAGGGAAAATTGGTTTGCTTTGTTTTTGAGAAGGGAAAGTTGTTTTGTCTTCGTACTTCACGTATGTGCGCGATACCACCTTCTATATCTTTTGAGTCTTTCTTTACACTTATGCATCTCTGGAAGTCTTCGGCCAGTTTTTGAAGTGTCATATCTTGTTCACTCTCCAATTTAGTAAGGATTCTGCGTCTAATTTCCGCGTCTTTGGTTGAAACCAAGCCATGGACGTATATTAAACATTTGAAATTGTCCGGATTGAGTTCCGATAACTTGAAATCATCACAATATTTGTTTACAATGGAAGCGAAAGTTATGTAATCTTCGCTCTCCTTTTGTGTTAGAATCAGACATTTCCATCTTTTGTGGAATAGTGAGGTATTAGGGCTGAAAACTTCTGTTAACAGTTTTATGGCTTCTTTGAAAGTTAACTCATTTTTTTCCTCGGTAGGATATAATCTACAAATTTGCATGTGCCTAATTTTCTTAGTAGTAGTCGTACTTTTCTTGCATCTGACCAAATTATCCAGTCAAATTCATATAGATCTTCGTACCTTCGGAAGTAAGATGCAAAGGTTTTGTCTTCGTCGGGTGCATACGTGAAATCTTCGATAGTGCAACAAATAGCGTCTTGTGAGAGAACTGTTTCATTTTCGGAATTTTGCCCTTTATTTGACATTACACGTAGCAATAATTCTTGTAATTCAAGATGTTTCTGTTCGTTTTTCTGCTGCTGTTCAAATTGGATTTTCATAAGTGTAAATAGTCTGGAACCTGTGTACGCCAAAAAAAAAAAAAATTCCCTGTGTCGAACTTGTGTCTTTGTTACCACAGTAAAGTTGATGTCCAAAAAGAAAATTTTCCTTTTTTTTTTCTTTTTTTTTATATGTTCGCGTAGAATTTTAGAATTTCCACGTAGAACTTGTTTCTTCAGTTTTCTCGTCGACTCTGTTATGTGCGACGGATAGCAAAAAGGTTTGTCCTCATCGTAGAGAGTTCGTTTTTTTTTTTTCGTTTTTTTTTCTTTTTTTTAGGGTTTCCTCGTCGCTACTTGTTATGTGCGGCGGATAGCAAAAAAAAAGGTATGTCCTCCACGTAGAGAGTTCGTTTTTTTTTTGCCTTTTTTTAGGGTTTCCTCGTCGCTACTTGTTATGGTCCAAGTTCTTTGTACCTCGGTGATGGTCCATGGTTATAACCAATGAAAGAATAACATGAACACAGGTATGGAATACAAAGATATATTACAAGAGAAATATAATACAAAGAAGTAGAAGTATTAGTAATGACTATCAGATTTGGTTAGAGTGAACTATGTTGTCTCGACAAGTATCACTATTCCAATGTCCTTACAATATGCTCTCAATTATCTCTCCTCGTCTTACAATATCCTTCTATAACTCTTGAGAGGCGCAGTATTTATAATGTCAGGAATAGTTCATGATTATTATGGGTAAGTTCCCATAACAATATAGCTGATAGTTTAGGCATTTTTGAACGAGTTCGATGCTATCCATAACATCAATTGTTGGAATTTACAGAATCACCTTGTGAAAACTGAATGTGCATGTCTTGTCCTTGTTGGTTGTTGGTGCCTTAAAAATAGAAGGTGGTCCGAAATTCATGTCACCCCTACATAATATAATTTTAATTTTCAAATCGCTGACACGAAAATGATGGCCCTCATATAGACTTTCAAGATGTGTGACAGCCTCAATGACATTGAATAAACTGAGTCCAGTACATGTGCTTTGTATTACTCCATTAATTGTTCTTATATTATTATTATTATTATTATTATTATTATTATTCTGATAGCCAGGAAATGGATGATGTGTTTAATACTAAAGATCAATACAAAACTGATCCTCCACTTTTTAACATCGTTTCATTTGATTACCTATGAGGATGTTTTGTAATGTTATCTATGATTCTTCAGGGTGGTCCGAAAGTATTGTCACTCCCTGATTTTCTATTACAGATGACTGACACGAAAATGATGGTGTTTATACAGACCTTCTCGGTGTGTAGACAGCGTCTATGAAGGTGAATAAACTGAATCCAGGACATGCGCTTTGTATTACTGTACTATTTCTTGTTCTATTGTTCTCATTCCTTTATAGTATGGGGTGACAAGACTTTCGGACCGCTATATCGTCTCTCTTGTTAAAAAATATTCACTTCGTGAGACCATGATATTATTGTTGATAACATTATTGGAACTTATTTGCCGGAATAACTTACGTTTATGTCGTCATCCATTGCTGGATATCAGAGATGTCTACAAATAATCGCCCTTTCAAGAAGATTTTTTTTAATTTTGGATATATAACCCCACCGAACCCCTAAAAGTGACTGGGATTGTAGATGGATTTGTAAATGTTTATTAACCAAGAACTCACGAACTGTTAAGACATAATGCACAGTATCATTGTGAGGATGATATATATCCGAATGAATCCATATAATCCTAACATGTTACCATATTTGAGACAATATCAAGGTTGTGTCAGTGCACCATTGGTTTGGTTTGGTTTGGTTTGGTTTGGTTTGGTTTGGTTTGGTTTAATGCTGACAAAATTTTTATTGCTGTTAATATGTTTTTCTTCTAAAATCTATTTCTGGGAATATTTTTCCTTGAAGAAATAGCTGGTAATATTTTAAAAAAAATGTTTAGCTTGTATTGCTGGTATATTTTTAAAGTAGTGCTGATAATAATTTTTCCTTCAATAATTATTGCTGGTAATATTTTATTATTATTATTATTATTATTATTATTATTATTATTATTATTATTACAAAGTATTTCTGGTATTAAAACCTATTTTTACACAAGCTTGGGTGTTAACTACTTGTCCATAGCTTGGACCCTAAAAATTGCTACTGCCCTGGGTCAGGGTGGACCTGGGAACATCAGCAATTAAGAGGCGGTCCCCACGTTCCTCAAAACCTCTTGATCAGAGGCCTTGCAGTTGGATGTAGTTTATCGTCTTACCCAGGACACGGACGTAGTTTATCGTCTTACCCAGGACACGGATGTAGTTTATCGTCATACCCAGGACGAAGTGCACCATTGGATTGACCCTTATATCTAAAATAATGACTAGACATAAAAGGAGATTCT
>OZ010582.1:56825974-57095974 GCA_963932145.1 Acanthosepion lycidas | reverse complement strand
CTAACTAAAGGGTTCATTTCGACATTCCAATCACCTGAAGAAGCGTACAACGGCCGAAAATTTGTGATAAACATGGCGACAAAGATGAGGACAATCGTCCGAATAATGTAAATTGTGTAAAAGTATATACGTCTTAATGTAGTGTTCTTTCTTCTCATTAACAGCCTGCAATTTTTCATTCATTGATTTTTTTTTTTTTTTTTTTTTACTTCAGCAGGTTCATTTTTCGACATGTTGGTTTTAATTACTTCCTTTAGTTTGCCACCATCATATAATTTCATTTTTGTCCAAACATATAAGATTGGATTCAGATCGGTACTTGATGGTTGCCATTCCATTATCTTCTCTACTGTAAATCTTTTTACGCTGAAAATATTCAGGGGTATCTTTAGATATATGGAAAAACACACTGCCTTGCATAAATACACATTTCACTTGAAACTGCGAGGCTGGCATTTGTACAATTCAAAGATAGTCTTGTCCATTAAATTGCAATATTTGACACAGTTCAGTTGAAGACCTCCATCTAATTTAAATTGTCCAATAATGGTTTGGTGAAAAAATTTCAAACCCATGTCATGACACGACCGCCTCCTTGCTGCTTTCTTTTAGCTACACGCACATCTGCCTCCGAAAAATCCATCTTTATACCCATCTTCCAGGTCCATCGTATTCGGCCATAAAAATTGTGTTAGAAAATATTGCTGTTCATGTATTTCTTGGCCTAATTTTGACGTTTTAATATATTTGATTTACTGGGAGGAGATTTCTTGACAGATCCAAATTTGCAAAGTATTCTGCACCTTGTCCTTAAATCCCTCAATTCCACCAAGTTCAAAGATCTGAGCACTGGTCAAAGTAGTTGTCTCGTTGGAAATTCGCTTTCTCAAAGCCATTTCTTTGGCTTCTAGTTATATTTCCAACAACCCTCTTTATAATTCGAAGATATCAGCGACGCTCCTTTGATATCTCTAATGTGAACAATCCCTTTCTCAATAAATTCGTTATTTTCATTTGTCAGCATTTCTTAGATCATTTGCATTAGCCATGTGTCAAGAAATATATAGTTGATAAAAAAGAAATTATAGATTTTATTGGATCGCAAAGGCTTTAAATTAATATTAGTTTAATCTTCACAACTTCAGTTTCAGTTTTTATAATAATTCCAATAACTTAAATAAAGTACGTTGAAACTACCTAAAAAAAATTAATCAATCTTTATTTCAACCTATAAATTAATTGTTTAAAATTTAAAATTGTTTAAAATTTAAAGATCTTTGGAAGCAAATTCGAGTTATTGAGGTTAATAGAATGTTTATAATAACTTTAGCCGGATTATATATACGGACAACTCAAATTTAATACATGAATATCGTGTCCCAACTATTTTGGTAACAATGTATCGGCTGCCTTGTATTTAAATAGTTCCATTAACGTCAATACTAATTCATCGTTTTACAGTCATAACACATCGCGCCCCAACCAATACAACTGAAAACATTATGTATACGAATTTAAACATTGAATATTTTGGCGCCAATCCTACCTTAAATTATTTTCATTAAACTGACAACAATACAAGCGCCATGTTGACTATTTCTAGCTCTCCTTTTCTCTTGAGGACGAACAAGGATGGTCGAAAATATTCGAGTCTGAATGCTTATTTTCGGCAAGTTCCTAAACAAATGTTCATCTAAAATGCAAAATTTTACATAGATCTTCTGTGTATGTCTAGAATTTTAACGGTATTTAAAGGTATACAAATGACTACGAGTTTATGTAAATACAGGTTGCGTGGGTTAAATTGTCGCCATTTTATATTTTTAATTTCGCGCATGCGCGTTATTTGTTTTTGATTTTGTCGACTGCACAGTTTAAGAAGATCAGTCTGGAATAAAAAATGAGCACCGTGGCGCAATTCACTCATCAAGATATTTGAAATGGGAGAGGATTCAGAAAGAGTTGGATGCATTTAATAGTGATTACGAAGGAACGGCAACTCGGAAAACTCACTCTGATCATTCCGATAAGAAAGGCGCTCCCGAATTACTTAGTGAGGGACTCAAACTCATAACGGAGGCAAACATGAAGTGCCTTGAGGAAGTAGTGCTGCTCTGGGTCAAGAGGTTGGCTCTGGAAGACACTATTTCTGGCAACATACGAGCAGAAGACCCTAGTCATGGCTGCGACCACATCCCGTACATTCGGCCAGTTAACTCACCGGACTGCAACCGCCTTGATTATTATGTGTGAGGCTCAGTTGTGCGAGAGACCAACAAAACTCCTTGTAACACCAAAGATGAACTGAAGGCAAGGATTATGGCCGCATTCCTCAATTTAAACAAGGAGACCGTCCAGAAGAGATGCAGAAGTTTCGGAAGTTGTCTGGAGGCTATGGTTGAAGATTTTATTGAATAAATTTAGTCTTTAGTATATATATTTTTTAATTTTAGTAAATGTATATGTTTAAATGAGATGTCGGTGTTATTTTCATTTTTGCATAATTTAGGCGACAATTTATCCATCGCACTTTTTATACTGGTGCTGAGGAATTGCAAATGATTTTCTGCATGTGTAACGTTCAATGATGGTGACGAATAATATGTGGACGTGTGCTACACGAAGATGAGATCGATAAATAACCAAGACTGGACATCCATATTTTTATGCGATAGAAAAGAGTTCGTTTAAATTTCATTGTATATTTGCGATACCCATCAAATGCTAGTTGATACGATTATTGTATAAAATGTGCAGAGAAGCGAAAGAACTATTATAAGAAAAACATAGAAAAAAAAAACTGTATATAATAATTGATACATTAACTGTATGAAATGTGTATAGAAATGGAACAGGTATAAAAATTGCTACCTATGTCCTGTAATAATTGGAACGTTTACAGTATAAAATACCGTATATATTCGTGTATAGTACAAGATTTTAATATTTTTTTACCCAAAAAATAGGAAGACGCGCTATAGACAGGTAATTTTTTTGAAGAGGTTTAAATCATGCATGTTCTTTGACTGGTTGCATTATACACAGGTAATTTTTATGGAGAGGATAAAATTCATTCAAAAATCTCAGGAAGCGAACTATACGTGAAGTCGTTTTATGCACGAATATATACCGTAATATATTATTTTATATATTTAATATTAGGTTTGTGCAAAAATAATGTCGTTTTCTCACATCGACATTATTTTTGCACCAACCTAAATATATGAAACATTTATTCATTTATAAGCTATATTATGGTACAGAATTAATATCACTTTGTTTTTATGATATTTATCCAATAATATCTTCACAGTTGATGCATTCGTGGTTTAAATGTACGTACAAACTTAACAAATATGTCGGGACACAGCTAGTCTTGTTTTTCCTACAAGTCAATCAGTTAACCCTACGTTAGACATACTGGATTTCCAAAAATGGATAGTCGCTTAGGGTGGTTACAAACCCCAATACAAAAATGCATATAGTGTTGCAAGTATGTAGAATATGGCCATAATGCTGAAAAAATAATATAAGAGGAAATCACCGCGACAATATACAGGAATTTAAACATGAGCTGAATATATAATTCTTCGTTGAAATGAAAATTATAATAAATTTGTTGAATAAATATATGTTGTAAATTGTAAGTGAAACAAAGAAAGATATTGTATTAGCTAAACTCATAATTACAGGACCGAAAGATTATATATATATATATATATATATATATATATATATATATATATATATATATATACCAGATGTAATAGAAAAATTGTCCAGACCGACAAAAGTAAGAATAAACCGACGTATAAATATACACACAAACACCCGCACAAAGGATAAGAAATTAGGGAGAGCCATGATCACGGACGTCACGAATGGGAATGGCACATAGAAGATAGACACAATTATAAAGAAAAAACTAAATTTCCAATACCCCTTTTTGAGACAAAGAAGGTGGTCGGTTTCTCATATATATATATATATATATATATATATATATATATATATATATGTATATATATATATACAAATTGTGGGGAGAGATTGCATCTCTGACAAAACACCTATGTTGGTTTTACAACAACGACGATGACGAGAAAGCATACGTTTTACTTGAACGATCATAGTTCAATCTCAGAACATATAAAGGAACACTCATCTTCACATTCACAGTTTAGACAGGTATTCCACGAAAATAAATCAGTGCTCCATCAAGATAATAATAAGCAAAATTTTTAAATTCTGGAAGCGCTTTATATAAGAAAATTTCGGCCAAAAATAAATAAAGTCAACTATGAGTATACCAACGAATTTCTTAAATAGGTTTATCAACAATTAAAATACTACCATTAAAAACAACAACTTTTTAAAAATCTTTTTCAAAAATCACATAAGTTACCTCCATTGTTTATAATGTAAAAATATTTTGAATTTACTTTGATAGCGCATAACATATCCATAGATATGCAAACCCTGAAGATCGTCTCAGAAGGGATTGAAAGTACTTGGGGAAATAAAAATTATTTGAAAGATCTAGGAACTTTTCTTAATCAATTTTCTACAGCCACGAAGAAATTAATTCGTGGACTGCAACGGATTAAAACTAAAATAAATAGACATAATGCATTTAAATTATTTATTTAATGAATGAATAAAAATATGCTGCCTAAATATATATATATATATATATATATATATATATATATTTAGGCAGCATATTTTTATTCATTCATTAAATAAATAATTTAAATGCATTATGTCTATTTATTTTATATATATATATATATATATATATATATATATATATATATATATATATATATATATATATATATAAATGTGTGTGTGTTTCATTAAATAATGCAGACATTATGTTTTTCTAATACTCATTTTTATCTTTGTAATTATCTTCTTCATATTAAGTTGAAATTCTTCAAGAAAGGCGCCATATTTTTTGTTAAACCAAGTATTAGGTTGGTGCAAAATAATGACGTAATAATGCCGTTTTTTGAAGTATTTTTAACGTCGAAAAACGACATTATTACGTCATTATTTTGCACCAACCTAATACTTTCGATCTCCTCCGAGATCATCCTCATGAGTGAATTGCGAAGAAAAACTTTATTTAACTGTGATCGTTGTGATGGTAATTCTTGTAAACACACGCAAATATATATATATATATATATATATATATATATATATATATATATATATATATATATATATAATTATTTATTTAAAAATATGATTCCATCGCTACATAAGAGTTCTCATGTTTCAAGACAAGACCCGAAAACTTCAATATAATTCTTTGAATTAAATTGAATTAAAGTACGAAGCTCTGTTCCATCTTCAAGCGATTTTTTTTTGCCTAAAGAGTTCTTTCCTATTTTCTGTATATTTTACGCACACACACACGCACACGCACACACATACACACACACACACATATATATATATATATTAAAAAACATATGAATACTGACCGCGCTTTCGATCACTAAGGTGTCTTCAGGTGGTTTGTTCAGCGAATCAATTAAATAGAGCACGACTACTCCAGTACATTCGTTTGAAACCGGAAGTAGTGTGGGGAAAAGTAAAAGATGAAGATGAGAATAGCCATCTTTATCTGAGTTCCAAAAGTATTGCGAAGTATACAGAGACCACTGAGTTATTGAATGGGAGATCAGAGATCATGACCAAGTGTAGACACGTTAAGAAGTTCAGTTTAGGGTTATTCGAAACCGGATAAAGTTGAAATATTTTCTTTCACTACGTCTCCCCCTCCCAAACTGCTTCCGGTTTCGAACGAATGTACTGAAACTGTTGAGCTCTATTTAATCGATTTACTGAAGAAACCTTAGTGGTCAAAATCGCGGCACTGTTCTGATCAGCATTCATATCGTTTTTAAAATATTAAACAGCTCTGAAAGTCTGGTCTTCCGACTTGATATTGAGCACTTTTTATGGATACGATTTTTACAAATATTTTACAGTTTGTTTACTCGGGCGTATGTATGTATGTATGTATATATATATATATATATTAATTAATTCATCGAGTCTGATAGAAACCTCAGGAAGCACTGGACGGCCGTTTCGTCCTATATTTGGGACTCATCAGCAGTGCGCATCCACTACCGAGGGAATCGAAACCCCGACAGATAGGTTGTCAAGCGAACACTATACCAACTGCTCCGCCGGGCCTCGGTGACGAAGAGATTGCAAATCAGACTCTAAGAAGCGCCGCTCACTCTCACACTCCGTGGTGGAACTCAACTGAGATTCTCTCTGACCATAGGACTGAGCCTCCTGGAGCCACGACTACTCTCACCGAGCCGCTCCAACTGGAGCATTAGATTTGCAGTCTCTTCGTCACCGAGGCCCGGCGGAGCAGTTGGTATAGTGTTCGCGTGCCAACCTAACTGTCGGGGTTTCGATTCCCTCGGTAGTGGATGCGCACTGCTGATGAGTCCCAAATATAGGACGAAACGGCCGTCCAGTGCTTCCTGAGGTTTCTATCAGACTCGATGAATCAATTAATATAATTATCAAATCCTCCTCATTACTATGTGTGTGTATATATATATATATATATATATATATATATATATATATATATATATATATATATATGAGGCTCAAACACTAATGTTCTATGGTCATAATTTATTACATTGGAATCGTAATCACGATCCAATTCATCAGACCTACAAATTCAAAAAGAAAAGGACTTCTTTTTTTAATTTATAGGTCTGATGAATTAGATCATGATTACGATTCCAATGTAATAAATTATAACCATGGAATATTAGTGTTTGAGCCATTTATATTATATTCTTATTCTGTCCTGGACACTGAGTAGGAGGCACGGTAAAGTAATGGCTAGCGGCTTGGATTGAGGAATCGGAGAGCCGAGTTCGAATTCCAGTCGAATCCATTACATTCACTTACGTGAAAGGTGTGAATCCTCTTCTTCTCCCTCCAGCTATGGGAAAATAGCAGGACAGACTGGGTTCTACAGCCTTGGATGGCAACTGGTCTAGGAGACGGAAAACTCTGAATTCAAAACCCGCGAAGGGTCGTTTGGGAACCTTGTGGCACGTAGTGCACCAGGTCTCTGTAATCGGCCCTTCAAAAAGTGTGGATGGTCCTGCACGAAACCTTCACCACTATAATCAAATCTCATGTGTTATACATGCGGGCTCGGTACCGCTTGTGAATTCTAAATTCCCATGAAACTCCAGTATTAGAGCCGGCTCAACCCACCTCGGGTGAATGCCGTTACAAGAACAAGAGAGAGAACTGGATTCTATCCTCTTGGAAATTTATATATCTAAATATAGATAGATATATTGACCACTATATATATATATATATATATGCACTTTTACATAAGTGTACATGCATACACAACGACTCAGACATATAGATGTATTAAGGCCCTTCTTTGCATACTTGTACAAACATGTATGAATTTTAGAAAAAAACAAAGCATACGCATCTCCGGCGAAACAAGCTTTAATAAAATGTAGCAAATAATATTGGACAGTTATTTTATTTATCATTTCATTGTCTCGCGTAAAATATTTGTCACAGTTTTAAACCGGTCCATAATGACCTCTCTCGATATGTGTGAAACAACTTACTCATTCCAAATCTGTTTCCAGTCTGTCCAATTCCCAGTATTGACCACAAAGAAAATGATAATCAATAGGTTTAGCCATTACCTTGTGATCGGATCGTCTGCCATTCTCAGCTTGGCACACCAGTAGGTATTGGTTCTCGAATCGACAGAAAATTATTCGAGGCAAAATTTGTATGGCTGACAAAGCAATCAATCTTTAGAAAGCATCAAGGCAGAAAACATAGATAAATTATCACAGATTATTGATTTTTTTCCGAGGTGTAAAAAGATCGATTGCTAACATATCTTTGGACATATGTGACGGCGACATTATTAGTCAATCATATTTATGTAAAGGCGTCAAAATATCTGTGCACGAAGAAATCTATTTCCCTTTTTTATCTTTTTTTCTTTCTTTTTTTTTTTTGTTGTTGCAGATATTTAAAAACAAAAACACACTGATAAAGTTTGTATATTTTCGAAACAGATAATACGATGTGTCAAAATTAGTTGACGAAATCTCATGTCTGTTTTTAGGCAACATCTCGACTTACAGAAAGGTTACTTACATCTTTACTTACGCAAGTATAGAAAACGTTCTGACGACTTTCATTCCTATAATCTCTGGTCGTACGGCTATATAACGTTGAAACACCAGTTCTCGTATGATCACTGAGGTTAAGCAATGTCAACTCTGTCAGTACGTAGATGGGTGACCACTTGAAAATATCAGGTGCTGTTAGCTTCATTGTGCGAGTGTTGTAACAGATAACGGGTCCGATTTGTAAATCAGAGAGCTGAGTTCTTATTCCAGTAGGGTCCGGCATATTCTTCTACGCGCAAATAACCTTGGGACTGCTATGAATCAATGTCTTAGGCTTAGATCTATTAGTAGGACGTCTACTTATAAAATTATTATTCCATGCAAAAAATTCATACAATCTAAAAAATATTTTCTGGCTTAAAATGACCTAGAAAAAGGTTGATGAACCGTAAAAAACAAATACATTGATCAATCAATTAAACCAACCTGCAGTCCCCTTCTCATGGACCCAACGTCGCAAGTGACTCGCTAAAGATCATCTGATGAGACTCATTCGTTAGTTCCACGAATATAGACAGAGACGTCTTTCATTTGTAAGGAGGGAATTCCATTTCTTTCTTACTTTCTGGAACAGACTCCCTAAGGGGTGCTTCCTCAATCGCTACAAACTTAAATTCTTCAGATCTGTAGCTAAATGGTACGCCACGTCAGGCCAAATAATGGTCTCCATATTGGAATACAGGTTCGATTCCGGTCAGAGAACACCTATTTTCTCCGAAATTACTTCAAAATTCAGGCCGGTAAATGTAATTAATTAACAATAGAGAATTTACTTAAATAAATTGTATCTATAAAAGACGTTATAACAATATATATATATATATATATATAGCTGGATACCCGTCTACTAGAGCAGCTAGCCAATCCCTATTGCAAACGCTCGCTCAGCCACATTCGTTTCCTCAACGCCCACAGAACCAACCTTTGGTTTATTCTGCAAATATGCTGACAGACCTTAGTTTCATTCTTTGGGAGAGAGCGTGTTATCTAGCGTGATCAGAAATTTGAACAACGACAGCACGCTCACGCCCTGAGCCAAGATGACTTGTGACCTCGCACAGCTATAAGAGTCCTGTGGGCCAAGATGTTAGAACGTTCGCCTTCTGACCATGAGAACCGGGTTCGAATCTCACCATGGTCGATTTGTCAGGAAGGAGACTTCCTGATAATATCGGACGGGGTCGGGAGCGATCCCAGCGTGCGGCAACATTTGGAAATTGCCTGAAAACCATACCCCGGTTTGACCCAAGCCTTGCGAGTATCATTGTGCAGACGGATATATATATATATATATATATATATATATATATATATATATTGTATCAAAATACTTTTAAACACTTTGGGACCGTTTCCTGACACCAAGACAAGGTAAAAATTTGTATTTGTATTTCAACACACCAACTCATAATAAATGTTCAAAATATTCTCCACTTGCTTTTACCCATTAACTAGTGGATTCTTTCAGATACTCAAAAATGGTTTCAAATGGATTCAAAGGCCGCCGTGACACGGTGATGAAGCGTCTGTGCATTATTAATGTTTGTTGAAATCTGATACAGACATGCAGCCTCGCGCCCATTACCATTCGCGCGACCGTATGTAAACATCATATCTACTTGATCAGGATATGAATATCTTGCCATTCTTAAACGGAACACTGCTCAGCTATCTTATTACTACACACATTGAACATTAAAGAAAAACTAGCCTAGTGTAACCTAGTCCTGTGGCAACACAGCGCCATCTGCCGTAAACTTTCTTTAAACTTAAAAACGAAGGATTTGCGGACATATGTTTATCTGGACTTTTGTCCTTGTTTTGGTGTGTTTAAGCCGCCCCAAAATTCTTTTTAGTACAGCCTATATATATATATATATATATATATATATATATATATATATATATATATATATATAAAGTGAACAGTGATGTCAACACTCTTGATTGCGTCCAGCATGAAACAGCCTGTCGTCTCTGAGTGTTGACTTCAATGTTCACTTTTATATTTATATTTACATACGCTGTATCTGAACAGTTTATCCCATAAATATAGCACACCTTAAAACTATATTTCTTAATATATATATATATAAATATATATATATATATATATATATATATATATATATATATATATATATATGACAAACTGGATCAAGTCATGTTTACGCTAATGTAACTGGTTGCATTGGAATGTCGGGTGTTTGGTCTGTTAAGGTCCGCTATGGTTACGCCTGCCCGACGGGTGCTGTTCAGTTCCGACGGGTTGGCCGTTGAGATTATGTAAATGATTGACTATTTCATCTCTGGGGTCTTCGGTGGTTGGTCGCGTTATGTCTGGTTCCGCTCCCAAGTGCTGACCACCATGGATGATCCTACAGGATTTGGAACTCCAGACGTTTTCGCTCTTGGCATCATTGGGACAAATAACCCCTCTAACATGACAAGTAATATTTTACACTGGATATCGGAGTGAACAGTTCGTTATCTCAATGTACTTAATATTACTTTAATGACAATAATATAAACGAATCAATATATAAGAAGAGTTTAAAATTATCCTTATATATATGAGAATATTTTTATTGCGTCATTATTGTATAACCATTCAAACATTTTTAACAACATTTGCCGATAATATTATAATATCCTTTTCTTATTGATTTGGTCAACAGATCGATATATGTAAAAACTGCTTCTTTTGGAGAATGTTCGAACGTTTTTTATCATTATATGGTTTCTTTCGATCGATTTATTTAGCAATTTCTTGCGGGGAAACAATACCGTTTTATTTACGACCGTTACAAATTGACACTGCCAAGTGCTATTCTGGTTGCTATCAGAATATACGAAAGACAATTCTTTCAGACTTCAGCAAACCTGATTAGAAGGCCTCGTACTTAACAACTGTGTTCCTTTATTGAAGGTCGAGATAATCGCATATCCCTTTCGTTCTGACTTCGAGTTAGGGTTAAAGTCTGTTCGGAGAATATGAAATTCGCAAGAAATTAAGATTACGCTGTTGGCGGTAATTAAACAGTTTTGTGCAAAAAGCAGGTCATCATGTCATCGACTAGTCTCGTTTATTCTCGTTTATTCTCGTTTATTCGTTGTAATCAGTAAGGAAACTCTCCCGTATTACTACGTGACTTACTGACCTCTTGCAAACATTCCTATCATATTTCAGTTGGTATCAGTGATGTTTTCTCCTGTCTTTTTCACTTTCGCTGCTATGAATGTACTTTTACAGAAAGACGACTGACCTTCGCTACACTAAAATGTCGAACTTGGAATCATCAATTGACTATGGATGTAGTCGTATGTGAACACAAGGAAGTCAGGCACAGTGTCATAATAACTACGATATCCGCTCGTATTGTTATATTAATCCAAATGATTAAACAGTTCTTTCACTAATCTTGTGTTTCAGTGTTTTACTTTGGGATATTATTAGGTCGGTGCAAAAATAATGACGTAATAATGTCGCTTTTTGACGTTAAAAATACGTCAAAAAACGACATTATTACGGCATTATTTTTGCACCAACCTAATACTATCCTTAACCAGTACTGGGTATGACGATAAACTACGTCCAACAGAAAGGTCTCTGGGGTTGTGAGGAGTGTGGAACCACCTCTTAATTACTGGTGTTCCCCGGTCCACCCAGATCCAGGGTGGGAGCACATGTTAGGGTCCCAACTATGGATAAATATTCAAACTGGGATCAAAACACTATGAAAGTGTAAAAATAGGTTTTAATACCAGAAATGCTTTGTAAATCTATTAACAGAAATACATTTTTGAAAAACAAAAATATTAACAGCTATACATTTTGCGAAAAATATTACCGGCGATACATTTTCAGAGAGAAAAATATTACCAGAAATAGATTTTTGAAGGAAAAAAATATTACCAGTAATACATTTTTGAATGAAAATATTACCAGCAATAAAAATTGTCGACATTAAATAATTCATTGTGGTTGATATGCCGTAAAACAAACCAAACCAAACTACTATCACCAACAACGAGCTGATACAAACATTATAATACACTTATATGTGTTTATGATATCGGCTCGGAGTTAGAAGTCCAAGAGCCGAGTTCCAATTCCAGTTGAGTTTGTTAGATTCACTTACGGACAGATACCCTTGGGAAAGGTATATATCGATCTCTTCCCCAATCTATGGGTTAAATAGCAGAACAGACTCGGTTCTTTAGCCATGGTTGGCATCCAGTTTTCCGCAGAAAGAAATAGCATCCTACTGTGGGAAAATCGTCTTGCTCATCAGTCATGTAGCGAAAAATACATGATAGTCCAAACGTGTTTCCCGTATGGCACTTAACTGAATGATACTTCTTTCGGAGACTGACATATGCATAGACATTTTCAAGATGTATTCATACATCATTTACGAAACTTGAAATACATATAAGTTTTCAGTACATATAAGTTTTCAGTCCTTACCAAACTTACATTGCCTGTAGTTAACGCATGCGTAGGTTTTCATGACGTAACTATATATTTAGCATATTATGTCGATGACTGTCACCGTATAAGTGCGTCCTGAGGGCGCATTTACATTTTCTGTTGTTGATATTCGTTATCAAGTTAGAATGAAAGATCGTTCTCCTGCCTTTGTGTTATAAATTAACGCTAAGTGTTATTTCCAAAACCAGAGTAAAGATAGAGTAATGTCAAATATGATGTGCTTTTTTACGAATTTTTATTGTCATGTATTTTATAGGTTATAGGTTGATGGTTGTGATAAGCTCCCACTGCCTATAAAATACTTCGTGACATGCGTGCTTAGATATCCGCTGAAAACGCGGAAATTTTATCTACTAATTATTGATTGTTTTTCTCCTCAACAGGATTACATAGGTTCGTCTATCGTCCGGTTCACAATTCTCTCCGGATTTTTGAAAAGGAGTATATAATTTATCTTTGCCTCCTGTTTAAGAATGGATTTCTGGATCACACTAAAATATTCTGTTTCTTTTACCCCCTCTTGCGCCTTAGTGGCATTATCGTCTTGCCTCGCGTGATACATGAGGAGGGGGATACATATTTTTCTTGATTGGATGATTAACATGAATGGAAATAATATAAGAGAGAGTAGAATCGATTTGCCTCTGTGTGTGTGCATATATATATATATATATATATATATATATATATATATATATACACATATACATATATATATATATATATATATATGTATGTGTGTATGTATGTATATATATATGCATACACTTCATACATATATATGTATGTGTGTATATATATATATATGTACGCACATACACACACACACACACACACACATATATATATATATATATATATATATATATATATATATATATATTAAGAAAAATACATGAGGAATTGCACAACTCCGAGTTTCATGTCGAAGCAATTCAAGTGGTGGATACTTTCTTTTATTTATATTTTTGGTTGACATCGATCTTTCTTGTTCACACGAGATATATTTAAATGAATTGCACTTTAAATTTTAAATTACTGAGTTACTTAAGACTGAGCACTGTTTTTTTCTTACAGTGTAAAATATTGATATGTATTGGTATACGCCCGCTGGTATACCTACCTATATTTACCCATTATATATATATATATATATATATATATATATATATACATACAAGTATAGGATTGGTGTAGTCGGAATAAAATTCCAATAAAGAAAAATGGCATTCTTAAAAGAGTGCTCAATACAGAGTAGAGCAAATATTATTTATTCAAACATTATAAGATAAACATGTTATAACATCACTACAAAAATAGTTCAACACCAAAATGTCCAACACCATCACTTGAGAGGACACCAGAAATGCTGAAACAAAATGGTTATTTTTGTAGTGATGTTATAACATGTTAATGTTATAATTTTTGAATAAATAATTATATATGCTGGGATTATTTTATTTACTTTTATTTATATTTTGGGTTGACAACTGTTTTTTTTTTTTAATTTTCTTGTTCAAGTAAGATATATTTTCCTGGGGTGGAATATTATTGGAGTTAAAATATTTAAAGGAATTGCAGATTAATTTTAAATAACTTAGTTACTTAAGCCAGAACACTGTCTTTTCATACACTATAGAGTATTTATATGTATTTTTATACCCTCGCTTGTATACTTACCTATAATTACCCATTTGGTTATATATATATATATATATATATATATATATATATATATATATAGTGAGAGAAACAAAAGTCGTTACTTACACTTTCAACTTCCAGTAGTTTGCTGGTGAACCAGAAGTTATTCGTGATTGAACCATAAATAGACAAAGGTAGTCGCAGTGGGCGATTACAAATAAGGAAAGTTGTAGCTGACGGAGGCACACAAATCTATACTCGATCAGTATCGGCTGGGTCACCGAGGAGAAAGGGTATGATGTTAAAAACACGAAACATCGCAATGAACCTCGACTAAAAACATCACTGATGATGTGTGTGAATGCATCAAATAGATATATTTCACGAAACATTTTTCAGCATTATATATTTTTGCTAGTGTTTCTTTCATCTTACATTTAATTGCTTTTATTACTTGATAAATCGTTAAAACCATTAATAATTTTTTACTCTTATTCCTTTCATCTTGATGTTAGTAATCTTTTTACATGAATAGTGTTAATAAAAACTCTCACAACATGGTAAATGGGGGGCCTTTAATAACAACGACAATGCATGGTTAATTCTGTCTGTAGAAGCGATACATTTGCTTTTTATTCATACATACACAATATGGCCGACACGGTGCTTCTGTGTCTCAGCAATAGCTAAAACTGCATACAGTGGGTAGCAAAAGTATTTAACACATCGTTTTTTTTTTATTAAAAATTGTTTAATTTTAATTATATTTACTTCAAATATTTTAATGAACATTTTCTAGCAAAACATAGTAAGATTGAGAAACATTGTTTTTATGTATATATTGAATTTGACTTTGTGCAAAAGTATTTGTCACGATTTGTTAATATTCACTAGCATATCCTCTGTTCTGCCTTCCAGCATCTAGTTATTTTCTGTAGTTTTCAATGAGTTTCTTGCATGAAGATTTTGGCAGTTTCATCAACTATTCTTCACAGACTTTCTTCACATCCTTTATATTATTGGGGTCTTTTGTGTGTACACTCAACTTTGTCCATGTTCTCTTGGAATGAGATTTGGTGACTGGTAGGCCATTCCAGAATATCAATTCCATTTTCATTGAACCAGTGTTGAGCTGTTTTAGCCATGTGCTTTGGATCGTTTCCAGTTGGAATACAAAATCTCAGTCAAGCCTCAAACCTGTTGTACTTTTTAATAGATGGGTTGATACGATTTGTTCATATTTTGCTGCATTCATTCTTCCTTCGATGTCTTCCATTTCTCCTATTCCGTTATACGAAAAACAACCCCAAATGATTACACTTCCACACCCTCTCCATATTTGATAGTTGAAACAGGGTTGTATTCACTTCCATTTTTTCCTCCATATTTGGTTGCATATGTTTCTCCCGAAAAGCTTAATTTTCGTTTCATCTGACCAAATAATTTTCTCCCAGAACTCATCCGATTCAAGTTCATAATTTTTAACAAATTTCAAACGGTCTTGCACTTGTTTATGCTTTAATAGTGGATTCTTTCTTGTCGAAGTAGAATGCAGGTCTGTACAATTCAGTGATTTCCTTATTGTATCTATACTTACTTCATTTCAGGCATTTTTCAGATCGTACTGAATTGCAAAAAAAATGTTTTCTTCACATTCCGAACTGTATATCATTCAGTAGCCTCGTTTAAATTACGCCAACGATCACTCCTTTGAATATTTTCAGTAGTATCATATTTTATCTATTTTCATGTCAGACTTCATGTTGCCAGATTTCCGCACAGTTTCTATCTATAACAAAGGAAAGAAAATTACTGATATTAGTAGCTAAGTTTGATCTCTACGGATTTGCCAGTTAGATACACTTCTAACGTTGTGCGCTAAAAGCATAAAATACGGGCCATTATCAATCAGCATGGCTGATGCTAACCTCCTGGAGAGTCACTCGTTACGCCTTTCTATTTCTGGGATAAGTAGCTATTATTATTTAAGTTCAGACTAATATCCTTATCTTTGATCAAGGTGAAAGTCTTCAAGTTCTACAGAGAATTATCCTAGTGGATAAAAACGCGTGGTTCGTGAATCTGGTGACATTAATTGTGAGTTCAATCCTTGGGGCGGGCAGTGTGGAAACAGGGCAAGAAATAACTGAGCTGTATTAAAAGAGAGGACTAGAACGGGATATCTCTAGACATGAGAAACGTGACGCCCATCTTTGTTTACAATCGAAAAAATACCCGTAGTCTACACCCGTAAATTAAATTCATTGCAGGTTATAATATACACCTGGTTATAGACGGTTGGCACAACAGCTGAAATGCTGTGATTACAATATCAAAGTACTGTTAGCTTTATACTGTTATCGCCACCGTTTCTACAGGAACATTATTATTAAAAAAAATTAAATTAGCAAAATTCGTTACTATTATCATTAGTACAGAAAAATCTCTCTTCTAGTGACCCTATCAACGGACTTCTGATGCAACAGACAAAATCTGTGGGAGAAATAATAAAAAAAAAAACTGTAGAAATAAATCGTCAGCGATGTATTTCAAAATTTGCGGACTTAGTGGAACGAGTCATATTAGTTCTCAAAGTCACCGTTTGGCGGCGGTGGCGGGCTTTTCAATTGTAAACAAAGATATGTGTACAGTATATGAAGTACGATACATTAGCGTGTGCGGAAGAAAGTAGGTGTAAGAAATATATTATTTTTTGTTATTTTAATTAATATATATATATATATATATATATATATATATATATATATATATTGAACAATAAAAAAAATTAAAATCTTTAGATACACTGGGTTGTAGATTAATATTCTTTCGTTTTTTTTATTATTATTTCATTTAGATTCCTCGACTAGTTTTGACCAAAATGGCCATCATCGGGAGGAGAAATATTTCTGCTTGCTGGTAGCAGTAAATTACAGAAATGAGTCTTTTGATGGAGAAAATGAACTTTTGTCTATAGTTTTCATTTGTTTAAAATAAATATAAAATAAAATATATAAAATATAATATAAAATAAAATAATTTTTTTATCTTTTTAAAATGAATCTTTTAACATTCCTTGTGTTGGTCAAACAGTCTCTTTTAAGTTGTTATTTGGGATAAGAGCTGGATAGATACATGCTGCTCTGAATTCTCTGGTCAGTTTGACAGTTTTATTGGACCTGGTGAGGGGATGTGTCTCTGTTTAGTGTTTGTGTGTGTGTTATTTGGTTCTCAGGGAGTGAGTGAGTATGATATGTGTAAGCGTGTGTATTGCTGTGGGTGTGTGTTATCATTTGGCTCATTAGGGAATGAGTGAGTATGATGTGTGTAAGTGTGTATATTCGTGTGGGTGAGTGTATAAGTGTGAGGCCTCCACACCTCCCTAAGCATGTCTGTCTTGTGTTGGTGAGAAATGTGGGTAGGTTTTGATTTGTTGAGTTATATATTGGTACTAGCTATATTGTTAAATTTATGGTTTAGCCCGGATGGATATCTTGTTTTTTAGACGCTGTATCCACTTATTTTCATGGGACTCTAAAATCTTTCTAATGTTATCTGCTCTGAACTTTTCTATTCTCTCAATTATAGTCAATTTGGCATGGGTTTTGAAATCGTGTTTTTCCAGGCGGAAATGTTGTTCTACAGGTAATAATTTTTCATATATATATATATATATATATATATATATATATATATATATATATATATATATATATATATATATATATATGTGTGTGTGTGTGTGTGTGTGTGTGTGTTTTATAGTTTTTACATTATAATCATAACTACTGGTAGTTGTTATAGTGGTTTTATAAATAAAAATGAATCCCTTCCCATCTAAGGGTAATCGGCTTTAACCTCTTTCCCCTATTACTCCGTTGATAAGAGATTTATCTCTACGTATATTGTTATTATTATTTTTATTATTTTTTCCTTTGATTTCTGTGGAATTCGTTTTGTTTCTTGTCCCAACAAGAAACCTAAGGTCAGAAATGGCTTCATGACATATTCCTTTTGTGTAAAAATACAAAAATATCAACCTGGGACCACACCCATTTTCTATAGATAAAGCCCTTCGTAATGTATGAGACGTACTTGTGGATACAATTTTTTAGATTTATATATGCCATATTTACCAAAGATTACTTCAATGAGTCTACCGAATCTTTTTTTAATGTCCTCAAGTGCCGCATTTTTGGATTTCAGCTTCAAGATCCTTGCATTTTGATATTTTTTGAAGATCTTCAAAGATACATTAGAGGTTGCAGGAACTGACCTGTTAATAAGAAATCACATTTTGTTTTGGGGGTCTTTCATCACGATATCTAGGCGATTAGCTTTGATTGTTTGTCTTTATATAGAGTAAAGTCGCGTAAAATTGTTACAGGTCCTATCTCGGTAACCGGGTCTGGGTGATGGTCATACTAGTTTCTTGCAGTTTCCTTCCCGTAAAAGTTGCAGAGTTACCATGGCAGATATTGGACCACACTGTAATACCAAATATTATATTCAGTGAGAGTTAACACTGTGCAACCTGATACAGGATGATCAATTGTTTCTGCATGTTTATCAAAGAATCTGTATTTTCAATCAACACAGTTTTTCAGTATGTGTGCTTGTTAATTTCTAGTTAGCAAGTGTTGGTCCTGTTCAGCAAGAATAAATACTTCAGTTTCAGCATTTAACCCTGCACTAGGTAACCACTTATGGATATGCGATTTATCGACATCAGCCGATTTGATACGGGCAGAGAAGAGGCCATGAGGAGGCTTATGTTGTCATTATTGCTGTGTTTGGTCCATTGCATTTGCTCTTGGTTTCTTTTTTAGGTACTTTGCCAATGCAGTAGGTACATTATGGCTTACTTACTCTTCTTCATCTATTTGAATCTGTTGGCTTCCTTTACTACTGAAGAAAGTCAGTTATTTCTTAAATTATTATTATTATTATTATTATTATTATTATTATTATTATTATTATTATTATTATTACAAGCTATTCCTTCTTTTGCTTTAGGCTGATGCGGTGCGCAAAGATGAAGAGCAATCGGTACCCGTGGAAGAGGAGGAAACGGTCCGTGCCAAATGGAGTGGCAAAGTTGAGTTTCTCATGACTTGCATTGGATATGCTGTTGGCCTAGGAAACGTTTGGAGATTTCCATATTTATGTTACAAAAACGGAGGCGGTAAGTAATTAAAAAAATTATTGTTTAAACATGAAAGATTTGTTTTGTTTTTTCTCGCCGAGCCCATCCTATGAATCAACCATTCGTCCTTTCATGGGACACAGCTGTCATATATGATCTGGAGCCCACGCTGTTCGTCTTAAGGTCCGCGACAAAATCCAGAGACTGATATGCAATATGGTTGGCCCTGATTTGGCATCTCGTTTACAATCACTCTATCACAGACGTACCGTCGTCTCCCTCTGTCTTTTCTACAAATATTTTCACGGTAACTGCTCCGACGAGCTAATTGTGCTAGTTCCCAAACTACATGAATTTAAACGTGCCACCAGATCGCCATCTCAGTGCCACCCTTTCATTGTCGATAACGTTAAATATAGCCGTCTCTTCTACTCCAATAGTTTCATGTTTCGAACTTCCTGTCTGTGGAATTCCCTTCCTGTTACTTGTTTCCATGTTAGCTATAATCTCCAACTATTCAAATGTAATGTCAATCGACATCTCCAGATGCCTTGATCTATTCACCGTCCTTCTCTTTATCTTTGCTTTCTAGATTATTGGGTTTAATATCAAGTTGTTTCCACATTATGTACAGGGTCCCAGTCTCTGCGTGTAAAACTATTACGTTCGTGCAAAAATAATGACGTAATAATGTCGTTTTTGACGTATTTTTTGACGTCAAAAAACGAATTATTACGTCATTATTTTTGCACCAACCTAATAAAATTTCCTCTTCTAGGTACAACGTTCATTCCGATAATGGCTCTCTACAATTTCCTATCTCTTGTGGATCTTAACATTTCTCTTCCTTTGATAAGGCTTCTGTCCACAGTTCCACCAAACATTCACAAAGGTTCGCCTGGTCAGTGGTTCGCTGTTTTCTGTAGCTTTCTCAGCATGCCCCGTGAGGGATAAGTTGTTCCAAAACCTCGTTTTTCATTATGTTTCCAAGGAAATTCAATTTTCGTCTCGTAACACTGAGGATTCGTGTTTATTTTGTCTTCGTTTCTTACTCGATACTTACATAAACGTCTCAGTATCTTCTCTAGAACCACATTTCTGCGACCTCTTGTTTTCTCCTCAGCCGGGGGGGCGGAGATTGCCAAGCATTCAAATAAGAGGTTGAATAACATTTATTAAAGCACACATTCCTTTGTTTTTAACGCAATTGTCTGTTTCCCAGCGCCTTGGTTAACTTTTGGAATATTTCTCTTGCTAGTGCAATTTCATATAACTCAGTATCTGGTGTACACAAATAAATCAATCTGAAGGGTCCCATTGCTCTCAAGAGTAAATTTCGAAAGTAAAAAATTGTTACAAATGCACTAAAGAATCCCTAAAATCGAAAACATTTTGATAAAAAACATATATTAGCTGAATAATGCCAGGCTTTCAAAAAACTGAAATTTTCCTACGTCACTAAATTTATTCGTATGATCTAAAAAATAATACTATTTTGATGTCCAATCGCGGGTCACTATGAATATATCTCGCATGTTGTCGTATGTTGGCCACAAGCCATTCTTTGTGCAAGCCTTCTCTGTACTATACTGCTTCTTTTTTTTTTTTTTTCATATGCATAACTATCTATGATAAGCTTCAATTCTATATTTAAATTTAAAATCATTGCCTTTTACAGAGTTTAGCATTTTGGACTTTTTCGTAAGCTTTAGTGTCATGATGTCTCCGGTCGAATATTTCATTTGATCCAATTCGTCATAAAACGTGTGATGAAAGTCGCTTGAACGGAAACCCTTCTAGATTCTTCCACATCAATGCGGGTGTCCCCCAGGGTTCTACTTTATACATACTATGTTTCTCGTCTTCATCAACAACTTTCCCGATGTCATCAATCTGCAACAGTATTTATGCTGGTGGCAAAACTTATTTACTCCTGTTGTAAGAGTAATTCTGAAAACTCGCAGCTGGTCTGCAGTGATTTTCATTCTGTTGTTAAATGGGGCAAAAAAAATCCTTGTAAAGTTTACCGATTCCAAACCGTAACTCCTGTATTTTCTTCTTATTTCATGTGCCCTGTCTTCTCAGGACGTAGGCTATCATGGCTCTCCACTTCTCCCTGCCCCTTGTAGTGCTCAATAAGTTTTGTCTTTTTGTTATTTCTCTCAAACCCTGTTTTGTCGTCCATTTCCTTAAGCACATTATGTATATTACGCGTTGCTTTCTCATATCCGCCTTTACCTCTATCCGCCCTGTGTGTATCAGATTTTCCAAGCCCTTATTTCTGATTATGTGTCCCAAGAATTTCATCTGCCTCTTTCTGATGTTAAGTATAAGCTTCCTCCTTGTTTACGTCCTCTACAAATATCATAGTTGCTAAAATGTTTGGTCCATAGTACCCTTAGCATCCTTCTGTAGAACCACAGCTCTGTTGCCACGAATCTCTTCTTTATTCTTTGAGGAGACCGTCCAACATACGCTGCCGTAAATAAGGACAGATATCACGTAACAGTTCTGTACTCTTTTATTTGTTTACCAACGAAACCCTCCTACCTCTTAATACTCTGCCTAGCTTTTGGAGTGTGTCTTTGGACATCCCAATACGTCTTCGGATCTCAGCGTCGCACTTCCCGTTCTCTGTCAGAACACTTCCCAGATATTTAAATATCCGAACCTGCTTGATTTTAGTGCCCCCCCACCTGTAAATGGTATTTCGGGCTCATCATTTTGCTGATGACCATGCACCCTGTTTTCTTGCAGTTTATGCTTAGTCCCTTTTTCTCGCTTTCCTTCGCTACCTACTGCAAGAGGTTTGCTGTTTCCTTTCTGTGTCTGCTATCAACACTGTCCCTTCTGCGTATCGTATGTGCTCAAGATTGTGGCTGCAAATGATGAATCCCGGTATGACTTCCAGTTCTCACAGCATTGCCTCGCTGTATAGGTTTAATAAGTCCGGTGAGAAGACACATCCTTGCCTTACGCCCCTTTCTATTTTTGTATATCTGCTGGACTCATTTTTTATCATTATGCAGACGGTTTGCTGCCAGTAGAGATTTTGGAGAATTCTAATATCTTTCCAGAATATATCAAGGTTGCTGAGCAGCTCTAGTAGATCTTTCTAGCGTTCTTTGTCCAATGCCTTTGCGTGATCTATAAAAAAGAGGTGCACGTTCTTCTGCATCTATATTGCTGTTGCTGACAACATTCTGAGCATGAATATCGCGTTCCTTGTTCAGCTGTCTTTAAAGAACCAGCACTGTTTTTGTCCTCTTAGTTCCTCGTTGTCCGCTGACATGAAGGGAAATAATTATATTGAATCAAAAGCTATATCTGCTGCTATTAAATTTATTCACTGTACCATGCTAGAGAATTTTTCCCGCCAGAATACATCTTGCACGTATATACATCTACCATTCGTCCGTGCTTTAATTTTTACCGCCACATCTGGTCGGGTGTTCTTGCTATATACCTCGAGATTCTTGATAAAGTTTAAAGAAGGGTCTGCAATGTTATCGATCCTCACCCGGCATGTCGTCTTCAGTTAAATTGCCCTCGGCCGTGACGTGGCTTCTGTCCTCCATTTCTTTAAATATTTTCATGGTAATTATTCTAATGAGCTTTCCTCCTTGGTAACTCGACCGCTCACACTTAGATGTACAACTACAATGTTGAAATAACTAGATGCATTTGAAAGTTCTATTCTGGTAGCTTCTTTTCTCACACTTCTCGCTTGTGGAACACTCTTCCAGCTTCTTGCTTTTCTGTCAACTACGATCATAAAATGTACTAAACCCTTAACCGGCGTAGACATGTATATACGTTTTTACCGAAAGTAACTGTTTCAGACACAGACGAATAAATCCGTTCAAAATATAACGTTAAAAATCCAGCTACAGACGTGTTTATACGTCAACCTTGATTTTTTTTTTATGCCCTACTGACCTTGAAATGAGTTAATTCATACCCCTCCTGTAGAGATGTTAACCAACCCTCGGGTACTTCAAGGTGCCTCAGTTTCTTAGTTCAGTCAGTTATGTGCCATGTGTGTTATACGCTTAGGCGATCATCTTTCTTTCGATACATGACTGACGAGGTAGATTTTTTCCCGCATTAGGTTTCCATTTCTTTCTGCGGGCGACCTGTTGCCATCCAAGGCTATAGAACACAGTCTGTCCTGCTATTTACCCATAGTATTAGCACATAAGAGAATGTAATGGATTAGGCTGGTAGTCGAACTCGGCTCTCCGATTCCTTGATCCGAGCCATTATCCATTAATCCACCGTGTTTGTATACTGACTTGAAGTGCAACTATTACCAGAAGGTACCTGTAATGCAAGTGTCAAATTGTGCCAGTTTCTTTGTTCTTTGAAATTTTTACAAATCACAAAAGATTACTGGCTAATAATGGCAAGAATTGCGACTGCCTCTTTAGGAATGAAAAGGATCATTACTCTATATCCAAGTGTGTAGAGAAATAACATTTTTTCCAAGAAACTTGATGTCACATCTAAATATGTGATTATAATAGCCAATTATGTGCCATGCGTGATACACGCTTAGGCGATCATATAACTTTCGATACATGACTGACAAGGCAAATATTTTTCCCGCAGTAGGTTGCCATTACTTTCTGGAGTAGACCACTTGCCATCCAAGGATATAGAACACGAACTGTCCTGCTAATTACCTAATGCCTGGAGGAGAAGAAGAAGAAGATTCATACCTTTGCCAAGGGTATTAGCACGTAAATGAATGTAATGGATTCTACTGGAATTCGAACTCGGCTCTTAGTAAATGTATTAAAAACAAATTAAATAATTAGTCTGAAAAATGAAAATTGGCACTAAGCCGGTTAAATGTAATATTAATCGCCACGTTTTTTTTTCATGGAACGTTTCCTTTTTTTTTTTTTTTTTTTTCTATTCATTATCATCTTCTCTATTTTTGTTCACGTTAAGTGGCGGTATCGCCTTGCTTGGAATGAAATGATTACAAAAACGTCAACTGAATTGTCACATGGGACAAAATACTCTCACTTTTAAACATTAAGAACAACAACGTTAAAAGATCAAGTGGAAAATGAAGACATACCGAAAGCAAGAGGAGCAGGGTATGGCGGCGAATAAACTACCTACGTATATCGGGCCAATCGTTGGCAGAACATGAATTATGAGATACATAACAGACAAACTTTCCTAAGAGCTACAAAGAACAGGATGTTGTGGAGAACCATGGTCATCTTAAATGGCTATGGCACAAAGAAGAAGAAGAAGAAGAAGAAGAAGAAGAAGAAGAAGGAAGCGGTTGTGTAAATAATTGTCAGAACAGGGTTCAGGAGAGATAACAAAAAGATAAATTTTACTAAGAGCTATAAAGGACTGGATGTTGTGGAGAACCAAGATCCGTTTAAAACGGTGCATTAAAGAAAACGAAGAAAAAGAAGAAGAAGATGGAGGAACATAGAGGAATTATGAGAGATAACAAAAGATGAAGATATAGATACACATGATCAGTCATCTCCTGAAGAAAGAAAGCACACGCAAGTAAAAGAAGAATATATTTTCATAAAGTTATAGACAAAAGTGAAAAGTTGTATAAAACCTCTTCAGAAAGTTATAGAAAATATCAAGGCGTTTCAAAGAAGAGAGATTCGATACACAATTTAGAATAGATTTTTTTTCTTCTTTTTGTCCTGTGCTCTGAAATCTATAACTACTTACCAACACTGAAAAGGTTTTCGAGCTCCTGGTAAATTCTTTGAAATTGGCGATAGAACCACCAAAGCGAAGACATTCGCCGCAAGCAGTCAAAAGCCGAAAACGTAAGTATAATGTAAACACATCTGCCTCGGGCAAATAGATTCTACCTGTTAACTGTTTGGTCTTGATGTGTTTCCTCTTATCACTGTGACGAGATGTGGAGATAGATTTAGACACTCGGTGTGTTTGACTGGTGTTGATGGTATCTGAATGTATCCTATGTCAGCGGGCTAGGAATATTTTGTAATTTGTATAACTTTCTGCAAAGAATGACCATTGGAAGTTTAAAAGAAACACAAACTCGAAAAAGAATGAAAGATGTGTTCGCCTATCGCCGGATTCACAATCCTTCCGAGATTTTGAACTGGACTTGTGGTTGATCCCTTGTTTCGTATTTAAAATCGGGCTTCCGGTTCCTTCTAAATTCTTATTTTCTTTCACTCTCAGTAATCGCTTCTGTCTTAGTGGAATTATCTCCTTGCTTTGGATGAAAATATTATGTAGCTTGTGCCTTAGTTTCGTTTGGTTTGTTTTACGGTATATCAACCGCAATGGCTTATTTAATGCCGGCAAAATATTTTTTTGTTATTTTTTTTTCCAAAAAAGTAATTCTGGTAATATTTTTTCCCTTCAAAAATCTATTGCAGGTATTTTTTCTTCAAAAATCTGTTGCTGTTAATATCTTTTTTTTCAAAAAATGTATAGCTGGTAATATTTTTTTTTCAAAAATGTATTGCTGGTAATAATTGTTTACAAAAGTTGTTTTTTTTCTAGTATTACAACCTATTTTTACATATACTGTTTTGGCCCCAATTTAGCGGTTACCTATATGCCCTGGGACTTTAAAAGCTGCTACCACCCTGGGTCAGGGTGGACCTGGGAACACCAGCAATTAAGAAGTGGTTTCACGCTCCTCAAGACCTCCTGATCAGAGACCTTGCTGTCGAGCGTAGTTTATCGTCTTACCCAGGAAGCGGATGTAGTTTATCGTTATAACTAGGACAGGCTTGTGCCTTGCAATTCTTCACAGTATAAAAACAATTTTACTGTAAATTGGAAATTCTTACAACAGCAAGAACCAGCAGAACGAACAGATACGCAGAAAGTGTCGAGCAAGTCAAAAGAAAAAGTACAATATTTACAAACATAATATATACTCAACCACTATCGAAGCTAATTAGTCAGATGTTAAGTAACAGCAGTGATTGGTCTATGTAACATATAAAGAGTTGGAATAATCCCTACTTGGTTCCTGCGATTACGAAAAGAACAAGGTCAGAAAGGACTACAATTATCCCTTAATACAATAAATAACCCGACCTTGTAAGTTAAAATGAATTCTTAGAGACATTCTTTTTAAACTATATATACTACAATATATGTCTATATTTCTGAGATGAGGTATTATGTACACTATTTACATTATTCGGACTATTGTCCTCGTCTTTGTCGGCATATTTATTACAACTTTTCGGCCGAGGACATATGGCACAGTGGATAAAGGCGTTGGTTAGATCCTGTGAAAGGGCCCAAAGAGTGTGAGTTCAATACCCGGTTAAGGCAGTGGAGAATTAACAGGAAATAACTGATAACTGACATCCATTAGAGACATGGCACGTGGAACTAGAACAGTTCCAGCGAGCGAAATAAAGGGTCCAGTTCGACATTTCAACCACCTGAAGAAGGCCGGAGCGTACACCGACCGAAACGTAATAAATATGGCAACAAAGATGAGGACAGTAGTCCGAATAGTGTCTATATACTACAGTTCAAAAGTGCAGGGTTACAAACGCTGTTAATATTGTGAGTAATATGGCGGTAAGTGTTTCTTGATTAAGTTCCGCATTAATATCGCCCCTTTAACTGATCTTTCTACAATATTTAGTGATTGTTGTGGGGGTTTATTATTAAATACTGTTTTGTTTTGTTTCTTGTAAATAAATCTTGTTTTAAATTGTTAATATTCATTGCGCTCTATAAATATTTTAAAAAGTTTTATTGTATTCCACACCACACTCAAAATTATACATATGGGGACTAGTTAGGACTTCAAAGAAATGGTGGATGAAGTAAGAATACTAAGTAAGAATGGTAAGTAAGAAAGTGGCGTTTAGGGTTAAGGGTTATTATCTCTGGGTCAGTGATTGTTTTAGTTTAAGACAGATGAAGACCAGCCTTCCCCACTCCCAATTCCCCACTCGTGCTTTTGTACCATCATTTGTACTCATTGGCATTAAATATCCCAACACTATTAAAACTGTATCATCCTTTTTGATATTTACGATTTGCAATTCGCATTTTGGGCTTATCGTTTTGCTAACAACCATCCATTGTCTCTTTGTGCAGTTGATGTTTAATCATGTCTTCTCACATTCCCCCACTAGCTTCTGTAGAGAGTTTTGCAGTTTTATTGCACTTTCTGCTATCAACACTGTGTGATCTGCATATCAGTTGTTGTTAAGATTTTATTCACCAATAATGAATCTCGGTAGTAATTTTATTTCACTCGCTTCGCTGAATAGGTTGAATATGTCAAGTACCAAATGACTTATTTATTGCTTTACACATTTTTGCCATCTTTCCAACAATTTAAAAAAAAAATAAAAAACTAGAGAGCAGATTTGCACAGGCATTCATCAAGCACTGAAAGCTCACTCTCACGCTTTGGTTATTCTCTTCGAGCTCTCCTATCTAATTCATTCTACATTTATTCAAAAGGTCAGGAGAGTGAGGCGGCTCTGTCATAGCTTACAAAACTATGTTCCATTTTTGGTTTCGTGTCAGTTTTGAAAAACTTTAGAAGAGTCTTTTCGATCCAGAGTGCCTTGTTTTTTTTTTATTATATATATTTTCAAATTTATCTAATATACTTATTCTAATTTTATAGCACTTCTTTGAAAAACAAATGACAATGTACTTTTTTCAAGATTCCTATAAGAAGCCTGGAGAAAGACTGAAAATAAAAGCAAATACACTGTAGTTACTGATATTCTATCTGAAAAATAAAAAATGTAAAAATATCTCATTTTAAGGTGTTTTTTTAATGTATGGTAACCCCAAACTTTTGAGCAAATATAACACTTTTCAACAATGGCGTAAAGGTGATATTAATAGAATATGGTAAAGTATATAATATTGATCAAATTCATTCTTGTTTACTTATTTTGTATACCAGACAGCAAAATATATTTATACATAACTGACTAGACAAAACTCAAATCGATTGGAGTGATAAATTAGGATGTCAAAAGATTAATATTTAATTTTTTTCCCTCGAGGTGTATTCTTCGTTGTACGCATTATATGTAAAAGGAATACTTTGTGTTGGCACCAGCATTTTCTTATCATAAGCTGATCAATAATTGGGAGATTTTAAGGTAATGCCTGTCCCTTCAAGACATATGACTCGGAATGTATTCCTAAACATTTTTTCTGTGAAATCCTAAGACATTTTTTAATTATATCATCATACATGCAAGGCAATAAAGCCTCTAAGACAGAAGAATTTACTGAATGTGAAAGCATAAAAAAGAGAATCATTACTAAGGAATGGAAACAATAGAAGAGTAATCAAGAAGATAATGATTGACATTAGATTGAAATTTTTGAGGATCAAAGTTGGCTTGAAAGCATGGAGCTGGAAGAGAGTTCCACACGAGTGAAGTCTGAGAGAAGAAACTGTTACATCTAGCCAATTCAACTGTGAATTTATGAGACCTTTCCGCCACTCTAGTACTGCACTTAAATTCATAAAATATAGGTGTCATAGAGAAAAGTGATATTCTGTTATTTACAAAAATGAGGCACATGGCCAAAAGGACAATGGGGAAAAGGACGGTCTTCTTCTGTCTTAAACATTAAACTTAGCTAGCCACAAACACTGACCCAAACATACAACACGAAAACAACACATTCTTGCTTACCATTCTTACTACATCCACCATAATCCCTCATTGTCTCTATGAAACCATAATGAGTCCCTATATGTACAATTCATTGTCTGTGGAGGGAGTGGAATAAAATATAAGAGTTCATCCGGACAATTAGCACGAAACTATTTATATTAAAGACACAGGAAAGGTATATTACGGCCGTGGAACTTCTTGCGAAAATGAATGAAAGACTTTTTAAAGGCACCATGTCGATCCAGGTAATAGACGATCATGGCTCTCCACATATCTCTTTGTTTATTATTTGAATTACTTCTGAGCAAGATGAAGTTGTGGGGGTGGTATAATGGATAACGGTTCGGAATGATAAATCGAAACAGCCGTGCTCGAACTCTGGTCGAGTTCGTTGCATTCATATGTAACCTTAGGAAAGGTATGACTCCTTCTCTCTTCTTGCACCTATGGTTAAATATTAGGTTGGTGCAAAAATAATGACGTAATAATGTCGTTTTTTGACGTTTTTTTAACGTCAAAAAACGACATTATTACATCATTATTTTGGCACCAACCTAATAGCAAGGGGGACTGGATTTTAGCCTTGGTTCGTAATCATTCTAGAGATGGTGACTCGATAAATATCCCCAAACAAGGGTCAGCCGTGGAGATGCAACGGCCACTGAAATCTCACACTGGGTGATATTCTTCAGTCATATTAGAAGAACATTCTCCCGCAAGCGGAGAAAATGTTTCTTCTCTACATTTTTTTTTAGTAAGGTTTACCCTTTACAAGATCCGGGGCAACTCGATGTACAGTGTTATGTTAGGAGAACATTTGAATTCATAGGAGTGGAAGTTAACGGCTAAACCTCGTCCTGAACAGGTTAAGATTTTAGTGATCGAGTAATCATTCTGTTGAAAATCGACTACACAGGGCAGTGATACGCAGGAAGAAGCTGCTTGAGTGGAACTTACTTTTCATCGATTGAGTACTGAAGGAATTTAGGTGGTTTGATACTATGTAGATGGTATGGCTCGTTCTTGTAGTGAAGGTTGGACTTTGCGGAAGCAAAGAATGTATTTCGTCCGATCAATTTCCGTGGAAGTAGCGTTAAGCTGTGAGAGGCTTGTCACATCCAGCCTGTGGGAGAGAGTTTGAAGGCTGAAGAATAATTCGTCTCCCATAAAGATTCGGAGAAGCTTTTGGACTATATCAAGCCTGGAGAGAGAGAGAGAGAGAGAGAGAGAGAGAGAGAGATCTCGGCAACTCCCGTCCAAATATGACAATAGTATTCATTTTGGCTTGATCTGCATAAAGGTAGTGCAAAGCAGGAGGAGTCAGTTACTTACTGGGGCGGTACAGTGAGCCGACTATTTTACCATCATCCTTAGCAATGGATCGTATGTACGAGCCCACTTAAGGTCGAGTCTGAGTTTGAAGGTCAACAGTCTTTCTAGGCACGGTGCTTCCCCTAGAGAACTTCCGTTCATTTGGTCGTAGTTCGGGTTCAGATCGACGATGATGGAATGTAACCAGCCAGTGTTACCTAATTGTGTAGTTTGTGAAAGATCGGAAGCGAGATCATACGCCAATCTATGTCCATCGAGAGTTTTAATGGTGTGCGCTCATATAGACGTATCATCGACATAGATGTTTACAAATGATCCGAGAGTATATTCTTTCTATAGATCACAAACAGGTTTTATCCAAGGAGTAGCTACTGGGGGACGCTTAGGTTGACCCTTAGATCTCTGAGAGTTTGGCCATAAATAACTACCTTCAGGGACCTACTTGTTAGGAAGGATTTAAAAAAATGTTATTATTCGTCTACATTGGCTGCTACCAAGGTCACGAAAGTAAAGCGTGATATTTAACCCATACATGGGTGGAGAATAGAGAGATCCATACATTTCCCAAAAGTATTAGTGAGAATGTGAGTGTAACAAACTAGGGCGGGTGTTGAGCACTTCTCGTTATTTCAGTTTACTGTTACGCTACCTAGATAAGCACGGGGATACGCCATAACATACCTTCTAACAAACCGCCTTCTATTCATGCAGCCTTATCGTTGGTACTATTGTAGTCAGGTGATCGAAGTTTGAGTTTCATCGAGCCAGTTTTCTTGATGCAGTTACAGCGTAAACATGGCCGCTCCGCTAGCACTGTGCACAAAAAGGTAAAAAATTCGCAGTGATCCGAATCTATAGAGAACATGCTATGTCGTTGATGATAACTCGCCTGTTCGCTATTAACATTTCTCAAATCTTCTGATCAGTGATGGCGGTTGGCGGACGTCCTGGTCTTTCATTGTGACGCTCGTCAGATCGCTTTTAAGCTTCTCGATTCACACATCCACACTTTTACGCGCTAGTTCACTGTCGCCGTATTTTGTTGAAATCCTCCGATGAATTTCAGTCCCTGACACACCTTACGACAATGGTGAACACTGATAACGGAGCGGCCATGTTTTTCCTGTAACAGTAGCAACAAAAACTGGTGCGATCAAGAACAAACTTCGTACACGTGACCACAATAGTAGCAACTATAAGCACGCATGTGCAGAAGGTAGTGTGATGAAGCTAAAGATATTTTAGGATGGAAATACCGATAATTTTTTACTTAACCTCGTAATAGTATACTATAGTTAGTATTCCATAATCATTACTCTTGGACAACTTTCTTTCTCGCCACCCCACTTCAATCAAAATTCAAACCCCACAATATTTTCAGTCAGCTGCAAATCACCTGGATCTGGTTTTGCCTTTATTAAGGTAACTCAGATTTAGAAATATTGTGAGTCAATATCTCTGGATATTGACTCACTCGAAATTATCAGTTAATTCAGTTAATTTTTTTAAAAAACTGATCTAAAACATCGATATCACAATGTTGTCAATAAATTAATAATCATGAAGATTCTTCTTTCTTTTCTCTTATTTTTATCAAAACTCCCAGAATATTTGCATTCTTTTTGTGCTTTGTAAGTATATCTTAATGTTGAGTGACTGTCCTTGAAGCGTCGTTTACTAAAGTCGCTAGAGGGTGTGTTATTGTCTGGGTATAAAGCCCTTCATGATAACAAGGTTGTTCTGTTTTCTTTTCTTATTAACTTAACTGCTTTCCCACAGTGTACAAATAAATATCCAGACACCTAAAAATAAAATGTGTTCAGATCAGTGTGGCTTAATCCCAAAACAGTAAGTCTTAAAGTTAACAGAAAACAACTCCACAGATGAAGTACGTCTGGGTTTTTATAACTTTAAGAAAGACAGATCTTTAAATATCTTACCCAAGGACAGATAATCAGCTCATTTATTGAGAAAGATTTATACTTCGGAACCAAAATTTTGCACTTCAAAAACTGACCTTTTTTTACAATTTAAATTAACCTATGACTTCAGCACCTTGGAAACAATGGGTCTTCACTGCTTCCCTTTCTTTAAGCTTGCAAAAACAAGTGCTTTTTTCGACACTTCATTTTTAAGTGGGTCTCTATGATTCTCACAGTACCCTGTCTTTTATTTCTACTTTATGATTTCTCTTTATGACATGTCATAAAGGCTAGGCATTATGTTATCTTTTCTGAAGTGCTCTTACAGTGTAAGGCATTTGATACATTTTAAGTTCAAGCTATATTTCTTTATGTGTGTGCGCGTACGTATAAAATATGCCGGGTGGAACAGCAAAATTGTCCAAATCGTGATACAACACAATTATCAATCACGCAATTATTTAATATCTAAAAAAAAAAAAAATCAACGAATATACACACAGACATATATATCATAATTAAATCATTCATCGAGTTTAGAAGAAACCTCAACGAAATGCAGAAAGCACCGGACGGCCGTTTCGTCCTATATGTGGAACTCATCAGCAGTGTGCATTAACTACAAAGAATTGAAACGCGGACAGTTAGGAGTGGAGGCAAACGCCATACCAACAGGGCCAACGCGACTCGGTGACGAGGAAGTAACGAATTAAACTCGATATAGCGCCGCTCGATCATATATTCCGTGGTAATTCATCGATTCTAGAAGAAACCTCAGTAAAATACAGAAAGCACTGGACGGCCGTTTAATCCTATATTATGATTATTTCAAATCGATGAATTACTTAATTATGATTATTTCAAATCCTCCTAGATATTTCTCTCTCTCTCTCTCTGTATGTATGTATGTATGTATATATATATATATATATATATATATATATATATATATATATATATGTATGTGTGTATATATATATATATATATATATATATATATATACATATATATACACACACACACACACACATATATATATATATATATATATATATATATATATATATATATATAGTTTATGCAAAACTAGGTAATCCGCATGGGTAGACCCAAGGAGGATGATATCCAGAGAGCTCAATGTAAGATTCAGAGCTGATATGTTTGAATAAAAAACAGACCACTTTAAGGTTCCATGTAATAAGTTATTTCACCACGACCCCTTTAACAGGGCTATGGATCATCAGACTTTACTGTGAATTTCTTTTCATTTTTCATTTCAACCATTGGAAGTAAAGTCTGATGATCCATAGCCCTGTTAAAGAGGTTGTGGTGAAATAACTTATTACATGGAACCTTAAATTGGTCTGTTTTTTATTCAAGCAAATATATAAATATATATATATATATATATATATATATATATATATATATATATATATATATATACGGTGTATTTCAGCTGCAAGAATTATCTCAAACATGATTTGTGAAATAATATGGATTTTTTTAATAAATCTGTCAAATTTCCGGATAATCCCTTTTCTGGTATCGGTAAATTTGCCAAAATTGATATTAACTTTTACTTTATATTGATTTTTGCTGAGTAGTTATGCAAGTGGTTATTAATTCCAACATCGTCGTGGTTGATGGAATCGATTTCAAGGGTGCTGGGAATTTTAGAATTTTTTTTTTTTTTTGTATATCTAGCCGAATTGATTACTCACTCCTGCGTATTTATAGTCCTAAAAATATAAATGAAGTCTTGAAGGACTAAACGCGTCACAATAAATTTCTTCCACTTTTTCATAAAACTTACCCAATAATGTTCTTGATATATTCAAATATACGAACATTATATATATATATATATATATATATATATATATATATATATATGTATATATATATATATATAATGCTCGTTCGCAAGGTTTTTACATCCAATCACTGTTCGTTATCCGCGAAGTGTTTTTATTAGAATTTAGCTAAAGATAATTATGGGGGAAAGGCCAAACATTATATAGATTCTAACGGATAGAAAATAGGAAAATTCAGTGTCCAGACAGGTTCAAATATTTTCACTAAAAATCTCATTCTCAAGCAATGTATGAAGACAAATTCTGTTGTTATATGTATGTAAGTGGTAAGACGTCAGAGAGTCCATTTCGTATTTTGGATACGATTTCCATTGAAGGAGAAAAGACGAAAGAGACTTGAAATATGTGAATCCTATGATATTTTTATAGACAACTTATGTTGATCTACTGCTTATGACATTTTACTGACATTTTCCTTTGCATGTTCTTATTTCTCATTCATCTGAATTAGAAAAATATATTCACATATTTATCTCAGATTACATGCACTGAAATTGAATGAACTAAAATTGCTTTCAAACAATTATTGGAAGTACTTAGAAAAAGAGAGAAAATAATTCAACCCTTTTCTACTTCCTAAGAATATAGACAGTCTTCTTTTTCTATGTCCCATATCGCTTCAGGACATGAGCGATCATAGCTCTCCACAACTTCTTCTTTGTAGTTAATCTAGACGCTAGAATAGTGGAGAAAGCTGAGTGCAAAATCAATTAGACTTTTAAAAAATGTTTTTCAGTTGAAAATTAGGACAAATTAACGACCGGTTGGTCTCAGATGATTTTAGAATAAATCTTCTGGAGTGAGGCAAAACTTTACGTTGTTTGTATACAAAAACATACATCTTGCCAGGAGGGGGACCTTTTCATGCGTAGGATACAATTCCTATTGGACGAAAACAGATCATTCCGTTGGAATTTAATTATTTAAATCAGATAATGTAAAAAAAAATTTCTTACACCATCGAGAAACTAGCAACTACCGAACTGTGAGTTCGACTGCATGGAGGAAATGTGTCCCAATCGTTTTAATCTTTGACTATACTTTGCACATTTGTAAGCAAAGATATGAAGATATATTTCTAGAACATTTAAATCTACTGCAGCACATCCTAAATTAATCTCCTGATAGAAAGCTAGAAGACGATCCTTCATCAGACCCTATCGATTGGCGCTACCAAATCCTATAGAAAGAGCTTTAGCCAATAAAAAAACCCAAATCAGTTGAAAATTTCCAACAGCAATAAAAAGAATGAGTAATCCACATAACTAGAACAGAATATAAGGATATTATCAAAACTTCCCACACTACAAAACATTAATGGTCTGGAAGAAAATGGTAATAACTTTAATTTCCTTAATTTAAAATTTAATTTAAAAGATAGTTCGCGCAGCGGATTGGTTGTTACAAACATCCAATCAGATGTGCGGAATATGTGGTCTTGTCTTCGTCTAATTCTTTAAAATGGCCAGAGTAACTGTTAGCGTTTGATTGAGAGGTGGGGGGGATTAGGGATTGGTCTTCCCTGATTGGGTCGATTTGGTGATGGGGAGTATGATTTTGAAAAACCCGAAACTCCCTGATGAACCAAGTCAAAACATCACTGACGACTCCCTCGGGCGCCTACATAAAAGCGTATTTTTGAATTATTCCTGAAAAAATTGTTATAAGAAAAAGATTTTTTTGAATTTCACCTATTAGTAGCACTGATTGCTGATCAGACTCTGGCACTAAAAAATTCCCACATAAAGGGTTTAAACAAATACCAAAATGACATCATTTGAAAACTTCCAACAGTAATGGTTTGGTTAATTCGTTTTCTACGGCTTAACAACCTATTCTTTGTTTTTAGATTGTAAATTTTTGGGGATAAAAATAGTTTTAGTGATACAAATCTTACTAATAACTTCATAGCTGGGTTGGGGAATAGCTTAGATGGATTTATAAGTTTCCCAAGAGTATTTCCGTGTAAGTAAATATAAGTAACCCAACTGAAATTATAACTCGGCTCCCCGATCGACTATTCCGAGACATTATCATTTACACCACCCGCACATCCAAACTTACAGATCCGGGTAATTGCAAGAGGTCAGCCATCTAGACCAGTCTCCACGTTACTTAACTTCGGTGATCGTACGGGAACCTGATGTGGCTGTAATTTGGTGAGGCTATTCAAAACCTACTTGGAGATATATTTTACTTCAGGGTTGTTCTCTTAGATGGGTTATAGGACCGAGACTGTCCTGTTATTTAATCCATAACCGGACAGAGAAGAGATGGATTCATACATTTTGTCAAATGTATCTTTACGTAAGTAAATGCAATGAACTCTACTGGAAATCAAACTCGACTCCCGATTGTGAAATCTTTGGCCCGCAATCCATTATTCCACATCATATATATATATATATATATATATATATATATATATATATATATATATAAAGAAATATAGTCTTGAGGTGTGCTATATTTATGGGATAAAGTGCTCAATATCAGAGATAGAGCGTGTGTAAATATAAAAGTGAACATAGAAGTCAACACTTAGAGGCGATAGTCTGTTTCATGCTATATGCAATCGTCAGGCCTGACGATTGTATATAGCATGAAACAGACTGTCACCTCTAAGTGTTGACTTCTATGTTCACTTTTATATTTATACTTATGTTGACTTCTATGTTCACTTATATATATATATATATATATATAAGTGAACATATATATATATATATATATATATATATATATATATATATATATATATATTATTGTTTTTTATAAAAAAAAATTAAGTTTGAGAATGATCAGGTTAACTAAATATCAAGCAAGATACGGAGGACACGAAGTGACACAATTGAATATCTTATAAAGCAAAGTGAGTAACTGAGTTGTTTCTTTTTTTTTATAATATTTTTATGCAATTTAGAACTTGAATTATCAACTTTCTTTTTAATTATTTTAACATTTTGGGTTGGGAAAGTCGTAATTCTTTCAGGAATTGACATTTTGTAAAAATTCCGGGACGCAAATTTATATTTTGATGAAAAAAAACTTTTAAAAACCAATATTTTTCCGCGTGTCTCTAAATACTTGTTAAAAAATAAAATCTTAGTATTTGCCTTCATAAAATCACTCAGAAGACAAAATGTGTAAGTTATTATTTTTTTCTTTATGTATGGTGTTCTTTTACAGACATACCCACTCAGAAATTTTGGCACACACAGACACGCAGCGACACACACACACAGAAATATATATATATATATATATATATATATATATATATATATATATATATATATATAAATTCATGAATCATTCATACAAAAACAAATATAAAAGTTAATGATTTAAATGGCGAGAATACATTGTCGCAAACAATATAAATAAGATACATCAACCCTGAACCTGTATATGAATGATATCATCCCCGTTTATAAATTCCATTTGCATAAGGTCTGTTTAATTTTTACAAGCTTTCGTCTGTTCTTACAGACATCATCAGGTAGGGAAGTAGATTTTGTTCTTGTTTTAACTTCTCAGTAATAAGAGGACAACGAAAATAGAGATGTAATCCGAAAAATTCTATGAGAAATGTGTTATTGTTTTGGAACGTGCCGTCGCAACGCTGAGTTTGAATTTAAATTTTAAGGTTCTGCGTTTTTGTACAAATATAGCAATAAGAGAATTCTTTTTTCCTGGTAGATTTTCCATGAACATGGCATGAACTATATTCTTCAATAATTACAGTAATGTCACACTTATTATCCGAGAGTTGCACGTTGGATCAGTTATTTTAATTTCAATTAAAAGGTGCAAATATAATTTATAAATTCATGAATCATTCATACAAAAAACAAATATAGAGGTTAAGGATTTAAATGGCAAGAATACATCGTCGCAAACAATATAAATAAGGTACATCAACCCCGAACCTGTATATGAATGATATGATCCCCGTTTATAAATTCCAGTTGCATAAGGTCTTTTTAATTTTTACATGCTTTCGTCTGTTCCTACAGACATCATCAGGTATGGAAGTAGATTTTGTTATTGTTTTAACTTCTCAGTAATTATATATTAGTAGCGGATGTTGGTATTGATAATATATTTGAAACATTCGAAATCGATGTAGCGGTTACACTGAACAGTTCTCACTATTTAGAGACAATGCCAAAATCTAAATATTTTCGATTTGGAATGTTTCAAATATAATATTACCAATACCGAAATCCGCAACTATATATATATATATATATATATATATATATATATATATATATATGGTGGCCTGACGATTGCATATAGCATGAAAAAGACTGTCGCCTCTAAGTGTTGACTTCTATGTTCACTTTTAGATTTACACACGCTCTCTCTCTGATATTGAGCATTTATTTCATAAATATAGCACATGTTAAGACTATATTTCTTTATACTATATTTCTTTATATATATATATATATATATATATATATATATATATATATATATATATATATAAATGTGTGTGTGTAACTGCAGAATTGTCCAAATCGTGTAACACAAAAAATTGTCCAATTATTAGAATAAGCTTCGAACTGTTATATCTTAGAAATTATTAAATATAACTTGCGATAATTCTTCGAGATTTTTACAACATTATTCGACTCTACTTTAAACAATAAGAATATATTTAGCTCTAAGTTGAAATGATGATCCCTCTTACTGTTGTGGCCCCCTGATCCAGTTTTTAAAACTTATTCACTATTCTCTTGATGGTTCTTGAATGGACTTTGATGATGAAAGTCAGAGTATGAATGTTGCTACCATTACTGAAATTGTGTGAATGATCTTTTTCCTCTCACCATTATTCAGTTGAGAAGACAGTGTTAAGCTTTTCTCTTTCTAGCTGAAAGAGCAACGAGATTGAAAAATTCAGAACATTCATGAAATAATTCGGTAGTAGGTTATTTTAGGTTTTATTCTTGTTTGACAAGAATACAAACGTTATTAAGTGGTACAAAGAAAAGGAAGTTGTAGACCCGCCATGATTGCCAACGTTCTGAAGTGACATGGAACATAAAAGAAGACCCATAAGAATTAAAATTAATAACAACACTACCTTCAATTTCCCTTAAATAATCTTGACATTTTCTTGAAATATTAACGCATCTTCCATGTTACTAAATTGTAGTAAATACAAACAGTTAAATATAGTAATAATCCGTCCTTTTAAGTAGCATGAATCAAAAATCCTAGAATTCTATTCCGATAAATAAACACACGGAATAATGCGATGCTAATTCATCACCTGCTTCGACCTACTTTGCAACATCAGCCAGGAAAACTTGATTCGAAAGACAAAAATAATTATTACGCATCATGGCGCCTACCTATGGCGCCAATACGGTTAGATGTACGTAACAAAATCCTTTCTTTTCATTGTTTTCTGTCAGCTTACCAAGTTTCAATGTATCCAGCTATCTAGATATTTACAGTTTTTCACGCTATCTACTTTAATATCGCTATATGATCTGTAATTGAAACTATGATCTTGAATTGGAATGAAAGCAGTGATTGCACAAACCCTGAATCCATCATAAAATTCAGGACATGAAATTAGTAAATGCTAAACACATCAGATACCTAGCTGTATAGCTAGTTGATTGTAGTCGGTAAGAAAATTGGCATTAGTTGTAATAGGTGTAGTTTCCTCCAACACCGCAAGTTGCTACTAAATCTAAAATCACAAGTTATAGTCTTGTCAGATCGTGACTTTTACATAGATATCTACATATATAAAGTTGTAGCCTCCGTCTGTGTGTTTGTTAGCGAACTCCTTCTAGGGTTTTGGAGATAGACCACCATAAGCATATATATTGGGAAACTATATTACCCAGGGTAGTTGACTAAGTATATTTCATTTTGATGAAAGGGGTTCCAGGAGGGAGGCACAACCCGTAATGAATGTCTTCCCTTTTGATTTAAATTAAATTAAAATTTGAACAAGCTGACTGTTGAAACTTGTCTAATGCATGGAATAATAATGCAACACAAAATGTACTTAGAACAAAATGTATTGAAACAAGAAAGTGTACACAATATTTACATATTGTCTTTTGTAAATTCCTGAGAAGACCGTTCCTGGAGAATGTGCTGACTGTGTCGCAGTCGGGCAGAGTCTCTTGTTGAATCTCTCGATTCCCCCCTCTCTCTTCCCGGTACCAACCATATTTATATGGTCGGTACTCCACTATGCAAATTAGGTGGATCCTACCACAACACTGACAGATGAAATAATGGAGCCTGACGATCAAGTAGCATGTCAAGATCGGGAATGGCTCCATTTTCTGACCATTTACCTTCTGCTGCTTGGATGAAATTTTATCCAGTAGAAATTCGTGAATAGTTTGCCAATCTGCTTTCCGAGTCCAGTCTTGGGCGTCACATATGGGAGATATTCATTTACTAGTTCAGCCATGCTGACATAATAATCTTCCGCCATCATCATCAAACGCTATTTATTGGCCTTCTCATTCTTTATCATTACATGAGTGGTGGTCTTCTTACCATCAAATATACAGTGATGTCATACATTCAAAAATAGCCATCTGAATTTCTTGTCTCTTCAATCGTTATTTTTGTTTGGCATCGCGTAGCTTATGTGGTTCAATACTTTGACTCTTGTCATCCTTTATGATAATGTCATAGTTAATGCAGCAGAAGTAATGGTAGCTCGAGCGTGATAAGTAATGAAGTATCGGCCACGAGCGGCAGACAACGTAGGTAGTCTTGCCCTGTTGTGGTGTCGGGGGGACAAAATCATTGACAGGAGGGTATATCTATTGAATCAGCCGAATTATCCTCAACCTTACGGAATTTATCCATCCACGAGATATTTATTTCTTTGACCAAGCTTCTTGCTGGCTCCTTTTGCACCACGCGTCTCTTTTAGCGTCATTATGTCCCACAGAATGACGCTAAAACGATGGAGTAGTGGATAGCGGCTCGGATTGAGGAATCGGAGAGCCGAGTTCGAATTCCAGTTGGATCCACTGCATTCACTTACGTTCTAATACCCTTGGGAAAGATATGAATTCTCTTCTTCCCTCCCCGACCCTCAGCTATGGGTAAATAGCAGGACAGACCGGGTTCTATAGCCTTGGATGGCAACTGGTCTACTGCAGAAAAAAATGGCAACCTACTGCGAGAAAAAGATCTGCCTCCTCAGTCTTGTATTGAAAGATACATGATCGCCTAGGCGTGTATCACGCATGACACATAACTGACAGTCCCACATCATCATCCTTTTCATGACAATCAATGCAATTTTCACCTTGCTATCATCTCGCTGGTCAAGGAGGAGCTACACCTCACGTTTAGAAACTTTTATATTACAATTACAGGCCAGGTGATATCCGTCACATTTCCTAACTTTGCACTCATATCATGACAGGAGTCAGGGAAACAGTAACTGTTTACAGATATCAAACAACTACTTAATTTCTTCTTGAAATGCAGCTTTTTGACCACATTCTTGCTCTTATTAACTTTAATTGTTCTACTGTACAATTTTTCAACCTTTCCCCAGTGGTTTTCTGGCTAAGAAGAACAACCTATCTTCAATTGCTTTTTCCTATATTTCTGAAAAATCCTAAGCGGCCATCTTGATAATCATTGAGACATCTGTAAACTTTTCTGCATGATATTTATATCGCCAGCTACTGTTTAACATCTCGCCTTTCGAGGGAAGTTTGCCCACTGGAAGAACACTTGCAGAGCCAAACGATACATGATCTCTGGCTGCCCTCTTTAATACAGTAGCCATCATAGTAGCAAATTAATCAATTAAACTGATAAGAAAAAAGAAAGGATTAATGAATGAACAAAACTGAATATAAACATTGTATATTTGTACATTACACTGCACCAACATAAGCAATTTTTTTTTAAATTTCAGTTGCAAATACTGCAGATTAAACCTCGACCTATCAGCTATAAATTTGGCATGGAGTCTTAGATATATATAAGGAACAATCCATGAAGATGCAGCTTTGAGAAAAAATTCACTGCTCTCTAATAATGCAAGATCAGTTTAATTTGGGAATCCCCAGCGCGTGCAACCGGGCCAGTTTCAAAAATAGCCCAGACCCCGCAACCCTCGGTTTCGCTCGGATAGGTATTTCTACCGATCTCCCCTCACCAGGCAATGAGGGTGGGGTACTGCCGCAGCAAAAACTGAGCATCTGTCGATAATATTTCTAATTGCGCTATGTCCGCATACAGAGACAACTTTATATGAAAAGTAGTTTATCTGCTCCAGAACAGATACTACACTTTGATCGCTGTTGGAAAGCCGCGAAGAAATGGAGACCGTGGTAGATGTGTCATTTTTCAGACGCATGATATCGAATGACGGAAACTGGTCAAATAATCGCGTAAAATCAAGTTGCCATGAATAAAATAATACTGTCTGCTTAATTTTTTTTAGAACTATTATTGAGAAAAATAACGACATGTGGCTAGTTATTATTCATTGTGTACTCGTGTTTATTTCGTTTTGGTGTATGTTTATTTTAATCTTCATTTTGATTTGATTTTTTTTTTTATTAGATATGGCGTTGTAAAACGTATATTTTAATTTTTAGCTATTACTTATTTTCATTTTCATATTATTTTCCATTAGATTATGCATTGTCAAAAATTATTAATATTTTACTAGCATTTAATTTCACCAGCATTTTGATTTCATTTTTTTATGAAAAGCATTGTCAATGTTATTCATTTTTTAACTAGTATTTAATTCTGTTTGCGTTTTTATTTTTATTTTTCGATAGACATGAAAAGACTGAGATATACTTACGTGCATACGCACATACATACATACGCACATACATACATACGCACATACGCACATACATGAATCCTTTTCTATTTCCATTTGAGCAAAGAAAAAGTTCACAGATAAAGAAAAAAACATCTATTTATTTTATTCTTATAAATTGCATTATGTTTTACAATAATAAAAAAAGAACATCACACGTTTCTCTCCATAAAACCATTCACTGTTAGGGAATCCATGACAATGATATTAATTTTTGTTTGGATATTTTCTCGATAAGAATGGGCGCGCTTGGTATCATAACGAGAAATAAAGTGAAGCAAAAAAGAAATTATGCATTTTTTTTTTTTTTTTTTTTACTTTAACGGGATTGTATAAATTCTGAATTAACTTTCGCTTTGATCAGAAATGCGAAAAAATCAAAAAAAGAATGAATCAATTTTGTATTTCTATCCCTTGTATATTTCGTTTAATTTTGTTTATTTTGATTATTTAGCCCTATAGAATTAGAAATGGATTCTTACAAATATGAATATATATATTTGATAGAATGAGTGATTACAAGAGATAAGCTTAGATAGATATATATATAGATAGATAGATAGATAGATAGATAGATAGATAGATAGATACGAACAGAGGGAAAAATGATAGATAGATAGATAGATAGATAGATAGATAGATAGATAGATAGATACGAACAGAGGGAAAAATGATAGATAGATAGATAGATACGAACAGAGGGAAAATGATAGATAGATAGATAGATAGATAGATAGATAGATAGATAGATAGATAGATAGATAGATACGAACAGAGGTAAAAATGATAGATAGATAGATACGAACAGAGGGAAAAATGATAGATAGATAGATAGATAGATAGATAGATAGATAGATAGATAGATAGATAGATAGATAGATAGATAGATAGATACGAACAGAGGGAAAAATGATAGATAGATAGATAGATAGATAGATAGATAGATAGATAGATAGATAGATAGATAGATACGAACAGAGGGAAAAATGATAGATAGATAGATAGATACGAACAGAGGGAAAAATGATAGATAGATAGATAGATAGATACGAACAGAGGGAAAAATGATAGATAGATAGATAGATACGAACAGAGGGAAAAATGATAGATAGATAGATAGATACGAACAGAGGGAAAAATGATAGATAGATAGATAGATACGAACAGAGGGAAAAATGATAGATAGATAGATAGATAGATAGATACGAACAGAGGGAAAAATGATAGATAGATAGATAGATACGAACAGAGGGAAAAATGATAGATAGATAGATAGATAGATAGATACGAACAGAGGGAAAAATGATAGATAGATAGATAGATACGAACAGAGGGAAAAATGATAGATAGATAGATAGATAGATACGAACAGAGGGAAAAATGATAGATAGATAGATAGATACGAACAGAGGGAAAAGTGATAGATAGATAGATAGATAGATAGATACGAACAGAGGGAAAAATGATAGATAGATAGATAGATAGATAGATAGATAGATAGATACGAACAGAGGGAAAAATGATAGATAGATAGATAGATAGATAGAAAGATAGATAGATAGATAGATAGATAGATAGATAGATAGATAGATAGATAGATAGATAGAAAAAGAGTAAGATAGAAATATAGAAACAGTGTAAGATAGATAGATAGATAGATAGATAGATAGATAGATAGAGTGTCTAGCTCTAACTTATTTTTAATGTACTTTTGTTAATTATTTTACTAAGAGGGTTACTTTTAGAAAAATGTTTATCAATCAAATTAAGGGAAATAATAATTTTAAGAAGATTATAAACTTACACAATAATAAAATTTTAAACCATTTTAATAATCTGGGTCATAATACACTATATAAGATACATATTAATGATATTGGCTAATGTAATTGTAGGAATTCTGACCAATGCCCATTGTAAAAACAAAGTTTTACCTAAATCTCTGGTTAATCTTAGTACTATCCCTACAATAGAGAATCCAACGATTCAAAAATTATATTTTGAAGGTCTTTGAAGAATAGGTGGTTCATAGGTATATTTCGCGCGTAATTTAGGCATTCTATTACAAATTTTAATACTTCTGCCAATTTTGGATCCACGGTTTTTGTTTTCAACGCATACCTGTGTAGTGCGTAATAATGATGTTTGATGCATCTTCTTTCACAAGCATTCCAAAACCACAGTTTCGTCCCAGATTGATTGGAGCTCTGTCCAAACAAACTGCAGAAACCACAGTTCAAGAAAGACCGTTGTCTTGGTTGTTGTTGTAAGAGGTTTATAAAATAAATAAAAATCTTTCTTTATCACGTCGTCTTTCACTCAGCGCATAAAAGTAACAAGCTGGCTTAGACTGGAAACGTCGGTGGTCTCGTCGAGTTGGAGACCGATTTTTCTGGTCTTAATAACAGATCTGCAACTATTACTTGAACCCAGATGTATTATCGCTCATGTCGTCTATTCTTCTACTGATGATGTCATTTGAAGGTGGAATTTGGGTTAACTTATCTTCAGCAGCTTTTCCCAGTATGAGTTTCGTCATCTTCAACGTAACCCTTTTTTACGAGTGTTTCACCAATAGGGTGTGGCTTTCCCTGCTTGGCGATCAGTAAGGCAACTTACGTACGATGCTTTGAGGATCGGGTTGTCGATGGCTACAACGCCGGAACCGGAAGCGTAGACATTTTATCGAATCTGACTGTCTTTACCTTGAATTCGGCAAGCTTTGTTTTCTTGTATTTCCTATCTCTATGTAGCTTTAGGAAATATTAGGTGGTGCAAAAATAATGACGTAATAATGTCGTTTTTTGACCTTAAAAAATACGTCAAAAAACGACATTATTACGTCATTATTTTTGCACTTAGTTACGTCATTATTATTCCCTTAGTTACGTCGGGGCTAGACTAGAATTTCTCAACTTTGCATTAAGGACGCTGACTTCCGTCACCGTTTCGTTATACACGTGAATCTGTATTGCACGTATTCGTCCGACCACTTTCTTTTTTTTTCTCTCGGCATAGTTTGTAGAGGATTGAAAGAGCAGACAGGAAATCACAAGTGACGTACAATCACGACAGTCACAAGTCGACTATTGAGTGTCCTAAGTTCCCGCAGCACAGATATCAACTCTAAGCGATTTGGCGTGATCAGCCAATGATGGACAAGCGGAACGTGAGGTCACGAATCATACCGGTGGATGAACGTAACGGACACGTCGAAACACTGAGAATGACTCACCAAATCCCTGGGGTTGGATCGAACCCATGTTAAGAAACATTTCCTTACATTTTTACTTTTGTGGGGAATAAGTGAATATCCGTAATGATTATTGTTCAAATCGCTTTAGGACAGTTCATTAGACATGTTCATGGTATCCCTTGTTATTACATTAGAAAAGTGCTTTTACGGACTCTGAATTTCTTATTGAATATTTCCTAACTTGGTGTATGTCGGGTCTACAGGCAATTTTTCCCAGAGCCCACGGTCTCGGATGTCCCCACCTTAAATTTGGCCTTGTGCCGTATCGCACCTCGTGGGGAGGCGGGTAAAAACGTAATATGCTGTCTACGCGTGCAGCATGAGACGTCAGCGTGGGCAGCAGCTCTTGCCGTGTCGAACTCTCTGCCTTCGGATAGAGAGGAACTCGGACGAGGCTATGCCGAAGGGCTGAGTCTCGTCCGGGGAGATAGATATCCGATCCCATGTATGCGGCATCTACGGGAAATTGTTGCCAGAGACCACGGGCTCGGATTTCCCCAATTTAAATTTGGCCTTATGCCATATCCTACTTCGTGGTGAGGCAGGAAAATATCGTAATATGCTGTCTAAGTAGTGCACCACTTTACTTTTTTAAAGTAAAATACTTTACTTTAAATATATGCAAACACAATGAATTTAGATGCAAATTAATGTTAACAAATTGAAATTAAATTTAAATCAATTTTAACACCGAGAATTCATATTTAAATGAATGTTAACACCTTGAGTTTATGTTTAAATGAAAGTTACTATTTAAGTGAAAAATAAGATACTGATTTTAGGTTTAAACCACAGTAAACATAGTGAATTTAAATTTAGATAAATGCCAACATATTAAATTTATATTTAAATATCAACATTAAATTTGGATTTAATTGAATGCTAGTACTTTAAATGTATATTTAATTGTATTTTAGCGTCTTTAATATAAATTTAATTGAATTGTAGCACATCGAATTTTGATTTAATTCTATGATTGCGAAATGAATGTAGATTTAATTGAATGCCACACACAACGCGGAGTTTGCATTGTATGCTGAAGCATTAAGATTCAACTGAAGGGTAGCATATTTAATTAAGATTTAATTGAATGCTGGCACATTGAATGTAGATTTAATTAAATGAATGCTAAGACACTGAATTTGGACTTAATCGAATGTTAGCACATTGAATTTACATTTAATTGTTTGGTAGCATATTAAATGTAGATGTAATTAAATGTTATCACATTGAATGTTGATTTAATTGAATGCATGCACATTGAATTTAAAATTAATTCTCGAACATTAAATGTAGATTTAAATCAGTTATATAAGTTACTCAACACTGAATAAATTCGATTATAAACTCTTGGAAATAAGTGCGAATTTGTATGACTATTACTACTAATATTACAATTCCCTGAATTGATCACAGTTAATCATTGTCGTGTTTACTCCCAAAGTACGTAAAAATTCGAATTTTTACGTACTTAGGGGTAAAATCTCCGACTGTTGGCAAATCAGTCGTGTTTCGATACCGGCTTGAAGCAATCAGATGTCTAGCCACCGTGATGAGCTTTTATACGGCGAAACAGTCCGTCTCTGTGAATTACAATAGATATTTATATATCTATATATATATATATATATATATATATATATATATATATATATATAGCCAAAAATATTTACAACCAAAAAATCTTTAATGATAATAAATTTATATACAATCAGGCGCTAAAAAATAATGGTTTTAGACAAGAATTAAACTTTAACGTAGAACTGTAAATTGTAAATCAGAATAATAACAGAACTAAAAACAGAAAGAGTAAGGTAATATGGTTCAACCCACCATATTGCAGGCTCTCTAACATTGATATAGGAAGTTTCTTTCTGAAATTAATTGATAAACTTTTTCATAGTAAACATGCACAACGTAAAATTTTCAATAGGAAGACTCTTAAAATTAGTTACTCATGCGTTAGAAATATGGAGAAAATCATATCTTCCCATAATTGCAGAATACTTAGAAACTACACTAGTAATGAAACTCGATCTAGTGACCCTACTAGCAATTGTAGAAATAAAGACCATTGTCCAGTCGGGGGTAAATGTAAGTATGAAAATGTAGTATACGAGGCAACAATCTTTCCCGAGGAAAATATAAACGAGAAAAAAAGTTATATACGTATATCCGCCGGTGATTGGAAGCAGCTTCTATACAACCATAAACGCTCATTTAGATATAGATGCCTCAGAAATCGAATTTCCTTATCCAAACACTACTGGGATCTGGTGGATAAGAGATTAACCCCACTTTTGAAATGGAGATATCTACCAAGAGCTAGAACACCTAATATCTTACGCAATCGGAAGCGAAAAAAAAATTTATTATCAAAGATAAGAATCAAGATGAACTGCTCAATCTTCGTAAATGTAGACATAAGAAACGATTCAAAACATAATCACAGTTTTTAACATGTTGTCACTTATGTCAGTTCCATCTTGGTTCAATAACATTATGTTTATCTATTATGTTTAACTATATATATCATTGTGTATATTTATGTGATGCGCTATGTATTTAATTTTTTTTACACCAAATTTTTGAAATTTTACTTTCTTAGATTTTACTTTATATATATATATATATATATATATATATATATATATATGTGTGTGTGTGTGTGTGTGTGTGTGTGTGTGTGTGTGTGTGTATGCTTAGCTATGTGAAAAATACTTCAGTTATCTGTTTTGATTAGTCTTACTCTTATGTCCATCGTCTTTTCATATTAAATATAGTCTAATGTTAATTATGTTTTATGAATATGTCCTGAAGATGGTCTAGTAGACCGAAACGTCCGACGTTGACAATATATTAACATTAAAACAGTATAATTGCATATTAGGATTTTTGTTTGTTTTTTCCGTATATATTTTTCTTCATATATATATATATATATATATATATATATAATAAAAAGGCTTAAACACTAATATTCCATGGTCATAATTTATTCCATTGGAATCGTAAATACGATCCAATTCATCAGACCTACAAATTCAAAAAGAAAACAGAAAAAAACCCACTCCGGAAATAAAAATAGAATTTAGAGAGAGTGTAATTATGAGAGTGTGGGACGAATGTTAGTTTATAAGAGAGGGGTTTAACAGAGAGAGTTTTATTTAAAATTAGGTGTGAGTGGAAGGGGGAAAAAGACTGTTGACGGATGTCTAAAACAGTATAAGGATACACATCGAGGTGACAATACACACACCATGGCCGATCAAATCTTAAAGAAGGAGGGAGAGGTAAGGAAGGAAGTGGTGGGGAAGAAAGATGGGGCGGGTGAAATTAAAATTGAAAGGGACGCTGTGTAATTGAGAAAATTTGACAAAAATAATATCGACTGCAGGTTACAAATAAAATATTATAAACAATAAATATGAAGATTATCTAATCTGGCGAGGACCTATATTTTTATGTTCAAAACGCATGCAAAATCACACATACACAATAAGTTATACACGTATATACATACACATCGCCGTGTACCTACATACACACTTACATATATCCATGTACACATACACGTAAATCCACATATTCACACATACATACACACATACATATACATACACACACACACATATACATATATCCGATTCAATATCTCAGATACTAAGCGCTTTCTAATAATTACCGCGCATATGATAAAGAAATAATTACACCTACATATATACACACATACACATACACATACACACACACCTCCATATATATATAAATATATACATACATACATACATACATACACATACACACACACATATATATATATACATACATATATATATGTATATATATACATACACACACACACATACATACATATACATGTACACACACACACATACATCCATATATATACATATATACATAGACACACACACACATGTATATACACACACACACATACATATACACAAACATCTACTCGTATACATACATGTATATACTACACCCACATACGTATACATGAATATATACACATACACACACATATCCATACATATACATACACATATATACAAATACACACACCCCTAAATATATACCTACATATACCCGTAGCCAAGTACATACATACATACATACACATACATACACACACACACACACATATATATATATATATATATACCCACATACATACAAATACATACATATAAATCAGAATTTAAAAACTAAATAAGTAAAATTTCAACAATTTATATATACACATATACCCACATTCATACAAATACGTACAAATACATACATATAAATTAGAATTTAAGAACTAAGTAAGTAAAACAATTTGGGCGTAAAAAAAACAAAAAAAACAAAAAAAAAAAAAACAAAACCATAGCGCATCACAAAAACACACACAATGATCTATATAGAGATAAAAAAAATAATAAACATAATAGTCATTCCATTAAAATGTCATGCCCGATGTTTTGAACCAAGATGGAACTGACATAAGTGACAGAAAGTTACAAAACGGTGTTTATGTTTTGAATCTCTTCTTATGTCTACATTTAGAAAATATCTCATTACGAAGATTCAACAGTTCATCTTGATTTTTATCTTTGATAATAAAAATTTTTTCCGCCAAGCACAGATCACACCGATCGCGGAAGTTATTAGGTGTTTTGGCTCTTGATAGGTATCTCCATTTCAAAAGTGGGGTTAACCCCTTATCCACCAGATCCCAGTAGTGTTTGGATAAGGAAGTTTGACTTCTAAGGCATCTATATCTAAAAGAGTGTCTATGGTTGTATAGACGCTGCTTCCAATTACCGGCGGATATACCTATATATCTTTTTTTCTCGTTTATATTTTCCTCGGGAAAGATAGTTGCCTCGTATATTACATTTTTGTAGTTACATTTACCCCCGATTGGGCAATGATCTTTATTCCTACAATTGCAGGTAGGGTTACTTGATTGAGTCACATTACAATGGTAGTTTCTAAGTATTCTGCAATTATGGGAAGATATGATTTTCTCCATATTTCTAACGCATGAGTAACTAATTTTCAGAGTCTTCCTATTGAAAATTTTACTTAATGGATGTTTACTGTGAAAATGCTTATCAATTAATTTCAGAAAATATGTGTGTGTGTGTGTGTATGTATGTGTATGTGTGTATGTATGTGTATGTATGTATGTATGTACTTGGCTACGGGTATATGTAGGTATATATTTAGGGGTGTGTGTATTTGTATATATGTGTATGTATATGTATGGATATGTGTGTGTATGTGTATATATTCATGTATACGTATGTGGGTGTAGTATATACATGTATGTATACGAGTAGATGTTTGTGTATATGTATGTGTGTGTGTGTATATACATGTGTGTGTGTGTCTATGTATATATGTATATATATGGATGTATGTGTGTGTGTGTACATGTATATGTATGTATGTGTGTGTGTATGTATATATATACATATATATATGTATGTATATATATATATGTGTGTGTGTATGTGTATGTATGTATGTATGTATGTATATATTTATATATATATGGAGGTGTGTGTGTATGTGTATGTGTATGTGTGTATATATGTAGGTGTAATTATTTCTTTATCATATGCGCGGTAATTATTAGAAAGCGCTTAGTATCTGAGATATTGAATCGGATATATGTATATGTGTGTGTGTGTATGTATATGTATGTGTGTATGTATGTGTGAATATGTGGATTTACGTGTATGTGTACATGGATATATGTAAGTGTGTATGTAGGTACACGGCGATGTGTATGTATATACGTGTATAACTTATTGTGTATGTGTGATTTTGCATGCGTTTTGAACATAAAAATATAGGTCCTCGTCAGATTAGATAATCGTCATATTTATTGTTTATAATATTTGATTTGTAACCTGCAGTCGATATTATTTTTGTCAAATTTTCTCAATTACACAGCGTCCCTTTCAATTTTAATTTCACCCGCCCCATCTTTCTTCCCCACCACTTCCTTCCTTACCTCTCCCTCCTTCTTTAAGATTTGATCGGCCATGGTGTGTGTATTGTCACCTCGATGTGTATCCTTATACTGTTTTAGACATCCGTCAACAGTCTTTTTCCCCCTTCCACTCACACCTAATTTTAAATAAAACTCTCTCTGTTAAACCCCTCTCTTATAAACTAACATTCGTCCCACACTCTCATAATTACACTCTCTCTAAATTCTATTTTTATTTCCGGAGTGGGTTTTTTTCTGTTTTCTTTTTGAATTTGTAGGTCTGATGAATTGGATCGTATTTACGATTCCAATGGAATAAATTATGACCATGGAATATTAGTGTTTAAGCCTTTTTATTATATCCTTACTCTGTCCTGGACATTGAGTTCTACCTGGATTTTATCCTCTCGGAAATTTTTTATTCTAAAATATACATGTGTATATATGCACCTGTGGATTTTGCATATATATGTATATTTACCACTAATATTATCAATATATTGCTCCTTATCATTATAAGTTGAGCTCTCCTTGATATACTTCCAGTTAAACTGCTTTTATTCGAACCTATTCAGATTGAAATGGAAAAATTTACTCCGGATTATTCCTTGAAAAACATTCCTTACCCTTCATTGCACCTTTTCTCCGTCTGCCTTACTGAAAGAATCATTGACCTTATTAAAAGAATGAGGTGGAAAACTTTTTTCTACCATAATCCCAGAAATGACCAAGAATTAAATTCTGAAACGTTTAACCTGAAATCCCAAAAAACTCCACCGTGTGACAAGCTACTTATACCGTTCGAAGGGGATCTGATCGATTTAATTAAAAAGATTAAGTTCAAGAATCATAACAACTACTTCCTGACTAAAATTGGTAGAGACATTAAAAACATAAAAAAATCCAATAAATTATGGATTAAAGCCGACAAATCTAAAAATTTCTATAAAGTTACACCTTCTGAATACGACAAAATCGTCACTGACAAAATTACCAGCTCTTATAAAAAAGACAAAGACAATAGTACCTTATCATCTATCAATGAAGACATCTGCAAATTTGCTAACAAATGTGGAGTTGCTGACAGAATGGGCAAATTTGGTTTGAAAGATGCATACATTCTCTTCAAAGACCATAAGCCGAACTTCATCAATAGCTTGCAGTCCCGTCTAATTAATCCCTCCAAATCTGAGTTGGGATTAATTTCTAAGAGTATTATTGAGAAAATAACTTCATGTGTCCTGGAGAAATACCCTGCTAACCTTTGGAAAGACTCGGCCGAGACGATTAAATGGTTCCGAAAGATCCCTAACAAAAGAAGAGCCACTTTCATCCAATTTGACATCTTGGATTTTTACCCTTCTATTTCGGAGGAACTATTAAGTAGCAGCCTTAATTTCGCCAAAGGATATACTGATATAACGGATAATGATCTGAACATCATTTTAGCGTCAAGAAGATCAATTCTTGCATACAATGAAGCTACTTGGGTGAAGAATAATAATGGTAGTTTCGATGTACCTATGGGGGCCTTTGATTCCGCCCAAATTGCAGATCTGGTGGGCATATATATTCTCGACACCTTGAGTAGAGTAGTTAACCTTAGCCAAGTCGGAATTTATAGAGATGACGGCCTAATCATTGTCCCAAATAGCAATGGCCCCTTGACTTCTAGCTTACATAAGAAGATAATTAGGGCCTTCAAATACTTAGGCCTTAGAATTGAAATATCTTCCAACATGAAAATAGTCAACTTTTTGGATATTACACTAAATCTATCTAATGATACCTTTAAACCCTTCCATAAAGTTGATCAAACACCCCTATATATCAACGTCCACTCTAACCACCCTAAACATGTGATAGACCACATCCCTAAAACTGTGAATACTAGAATAAACAAGCTATCTTCTAGCCAAAAAGTCTTTGATGATAATAAATTTATATACAATCAGGCCCTTAAAAATAGTGGTTTTAGACAGGAATTAAACTATAACGGAGAACTTGGAAATCAGAACAATAACAGATCTAAAAATAGAAAGAGGAAGGTAATATGGTTCAACCCACCATATTGCAAGCTCTCTAATATTGACATAGGAAGTTTTTTTCTGAAATTAATTGATAAGCATTTTCACAGTAAACATCCATTAAGTAAAATTTTCAATAGGAAGACTCTGAAAATTAGTTACTCATGCGTTAGAAATATGGAGAAAATCATATCTTCCCATAATTGCAGAATACTTAGAAACTACCATTGTAATGTGACTCAATCAAGTAACCCTACCTGCAATTGTAGGAATAAAGATCATTGCCCAATCGGGGGTAAATGTAACTACAAAAATGTAATATACGAGGCAACTATCTTTCCCGAGGAAAATATAAACGAGAAAAAAAGATATATAGGTATATCCGCCGGTAATTGGAAGCAGCGTCTATACAACCATAGACACTCTTTTAGATATAGATGCCTTAGAAGTCAAACTTCCTTATCCAAACACTACTGGGATCTGGTGGATAAGGGGTTAACCCCACTTTTGAAATGGAGATACCTATCAAGAGCCAAAACACCTAATAACTTCCGCGATCGGTGTGATCTGTGCTTGGCGGAAAAAATTTTTATTATCAAAGATAAAAATCAAGATGAACTGTTGAATCTTCGTAATGAGATATTTTCTAAATGTAGACATAAGAAGAGATTCAAAACATAAACACCGTTTTGTAACTTTCTGTCACTTATGTCAGTTCCATCTTGGTTCAAAACATCGGGCATGACATTTTAATGGAATGACTATTATGTTTATTATTTTTTTTTATCTCTATATAGATCATTGTGTGTGTTTTTGTGATGCGCTATGGTTTTGTTTTTTTTTTTTTTTTTTTTGTTTTTTTTACGCCCAAATTGTTTTACTTACTTAGTTCTTAAATTCTAATTTATATGTATGTATTTGTACGTATTTGTATGAATGTGGGTATATGTGTATATATAAATTGTTGAAATTTTACTTATTTAGTTTTTAAATTCTGATTTATATGTATGTATTTGTATGTATGTGGGTGTATATATATATATATATATATGTGTGTGTGTGTGTGTATGTATGTGTATGTATGTATGTATGTACTTGGCTACGGGTATATGTAGGTATATATTTAGGGGTGTGTGTATTTGTATATATGTGTATGTATATGTATGGATATGTGTGTGTATGTGTATATATTCATGTATACGTATGTGGGTGTAGTATATACATGTATGTATACGAGTAGATGTTTGTGTATATGTATGTGTGTGTGTGTATATACATGTGTGTGTGTGTCTATGTATATATGTATATATATGGATGTATGTGTGTGTGTGTACATGTATATGTATGTATGTGTGTGTGTGTATGTATATATATACATATATATATGTATGTATATATATATATGTGTGTGTGTATGTGTATGTATGTATGTATGTATGTATATATTTATATATATATGGAGGTGTGTGTGTATGTGTATGTGTATGTGTGTATATATGTAGGTGTAATTATTTCTTTATCATATGCGCGGTAATTATTAGAAAGCGCTTAGTATCTGAGATATTGAATCGGATATATGTATATGTGTGTGTGTGTATGTATATGTATGTGTGTATGTATGTGTGAATATGTGGATTTACGTGTATGTGTACATGGATATATGTAAGTGTGTATGTAGGTACACGGCGATGTGTATGTATATACGTGTATAACTTATTGTGTATGTGTGATTTTGCATGCGTTTTGAACATAAAAATATAGGTCCTCGCCAGATTAGATAATCTTCATATTTATTGTTTATAATATTTGATTTGTAACCTGCAGTCGATATTATTTTTGTCAAATTTTCTCAATTACACAGCGTCCCTTTCAATTTTAATTTCACCCGCCCCATCTTTCTTCCCCACCACTTCCTTCCTTACCTCTCCCTCCTTCTTTAAGATTTGATCGGCCATGGTGTGTGTATTGTCACCTCGATGTGTATCCTTATACTGTTTTAGACATCCGTCAACAGTCTTTTTCCCCCTTCCACTCACACCTAATTTTAAATAAAACTCTCTCTGTTAAACCCCTCTCTTATAAACTAACATTCGTCCCACACTCTCATAATTACACTCTCTCTAAATTCTATTTTTATTTCCGGAGTGGGTTTTTTTCTGTTTTCTTTTTGAATTTGTAGGTCTGATGAATTGGATCGTATTTACGATTCCAATGGAATAAATTATGACCATGGAATATTAGTGTTTAAGCCTTTTTATTATATCCTTACTCTGTCCTGGACATTGAGTTCTACCTGGATTTTATCCTCTCGGAAATTTTTTATTCTAAAATATACATGTGTATATATGCACCTGTGGATTTTGCATATATATGTATATTTACCACTAATATTATCAATATATATATATATATATATATATATATATATATATATATATATATATATCCTAGCATGCGAAGATTAATTTTTAAGTCCGTGGAGCGCTTTCATGCGCGTTTACAAAGAATTAGAAACTATATTTTACATTGGATTTTGTCTTAGCAATTCACCAGTGAAAATGATCTTGGATGATATTTTAATTACTTCGGAAAATAAAAGGAATTAGAAAAACTAAAAGGACTTCCTTAATGAGTTTAATGACAACATTAAGAAATTGATCCGTGAATTTGAAAGGATTAAAATAAAAATAGACATAATACAGGTAGATTATTCAACCGAACATGCTTGAATGAAATTATGCTGCCTAAACATACACACACACACACATACACACATATATATACGCTAAAAATCCATTTAGGTGAAAGCTAGATGCGTGGTTCCTGGATCTTTAGTATGACATATCTCTCTCTCTCTCTCTCTCTCTCTCTCTATATATATATATATATATATATATATATATATATATATATATATATCATGATCCAATCGTAAGTCTGCAGGATGTTACTGAAATATAAAATGGCAACCATATAATGTACTGTTCCCTAGAAAAGTTAGCAAAGGTGCTGAAGAGCGATGAAGCTCACATGCCTCTTCGGTAACTTTAATAAAAAAGGAACAAAATAATTATGCCGTAGGAAAATTATTTGGAAAAATAATAAGCCCTACCTAATTACCTAATAATCCCCGTGTTAGGCAGGGGTAAGGAACTGAAGGAGATAATTTTATTGTGATGACACTTTTTATTTTGGTAAACATGATTATATAATATTTAAACGGAAGCTTAATCAATAGCATATATAGTCTTCATGGCCCCTTTTTCTTCTCCAAAATCTAATCTCTAAAAGACTTTATGGCGTGATTCGAACACAATGATTCGAGGCAAAAAAAAACTATTTCTCATAAGCAGCGAACTTATAAAAAATATTATAGCTTACCTTATACATCGAATAAAAAAAAATCAGCCTACCTTCTACATCGACTCACTCAATCTAATACTTGCCTTATCCGCACTAGAAGATTTATCTTCCAAAATCCGTCCGATATATCAATATACCTACCACGTATTTTCTGATGTTTGCTTTTGCCCATGAATCCCACTTGCATTTCTATACGTATTTCACACGTTTTTTTTTTCTTTTGTTCTGGTTTTGTTTGCTGCTAAATTGTTGTTCCGGTATTTGCCAGTTTAACTCGCATCTGCTTCTTTCCCGCGCAATCACAATTGATCTGTGGGTTTCTCTTTACCTTTCACAGATTTGTTTGCTTACATTGTTCCCGAACTTAATATGTTTATATACGCTAGAGAGCGACGATACGAGTCTGTTTTAGTAATTAACTCTCAAACGTCTGTAATTAATTTAAACCCAAACTTTTACAAACAAAGCTTAATTGGCAAACTTTTAATGAATTCATTTAATTAGTACACCCACAACAAAAAAAAATAGTTGAATTAAATAAACTTCTAAATTAAAATGTGTTTTAATGATAATTTTAAAGACTACTCACTTTCTCTTGGTTTTCGTTACAAACAAAGTGTACATTGTTAACGGATTTATAATGTTCTTTTAATTTTGAAAATATTTTTTGCTTTCGATCTTTTTGTCTAAAATCAAGTAAAATCGATTCTTATTTAAGGTTCTAACAATTACTGCACTCAACCCGCTTACTGGATTTTATCTTTGTGATTTAGAAAAAAAAATGGAGGATTTTCTTTTTTTAATCCCATCAATTTCCTTTTCTGTCTACAGTGGAAAAAAATCAATGCTTCCGACTGTGTTTGTATAACTTATATTGCCTGAGTTTCAAGAAGCATTCGGTTCATCTGAAGAACCATTGCCATAGATCAAGAAATTAGGGATATTCGCAAGACGCTTCGCAGCACATGTACTAACGTGGCCTTTAAGACTCGTAATCAGAGCAGTTTCGACTTGAAAGAACATCGACCGTTAACATATTTGAGCAGGTAATAAGGAGAGAGCGCTTGGAGAATTTGATACACATTTTGTTTGCAAACACGAAAGTTGAAGTATGCATCCAGTTTCATTAAATTTGCTCTCTGTATAATCCTGACTTTCTACAATAATCGTTTCTTTCACTATACTCCTTCTAAGGGAAGGCAGACCAATCTGTCTAAGAGAAGGAATGTCTATTTAAAAAGACCTGCAATTATAGGATACTCCTCTAAACCTCCCACTTTGTATGTAAATTCCCGATTAAAAGTGCAGAGTCACTAAAGAACATATCACTTTTTGATTTGGTTTGTTTTGCTTTGCATTATTTTGTTTTATAGCATATCAAACTCAAAGGGTTATTTAATGCCGACAAGATTTTTAGTATAGGTTCGTCTGAAAAGAATATGTATTCTTTATAAGAAATCAGTTTGTAGATCAGGCACTGACCTTTGACCTCGACGCCTGTTGATATGACAGATAAATACTTATTTTATGTCGTACTCTATTGCTTTAAGCATCAGACTGCAAAGTTAGTATTTTCTCTATGCCTACCAAGCTCGTTATGCAGAGATTTTCCAAGCGTAGCTTAGATATGGCCCAAAGCCGTAATTACGGGGCACCCAGTGAGGATCGAACTCACTACTCAGTCGTAATCGTCCTTGCAAGACAAGCTTACTAACCATTACACCGCCTCAAGGTGCCTACCAAGCTCGTTATATAGATTAATCGATACTTTCACCTCTCCTCTGTTGCTTTCACTAAGTACCGTGCTTATCAAAAAGTGATTGTCTTGGGTATGACGATAAACGACATCCAGCAACAAGGCATCGGATCGGAAGGTTATGAGGAGCGCGGAACCAACTTTTTATTACTAGAGTTACCAGGTCCACCTCAACCCGGCTCTCATTCTGGCCAGTAGAAAATGGCTGCAAACTACATAAAAACTGCCGTAGAAGCATGAAAAAATCGATTATTTCTAGTATCGATAGGTGTTGAGAAATGCAATGTCAGTCTTGGCCTTGGCACTAACTTGGAGCATGGGCATGTAAATTTTGGTGAGAATCCGTCGAAAATTGTGGCCGTGCATTCGATACATACACACACACACACACACACACACACATCCTGCCTTTTATAGATAGAGATGAACGGCTCTTTATTTTATATACTCCCAAGATCTACCGCGTTTGTACGTTTTTTGTTTTTTGTTTTTTTTCAAAAGCAAAAAGAAATAAAGACTCGGATAAAATATGAAGAAAATAAAAGAAAGATAGAAAAAAAAAGTAAGTGAAATGACAGGAAAAGATGAAAAGGAAAAAGACAAACAAGTAGAAGGGGATAAAGAAAAAAGGTAAGAGACTAACAGATTGAAAAACAAACACAAAATGGTTGAGATTAAAAATCAATGCCAGCAGAAGAGAATGAAAGGTGCAATGAATAAGAATGAAGATGGAAATTAATGAAGAAACAGAACGAAATAAACTGCTGTTAGCTTTTCTTTTTTTTTTTTTTTTTGTTTCTACATGAAAATAAAAGTTAGATTCAGCTGATGTGTTTTTCTAAGTTTGCTCTCTCAATTATCGAATCATTACAATTCAGACTAATTTCATTTCTACAGGTTCAACGGGTAAGCTGTGCAACAGTGTGTCACTAACAATTTCCAAATCCTATTACCATTCCTATATTTATCGAGTTCTGCGTCTGAAATCGCCCCTCCATCAATCAATAATCTCGTGTTTTTGTTTCTCTCGTGCTTTCAATATCTTAGAAACACCCTTGACCTGACATATAACCAGATGCTAACAAAACTAATTCTCCGATAATAAACCTAACAGATTTTTAAGAGAAACAAACAATTAGATTTTGTCAAAAATATCTTATTGCAAATCAGAAGAAAACTGACTTTTATAAGAAAATCTGACATTGTCTTGTAGCATCTGGTGCTTTAAGGAGATCAGTTCTTGTCAACATCTACTTACTGTTCTATGCAGTTTCAGTCCGTCTTGCAGTACGCTGACTACCAAGCCCTCTGGAACCATAACCCCCAGAATTTGCCTCTCCCTCGATAGGGGGGTGCGTTTATTGTCTGATGCCTGGGACATCCCCAATAGGTGAAGTGCCAAGGAGTGGATGGAATTTTTTTTCACGGAACTGCCCAGAAACCCACATTAAACTGACCTTGTGTCACATCTATTGCGTGGTGGGCAATACCTGTAATACGCTGACACGCCCCAAAGCTCATTCCCAGGTTTATACCTCTCCCTCGGGCTGAGTTTATTGTCTGGCTCCTGAGGTAATCCTAAAAGGGGAAGTACTGAGCGGGGGTTAGGGTATAGCTGTTAAATCCACTTTTTGCTGGGCTTGTGTCACATGTGTTGCATGGCAGACGCACTGTTAACTACCTATAATACGCTGACTGGTGCGGGGTCGACATATAGGGAGTGAAAATGAAAGAGAAGACTGAGAATAGGGAAGACTGAAGAAAAGACAAAATGAACGGGATTGAAGAAGCCAGAAGAGGGCGATTGATGTTGCATTTAAATTTTTGAAGATTGTAGTTATCAGGGAAGCAAGGAAGTGAAAAGGAGTTCCACAGATGAGAAGTGCGAGAAAAGAAACTATTGGAGTAGAAGTGGCGGTTACATTTAACCATTTCAACAGTAAAAGGATGGGACCGAGATGACAATCTAGTAACACGCTTAAATTCATGTAGTCATGGCACCAGGGGGGAAAAGCTCCTCGGAGCAGTTGCCATGAAAATATTTGTAGAAAAGACAGAGGGAAGTCACGTCACATCCCGGGGAAAGTGACTGAAGTCGAGATGCCTGGTCAGGATCGATTACATTGAAAACAGATGGACATATTACATGTTGCAATCGAACATTTATTTTCTTTCGATAGTTATCAGTAAGTGAAGTGGACTTCACAAATTCCGGGCAAGCGGTTTGAACAGGAGAAAGTCTCTAAGTCAAGATGGATGCCTTTTGCTGGCAAAGATGACAGGACAAAGAACAATGTTCTGTATAAAACAATGGCCGCTGGTCACACTATGAGTTAGTTGGATATTGTCTCCAAGAGATGTTATGAATAGCCCTCAGCATCCGAGTGTAGATTCAATCAAGCTTAGACAAAATGGTTTTAGTTACGTCATATATTAAAACTCTACAGTGACGCGAAAAAATCTCCGTTTGATGTTGTCTAACAGATCAGATTTCCAGAGTACATCCATTTTATTCAAGGCGACCCAGACTTTATTGGCTCGAATTTCCACATACTTTTCAGTAGAATTTATTTCACTTCCTTGGTATGTAAATGATTCGGCAGATTGTATTAATTCATCCGGGATAGTTTGTATTTAGCCTTTCTCCCTGAAGCTTATGAATTCAGTTTTACAGGTATTGACATATAGATCCCAACATAGCGGCATTTTCTCGATAATGTAGGCGAACTGTGGTATTCCTAATGGTGTCTGCAGTGACAGCACGTCATCTGCATTGTCAATATCGATCAACTTTTTTGAGAATAACGACTTGAGAGTCTTCGTGATGAAGTAAAACCTAGATGATGATGTTTATGGAAAGTCTAGGAATAACATTTATAAAAATACACTTTTGTTGTAAAATTCCCAGCAATACATTTTTATAAAAAAAATTACCAACAATACTTTTAATCATCTACTATCTATATATCTAAAACAACATACCTTTACTCTGAAAATATAAAACTATGTAGAGATATATGTAAATGAAAGCATATATATGCAGTTGAGACTATAAAATGAAGATCTGGCATTAAATAACCCATAAACATTTAAGCAATTAAATATAGCAGGTGAAACTTTTCAGGATGAAACGCTTTGCCTTATATCGTGTCTAGCAAAAAGGTTTCTCAGCGGTAAAGATATTACAGTCTTACAAGATTAGCCTCATAAAAGTCTCTGACCTTAAAATAAATGAAAGTAAATGGATAGCGTTAATAACTTGATGCATAACAGTAAACCAAAGAAATTGCGAGAAATTTGGGTTTACTTCCCAAAAATGGTAAAGTTGTATTCCAATTCTAGATCATAAATTGTGCCATTGGCAGCCATAATAAATACTGAATGATAATGGTACTATTGTCCGTTTCCCTATAAGGAAACATTTTGGCTTTCATTGACCCTGACTGTTTTCGTCCGAAATTTATAAAATCTTTCACTTAAAAACCTTTTTTTTGAGGAAAATATGATTTCCAAATCCAATACCTTTTATATCTCATTCCAGAATTGATGTAGGTTTCCTTCCAAACCTTCTCTTTGGAGTAGTGTGGAATATTAACACGTTCATTATACCTTTATTTTTTCTCTTCGAGTTAAATGTGCAATCTATTTTAGTTGTTGCTGTTGTTAGTAGTCCTCAACTGATTTGGTTACTGTTATTTGGCACAGTTCTTTGTGATTCTCTTTAGAGCAGAATAATCTTTGCCAAGACACCAGCTTTCATTCGCTTAAAGTCTTTCTAATCACCAATAATCTGAGAAAGCAACTGTATACAAGTGACAGTTTAGATATTTCTGAACTGGTCTGGAATCCATATGAAATTCTTCATCTTACAAGGAAATATCTCATATAACTCGTGCAGACTATTCTATTTTTTTATTTTTTTTTTTTAACATACAACGTGTGTTAGCACGTGCGATACCCTGTCTTCATCAGCCGCCGACCAGGGGTGATCTCACGGTTTCGGTGGCTATGGCGGGACCGCCACCCCTGGCGACACCAACAGCGTTTGCCACCAGGCAGGGTATGAAGATAAGCTAACTAATTGTTCCTTTAAGTAAAATCTATCTGCAATGAAAGTTTCTTGAACGCGTTTGCCGTCATTGACGCGCTCGTAAAAGTCGTTATAGACGACCACGCAAATATCTCACTTGCGCAATTCAATATTCAATTTCTTTTCCTTTCATTTACATTATTTAAAATGTTCGGACTGTTGTCCTCATCTTTGTTGTCATGTTCACGACGTTTCGGACGTTTTACGTCCGGCCATCCTCAAGAGCTTTCTGTATTGCTGAGATGAGGTATTGTAACTATTTACACTATTTACATTAAAATTTTTGAATTTGTAGTTATCAGAAAAGCAAGGAAATGGAAAGAAGTTTCACAGATAAGAAGTGCGAGAAAAGAAACTATTGGAGTAGAAGTGCCGGTTAAATTTAACCATTTCAACAGGAAAAAGGTGGGACCTAGATGCCAATCTAGTAGCACGCTTAAATTCAGGTTAAAAAGCTCGTCAGAGCAGTTGTCATGAAAATAAATGTACAAATGACAGAGGGAAGCCACCTCACGTCTCTGAGAATTTACATTTTACGGACTGTTGCCCTCAACTTTGTTGCCATATTCACGACGTTTCGGTCTTTGTACGCTTCGGCCTTCTTCAAGATCTGTCTATATTTCTGAGATGAGGTATTGTAACTATTTACATTGTTCAGACTGTTGTCCTCATCTTTGTTGTCATATTCAAGACGTTTCGGCCGTTGTAAGCTCTGCCTTTCTTCAACATCCGTCTATACTTCTGAGAAGAGGTAGTGTAGCTATATACATTATTTATATTTTTCGGATTGTTGCTCTCAACAATCCAAACAATATAAATATTAAAGACGTTTCGGCCGTTGTACGTTTCGGACTTCTTCAAGATCTGTTCATATTTCTGAGATGAGGTATTGTAACTATATTCACTATTTACATTGTTCGGACTGTTGTCCTCATCTTTATTGCCATATTCACTCCTTCAATATCTGTCTATATTTCTGAGATGAGGTATTGTAATTATTTACACTATTTACATTGTTCGGACTGTTGTCCTCATCTTTGTTGCCATATTCACTCCATCAATATCTGTCTATATTTCTGAGATGAGGTATTGTAATTATTTACACTATTTACATTGTTCGGAATGTTGTCCTCATCTTTGTATCATATTCACGATACAATACCTCATCTCAGAAATATAGAGATATATCCTTTTTCTCCTATACTTAATTTATTACTGCTGATTCATATGCTTATGTATCTGACCTGTTTACTATTTATATTTATTGTCCCTTAATATATAAATAGTTTTATCTTGTGCGGTTTCTGTTTTTTTTCTTTCATGAATAAAAGTAGTTAATTCTTTGAAGCTGTTAAATACCTTTGCACTAATGCCATTGAAAAAACGGCTAAATGTGTGCATCCATATAATTTATAATCTAAAATATATTTACATTATTTTTATGGGGTTATCGTTTATTACTGATCTGCGCAGTGTAATGACTGCCGTAGATTGACGACATGCGTAATTTCGTGGAAAAATGCAAAATACTAACTTAAGAACAAATAATGGAAAAACTGAATAATAACGCTTGACAGTGTTTAATCTCATAAAAAAGCCGAAGATCAATGTAAATACTGGTCAAGAATTAATAATTGTTTAAAATGCTTAATCTAATAAAATGCTACTCACAAATGAATATTAAGAGTTCAAAAACCGTTCATCTAAAAATGAAGATGAAAATAAATACTTATCAAAAATTAATATTAATGTTCGACAATGATCCATCTAATAAAAATAAAGATGAAAGTAAATGCTAGCCAAAAATTAATAATGGCTGACAATACTTCATCTAACAATAGAGATGAAAGTAAATTCTGTTAAAAAAAATAATGGTGATTCAAAATGCTTCATCAAATAAAAACCTTAATATCAACTTAAATACAGTTCACCCTCGGTTCTCGAACGTCTCACTTGTCGAACAAATAGGTTTTGAAAACAGAAAATTCGAGATGACAATGGCTCGGTTATCGCTTAAAATTTCGGTTCTCGAACAGCACTGACGAACCGAGTTAAACCGAACGGAATAATTTCTGAGTCGAACGCCATGTTGTATATATTTATGTGCTGTGGCGTGTTTTTCTTTTCTAATTTTATTGTACTGGAACTTTTTTTTCTCTACATTGAGTCCTATTGGGAAAATAGTTTCGGTTTACGAACATTTCAGGAACGAATTATGTTCGTGAACCGAGGTTCCACTGTACTAGTAAAAAATAGTAATATTTTAAAATGTTTCATCTAATAAAAAAAATCAAATAAAATATAAATGATAATAAATACTCGTCAATACTTAATCAAGAAATAATGTTTATCTAATATAAACCAAATTGAAGATGGGTGTAAATGCAAGTTAAAAAATAATGATGATGTTTGACAAGGTTTCATCTATAAAAACTCAAGATCAAAGTAAATACTAGTAAAATAAATTAATAATAATGACTGAAAATGCTTCATTTGCCATAAAGAAAATGAAAGTTAATATAAATCAAAAATGTTATAATAATATTGAACAATGTATCATTTAATTAAAAATGAAGACGAAAGTAAATATTCAAAAATTAATAACACTTAATTAACTTATCAAATAAAATGAAAATAAATACTAACTATTAATAATAACTATTAATAATAGTAACTGGCAAGTTTTCATTTAATAAATCAGGAAAATAAAAGTAAATCCTCGACAAATCAAACAGTTATTTTTGACGAGGATTTTCTATAAATAATGAAATCCAAATTCAGGTGCTGCTATTAACCATACCTGTCTTAAAGAAAAATAATCAAATATGGCGCCGAGAAAGAACACGAAATGAAGAGTATAATCTATAGGCGAGATTTTATCTTCGGAAATTCTACGAGTATCAGTATATGAAAGTAAATAATGCATTATTCAGTCAGTTAAAAATTTTTATATTCAGCAAGATTAGAACGACGAACTCGAGATTTCAGAATTAATGAAGTACAGATGTTTAAATATATTGGATGTATTTTAACAGATGGCGGTTGCCAAAAGCTAAACGCAGTACCAAGAAACATGAAAAATTCGTTAGAAGTATCAAAAAGAGCAGTATCCTGTTTTTCCATTTTCAACTTCCAATATAACAACGAATGCTAGACAATTTTTCAGAGATTAAATGATGATTTGGGGTACTGAAATGTCGTACAGTAGGATAGTGGGAATAATATAACAATAGGGCAGGTAGATTTTGGCACCTTGTTATTACACTCTGTTTGAAAGTTGAGGTTTGAATATGATAAATAAAGACACAAGTATTTATTTTCCAAATCTTTAGCATTCTTTTTTTCTTTTTTTTTTTTGAGGAAATGAGTTTAAAGATTAAGTTTAGGTTCAAAATCGTAGAGTTGGAAATTAATTCCGGTGACCAGTGAGAGCCTGATAGTATCGCCTAATAAAACATACAATTTACTGAAACTTCACAAATTGTATATGGATATGATGCTTGGTACAAGGGCATTATTACTAAATTATTGTGCCATAAAACAAGACCTTTATTTAAGTCAAAGGGAAATTAAACTGAACAATTTAGCTATATTAAAATGAAATATTTTATACAGGGCATAGTTTTATTGCAAATTAAACAATAAACAATGCTTATTTAAAACATGTTGTCTCATAATTTGTGCCCAGCCATTATAGACGTAATAGTTAACTATAATATAGATATTATAGTGCTATATACACTTTAATCTTTTGTTTTGATTTTATTAATTATGATCTCACAAATGATCTAACAAATTTTATTCAATGAGTAGCCTTTTTTGTAAACATTTACAACTTTTTATAGAGTTTTACTAATCGAATACAGTAAAAAAACACAGTATATTTAGGTTTGTGGTGATTCATAATGAGAATTCTGGTTTAAATATATTTTCCATTCAGTGTATCCAATACAAAAGAAATCTACTTAATTTGAATTTATTTTTCAAATACTAAAATTCTGATATCAGTTTGTAAATAAAAATCCGCGGAAATTATGTATATCTGTACATATATAAGACGAAGGATAAAACTAACAAGTATGTATCTACGTTTTGGTTTCACTACTTAACACATCAAATACCAGCTTTCACACCGAGAGCCATTTTGATTTTCTAAACAAAGTGAAAAATCAACCTACCTTGATGTATCATTTGAGAAACGATGAAGTTGTAATGGAATTGAGACGGAAAAGGTGATTAAAAAATAGACTAAGAAGGAGTTGAATTTAATGTGATAATGAGAAGAATAGGCTTATACATTTTCATAAACACATTATCTATCAAAACAAAATGAATAAACGTAAATAGCTAGAAAAATATGTAATGATGTTGTTAAAAATGATGTCAAACGGGAAGATAGAGATAGAAAAAACTAACATCGCTAAGAGCTATAAAAAATAGGAAATTGTGGAGAGCTATGATCGCTGCCATTCTGAAGGGACACAGCCTATAGAGGTCAGATGAGAAGTGGAAGACATAGTAAATTCAAACACTGCTAAGAGCTACAAAAGGTAGAAAATTGTGGAGAGCTATGATTGCTCCCATTCTGAAGGGACACAGCCCATAGAAGTCTGATGGGAAGTGAAAGAGATAGTAAAATCAAACACTGCTAAGAGCTACAAAACGTAGGAAGTTGTGGAGAGCTATGATTGCTCACATTCTGAAGGGACACAGCCCATAGAAGTCAGATGGGAAGTGGAAGACATAGTAAAATCAAACACTGCTAAGAGATACAAAAGGTAGGAAAATGTGGAGAGCTATGTCTGCTCCCATTCTGAAGGGACACAGCCCATAGTAGTCAGATGAGAAGTGGAAGAGACCGTAAAAAACAAACATTGCTATGAGCTATTATAGATAGGAAATTGTGGAGAGCTATGATTGCTCCCATTCGGAAGGGACACATCCCTTAGAAGTCAGATGAGAAGTGGAAGAGATAGTAAAATCAAACATTGCTATGAGCTATTATAGATAGGAAATTGCGGAGAGCTATGATTGCTCTCATTCTGAAGAGACACAGCCCATAGAAGTCAGATGGGAAGTGGAAGAGATAGTAAAATCAAACACTGCTAATAGCTACAAAAGGTAGGAAATTGAGGAGAGCTGTGATCGCTCACATCCTGAAGGGTGACTCCAATAGAAGCCGGTTTTCTTATCGCTCTAGCTCGGCGCCAAAAGGTTACTAAAATTTTAGTTGATAAAGCCAACATTAATAATCTTCTTCTATATACCCAGTCTATTCTGGACCGAGCATGGGTCCCCACAACTTACTAACTGTTACAAGTTTTTATTTGCTTAACTGCCGCCCCCGTTACCCCAGCCATTCACACAAGATCGTTGGGTAAGTCGCTCGTTGATCTCTCCAATTATTGTTGCACCATATATATATATATATATATATATATATATATATATATATATATATATATATATATATATATATATATATACCATGATATATACCACGTTTTTTCCAAGCCTTCCTTCTTATTTAATTGTCCAAGTTATTTCACTTGTATTTTCCTGAGTCGTATCTTCTGTTGGCATTAAAAATGAAATGCTCAGTAGATCTGAAGGTTCTGTTACTTTTTTTTCGCTGATGCCGATTTTAACGAATAATCCCTGATACTCGAAGTAAGTTTCCCAATTGGCTACTTTTCGAAAGTCAAACGGGTATATAGGTCAATTGAGAAATCTTAGGACTGGTTGCTTGGTCTGAGGCAAACATTAGCCACAGACTCTTGGGAATAAGAAGACAAATTATGTCTGTCAGAAGAAAAGAAAATAAAAGACTATTTATTTAGCCAAGACGTCTCAGGAGACGGACGCGACACAGAGCGGAAACACGACACCCGTCTGGAGCCAATTTGTCATCTAGGTTCTAATATAATGTCTCTAGTATCCGCTTAGTTTTGATAAAATAACACGTCTCACGATCTCCGTTGACATACACACACAATTAAAATATATAAAAGTTTAGCAGCAATGTTTTCACTTTGGGTTTGATATCTCTTCCTTTCCAGCCTCAAATTTTATCTCTAGGCGGCTTTCTGCTAAAAAAAAAAAAAAAAAAAACAACCTCGTGACACAAAAGCTCTAATCTCACTGGCAAATTATGGTCATGATAAACTGCCAAAATTTCAATATGATGCTGGAAAGTTACACGTCGTTATGTACTTCTTTTCTTCAATATCTGTATATTTCCGAGATGAGGTATTGTAGTTATTTACACTATTTACATTGTTCGAACTCTCTTCCTCATCTTCGTCGCCATATTCCTGACGTTTCGACCATTGTAGGCTCCGGTCTTCTTCATGATGTGTCTATATTTCTGAGATGAGGTATTGTAATTATTTACACTAAATACATAATTCGGTCTGTTGTGCTCATCTTTGTTGCCATATTCACGACGTTTCGGCCGTTGTGCGCTCTGGGCTTCTTCAGGATGTTTCTGTATTTCGGAGATGAGATATTTTAACTATTTACATTATTTAAATGGTTCGGACTGTTGTCCTCATGTTTTTTTGCCTTATTCACTTCTTCAATATCTGTCTATATTTCTGAGATGGGGTATTGTAATTCAGATGAGAAGAGATAGTAAAATCATAACACTAAGAGCTACAAAAGTTAGGAAATTGTGGAGAGCTATGATTGCTCACATTCTGAAGGGACACAGCCCATAAAAGTCAGATGAGAAGTGCAAGAGATAGTAAAATCAAGCACTGCTAAGAGCTACAAAAGGTAGGAAATTTTGGAGAGCTATGATTGCTCACATTCTGAAGGGACACGACACCCGTCTGGAGCCAATTTGTCATCTAGGTTCTAATATAATGTCTCTAGTATCCGCTTAGTCTTGATAAAATAATACGTCCCACGATCTCCGTGGACATACACACACAATTAAAATAAATAAAAGTTTTGCAGCAATGTGTTCACTTTAGGTTTGATGTCTCCTCCTTTCCAGCCTCAAATTATATCTCTAGGCGGCTTTCTGCTAAAAAAAAAGCAAAAAAAAAAAAAAAAAAAAAAACAACCTCGTGACACCAAGGCTCTAATCACACTGCCGAATAATGCACATGATAAACTGCCAAAATGTTAATATTGTGCTGGAAAGTTACACGTCGTTATGTACTTCAGACCATTGCCTTCATGTTTATTGCCATCTTCGCCACATTTCGGGCTTCGTACGCTCCGGCCTTCTTCAGGTGATTGGAATTTCGAGCTGAACCCCTTATTTCGTAGATTTTTCTAGTTTAACATGCCATGACTCTTCCGGATGTCCCAATTATCTCTCTTTAACTCAACTCTTCAACTTTTTTTGAAAAACTTGAAGAGTTTTGATTTCGATACCTGGCTACGGCAGAGGTGAACAAAAAGTTGAGTTGAGTTAATGAGGCATCTGGAAGAGGCATTGCATGCGGAATTAGAACAAATACCCCGGTGGACTAAATAAAATGTTCAGTGCGGAATTCCATTCCCCTGAAGAAGGCTGAAGCGTACAGCGACCGAAACGTTGTGAACATGGCAATAAAGATGAGGACAACGGTCTGACTCTTCTACTTCCATTTGTCGTTTTTTCTTTAAGACATCGGCAATCATAGCTCTCCACAATTTCCTACCCTTTGTAGATGTTAGCAGCTTATTTTACATAAGCTCTCAGTTCTACCTTTCATTTACACAAGCTCATTTAGTAGGCTACCCACTGTTTACCCTATCGTTTTTTTTTGCCCTAGAATTCCCTTGGGTGTCAAAATTTCTAAGTGCTCAAATTGTTATGCAAATTTTTAAAACGCAGTCTCCCTCCAGGAAGTAGACTCACATGACTCTCCACAGATTCCTTTTCTCTTTGCGAACTGTAAGTTGCCATGATAATAGAACAGTTTCCCCTTGCCATCTCCTCGGTTAGAAATTCAGACTGACTGCCTACCCTATATGTCACTAAAAAGAGGGTAAAATCCGTCTATTAGAACAACTTTTCAGGGTAATAATTTTGTCAGGTTTAGCAAATGTTATCGCGCTTTTCAGTATTAGCAGTGTCTTGATTTCTAAGATATTTCTTGAAGCAATGAGGAATATAACCATCTTGATAATGATATTATTTTCTCTTCGGTTTACATGTGCTTTCCATTTTAATTGTTGCCGGCGCTGGAACTCTACAAGTGACGTAGTTTCCCTTATTTAGTACAATTCTTGCTTTTTGATTCCGTAGTGTCATCTCACGAGATTCGAATGTTCGGATGTTCCCGTTTAATACCGCCAGGCTTTGAAATCAGAGCTGTTCTTCTACTACGCTGATTGGCAGCCAGGACTATAGAACCCAATATGTCCTACTATTTACCCATAGCTAGAGGTGGGAGAAGAGATGGATTCATACGTTTCCAAAGGGTATTTGAATGTAATGAACTCGACTGGAATTCGAACACGTCCCTCCAATTTCTTATTCCGATCCGATATCCATTACTCTACTTACCCTCTATATATCGAAATCAAACAAGTAAGAAAGTTTACGAAAATTTTCCATAATACGGAAAATGTGACACCGAAATCCGAAGGCGCATTAGCATATAGAAAAATGCCTTCTAAATGTTAAGTAAAGTATTAAGAAACAAGAAAATCACGTCAGAAACGGCACTGAAATGTCATGTAATATCAGTCGTCTTATTAATATCGAGAAAGTTTCTTAACAGAAGAGGGTAATTATGACACTGAAATCCGAAAGCTCATTGGCCTTTCAAAATTAAGCAGGATATCAAGAAACAGGAAAACGTCGTTAGAAACTGCACTGAATTGTCATGTAATATCAGTTCTCCAATTAATATCTAGGAAGTGTTTTAACAGAAGGGGGAAAATGCGACGCCGAGATCCGAAAATGTATAGGCAGAGCTAAAGGTACCTTCCAAAACCTAAGCAGAATATCAAGAAACAGGAAAACGTCGTTAGAAACTGCACTGAATTGTCATGTAATATCAGTTCTCCAATTAATATCTAGGAAGTGTTTTAACAGAAGGGGGAAAATGCGACGCCGAGATCCGAAAATGTATAGGCAGAGCTAAAGGTACCTTCCAAAACCTAAGCAGAATATCAAGAAACAGGAAAACGTCGTTAGAAACTGCACTGAATTGTCATGTAATATCAGTTCTCCAATTAATATCTAGAAAGTGTTTTAACGGAAAGGGGGAAATGCGACGCCGAGATCCGAAGGTGTATAGGCAGTGCGAAAGATGCCTTCAAAAAGCTAAGTAGAGTACCAAGAAACAGGAAAACATCGTTAAAAACTGCACTCAATTGTCATGTAATATCAGTTCTTTAATTAATATCTAGTCAGTGTTTTAACAGTAGATGGAAAATGCGACGCCGAGATCCGAAGTTGTATAGGCAGAACGAAAGATGCCTTCCAAAAGCTAAGCAAAATATTAAGAAAGAGGAAAATGTCGTTAGGAAATAAGACCAATATGATACACTGTTCTGTAAGATCAAGCTTCCATATGACAGTATATTTCTAGATGAAGATCCGGAGAATATGAAACAGAAATATGGAGAACAAGTTTAAATATTAGATATTTATACCCAAATATGGCTGTTATAAAATCCTCAACGTAGTAAGATACCAACTGAAAAATCCAAAATAAAAACTACCATTTCCTGTCCATGAAGTTATACAACTATGTGAATGAATTACAAACTAATTTTTCTGCTCTTTCAATAAAAGTTTCTATAACAAAATTTCAGCTTACCTATGGAATCACCTATTAATGTTGTCCGCACTTGTCTTTTGCTAAAATGTTTAGAATACATTCCATTTAAACATACCATTCCGAAAAAAACTGATACATTGATGATGTCTTTTCATTATATCCTCGTAATATAAGTCTATTAGACATCATAAAAAAAACATTACAACGTTGACCTTTCAGTGAATTCACACGTAAATTTGAAATAAACTAATGTCTACATTTCTTCGACATCTTATAACAATTAACAATTAAAAATTAGAGTTAAATTTTATTGTAAACTGTATAACAAGACAATCTAATTAATTTCTATTCTCACCACAATCAAAAACAAATTAAAATCAGGATTACTCATAGGATTCTACCGCAGAGCCCTTAGGAAGCCGGAAATACGTAAATGAAGAAGAGAAATACACTGAAAAAACATTTAGACTTCTTCACTACCGACATAATTTCATCGTCAACCCTTGAAAACGAGCTTACAAAACTCAAGATGAAGAAATGACTTGGGGGTAGTAGAGATGTGATCTCACGTAGGGGTGCTGCAAATACCATGAACGAAACATGTAATTAATGAATTTTAAGGAAATTGGAATGAAAATGACATTTGTGCTTAGCATCAGAAAGAAAAAAAATTGATATACTTACGGCCACATCACGTTGAAACACTGGTTCCTGTACGATCACAAAAGGTAAGCAACGTTGAGTGTGATCAGTACCTAGTTGGGTGGCCGCTTGGGAATTCCAGGTGCTGTAAGCTTGGATATGCAGATAGTGTAATGTATAAGAATTGTTCATCGGAGAGCGGAGCTCTTATTTTATCTCTGGGTTCGTTATATTCACTTACGGGTAAATAACCTTGGGAAAGGTATGAATCTACTTCTTCCACCCCAGATATGGATTAATTAGTAATACATGTATTATTCAATCATATCTATCTAAACAAAATCTTACAATCTAAAAATAGTTTCTGGCTTTTAATTACCTGCAAAGGGATGATAAACCGTAAAAAGCGAATCAATCAATCCTTGAAATACTGACACAGGCATCTCTTGGAATAAAAATCGATGGAAAATGACGTGGTCAAAAAGTGGGGGATCATTTTTTATATTAATTGTAATAAAGAATTGATCCTCCACTTTATATCCATATGATAATTTCTTCTTTATAAAATTATTATTAGGTATGAATCCACCCCCTCCACCAGCTATGGGCTAATTAGTAAAACTTGTATCACTAAACTATTATATCAACAAGACCTTACAATCTATAATGATTTTCTGGTTTTAAATAACCTGCTAGCGAATCAAACAAACCAAACGTGGAATTTCTAGGACACATGGCAAGAAAACAAGGCTTGGAGAATTCGACACTCATATGATATATTGAAATCAAGAGCTACAGAGAAGAAACAGCGAGTAAAATAATTAATGACATTCTGTGAATGGATGACAGAAAAACAATCGGGACGGATAGCGTAAAAACAAAAATTACTAAGACCTATAGAGGATCGGAAATCGTGGAGAACCATGATTTTCCATGTCCTGTAGAAACTAATCTCCAGATTTTCTTAATACTACTAATCTTTTTTCCCGATCATTTTACTCCTTAACAAGATGACATCAAATAAGCGATTGGATGAACAGCTTTTGTAAACATGTGAATATACTGAAATCAAAAACAGTATCAATACACATAAAAATGAATATTAATGGCAATAATAGCTGTTTCCTTATAAGGAATTATTTGGTATTTGTTGACTGAGCAGCCAGTTTTACTGTCGGTAAAAATTTATAAAATCTTTCTCTTAAAAAATTTCTTAGGGAAAACAGATTTCTTAAGTCTAGAACCTGTTATCAGCCTTTCCAGTATTGATGGCAGTTTCCTTCCTAACCTTTTGTTTGAAGTAGTGTGTAACGTTAACAACTTGATTATGTCCAATTGCGTATTTTCTGTTCGAATTACATGTGATATACATTTTAGTTGTTGCTTTTTTTATTCTTCCAAATCTTTTTTTTTTAATCATTTCACGATCAAGCCAGACAATAAAGAGACTAAGACACAAGGGGTTACTGAATGTCAAAGAATATAAAAAAAGAAAGCCTTATTAAGAAGAGAGAGCACTAAAATAAGAAGAATAAGAAGATAGAAAATGACGATTGAGATTGCACTTAAATTTTTGATAAATTAAACATGACTAGACATCAAGAAGCCGAAATAGAGTTATACAAGGGATGTGCCAGAGAAGAAACTGTTAGGATAGAACTTATGGTTCCATCTAAACAATTCAACTGTAAAATGATGAGGCCTTGCCGCCAATCTCGTACGTCGCTGAAATTCGTAAAGTACCCTAGAGGAAAGTTCATTAGAACAAATGGACAATTACCATGACAAGATTTACATAGAAAGTACAGAGAAGCTACATTACTTTGGTTAGTTTTGCATACGGAGACAAAATCGATCACCTAAGGAAGATTTCTCTGCTAACACGAGCAATATTCTCGGATTATATTCCCAATCCTTGTTCAAATACGAGAGGAAAATCATTCTGACATATTGGAGTATGAAATGAGTCAAGACAAAACAGTTTTTCTTCGAGGTCAAGCGCACAATTACGAAACTAATCAATATATTCATTGCATTACAATATTATTCAAACTACCAAGAGATTGGCATTTGTTATTCGCATAAAGATGCTAGATGATTACGGAAGAAATGTCAAAGAGTTATAAGAACCGAACACAGAAAACTGGCAGTTTAACTCTCAAGGAGAATGATTCATTGCCCCTACTCGGACTAAAGTTTTCAGCTGATATAAAATGGAAAGAGTATATTGAATCAATTGAAGGTTGGCTTAATATGTTGTGCTAAATAGTATTTCACGCCAGAATATGTAGTTCGTTTTTTATAAATCTGCCGTTCGTCTTTCTTTTGAATATTACTGACGCAGCTGCTCTGCTTGTTCTGCTACATATTTAGAGAAACGTGAAAAAATAGAATGGTATGCAATGTTATTGGTCTTGACCTGTCATCTCGGCTTCAATCACTTTCAAATCGTCGTAACGTAGCTTCTCTGAACTTTTTCTACAAACATTTTCAGGAACTAGTATACCTAAACTTTACGAATTTAAGCGTAGTACTAGATTGGCAGTAAGGTCTCATCATTTTAAAGTTGCTAGGTGTGACCTTAACTTCTATATTAATAATTTCTTCACAACGTTCCATTGCACACTTCGAACTTCTCTTGAATTCTTTCTGCAATTCCGATAAAAAATGCTGTCTTTAAAGCGTACTGTTTGATTATTCTCGATTACCTTTCCATGATCTACACAGAAGAGGAAGTAGTGATGAGCCGTATTTCAGAAAATAAATGTTTTTTTTTTTTTTTACTAGATGTTCCCTACTTTTGATTTATTTAACTCTTGTAATTGAATGTCTCACACAGCATATCGTCTATGTAGACAGACTATATCAGTGGCTATATGTAGTGAGCACTGGATATACCTGGGGATTCCATTCGGAATTTAGTTAGAGATTCGTCTCCAGCTAAGCTGGCCGAACGGCAGAGTCTCGTCTGGGTTCTCGACAGCTACCCGACCACCTTTTTTTACGGAGTCTACGGGGAATTTTTGCTCGGGGCTAAGGACTCGGATACCCTACGTTAAATTCGACCTTGTGCCACATCTGATCGCCTGGGGCGGTTGGCAAATATTCTTGCTTCGGCACTTAGCTGGAAATTCGTCTCCAGTTGTGCTAGTCGAACTCATCGGGCAGAGAGCAACCCAAACGAGCCTATGGCGAAGGGAAGACTCTCGTCTGGAGTGGTAGACAGCTACCCGACTCCGTCTTTTACAGGGTCTACGCGGCTTTTTGCCCATGCCTACGGGCTCGGTTTTGACCCCGCATTAAAAAAAACGGTCTTGTGCCACATACTGATCGCGGGGAGGTAAGGTAAATATCCTTGCTTGGAAAATTAATTGGAGATTCGTCTCCAGCTGTGCTGGTCGAACTTTCTGCCTTCGGGCAGAGAGGAATCCAGACGAGGCTATGCCGAAGGGGTGCGTCTCGTCTTGCGTGATGGACAGCTGTTTCAGTAGTGCATTCTCTTTTACAATAAACATCTCTTTTCTTTGTTTTTTTTTTGTTTTTTTTTATCTACGCCCGTGTTGCTTTTCCCACATTGGAGTACCACCTTTGTCAGTTTTTAACCACTTTAAGGATACAACCGTAACTAAATTTTCAGAAAATATCGGTACTAAAGCGATTGTGTCTCACCGAATTGATTCAGAATTTTGGAGTTTCATCCTAATTTTTTAAGTCTGAAAAATAAGAAATACATAACAGGGAAAAGAAAATGAGGAAGTAGAACTATGTCGGCGAAGAATTTTGATCAATAATGAATTATCATTGATGGCAGAAGAGAGGCGAACTCCAATAACTTTTGAAACGAATTCAAAGCTCGGAATTACAATCTGACGTCTTTTCGGATTTGCAAGGAAATATTTCTTTATGCCAACGAACGATAAGTTTGGAAATAGACGTAAAGTTTTTGTAAGAGTCGTAAATTTGATTTTAATGCTCTAGAATTACAATACATGATTGTCTTTGCGATATGAAGCTTAGAGTGGATTTTAATCGTTGGTTAAAATATATCTGTGGGCATAGCAGAGGCTCAATCAATTCATGGTGCAAGTAGTTCTGAAATTAAATATATACATGTTCAGAGTAAGAAAAAGAAAACTAAACAAAGTTGAAACTGAAATGTTGTGAGTATAACAACCAAGATGAAGATGCTGGTCTGAATAGCAAAGCATATAATAATTATAATTACTCATCTCAAAAATACCGGTAAAGATAATGAAAACGCTATGAGCCGAAATGTTGTGATTATAACAACCAAGATAAAGATGCTGGTCTGAATAGCAAAGCATATAATAATGATAATTGCTCATCTCAAAAATACCGATATAAATATTATTAAAACGGTACGAGCCGAAATGTTGTGAGTTTAACAACCAAGATGAAGATGCTGGTATGAATAGCAAAGCATATAATAATGATAATTCCTGATCTCAAAAATACCGATAAATATTATTAAATCGGGACGAGCCGAAAAGTTGTGAGTATAACAACCAAGATGAAGATGCTGGTCTGAATAGCAAAACATATAATAATGATAATACCTCATCTCAAAAATAACGATAAAGATTATTAAATCGGTACGAGCCGAAATGTTGTGAGTATAACAACCAAGATGAAGATGCTGGTCTGAATAGCAAAACATATAATAATGATAATACCTCATCTCAAAAATAACGATAAAGATTATTAAATCGGTACGAGCCGAAATGTTGTGAGTATAACAACCAAGATGAAGATGCTGGTCTGAATAGCAAAGCATAAAATAATGATAATTCCCCATCTCAAAAATAACGAAAAGATTGTTAAATCGGTATGAGCCGAAATGTTGTGATTATAACAACCAAGATGAAGATGCTGGTCTGAATAGCAAAGCATATAATAATGATAATTCCTCATCTCAAAAATACCGATGAAAGATTATTAAATCGGTATGAGCCGAAATGTTGTGATTATGACAACCAAGAAGAAGATGTTCGTCTGAATAGCAAAGCATATAATAATGATAATTCCTCATCTCAAAAATACCGTTAAATATTATTAAATCGGTACGAGCCGAAATGTTGTGAGTATAACAACCAAGAAGAAGATGCGGGTCTGAATAGCAAAGCATATAATAATGATAATTCCTCATCTCAAATAATAGCGATAAAGGTTATTAAATCGGTACGAGCCGAAATGTTGTGAGTATAAAAACCAAGATGAAGATGCTGGTCTGAATAGCAAAGCATAAAATAATGATAATTCCTCATCTCAAAAATACCGAAATAAACATTATTAAATCGGTACGAGCCGAAATGTTGTGAGTATAACAACCAAGATGAAGATGCTGGTCTGAATAGCAAAGCATATAATAATGTTAATTCCTCATCTCAAAAATACCGATAAAGATTGTTAAATCGGTATGAGCCGAAATGTTGTGAGTATAACAACCAAGATAAAGATGCTGGTCTGAATAGCAAAGCATATAATAATGATAATTCCTCATCTCAAAAATACCGATATAAATATTATTAAAACGGTACGAGCCGAAATGTTGTGAGTATAACAACCAAGATGAAGATGCTGGTCTGAATAGCAAAGCATAAAATAATGATAATTCCCCATCTCAAAAATACCGATAAAGATTGTTAAATCGGTATGAGCCGAAATGTTGTGATTATAACAACCAAGATGAAGATGCTGGTCTGAATAGCAAAGCATATAATAATGATAATTCCTCATCTCAAAAATACCGATGAAAGATTATTAAATCGGTATGAGCCGAAATGTTGTGATTATGACAACCAAGAAGAAGATGTTCGTCTGAATAGCAAAGCATATAATAATGATAATTCCTCATCTCAAAAATACCGTTAAATATTATTAAATCGGTACGAGCCGAAATGTTGTGAGTATAACAACCAAGATGAAGATGCTGGTCTGAATAGCAAAGCATATAATAATGATAATTCCTCATCTCAAAAATAGCGATAAAGTTTATTAAATCGGTACGAGCCGAAATGTTGTGAGTATAACAACCAAGATGAAGATGCTGGTCTGAATAGAGAAGCATAAAATAATGATAATTCTTCATCTCAAAAATACCGATATAAATATTAATAAATCGGTACGAGCCGAAATGTTGTGAGTATAACAACCAAGATGAAGATGCTGGTCTGAATAGCAAAGCATATAATAATGATAATTCCTCATCTCAAAAATACCGATAAAGATTATTAAAGCGGTACGAGCCTAAATGTTGTGAGTATAACAACCAAGATGAAGATACTGGTCTGAATAGCAAAGCATATAATAATGATAATTCCTCATCTCAAAAATAGAGATAAAGGTTATTAAATCGGTACGAGCCGAAATGTTGTGAGTATAACAACCAAGATGAAGATGCTGGTCTGAATAGCAAAGCATAAAATAATGATAATTCCTCATCTCAAAAATACCGATATAAATATTAATAAATCGGTACGAGCCGAAATGTTGTGAGTATAACAACCAAGATGAAGATGCTGGTCTGAATAGCAAAGCATATAATTATGTTAATTCCTCATCTCAAAAATACCGATAAAGATTGTTAAATCAGTATTAGCCGAAATGTTGTGATTATAACAACCAAGACGAAGTTGCTGGTCTGAATAGCAAAGCATATAATAATGTTAATTCCTCATATCAAAAATACCGATAAATATTATTAAATCGGAATGAGCCGAAATGTTGTGAGTATAACAACCAAGATGAAGATGCTGGTCTGAATAGCAAAGCATATAATAATGATAATACCTCATCTCAAAAATACCGATATAAATATTATTAAATCGGTACGAGCCGAAATGTTGTGAGTTTAATAACCAAGATGAAGATGCTGGTCTGAATATCAAAGCGTATAATAATGATAATTCCTCATCTCAAAAATACCGATATAAATATTATTAAATCGGTACGAGCCGAAATGTTGTGATTATAACAACCAAGATGAAGATGCTGGTCTGAATAGCAAAGCATAAAATAATGATAATTCCTCATCTCAAGAATACCGATAAAGATTATTAAATCGGTATGAGCCGAAATGTTGTGAGTAAAACAAACAAGATGAAGATGCTGGTCTGAATAGCAAAGCATATAATAATGATAATTCCTCATCTCAAAAATACCGATAAAGATTATTAAATCGGTATGAGCCGAAATGTTGTGATTATGACAACCAAGAAGAAGTTGTTCGTCTGAATAGCAAATCATATAATAATGATAATTCCTCATCTCAAAAATACCGATAAAGATTATTAAATCGGTACGAGCCGAAATGTTGTGAGTATAACAACCAAGATGAAGATGCTTGTCTGAGTAGCAAAGCATAAAATAATGACAATTCCTCATCTCAAAAATACCGATATAAATATTATTAAATCGGTATGAGCCGAAATGTTGTGAGTATAACAAACAAGATGAAGATGCTCGTCTGAATAGCAAAGCATATAATAATGATAATTCCTCATCTCAAAAATACCGATAAAGATTATTAAAACAGTATTAGCCGAAATGTTGTGAGTATAACAACCAAGATGAAGATGAATAGCAAAGCATATAATAATGATAATTCCTCATCTCAAAAATACCGATAAAGATTATTAAATCGGTATGAGCCGAAATGTTGTGATTATGACAACCAAGAAGAAGTTGTTCGTCTGAATAGCAAATCATATAATAATGATAATTCCTCATCTCAAAAATACCGATAAAGATTATTATATCGGAATAAGCCGAAATGTTGTGAGTATATCAACCAAGATAAAGATACTGGTCTGAATAGCAAAGCATATAATAATGATAATTCCTCATCTCAAAAGAACCGATAAAGATTATTAAATCGGTACCAGCCGAAATGTTGTGAGTATAACAACCAAGATGAAGATGCTGGTCTGAATAGCAAAGCATAAAATAATGATAATTCCTCATCTCAAAAATACCGATATAAATAGTATTAAATCTGTATGAGCCGAAATGTTGTGAGTATAACCAACAAGATGAAGATGCTGGTCTTAAAAGCAAAGCATATATTAATGATAATTCCTCATCTCAAAAATACAGATAAAGATTATTAAATCGGTGCAAGCCTACATGTTGTGAGTATAACAAACAAGATGAAGATGCTGGTCTGAATAGCAAAGCATATAATAATGATAATTCCTCATCTCAAAAATACCGATAAAGATTATTAAAACGGTATTAGCCGAAATGTTGTGATTATAACAACCAAGACGAAGATGCTGGCCTGAATAGCAAAGCATATAATAATGATAATTCCTCATCTTAAAAATACCGATATAAATATTATTAAATCGGTAGGAGCCGAAATGTTGTGAGTATAACAACCAAGATGAAGATGGTGGTCTAAATAGCAAAGCATATAATTATGATAATTCCTCATCACAAAAATACCGATATAAATATTATTACATCGGTACGAGCCGAAATGTTGTGAGTATAACAACCAAGATGACGATGCTGGTCTGAATAGCAAAACATATAATAATGATAATTCCTCATCTCAAAAATACCTATATAAATATTATTAAATCGGTACGAGCCGAAATGTTGTGAGTATAGCAACCAAGATGAAGATGCTGGTCTGAATAGCAAAGCATATAATAATGATAATTCCTGATCTCAAAAATACCATTAAAGATTATTAAATCGGTACAAGCCTAAATGTTGTGAGTATAACAACCAAGATGAAGATGCTGGTGTGAATATCAAAGCATATAATAATGATAATTCCCCATCTCAAAAATACCGATAAAGATTATTAAATCGGAATAAGCCGAAATGTTGTGAGTATATCAACCAAGATGAAGATGCTGATCTGAATAGCAAAGCATATAATAATGATAATTCCTCATCTCAAAAATACCGATAAAGATTATTAAATCGGTACGAGCCGAAATGTTGTGAGTATAACAACCATGATGAAGATACTGGTCTGAATAGCAAAGCATATAATAATGATAATTCCTCATCTCAAAAATACCGTTATAAATATTAATAAATCGGTACTAGCCGAAATGTTGTGAGTATAACAACCAGGATGAAGATTCTGGTCTGAATAGCAAAGCATATAATAATGATAATTCCACATCTCAAAAATACCGATAAAGATTATTAAATCGGTACGAGCCGAAATGTTGTTGGTATAACAACCAAGACGAAGATGCTGGTCTGAATAGCAAAGCATATAATAATGATAATTCCTCATCTCAAGAATACCGATAATGATTATTAAATCGGTACGAGCCGAAATTTTGTGAGTATAACAACCAAGACGAAGATGCTGGTCTGAATAGCAAAGCATAAAATAATGATAATTCCTCATCTCAAGAATACCGATAAATATTATTAAATCGGTATGAGCCGAAATGTTGTGAGTAAAACAACCAAGTTGAAGATGCTGATCTGAATAGCAAAGCATATAATAATGATAATTCCTCATCTCAAAAATACCAATAAAGATTATTAAATCGGTACGAGCCGAAATGTTGTGAGTATAACATCCATGATGAAGATACTGGTCTGAATAGCAAAGCATATAATAATGATAATTCCTCATCTCAAAAGTACCGTTATAAATATTATTAAATCGGTACGAGTCGAAATGTTGTGAGTATAACAACCAGGATGAAGATTCTGGTCTGAATAGCAAAGCATATAATAATGATAATTCCTCATCTCAAAAATACCAATATAAATATTATTAAATCGGTACGAGCCGAAATGTTGTTGGTATAACAAGCAAGATGAAATGCTGGTCTGAATAGCAAAGCATATAATAATGATACTTCCTCATCTCAAAAATACCGATAAAGATTATTTAATCGGTACGAGCAGAAATGTTGTGTGTATAACAAGCAAGATGAAGATGCTGGTCTGAATAGCAAAGCATATAATAATGATAATTCCACATCTCAAAAATACCGATAAAGATTATTAAATCGGTACGAGCCGAAATGTTGTTGGTATAACAACCAAGACGAAGATGCTGGTCTGAATGGCGAAGCATAAAATAATGATAATTCCTCATCTCAAGAATACCGATAATGATTATTAAATCGGTACGAGCCGAAATTTTGTGAGTATAACAATCAAGACCAAGATGCTGGTCTGAATAGCAAAGCATAAAATAATGATAATTCCTCATCTCAAGAATACCGATAAATATTATTAAATCGGTATGAGCCGAAATGTTGTGAGTAAAACAACCCAGATGATGATGCTGATCTGAAGAGCAAAGCATATAATAATGATAATTCCTCATCTCAAAAATACCGTTATAAATATTATTAAATCGGTACGAGCCGAAATGTTGTGAGTATAACAACCAGGATGAAGATTCTGGTCTGAATAGCAAAGCATATAATAATGATAATTCCTCATCTCAAAAATACCAATATAAATATTATTAAATCGGTACGAGGCGAAATTTTGTGAATATAACAACCAAGATGAAGATGCTGGTCTGAATAGCAAAGCATATAATAATGATAATTCCTCATCTCAAAAATACCGATATAAATATTGTTAAATTTGTACGAGCCGAAATGTTGTGAGTATAACAACCAAGATGAAGATGCTGGTCTGAATAGCACATCATATAATAATGATAATTCCTGATCTCAAAAATACCGATAAAGATTTTTAAATCGGTACAAGCCTAAATGTTGTGAGTATAACAACCAAGATGAAGATGCTGGTCTGAATAGCAAAGCATATAATAATGATAATTCCTCATCTCAAAAATACCGATAAAGATTATTAAATCGGTACGAGCCGAAATGTTGTGTGTATAACAAGCAAGATGAAGATGCTGGTCTGAATAGTAAAGCATATTATAATGTTAATTCCTCATCTCAAAAATACCGATATATATAATATTAAATCGGTACGAGCCAAAATGTTGTGAGTATAGCAACCAAGATGAAGATGCTGGTCTGAATAGCAAAGCATATAATAATGCTAATTCCTGATCTCAAAAATACCGATAAAGATTACTAAATCGGTACAAGCCTAAATGTTGTGAGTATAACAACCAAGATGAAGATGCTGGTCTGAATAGCAAAGCATATAATAATGATAATTCCTCAATTCAAAAATACCGATATAAATATTATTAAATCGGTACGAGCCGAAATGTTTCGAGTATAACAAGCAAGAAGAAGATGCTGGTCTGAATAAGAAAGCATATAATAATGATAATTCCTCATCTCAAAAATACCGATAAAGATTATTAAACCGGTACGAGCCGAAATGTTTTGATTATAACAACCAAGATGAAGATGCTGGTCTGAATAGCAAAGCATAAAATAATGATAATTCCTCATCTCAAAAATACCGATAAAGATTATTAAACAGTATGAGCCGAAATGTTGTGAGTATAAGAAGCAAGATGAAGATGCTGGTCTGAATAGCAAAGCATATAATACTGATAATTCCTCATCTCAAAAATACGGATATAAATATTATTAAATCGGTACGAGCCGAAATGTTGTGAGTTTAACAAGCAAGATGAAGATGCTGGTCTGAATAGCAAAGCATATAATAATGATAATTCCTCATCTCAAAAATACCGATATAAATATTATTAAATCGGTACGAGCCGAAAAGTTGTGAGTATAACTACCAAGATGAAGATGCTGGTCTGAATAGCAAAGCATATAATAATGATAATTCCTCATCTCAAAAATACCGATATAAATATTATTAAATCGATACGAGCCGAAATGTTGTCAGTATAACAACCAAGATGAAGTTGCTGGTCTGAATAGCAAAGCATATAATAATAATAATTCCTCATCTCAAAAATACCGATAAAGATTATTAAACCGGTACGAGCCGAAATGTTGTGAGTGTAACAAACAAGATGAAGATGCTGCTCTGAATAGCAAAGCATATAATAATGATAATTGCTCATCTCAAAAATACCGATAAAGATTATTTAATCGGTACGAGCAGAAATGTTGTGTGTATAACAAGCAAGATGAAGATGCTGGTCTGAATAGCAAAGCATATAATAATGATAATTCCTCATCTCAAAAATACCGATAAAGATTATTAAATCGGTACGAGCCGAAATATTGTGAGTATAACAACCAAGATGAAGATGCTGGTCTGAATAGCAAAGCATATAATACTGATAATTCCTCATCTCAAAAATACCGATAAATATTATTTAATCGGTACGAGCCGAAATGTTGTGTGTATAACAAGCAAGATGAAGATGCTGGTCTGAATAGCAAAGCATATAATAATGATAATTCCTCATCTCAAAAATACCGATAAAGATTATTAAATCGGTAGGAGCCGAAATGTTGTGCGTATAACAAGCAAGATGAAGATGCTGGTCTGAATAGCAAAGCATATAATAATGATAATTCCTCATCTCAAAAATACCGATAAAGATTATTAAATCGGTAGGAGCCGAAATGTTGTGCGTATAACAAGCAAGATGAAGATGCTGGTCTGAATAGCAAAGCATATAATAATGATAATTCCTCATCTCAAAAATACCGATAAAGATTATTAAATCGGTAGGAGCCGAAATGTTGTGGGTATAACAAGCAAGATGAAGATGCTGGTCTGAATAGTAAAGCATATAATAATGATAATTCCTCATCTCAAAAATACCGATAAAGATTATTAAATCGGTAGGAGCCGAAATGTTGTGAGTATAACAACCAAGATGAAGATGCTGGTCTGAATAGCAAAGCATATAATAATGATAATTCCTCATCTCAAAAATACCGATAAAGATTATTTAATCGGTACGAGCCGAAATGTTGTGTGTATAACAAGCAAGATGAAGATGAAGGGAAGATGAAGGGAAACAGTAATCGGTAAGGGTGTTCCACAAGCGAGAGGTGCGAGGTATGAAGCTATTGGAATAGAAGAGACGGCTACATTTACAAATTTCTAAAGTGTAAGGGTGAGAGCCGGATGCCAGCCTCGTAGGACGCTTGAATTCATGGAGTCTGGGAACCACTGAGAGCAGCTCAGCGGAGCAATTACTATGAAAGTATTTGTAAAAAAGACAGAGAGAGGCAACGGTGCGTCTGTGAGAGAGTGACTGTAGACGAGATGCCAGATCAGGGCCAATTATATTACATATCCGTCTCTGGATCTTGTCAAGAACTCCGAGGTAAACAGAAGGTGCCCCAGACCGTATATGGCAGCAATACTCCATGCAACGGCGAATGATTGATTTCTATATTTGAAGTATCGATTCCGGAGAGAAAAATTTCCTGGCGCGGCACAGAGAGCCAACTTTCCCTTGCGATGGACGATGCAATTGACTCAATGTATTTGTTCCATCCCAGGTCAGCAGTCAACGTGAGACCGAGCAGACGCAGAGAGTTGCTCTCAAGAAGTTGACTATCAGACATTCTAATGGGGGGCAGGGAAGGATCTCTATGGTGATTAATAGAGAGTAGTTTAGTTTTTGAGGCGTTAAATTTGACCAGCCAGTTCTTGTCCCAGTTAACAACCGATTGGAGGTCCATTTCAAGACGCGTGGCCAGGTTAGTTTTGACAGCGACACTAGATTTGTTTTTGAGGCAGGAGTAAATTGTGTCGTCCGCGTAGATGCCAACTTGGGAATCTATGGCGTCAGGAAGGTCGTTGATGAAAATAAGGAATAGAGTGGAGCCAAGGATGGAGCCTTGGGGAACACCTGCGTTCGTGGGATAGGAACTGGAGGAGAATCCGTTGGGAACGACCTTCAATTCACAGTTTGACAGGAATGATTGTATTAGGTCAAACAATCGAGTTGTAATACCATAACCCTGGAGCTTGCGAAGAAGGCCGGCATGCCAAACCCTACCAAACGCTTTTGAGATGTCTAGGGCCACGGCACGAACCTCACCGTTATTTTGAAGGGCTTGGTAGACGGTTTCAGTGATAGCCGTAAGAACATCAGCCGTAGATCTGGCGTAGCGGAAACCATATTGCTTGTCTGAGGGCAGGTCGTGTGAGATAAGGTGGTTAATATACATATATATATATCAATTCACTCTAACCACGCTGTTAATACAATTATGGTTCAATATTGCTATTAGGAGTAAAAGAGAACGAAAAGACTTTAGAAGGAACCAGAAATTCAGTCCAAATCCTAAAGCAATGGAAAAAAATCATTTACTCTTGTTCAAAAGATGGGTGGAAGAGCGCGAACTAGACGATAGTCGAACGTATCTAATCCTATTGATTAAAAAATAAATAAATAGTGAGCAAAATTGTGGAGAGCCATGATTGCCAATATGATGAAGGGACACAGCGCATAGGGGAAGAAAACTTGTCCCATGCAAGGAATCCCAGAAACCAGTTGCTAGGAAAAAAATCATCACCAGATATTTAAAACCCAATAGATCCAATATGTATATATGTATGTATGGGGTTTAGGCTGGGTTATTAGAATTACAGAGCTGAAGGAGAAGAATGAACCGGAACATAGTCGAACCTATTTACATTTAACATACATACACGCACACAAACACACACAAACACAGACACACACATATATATACACACACATATATATATATATATATATATATATATATATATATATATATATATATATATATATATGCGTTATGTTGGCATTTTGACATACAGGTAGAGACGATGTATAATACAGTGTGTAAGGCGAAAGCTATGCATAGATAGATAGATAGATAGATAGATAGATAGATAGATAGATAGATAGATAGATAGATATGAGCAGTCTGAAACAGACAGCTATATCTGAGAGCTTAGATAGATAGATAGATAGATAGATAGATAGATAGACATGAGCAGTCTGAAACAGACAGCTATGTCTCAGATCTTAGATAGATAGATAGATAGATAGATAGATATGAGCAGTCTGAAACAGACAGCTATGTCTGAGATCTTAGATAGATAGATAGATAGATAGATAGATAGATATGAACTGTCTTAGATAAATAGATTTAAACAGTCTGAGATAGATAGATATGGACAAGCTGAGATAGATAGCTTTTGAATAAATACCATAATATATTTGTTTAAATTTACTTCATCAGGTGTATTCCACAGCAAAAAGATACCCACTCGAATGAATCTCTCTAAACCTGGCTTCAGTTTCACCCAAGATCGTAGTTATGTTCTTTCTTTCTTTCTTTTTTTCTTTTTAGATGTGATTGGTCACAATCAAAGTTTGTCGATATGCACACGAAACTAGCGATTCTGTCTGCAAGGCGACTTTTTTCTACTATTGCTCTCTGGCCTCTTGTTCATCCCGCACGTGTTGGATTTGCAAACTGTAGCAAGATGAATAAACTCGTTGAGAGAAAAGAAATTAATTGGGTACAGCGGGAGATGAGTTTCGACCGGCGTGTGGGTAAAGGAACATGTGGCGAAAAGATGATAAAAGGAAACACTGAGGTAATAGGTTGTTCACGCTTGAACTCAGTCTTCATGGCATACGAGTGGTATCTTGCCTTGTCTGTTTATACAGGGTGTATCAAAAATAATTTTAGAAACTTTGTGGGAGAGTTCCTCACACCAAAACAAGGACAATATTCCATATAATCATATATCTGCAAATTCGTCGTTACTGAGTTTTAAGTCGAAAGAAACTGTCTTGCCCTGTAGACAAGGTTACATTTGTCCTGTCTGTACATTTGTGGCTAGTCTGTCTTCAGCGTCCAACGTGTGTAATAGAGATTTAACTAAGAAGTGTTAAGTTTACAATGTACAGTATATTCACATCGTGAGCAGGCAGATATGATTTTATATATGGCCGCGCGAATGGTAATGGACGAGAGGCTGCAAAGGTGTATCAGATTGCGATTCCATGATACAGGATCCGTGGCACCATTATGGTAATAAGTATTTTTGGATTGTACCTTGGATTTTACATTTCACAGCGTCTCCCGTCATCTTCGGAGAGAGTTCGAATTCCAGTCGAATCCATTACATTCACTTACGTGCTAATGCCCTTGGTAAAGGTATGAATAATCCTCTTCTACTCCCGCCTGTGACGTCGTCCCCTGGTCGCAGCGCCAACCGTGTCGTTCTATCCCAGTCTGCCACGGCACCAACGGTGACGTCCTACTTTGATTCCCAGTCTGCCTACCCACGTTGTGATTTGATCTAGGCAGAGGAAATCAATCACTCATCGGGGCCGTACTGCAACGTCCTTCCTCCCCTGACTCTTCCTTCTGTTTAGAGTCCTCGCCCTGGACGTCTTTAATACCTCCTGACTCAATGTCTAGATCTCTCCTGTTCCTTAGCTTTTCCTTGAGCTGGGAAAGGGGTATTTGATCCTCTTCCTCCCATTCGCTGGGCCCTTCGTCCTGTTCAGGGTGCCTCTTTTTAGAGCCCTTGGCTGCTTGATTGGATCTCCTCGTCTTTCTCGTCCTTTTCTTTGGGCCTGGGGGTGCGATGGCGACCTCGCAGGGTCTTCTCTGCAACGATTCAGTCGACATAGGGCGATCTTTTAGCTTATTAGAGTTAATTACTCCTATTCTATAGGCTTTATCATCTACTCCCTGCTCTACTTTTACAGATCTTTCTTCCAGTTGTTTCGGTATTCTTGAGAGTAAATCTGCGCACGTGTTTTTCGTCCCCTGCCAAATACTCTATCTTACAGTGGTAGCCACTTAACTTAAGTGCCCACTGTTGAATCTTCTTATTATTTGTCCACTCTGCCTGCAATAGGTACTGCAGAGGTTTGTGGTCTGTTTTTATAGTAAAGACCGCACCATTCAAGTAGTAGTCCAGCTTTTGGAGAGCATACATGATAGCATATGCTTCTCTTTCTATTACTGGCCATCTCTGTTGTGTCTCTGAGAGCTTATGAGAGAGAAAGTATATCGGTACTTCCTCTGGTATGCCTGGCACTGGTCCTTCTTTATCGGGACACGGATGGGTAAGAACTGCTCCTACACACTGCTCACTGGCATCAGTGTATAGTACCATGGGCTTGCTGAGGTCTGGCTACGTCAGCAGTGGGACGGCTGTCAACTGTTCTTTTAACGTATCAAATGCCTGTTGACAATCCTCTGTCCACTTGAACCTAGCGTATTTCTTCGTCAGGGCTACTAGTGGTATGGCAATTCTCGAAAATGCCGGGACGAAGCTCCTATAAAACCTCTTACCTCTCTCACTGTCTTAGGTTCTGGCATTTCTCTTATGACTTTCACCTTATCCATGTCGGGTTTAATACCGTCTCCGTTTATAACAAAGCCCAAATATCTAGTCTCCTCCTTCAGAAACTACACTTCGACAATTTCAATTTTAAGCCGTGTTTTCTTAACCTTCCCAACACTTGTTTTAGATGGGAAAAGTGTTGTTCTACTGTCTCCGAAAATATTAAGATATCGTCCAAATATGCCATGGCAAAGCTCTCGTATCCTTCTAACACTATTGACATCAGCTTTTGGAAGATTCCCGGGGCATTAGCTAAACCGAATGGCATCACCCTGAACTGGAACAGTCCTAGGTGACACGCAAATGCGGCCTTCTCCTTGTCAGCCTCATCAAGGGCTACCTGCCAATACCCGGACCTCAAGTACTTTGCTTTCCCTAATAATGCCAATATGTCATCTATTAGTGGCAATGGCACCGCCAACGGCTTCGATATAGAATTCAGTCTCCTAAAATCTACACAAAAACGGTGCCCGCCATCTTTCTTACCTACTATTACGATTGGGAAGCTCCAAGGGGAGATCGATCTTTCGATCATCCCAGCTTCCAACATCTCTTCTACTGCCTCTTCTACAAGGGGTCTTTTATGAATAGGTGTCCGGTAGGGTTTTAATTTCACAGGGGGGTGATCTCCGGTGTCGATTTTCATTTTGACTGTGTGGGTCTGGCCCAATTCCTTGTCTGACTGGGCTACCACAGCTCGATTATCCCTCATCAGACCTCTCACCCTGGTTCTAAATTGATCCGGTGCTAATATATCTTCGTCCACTATTCCTTCTGTTTGCTCTACAAGTTTTCTTCGTTCCTCTTCGAATCTCACCCGATTCAGAGTCCGTAGGGTTAGCGCTTTCCCTAACTCTTCCCCTCTCCTAACCTTTATAGTCTTTTGGGCCTGATTCACCATCATAATGGGCACTAATTCAGCTGCCTCCACCACCGTCTCACACAGAGTTACCTCATTCTCTTCTAGGCCCTTCCCTTCCACAGGGACCAACTGCAGGGGTCCTTTTCCTATTTTCTTCCCTGACATTAACCTACCCTTTCCCGACACCGCCGTTCTAGAGGGTAGCTTTACATCTTCCTCCACCACTATTATTATATCTTCTTCCGGTGGGCATCCCAACGGCGTTCTCTCGCCATTCACTATCAGGACAGTGGGGTTGAACTCCATCTGGGCCCTCTGGCTCCGGAGCCAATCTTCTCCCAAGATTGCCTCCGTACACAGGTCGGGGGTTACGTAAAAATTTTGGGTGCTTCTTAATTTCCCAATCCTCACAGGGAGCGTCACCATCCCTTTTATCTTCAGTGGGGGCTCCATCTGCTTGCGGGACCTCTATGTCCGCTTCCCGTAACCTACTCTTCCGTTTCACCCGCCTGTATGCTTCCTCTCTCAGCAATGACACAGATGCTCCTGTGTCTACCAGAGCTTTCATCCCCTTACCCCCTATCTCTGCTCTACAGGATAGTTCCTTCTCTTGCGTCAGCGAAGAGAACACTTGGGCTTTCCTCTTCCTGGGCCCCCACCCTTGGGTCATCCCAGCCATAGGCGCCGGCAGCAATAAATCACCTTCATTATTCTTACGGGGGGAAGTTCTGCGCTTTTCGCACCTGGGCGGGCCCGGCTAGACCTCTCCCAGTCTCCCGCGGCTGTTCCTAAGGATACAGCTTCTCTTCAAGTGCCCTGGTCTCCTATAAAACCAGCACCTTCTTGCCGGACAGTTCGCCGCAAAGTGGCCCACCTGACCACATGTCCAACATTTTGCTCTTTTTCTCTTCAACTGGGCTAACCTCTCGTCACTCCCGGGGGGACCTGTCCTCTACCCAAGCGGCTCGCCCGACCACTGGTCCAAGCTATTATTTCCCTTCTTTTTAACTGGGCCACACTCCCTCTTTATTCCGGGGTGGACCGCTGGCTTTTCCCTGGTCTTGTCTCTTGGGCTCGGCCTTCTTTGTTAATATCGGTGGGGCGCCTTTTCTCAGCCCGCACCACTTGGCCAGGTGTCCTTTCCTTCCACACCTGGTGCACCTGTCCTGTTCGAAGTCTGGGGGCAAACCCCACTTCGTCGGACATTCCGCCGCTCTGTGGTCCTCGTGGCCATAGGTCCAGCAGACCAGCCCGTATCTACCCGGCGTGGGCTTATAAAATCCATGCCTGGTTGACCCTGCCTTTCTATTGGGGTCTTCTTCCCACACCTCAGGCTGATCTACTTCTAGCTTGACCCTCTGATTCCACGCGGGGGGGGTCTTCCGCCTTTCCCCCTTTTTCCGACCTCTCGATTTAGTATCTGGTTCCTTCCACACCTTTTTACCCTTTCCCATACGCCCTGGCTCTCCTTAGCCAGCTCTATTGCCGCCGATAGTCTCACCGGCCCCTCTTTCAGCACGTCGTGACGAACACGCTCGTCACTTAGGGCCTCCACATACAGGTCTGCTAACTGGGCCTGCATGACCGCATTGTATCTAACCACTTCTGAGAAGGCCAATGATGACAGCTTTCCCGCTCGGGGCCCCAATTCTCCAGGGGTTTCGTCTCGCAGCTGTGTCAGCTTTAAGAGGGCCCTCATGGCCTCTATGGCCGTGCCCTCGTCGGTGAATTCTTTGGTCAATAGTCCCTTTAATCTTTCTCAAGACAAGTGGGGTTGACTCTCCAAGAGCTCCTTCATAAACTCAGAGTCTTTTCCCTTTGTGGCTTCATATGCCAGATACAGGGTCTCCTGATCTGTGAGTTCATATATAATTCGGCTCTTCTCCAGGATTGCCAGCAAAATTTTGAAATCTTTCCCACTACCGTCAAATGCTGGGACCCTCGGTCTACCCAACAACTTTCTCAGGTCAGCTGACAACCCTTGTCTAACCCCCTCTTCATCCCCCACTGCTCTATCTGAATCATAGTCCGACATATTTAAAGAGAAAGACAATCTACGCAGCAACAATCGAGGTTGGGAAATCAAGCAAAGTGTCCTACCTTACAGACGATTCTATTCTCGTTCCTCTCGGTCCCGGGTCGTTTTGAGTCCTATTCGAAATTTCTCAGCAACAGCGGTCGATCCAGGATCCTGTCCTGCTGTCACGGTACTAATTGTGGCAGTGGCTGTTCCAGGGTCCTATCCTGGTCACAGCACCAGTTGTGACGTCGTCCCCTGGTCGCAGCGCCAACCGTGTCGTTGTATCCCAGACTACCACGGCACCAACGGTGACGTCCTACTTTGATTCCCAGTCTGCCTACCCACGTTGTGATTTGATCTAGGCAGAGGAAATCAATCAGTCATCGAGGCCGTACTGCAAACCGAGTCCAACGGGGGTGATACCACAAAAATACGCATAAAAGGCAATAAAATGAAAACTCAAAAGTTCAAAGTATCAAAGAAAAAGGTAACAAACTTTATGTCTAGTTGTTCGTTACATAGGACTGCATCTATCTCCCGACCCGTTCTATGGATTGTGACACGTCGTTTTCTGCTAGGCAAGTTTTAACACTTCAAGTCGTCTGCTCTCTAAGAAGTTGGTGTTTCGGTGGGTCTTTGGACGAAAGTCAAAAGAAAAATTTATTTCGGTGATCTGGATCTGAGTCACTCTTCAAAATAATTGTTCTTGGTTTGAAGAGATGGGTCGGATTTGTGCGTGGATCCTGGTCAGCTATCTGCGAGGCTTGCCTCAACCGGAGACTGACGCTGGGAACTGCTGGGACTCGACTCATTTCTGCTCGTTGTGGCTTCGTTTATATGGGAGCCGACCAAAACCGGGGTGAGTTTGTCGGCGCCGGGGGGTTCCTCGATAATTCTAAATACATATCCACCTCTCTGGTTAGGAATTTCCACCTTTTTCCATTTTTGGGAACCTTTCCTCACTCCCACCTTCTCATCATACTTCAGAGGGGCATGAACTGCCCTCCCACATCTTCGTGGCAACCTCTCTTACTCATCCTCCAGATGGGCGGCAACAGCCTCCCTCGTGCATCACGTGTTTACCACTCGACCAATGATGTCTTAGTCGGGCGTGGACGAATCTGCGGCTTTTTTTCAGGAAGAGAAAAAAATATCTTGCTTAAAAAAAAAATTATCTCTTCCCTTTTCTTCCCCTTAATGGTTTATCATTTCTCCAGCCGCGAACGGGAAAATATGACAATAGCGGTCATAACTCTTGTTCTACACGTGGTTTACGTCAGATATTTTATCGCTAATTATCAGAATGTGTGGTCTTCTCGACACGGTCTCAAAAAAAAACATCTCCAAAGCCCCAGTAGGTCTGTTGCCTCTAAGAAAGAAATAAAAACACATTCATTTTCTTTCGGCACAATTCCTGATGACAAAATTTTATTATCGCAGGCCAAGGATGCTCGTGGGTGTTTTTTTTAATTTTTCATATGTGTCCAAGTTCTTTTAGTTGTCTGTTTTTCGTCACTTAACGAAATAACATTTTCATTTGAATTTTCTTTTCTCTCTCTTTGGCCAGCCGGCCTGTAGTTGATAATAAGATGTCTTCCCGTACCAATAGTTTGTTTTCATATCTTTAGATAATACAGCCGATGCCAAAACATATCTGATTCTTTCCTTCTTTCCCTTTTTTTTACTCAGAATTTCCCTGTCATTGTAATGACACTCTTTCGCCATTTGTTACTTATCAAAATATCCCTTTATCCATTGTCTCTTAGCTGTGTGTGTGTTCTTGCTTATCACTCACGATTCGGTTCTTAGCCTCTCCTTTCCTTCTTTGCTTTCTTTTCCCTTTCTGCCTCGTTAAATGGTGCCACACGCCAACTATGCAGAACAGACCGTGTTCTATAGTCTTGGATGGCAGCTGGTCTACCGCAGAAAAAAATGGCAACCTGCTACGGGAAAAATACTACCTCGTCAGTCATTTATCGAAAGATACATGATCACCTAAGCGTTTATCACTCATGGAACAAAACTGACTGACCGTTATCGTTAAACTTCATAAGTCAAAAACGAAGGATTAGCGAACGTATGATTATGTAGATTTATGATTATGTGCCTCCAGAGATTATAAAAGTATTTTGATACACCCTGTATATATCGGATATATCTGGTTCATGGTATTATTCTACCAATTTCTCTGTAGGCGTCGACGACGATTATATTCGAAATTATTCTGAAGGCATTTGAGTAGAAATAATTGTGTCAGAATGCTTTTGGCTCTTGCATAGCATTTTTTTTAAATCCCCCTCCCTGCAAAAAAAAGTAACTCATTATTTTATAAGGAGGTATATATATATATATATATATATATATATATATATATATATATGAGAGAGAGAGAGAGATTTTTTTCTGTTACTTTTACAGGTACAAATATTTAAGTAAATACTCTCCTTATAACAGGTAGAATTAACTACATTTACTGGCCTGAATGTCCGAGAAAATATGCCCTCCAACAGGAATCGAACTTGTATCCTACACAGAACTGTTAATTTAACCTGACGTGTTATACCATTTAGCTACAGAAGAAGCGTCTGGTTATCAAAATCAAATTACTGTATTTAAACAACAAATTTCGCGTGATTTCTCTCGAACGATAATATCTGAACGTAAACAAATGGCAACATATATTATGAAATGGACCGACATTTATTTTAATATATCTTCTGTTTTTACGCAATTTTTGTACATACCAATATTAAAGTCAATACTCTGTTTTTAAACAACGAATTTTCCATGACTTAAAAATAACATACAAACAAAAAATATATTAAAATAATTGTCGGACTTAGTCCATTTCGTTTTTTTTAGTTAAGTTTAAAGAAAGCGTAGTGTTATCACGTAGTATCGGTTACATTTGTCATTTGTGTACATTTGTAGCTATTCTGCCTCTAAAGTTTAACGGGTGTAGCCGTGAGTTAACTGGGGAATGTTCCGTTTAACAATAGCAGGATATTCATATCGTAACCTAGTGTACATAGCAAAATATCGCCCTGTACATAAACCTTCTTTAAACTTAATAATTCAAACACGAAATATATTTACGGGTATATGTTTATATAGACTTGAATTGGTGTTAGAAACCGGACTCCTCTAAAGTTTGGAAAAGTATTCTTGATACACACTGTATAAAGGATTTTCATGGGTATATATATATATATATATATATATATATATATATATATATATATATATATAATGGAAACTCCTGTCGATGTTAACGTATGAAGAACAGTTTTTATATCTGTGTCCTACGTCACACTTCAGTCCCGCTAGTGACCTTCACACAAGTCCACATAATGTGTAACAGCGATGAACTGAGTAAGTAGCAAGAGGAACATATATATATATATATATATATATATATATATATATATATATATATATATATATATATATATCACTGCTCTGTTGTCTCGTCTACAGTCACTTTCTCACAGACGCGCCGTCGCCTCCCTCTGTCTGTTCAACAAATACGTCCATGGAAATTGCTCCGAGGAGCTGTATTCACTGGTTCCCAGACGTCATGAGTTCAAGCGCCATACGAGGCTGGCATCCCGCTCTCACCCCTTCACTGTCGAAACTCCTAAATGTAGCCGTCTCTTCTACTCCAATAGCTTCATGTCTCGCACCTCTCGCCTGTGGAACTCCCTTCCCTATTCCTGTTTCCCTGTGAGCTATAATCTCCAGCTATTTAAGTGTAATGTCAATCGACATCTCCAGTTGCCTTGATCTATCCACTACCCTCATCTTTTCTTCTATCACTCCTATCTGATCTTGCTCTAAATTTTCTGTAACCTCTTGCGTCCTAGTGGCTCCCGCCTTGCTTGGGGTGAAATGCTAAAAAAAAATATATATATATATACACTAGCTTAAAAGTCGCACTATCGGGCGGCCTTCACCACAATAGGTAGGGAGGAGTAGAGACGATAACAATAACAATAATATTAGTACCAATAAACTTGACCAGAGCTCAAAATTGATCCCTACACTTAAGTACTGAACTGATATTATGCTTACCTTTTAAAAGCTCAACGGTGATGCTTCTGTCGCCAGTTAATTTAAAGACATTTTGATGTATATAAGTCCTTACTTTCAGGATAAAAAATTATTTTCATCCCACCACTCCCAAAAAAAAAATCTGTTATCGTACAAAACAATTCGTCGCAAAAATCACCTAAAACAATGGCTGAAAACAATCGCAGTGATGAAAACTTGGGAATCAAAAATTTTAGGATTGCGGGTTCGAATCCGACCCGGAATGTTTTTGTTTTTTCTTTTAATTTACGCATGGACTCAACCTGATTCAACATGGTGTGATATGATGGACTACGGCCTCTAAGAGTAAAGTTGTAAAAGTGTGACACACTGACATTGGCATTATATATATATATATATATATATATATATATATATAAAATAATTTGAACATTGACCTTTCTGCTACCACGGTTTCTACATACATGGCATCATTAGGCAGTACAATCAGATATTCCATTTCAAAACTCCTTTATATATGCAACATAGTGTTAGAGGGGAGAGAGAAAGAAGTAAAGTGGGGGGAAGATAACAATAGGTTATACAAATGCTCCTACGCAGGATCGTAACTCGCTAGTAAAGATTTCCTTGCGTGCTTGCAAGCCGTCATCATTTCCGATCTTTCATTTAGTAGCTTGTGCTGCTCTGGGTGCGGCATAATTGCTAATTTCTCCTTTTCTCATAGTTCGCACATCTTATTTCCGATATTGAAAAGTTGAATTTTTCTCAATATATCCAATTTTACCTTGGGTCATTTAGTATTTTTTTTTCTTTTACAGATTATATATAACCAGGCAGTTCTGTGCTGTTTGTATATCTTGCTACCTTGAATAAAGATCTATAGTTATAAAACCTCTTTTCAAAACCTTCCTTCTGAGAAACCAAGTTATACGTTTTCTTCGGCTTTTTCCAGGCTCTAGATTAGCTTTATATACAACACTCTTTATTTGACAGTTGTTGTTTAGTAGGCAATTAGCAACATCCCTGCAATTGCTTTTCTTCTTACATCTTACTCCCTATATATATGTTTTAAAATATATTCCCCATTAATTATTTTTCCATCTTACTCGTACAACCTTAACAAATTTTGACAGTGTTTTTATTGAAACTATTATCTAACATGGAAATTTTACGGAAATGTTTAGTCAAGAATTCTAAGATTTTTACCAAATTTGATCTTCAGCTCTAAATTAGTGAGAGTTAAATCAAATTATTTTCTTTCTGATGCACACAACTTAGCTTCATGCTCTTCTGCGTGCAAAGCACTAACGTAACCTGTTTTTTTTTGCGTGGATATTCTTCAAACATTATTATATTCAAGGAATTCCTGGAATAACTCTACGAGATTCCTCAGGGTAGGTGATTTATTGTGGGTGGACCCAATATTCATATAGATAAACCGACTATTCGGTTTCATGTACGGGGAGACACTTTCATTCATCAAATTCAATTTAGTATCGAAATATTGTACCATTGTTACTTCTCTCCAGCTTGATCTCAAAATAATGTTCTTTGAACAGCTTAAATAAATTTTGTCTTATCTTATCTCTCTCTCTCTCTTTCTCTCTCTCTCTTTGCTTATCCCCAATCAACCCATCATCTTCATATAGGCCATGATCGTTAATGTGCACAATTTTATTCACTTCCACTTCTCAGAACGTCTGCGCCGTTAAACTATCATTGAGGAGCGTCAAATATACTATTATTCGTGATTTTAAGCCATATATTGTTGTTATAGAAAAGTATAGATGTCTGGCACTGTTTGATTATATCTATCTGCTCATGTTTCACATCTACAATCTCTTTGGTAAATGCCAGTGCTTTATCAAGCCACTGTTTTTATATAAAGAACAAAAATCGTTTATATCATATTCTACAAACTGCTTACTTTATCTTTATTTCGTTGAACACAGATATACAAACCTATGTATCCCTCCACTGGTTTACTAGGGTAGCTACCTGTAATATATCGTAGATTTCTTAGATCCTTTTACTAATCTTACCTAATTCTGTCTTTGTTGGTTTGATTAGTAGAAACGATGGATTATTGTAATTTTTTTCAAAGAAATTTAGACAATCTAAAAAATAAGAAGAGATGAAGATAAACAAACATTATGTAACTGCAGAAATCCTAATAACTGTTCTCTAAAAAATAAATATCGCACAGAATCATTAATATACGAATGCAATAGCTCATCTATTGAGGATCCCGACAACGTAAAAGTCTACATTGGATGTACAAAACATGAGTTCAAGAAAAGATTCAATCAACATCAAAGTTCATTTAGGATAAATAAATACCGAAATCTGACGTCCCTATCGGAATATTTCTGGCACTTAAAAGAAACCAATAAAACACTTTCAGTAAAATGGAAATTAATAAGAAAAGCTAGAATATGTAGGTCATCAAATGACCCATGTCCTTTGTGCAGACATGAGAAACTATATATTACTAGATTCATAAATAAAAAAAATTACTGAATCAAAGAAATGAAGCTATTCTTTGCCGACATTGTCAAAAATTTTACTTAAGTAATATTTAATAAAAAAAAGAGAACTCTAATATACATACCTATATCTGATATTTAATAATAATTTTTTAAATAATTTAAGTAATTATATTACGTTTATTTGTTTTAAAATGAAATATAGTTTATTAGTAATTAAAAGTTAAAAAATAATATTCTAAAACTGTAGTTCAATACAACATATTCTAATCCAAACACCCCTTTTAGAAAGAATCTTTATGCATACAAGAATAAATCAACGGATAAAAATACCGGAAAGCTTTTTTTCGTTTAAAAACACAGACGACATGCGTTGAACGGATGTCATAATTCGTTGATAAATGCACCCCTACCCTGCCTAGACATAAACTCTTTTCGAAAGTAACTAAAATTTGATACAATAGTTCTTAATAAAAATGAATACGCTAAGGTCCCAGTATAAATGATTGGATTTCTCTGTATCATTGGAAAGAAATTGTATGTGCTTTTAAAAATCAGGAAATTCCAAAATTAGCTTGAAAAAGAAATATAACTAATGTTTTTAATTCAATTAAATAATTGAATTTGAAGTTGTTAGTTTCTGTTTTTTAATCATGGTAATTCCTGTGTAGCGAAGGTAGCATTTATTTTAATCAGTTTATATATATATATATATATAATATATATATATATATATAATTTCTCTCTCTCTCTCTCTCTCTCTCTATATATATATATATATATATATATATATATACATATATATATATATATATATGTATTATATTCTGTAACACTCCCTCTTGAGTAACATCTTGCGTCTTAGCGGCTTTATTGACTTGCTTGGAGTGAAATGATTAAAAAAAGAAAGATTTGAAGCACTAAAAAGCACAAATATTTCGTTAGAAACAAAGAAACGAATGCTTAATCTATCGCTCTGTCTCCCTCCCTCTCTCTCTCTCTCTCTCTCTCTCTCTCTCTCTCTCTATATATATATATATATATATATATATATATATATATATATATATATATAATTTCTATATATACATATATACTATATATTCGCGGTAATTATTGGAAAGTGCTCAATATCAGTGATAGAAATAACATATTTCGTTGTATGGATATGAGTTTGTAACCCTGGGTTTCACGATTTGGGGCTCATCAGACAAACTGATTTTTTTTTTTAAATTTAATCTATTTATGTTAATTTGTGTTTGATTACGTTTGGTGTGTGGGGAATTCTCCTCTGTCCATTTTGGGATTGTATTCATACGCACACAGACATACATATACATACAGGTGTACGCATTATAGTTCACACAAACACTCACATATAAATAATGCGAAACCAGGCACAGACATATATCCATGTGTTTGAGCACATATACATACGCAATTGCAATCTTATTTCATTGTTGAGATCGCTTGTAGCGAAATTGTTTCAACAAGGATAAGGCAGGGGTGTTCGTGGCTATTTTCTAGATTGGCCGTCTGTGTCCCTCAAACAGAAATAACATTTTTTTTGCACACACATACACGCATGTATACGTATAGATATATTTCTACCCGTCTGCCACATTGCTTAAACTAGGTTCTGTATGGCGCTGATGAGGGTTTTATTTTTAATGCTGATTGCTTGTGTATTGTAGACGATTGTAATTATATTGATAGCGCTAATAATGGATATTCTAATTGGTAATAAGAGTTATTGGAGTGTTAACGGTAAATTTAGTTCTAATGTTGATGGGTAAGTAAAGTATAAACGTAAAAATTGTGACAATGGCAATGATAATCATAGTAATAGATATAGCCTAAAAATGACAGAGGAAATAGTAAAAATAAAATAATAATTAAATAATGAAAACAATGACAATAGTACAAAGCAGTACTAATGGGGTTAGGGGCGATATTAAGTGGTAATAGTAGTAGTAGTAATGAAGAATAAAAAATAACAGTAGTAAGAAATAATAAAAGTAATAATAGTAATAAAATGATAATAATAAATAATGATAATAGAAAATAATAATAAAAATAATAATACATAGACAATGCTAAAAATCAGTACTAATCTTGTTGAGGAGGATATGAAATAATAATAATAATAATAATAATAATAATAATAATAATAATAGTTATTTGTTGCTATGTGCATAAGGTGGTAACGACAATATTGGTAACTGAGGCAGTGGTAGTCGTTGTAAAATGATATTGAAGTGTTAGCTGTTTATCCCCCTGCGTCCGTAGAGGTGATGGCGGTGTATGTAACAGTGCTGGTTACTTTATTGATCTATGTTAAACGGTATGGGGGTGGTGTTTTTTTTTTGTTTTGTTTTGTTTTTTGATTTTTTTTTTTTTTTTTTTTTTTTTATCTTGGTTGTGATGAGGTTGGTTGTAGCTATTATCCGTTTGGTATGAACTCTGATATAAGATATTTATTTTCGTTTCTGCATTTTGAAATAATTTCTTATCCTTGATTTAGTAATGATTTCATATCCTCCCCAGACACAAACTACCATAAATAGATTCATTTTCTAAAAATAAATCAGTTCGTCTGATTATCGCAAAAGCGTGAAATCCAGGTTTACAAACTCATGTCCATACAACGGAATATATATATATATATATATATATATATATATATATATATATATATATATATATATGCAGTTATGAAATTTTGTGCGATAATCTTAAGTCGCATTTAAGATCCGCTAGTGATTTACAAAGGAGGCCACATATGGAGAAAGAGTGAGGATTGTGAGATGAGATCACTGTTAGATTGGCTGACCTTTTAGCTTTTGCTCTCGCTTCTTGAAGATGATTCAGTCAATCAGATTGAAAACTGCTGAGTCCACTAAAATACGTTGATCTCCATTCTACCCGCTCCAAGGCTAAGCGCTCAAGGGTGTTATGTGGTATATTGACAGCTGACAAGTTGCTTCTCAGTTTGTCTTTGTAGCTTAGCCATGGGCGTCCTACATTCCTTTAGCCCTGATCTAACTGGCTGTACATTAGGATCTTGGGTATCCTGTCATCAGACTTTCTCAAGATGTGACTAGTCCACCGTAACTGATACTGTATGAGAAAGTCTCGAATCCTCCAATATTACACCTGATAAACAGGTCTACGTCAGATGTCCTATCTTGAAGGTTAGCTCCACAGATTGTACGCAGACAGCTTTTATGGAAAACATCCAGCTGGCGTATATTCTACCTGTATGGAATCCACAACTCTTAGTCGTACAAAAGGATGGCAAGTACAACAGCTCTGTAAACCCGAATTTTCGTATCCAGTCGAATACACCGCTCATTCCACAAGCGATGACGAAGTTTGCCAAAAGCAATGGTAGCCTTAGCAATCTAACTAACCTGTCAGATCCTCATACTTTGAAACCGACGGGAGAGTCCATTATTATATATATATGCAAAAATATAGAAAAATAGGAAAGAACACGCTCGTTCCGAAGTTCTTTAGTATTTAAAACAGTGCTCAATACAAAAAGTAAATGATAATTATTTAAAAAAAATATGATCCCTTCACTACATAAGAGTTCTCATGCTTCAAAATCAAGACCCCAAAACTTCAATATAATTATTAAAATTAAATTGAAGTTTTGGGAATTTCGCTTGAAGATCAAACAGAACTTGATACTTTAATTCAATTTGATTTTAATAATTATATTGAACTTTTTGGCTCTTGTTTTTTGAAACATGAGAACGCTTATGTAGCGAAGGAATCATATTTTTTTTAAATAATTGTTGTGGTTAAATATATTTCTTTTGAACAGGAGTAGAGGTTTATCCCTTGTTTCGTGATTAGAATTGGGTCTTCGGTTGCTTCAAAATTCAGCTTCAACCCTGTACTTCTAAAGTCTCCTCCTAAACTCTTAAATTTATACTAATATTTCCGGTTTCTTATAAAAAATTTTCATTGTCTTTATTTATATATAATTGATGAGAATTGATTAATACATCCATTATATATATATATATATATAAAGAGAGAGGGGATTTCTATTCCATTCATAATGAGGTCTCTCTCTATCTTGTATTTACATTTTCAAATACGATTTATAGGTTTTGGAATAGGTAGGCTTATGATTCAGCTAGACGATATAATATCCATAAGGCTATTGACATTATTCCGTTCACATTTCCAATCGTCTTTCTTCTTCCCGTTCCAGCCTTCATTAATTAAGCTGAGATTGAAGCGACAAAAGAGACGATGAAGTAGAAAGAGGAAATAAATATTTCCCTGACCTCCAACTTCTTGCCAATGGCTAATCAGTTTGTCTACTTTTAAATGTCATCCTTTGAAAAGCCTGGCTTTTAGTTGAGACTAAGCATAGAATTCTGTCATGCCGGGGAAGCGCTATTACGATAGCATCGATGAAACTTTTTTCTGTTATTGTTTTAAACATATCACCCCAAGCAAGCCGTTCTGCGTATGACGATAAACTACATCCGCGTCCTGGATAAGACGATAAACTACGTCCAGCAGTAAGGCCTCTGATCAGGAGGTTTTAAGGAACGTGGAACCACCTATTCATTGCTGGTGTTCCCAGGTGCACCTTGAACCGGGGTGGTAGCACCTGTTAGGGCACCAGCTATGGGAAAAAAGTTAACTCCCAAACTGGGGTAAAAACACTATGAAAGTGTAAAAATAGGTTTTAATACCACAAATATTTTGTTAAAAATATTATTACCAGCAATAATTTTCTGAAGAAAAAAACTATTACCAACAATACCTTTTGGAAAAAAAATATTACCAGCAATACATTTTTTGGAAAAAAATATTACCGGCTATATATTTTTGGGAAAAAAATATTACCGGCTATATATTTTTGGGAAAAAAATATTACCGGCTATATATTTTTGGGAAAAAAATATTACCGGCTATATATTTTTGAGCAAAAAATATTACCGGCTATATATTTTTGGGAAAAAAATATTACCGGCTATATATTTTTGAGGAAAAAATATTACCGGCTATATATTTTTGAGGAAAAAATATTACCGGCTATATATTTTTGGGAAAAAAATATTACCGGCTATATATTTTTGGGAAAAAAATATTACCGGCTATATATTTTTGAGCAAAAAATATTACCGGCTATATATTTTTGGGAAAAAAATTTTACCGGCTATATATTTTTGAGGAAAAAATATTACCGGCTATATATTTTTGGTAAAAAAATATTACCGGCTATATATTTTTGAGGAAAAAATATTACCGGCTATATATTTTTGAGGAAAAAATATTACCAGCAATAAATTTTTGAAGGAAAGTTATTACCAGAAATAGATTTCTGAGAAAACAAAATATTATCAGCAATAAAAATGTTGTCGGCATTAAATAACCCATTGAGCTTGATATGCCGTAAAATAAAACCAATCCAAATCGATCACCCCAAGCAAGGCGATATTGCCACTACAACTCACGGGTTTACAGGAAGTGAAAGAGAAGGCTGAGAATAGAGAGGATTGAGGAAAGGACAAAAAAACAGGGTTCAAGAAGAAGGAAAATCACAGTTGACGTTGTACTTTATTTTTTTTAAGATTGGAGTCATCGGCGGTGGGGGATAAATTGGCTATAGTTATAATGTAATTGGTAGAACTGTCCAACAAACAGAATTGACAAAGTTTGCAATAAACAAAGACAAGATTGATTGATCGATTAACAGCATATCAACTATTTACGGGTCATTTAATGCCCAGTTTAATTTTCTTGTATGTTTCGAACAGTCGAATAGATTGAACGCTGGGTTAACTGACACACACTCACTAGTCATGTGATACTCTTCTGTTATATTTACTGTTTAATATATGATATATCTGGTTTTGTTGTTTCTTAGCCATTTACTTGGTCACGACATCTTGGCGACGAGGATGAGATAAGATGTTTCGACAAAGTAGATGCTTCAGAAATAACAAAACCGGTGTTGTAGATATATATTAAACAGTAAGTACAACAGAAGAGTATTAACACGAGTAGTGAGTGTGTGTCGGTTGACCCACCGTTCAGTCTATTCCACTGTTATATTTAACAGTAACACAAGGGATGGATGTGGTACAAGGCCGAGTTTACCGTAGGCTCGGCCAAAAATATTCCCTTAGGACCATAAACGCATAAACAGGTTCAGGGGCTGTCTACCCCACCAGACGAAAATTTGCCCTGCAGCAAAGCCTTGTCCAGGTTCCACTCTTCTGCGGCAAAGAGTTCGACAGATGAAAAATCTATGCGACTGTTAATATTTAACAGCCCCCACCCTAGGAAGGATGTATGTGGTACAAGGCCGAGTTTACCGTGGGTTCTCCGAACCCGTAGGCTCGGCCAAAAATATTCCCTTTGAAACTGCCTAAACGGGTTCAGGGCCTGTCTACCTTCCCGAACGAAACTTTGGCCTGGGGCAAAGCCTCGTCCGAGTTCCTCTCTGCCGAGGCAGAGAGTTTGACAGTTGAACAATCTATGCGACTATTCCCTTAAGGCCTTCTGTCTTACTAATCTTATAGTAGGCGGAAGAGTCCAACATAGACTCTTTAGAGGGAGGACACCACAATAGATAGATAGATAGATAGATAGATAGATAGATAGATAGATAAAGCGGGAGATATGAGTGTCTAATTACTTCAAAGTGATCGTTTTTCAGCAACATTCCAAGTTTAAAGCGCACATGTGCGTTGAAAACGAACATTCTAATTACAAGCCTCGAACTCCCTTCCCTGTCTCTCTGATGAATATCTTCTTTTTTTTCTTTTTTTTAGTTAGACGTTTACCTTGAACAAGTCCCAAGAACCACTCGTGATACAGTGTTTCGGCGTTACATACAGTTTATGGGTATATGTGTGGACGATAACTGTTAACCCTAGATTCGAATACGTTAAGATCGTCGTGTTTGGTGAACCATTCCCATGGGAGTCGGTTTGACAAAGCAGGGTTTCATGGAACGAAGACTGCTCGAGTAGAAGTTAGGTCTCACCAATGGAATAGCAGTTTATTTAATGTCAAAAAATACTTTCAGATTGTGAAAAGTTTTTCAAGAGTTTTTTTTTTTTTTTATTTCAGTGCGGTACACCCTGTACAAGGTCCGGGAGCCACTCAAAGTAGAGGATTGCAGATTAAGAGGCAAAATTTTCTTTTTCATACCACCAGTTCCGATACTTTTTGATCATACTTCGTATGTGATATTTAAATTTTGTCTTTTTTTCATTTTGAATATAATTGACTTTTAATTCGCGAATATCTATTTCTACACGAGAGGTTTATTTGGAGCTAAGATCACATTGACTTTATTTATATCTATTCCAGCTACTAGCTTGACCAAAATTTGGTTAATATATGTGACTCCAGGACAGATTATGTTTGCATACAAAGACCTCAGTCTACTGGTAGAATTGAACAATCGCCTACAGTCATTTATCTGTGAAACATTGTGTAAACACTAACAGTTGAATCGATAAAACTTAATGATTTTATTTTAGAACCTGTCGACACAATACTGAATTTTTATTTCAACGCTTCTTTAGCTTGAAATCCTCCCATACTAATAATAATATTTCAACATCCACGTTTTCTATATATACTAACCATAACATACATTGGCACAAGGCCCTAACTACGAGCACCCGATAATGATAAAACGCACAACTCATTTGCAAGGAAAGTTGATCATTAACCATAATCGTATTTCTCGAAAGTTTTTTTTTTTTTTTTATTTATTAAAAGGTGATTATTTTGTTGGTTGATTTGTTTAACATGTTAAACTTTGTTAGGTTATTTAATGCCAAATTACATTGTGGGGGAAACAAATATTCGTACACCTAGAAAATTTTAATTTATTTCCAACTAATGAATAAACGTATGTTTATTCATCAGTTGGAAATAAATTAAAATTTTCTCGGTGTACGAATATTTGTTTCCCCCACAATATATTCGCCCCATATGATTAACTGTACACAGTTGCATAATAACTAAATATGCATAGAAAAGAGAAAAAAAATTATTTAATAGAAATAAACCCCATTTATCCATTTTAATGGGTGAAAAAAATATTCATACAATGCAAATTTCAGATTTTAAAACATTTAAATTGCTTTAATACTCTACATTATTCAAGTGAGGTATTCTAGAATGTTCCAATAATGTTATAGTTATTTCTAGACTAAAAATTCCAGCAGACATTCTGTAATTCATATTCATCATGGCAAGAGGTAAAGTACTGACAGATTCCCAAAAAGCTCTGGAAAGAAGGTAAAATCTCTATTGTGAGACCGGAACTACCTACACAATAGATTCTTCCAGGTCTATATTAAGTATGCGACACAACACTCTAGACAGAGAGACAGTGAGACAGAGATCTCGACGTCTGTCGAACTCTCTGCATTAGCAGAGGGGAACCTGGACGAGGCTTTGCCGAAGGGCAAGGTTTCGTCCGGAGAGGTTGACAGGGCCTGAACCCGTCTAGGCGGATTCAGAAAGGCCATATTTTTGGCCGAGCCTACGGGCTCGGGGATACCCACATTAAAACGGTCTTGTGCCACATTCGATCCTCGTGGGTGGATTGATAAATACAGAGACAGAGAGACAGAGAGACAGACTCTCGGCGACTGTCGAACTCTCTGCATTAGCAGAGGGGAACCCGGACGAGGCTTTGCCGAAGGGCAAGGTTTCGTCCGGAGAGGTTGACAGGGCCTGAACCCGTCTAGGCGGATTCAGAAAGGCCATATTTTTGGCCGAGCCTACGGGCTCGGGGATACCCACATTAAAACGGTCTTGTGCCACATTCGATCCTCGTGGGTGGATTGATAAATACTGAGACAGAGAGACAGAGACAGTGAGAGTCGCGTACGACTACCAGTATTGGACACTAACATATAATAAGCTCCGCTTACGCTATCTCTGTAACCTGTTGTTAATATATCTTTCTTACATCTAATCCGTGTTCCGTGTTTTCCTTCTGTGGTCCCGACTTTGGCACCCACATCAATCTCAAGCAATATGAATATTCCATATACTGCCATTATTTCATTCATTCCAATGTATAAAAAACTCAAAACTGTTGAAAACCAAAGAAGTACAGGTATTCCACGGAAGAGTTCTTCACGATCTCCAAGGAAATTAATGAGATAAAATAAGCAAAATGCACTGGTAGCTCGTCAAAAGTTGCAGGATGATTTGCTTTCATCAGGACAATGCGCAATGAAATTCATAGGAACAATCTAATGTCACGCTTCTCTCGGAAAACTTTATTGTTATTGAAAAGACACAGAAGACACAGGAATGCCAGGTTGAAATTCGTTCGCGAACATACTGAAAAATCGTATTGGGAAAGATCATTATGGATAGACGAAACCAAAATTGAATTGTTTTCAGTATGAATGGTATTATAGAAACGCTAACCAGCTCGTGATGAGATCTGTGTTGACTGTGACATGCAACACTTTGGAAGTCGGTGAGATGTTTGAATATCTGCCAAAATGATTATATGTTACCAGTACTTTTCCTTTAAATATCTTTAAAAATATTTCTAACCATTTTTTTTTTGCAGGTGCCTTCTTGATCCCTTACATCATAATGTTGGCTATTGTCGGATTACCTCTTTTTTATCTGGAGTTGGCGTTCGGGCAATTTGCCAGCCTCGGTCCCATTAGCATTTGGAGGATTAATCCTCTTTTCAAAGGTAAGATTATGGTTCCTTAGCATTTTCATTTTATAACGTGTTGACATTTTATGAGGGTCCGGGGGAGTAATTGGTTTTCGGCTGAAATCGTACAGTCGAGTTCGAATTATAGTCGAAATTATTATATTCACTTGCGCACAAATATCTTTTGGGAAAGTTATAAACCCATCTATTCTCCCCCCCACCACCACAGCTATGAGTAAGTAGCACATCAGACTTGGTTATATAGCCTTGGGTGGTTACCGGTCTAGGAGAAGGAAATTCCAACTAGCCTAGAAAGTGTTGGGTTTCGTCAGGCTATCTTGCCCAAGACACACCACTTCTACTGGTAATGTGATGTCCCTACCACTCAAGAGATTTATGGGTTTCGTGAACGTGATTTCGAATTGTTAAACAAAAAAGACAATTTAATGTTTAATTAATGTTTAATTTTCAAGTCTAATTGGTATCGACATTAAAACTTCCAAGTAGGCATGTGTATTTCCTAACGAGTTAATTGTTTCTTGATTTTCATTACTGTTTCCCATGGCTTAATTGGAAGGTCACATTTCGATTAAGAAAATAACTTTTTAAATTTCCTTTTATAAATGCTCACCATTTTTGTAATCATATCACTCCACGCAAGGCAATAAAGTCACAAGTTGTTACTGAGTGTGAAACAATACGAAAACAGTGAAAGTTTATTAAGGCATGGGAGCAATCAAGGAAGAGTAAGCAGGAGGACAGTAGATAGTGATTGATATTGCATTTAAATTTTTGAAGAGCAATGTTGATTGGTAAACATGGAGCTGGAAAAGAGTCCCACACGCGAATCGTGCGAGAAAAGAAACTGTTAGCATAAAATTTACTATTACATCTAGCCAACACAATTCTGAATTGACGAGACCTCGCCGCCAATCTAGTACTGCGCTTAAATTCATGAAGTCTAGATACCATGTTGAAGAGTTCATCTGAACAATTACCATGAAAGTATTTATAGAAAAGACATAGAAAAGATACATTACCGCGGCGGGAAAGTGACTGAAGACGAGACGCCTTGTTAGTCAAATAATTTTGCTGATTCTTTTTTGGTAACTAAATATACAGTAGGAGCAAGAGACCATATGTAGCAGCAATATTAAAAGCATGGACTGAGGGTACATATAGATAAGTTAGCTTTATCACGACACAGTGAACCATTCGTATTAGTAGCAGACCTAGCAATAGATTCAGTATAGTCTTTCCACTTCATGTCAGCTTTGAATGTTAATCCGAGAAGATGCAACGAGTCACTCCCCTAGAGATTAATATCAGCCATGTTGACTGGAGGTAGGAAGTGGTCTTTCAGGTGATTGATAGAGAAAGGTTTCATTTTGGAGATGGTAAAATTGACAAGCCCTTCATTGATTCAGTTAACAACAGACTGTAGGTTGTCACCTTATTGAACTGATCAGACATAATATTGAGACGGGAGTAAATGGTTGTGTCGTCAGCAAAGATAACAAGTTGAGAACTGATGTCCTCAGGAAAGCCACTGATGAAAATTAAGTACAGAAGTTCCAAGGATTATGCCGGGGGACACCTGCATTAGTACTATTGTAACCTAGGGAAGCTTACTGAATAGAATAATCACACGAATGTTGGTAATTAACGATAATACTTAGGACACGAAGAACACATATAGCGGCGCGTCGAAGAAGTAGTTAACTGTTAGAAGTGAGTCAAGTGAATTCCACAATTAATCTCCAACTGCAGGATATCTACCAACTGCCCTACGCGGTCAGATGTAGTACAAGGTCGAATTTAATGTGGGGTATCCGGTCCCGTAGGCTCGGATAAAATTTCCGGAATACCTCGTATAAAACGGGGTCGGGTAGCTGTCTCCCGAGACGAGATTCTGCCCTTCAACATAGTTTCGTCTTACGATCCTCTCTGACGAGAGGCAGAGAGTTTGACTAGCACAGTTGGAAACAAATCTCCAACTGCAGGATATCTACCAATCGCCCCCGCAGTTAGATGTGGCACAAGGGTGAATTTAATGTGAAGTATCCGAGCCCATAGGCTGAGCCAAAAATTTCCCGTAGACCCCGTATTAAACAGGGTCGCGTAACTGTTTCCCGAGACGAGATTCTGCCCTTCGACATAGGCTCGTCTGGGGATTCTTTCCGCCCTGGGGCAGAGAGTTTGACCAGCACAGCTGGAGACGAATCAACTGCAGGCTAACATGAAGTATTTTACTGCTGCATTTATATGAATGAGGATATACCCATTATCGTCCGTATGAAAACCGGAGAAAAGGATCTGCAGACCAACATACAGTATTTACTACTGTATTTATGTGAATGGGGGAAATACTCATTATCGTCCATAGGAATGCTACAACAAGTACAAAAATATCTAGAAGAGTTGCAATTCAGGACAACTTTTATTTCGCAATTTGATAAGAAGAACTGTGTCATTTTTAAAAAAGGAACACCATAACATTTCAACTTATAAAAAAGACCGTTGCGACAAACCCTTTCAAAAGCTTCCGAGAAATCTAATGTAACAATCCAAATTTCACCATTCTAATGTAAAGTTTAATAGACTCTTTCAGCAATAACGGTTAGTACTTCAGCAGTTTATCTAGAGAAGCGAAAGTCATATTGCTTGCCTGTAAGAAGGGCCTCCGATGTGAGATGCTTAATCAATTCAGATTTGATTACGACCTCTAGTAGTTAGTAAAAGGCTAATAGATCGATAGTTCGAAGTGTCAGATGGCTCACCTGGGTTCTTTATAAATGGACCAACATACCAGAGAATATTTGATCTTTGAATCTTAAAGGCGAAGCAACACATCGCATCATTTTCATGCGTACAAATTACAGATATAGACTTTAAAATGTCCCAACGAGAGTTGTGCATTTAATTAGATAAACGGCCACATATCTTTTATCTTTATTCGTGTTAGACGTTTCGCAGACGATATTGACTTGATGGCGGACAGTAACTTTGAGCTGCAAGTCAGTTATGTGCCATACGTGATATACACATAAGTGATCATTTACCTTTCGGAACATGACTGGCGCAGCAGATTTTTCACGCAGTAGGTTGCCATTTCTTTCTGCGGTAGACTAGTTGTAATGCAAGGCTATAGAATCCGGTCTGTTCTGCTATTTAACCATAAAATTTGTTGCAGGACGAAGAAGAGGGTTCATACCTTTCCCAAGGGTATTATTAGGTTGGTGCAAAAATAATGTCGTTTTCTCACATAGTAACATATGTGAGAAAACGACATTATTTTTTGCACCAACCTAATAGCATGTAAGTGAATTAAATGGATTTGACTGAAATACGAACGTCGGCTCTCCGATTCCTTAATTCGTTTTAGCTTCCTGCCAGACCATAATGCTAAAACTTAGAAAAAGACTTTGCCTCTGGGGAATAAACATCACTGAACGTTCGTCTCAATATATTTTCCTACTAAAGTATATGCGAGACGTTTGGAAAAATCGTTCTATTTTGAGCGAAAGTTATACATAGCACATACATGTGGTATGTACAGAGAACACCATAGATAATGCTGGAATCGACTTTCCACTTAGTGTTTTTCATAGTATCCATATTTCAGAACCACGTGATCGGCCCAGCAAGACCGTGTGACATTAATGCTTCTGTTTATATAACACTGTCAACTCAAAAACATATGAAAATAAGCTTTATGTAAAAGGGACATTTTTGTGAAAAATATTTGGCAAAATATGAGTTAAAAACTCCATCGCATAATAAATTACTCAAGAATAGATATGTAATTTCTATTTTACCCTAATCAAGGCAATAAATAAGTATTGAGACTCAAGAGGTTACTAAGTGTGAAAGAATAGGGGCCTATCTCCCAAACGAGGCTCAGTCTTTCGGCATAGCTTCGTCTGGGTTCCTCTCCGATGGGAGGCAGAGAGTTCGACAAGAGAGAAAAAGGAAGAGAAAGCCTCCCCCACGAAAAGTAGCCGGGTTATATGCCAAGGGTGTATAATAACAACACTAGGGCTTCCTAAGTACTTAAAAACTAAAGAAAATAAATCCCGAGCTGTTATGAAATATAAAAGGTTTTATAAAATGTTTTCTAATAATATGTAGATTATGTTAGAAATAATCAAGCAACTCAAGAGAAATTAAGGCCATTATAAATCTAAATAGACTTGTTCTATCACAACGAAGACAAAGGGCAAGGTCATGAAGACATATAGCGTCTTCCCATGATCACGTGAACGGTAGAGCGAAAGAGCTACGATAATAGCTACACATAGTTTTTGCCTTACTAGTTGAACCCCTGATAAGGATTTCAGAAAGAGAAGGAAAGTATTTAGGAAATAAAAGTGATCTTCACTGTAACAGTGCAATTCCTGACTTATTTAATTACAACATACGGAAAAATATTCGTGAATATGAAAGGATTATGATAAAAATAAGCAGATATAATATTTTAAATTTATTCAATCAGACATGCCTAAAGATGAACATATATATATATATATATATATATATATATATATATTGGTGCAAAAATAATGACGTAATAATGTCATTTTTTGACGTTAGAAAATACGTCAAAAAACGACATCATTACGTCATTATTTTTGCACCAACCTAATATATATATATATATATATATTATTGGTAATCTCTATGGTATTTCCAAGAGGATATAGATCCGTTGAGAGGTCTATGTCAAAAGACAGAGCAGAGCGGATGTTAATACAACTGAGATGACACACCGTTTCCTTTCTACACTTCCTACGCGATGACAACTTAGTAACTTTCTTTTCCCTACTCTCTAGATGAAATCACTTTTTTTAATTTTTAAACCTAGAGTAATTTTTTTACATTTTCAATTGGATTATATGTCTGAAGAATTGAAGACGTGTTTTATCAACTACAATGAAATAAAATATTATTATTATTATTTTTATTTTCTTTGATTTCTGGTGTTTACACATTTCTTTCCGGGTCGCGCCCAGGGACCTAAGGTTAGAAATGGCACCAGGACACTTTCCACCGACAAAAAAAAAAAAATTACATAGATAAAGCCCTTCGTAAAGTGTGGGCTGTATTTGTCAGAACAATTTTTTGTATCTCCTTGAGGCATGGACTTCCAGGAATCCCTTCAATTAGTCTACTGCAATATTTTCCAACCAGTTCTAGGGCTCCCAACTACAACAAGGATTGTTGATGTTCCCATATGCCACATTTTTGAGATTTCTATTTCAAGGTCCTTATTATTATTATTATTATTATTATTATTATTATTATTATTATTATTATTATTATCAAATGTATGTTTACATTTTTGTGTATGAGTGTAAACTGGGTATTAACTAGCTCAATTAATTTATCTACTTGTATGAATGTCTTGGTTATATAGATTTTTCATGTGAACACTGTATCAAACATGATGATATGTACACTATTTACATTATTCGGACTATTGTCCTCATCTTTTTCGCCATATTTATTACAACATTTCGACCGTTGTACGCTCCGGCCTTCTTCAGGTGGTTGGAATGTCGAACTGAACCCTTTATTTCGCTCACTGGGGTAGGCTGTTCTAGTTCCACGTCCTATATTTAATGGGTGTGAGTTGTCAGTTATCTCCTGTTAATTCCCCTCTCCAAGTTCTCCACTGCCTAAACTGAGTATTGAACTGACACTCTTTGGCTCCTGTCACTGGATCTAACTAACACCTTTATCCATTGTAACATGTGTCCTTGACAGATAATGATGATATGGAATTAGATATTAATGTGTATTTCCTTTAAAACTAGCCATAACCATGATTTCGGCATGACAATTTCGTCTAAAAAATATGATTTCACCCTAAGCAGATGTTATTCTCCAAAACGAAACTGCTGCCATCTGGTCTTTGGGCATGTAAGAATATGCACTTCTCCCCAAAATTTGGTTTCGATTGGTCAATGAATGCCTATTTTGAGAATGTGACGGACGGACAGACGGTCTAGAGGAAGTCATAGAATTTTATATATAGATGCAAAAAAATCAAGCACTTTTCACATTTTAATACCGACATTCTTGTAACAGTAATGAATATCATCATTATTACAAGTTTTATTATTTAACATACAAAATACTGCCACTATTTAAAAAATAATGATTAAAATAACAAATACTTATTTAATACAAATACACTACTGTTTTTTGCATATCTTTTTTTAAGTATTTATAAATACAAGAATCCCGTTTTCAGTACGCCCTGTGAGACCTATAAATAAAAAATACGTTTGCGAGACCTGTAAATAAAAATGGGAATTTGGCTCCAGAAAGAATTATTTACGCATGTCCACTTGTATGTTGCACGCTCAAGAGTAAGAAATCCTAAGAATTTACTCCTCTCTGATAAAAAGTAAAAAGTAAAGAAGAAAATATTCTTAAAAAGTATTGTTTAACATGATGTCCTATAAATTAAATTAAAGAAATTATTTAACCACGTAGCAGGTTTTGTCAAAGTATTTTTCCAAACAAATTGCCTTATTCAATATTCAACGATTGGTTTACGAAATTGAAAGAAACGTAGACTTTTTAAATCTCGAGTTGCCAAAAAATTATAGCCCTCAAAATTGCCCAAAATTTCATGATATCAGCAGACCAGTTAGGCAGTATATGAAGTTTTTAATATTTCTACCACATATTCTTATATGTCCGAAGACCAGATGGAGTTTCGTTTTGGAGAATAACATCTGTTTACGGTGAAATCATATTGTTCTAGAACAAATTGTCATGCTGAAATCATGGTTATGGCTAGTTTTAAAGGAAATATACATTAATAAGATAAATTACGATTTTTTTTAAAATTTTTATTTAAAAATAAACATGCATCTATTTGATCTATCATTTTGTGTAAAACATATCTATGATAAAAAAAATCTTTTTTTTCTGCTCTTAAAACCATAAATCCTACTTACTCGGTAAAATCCAAATGTAGAAAAGCGTTTCAAATAAAGTATATGAGTACAGACAGCTCTCGTCCGTGGAACTCCCTCTCCTCTTCCTGTTTCCCTGATAGCTATAATCTCCAACTATTCAAATGTAATGTCAATCGACGTCTCTAGATGCTCTGCTCTATCCCCTATCCTTCTCTTCATCCTTTCCTCTATCGCTCCTATTTTCTCTAGCTCCAACTCTCTGTAACCCCTTGCGTGCTAGTGGCTTCCCGCCTTGCTTATAAAAAAAAAATAAATAAATAAAAAGACAGATCTAGATATTGGCACCATTTTCTAATGATTTTATTTTTGACTATTGATCTTATAAAGCGGTTTTATACAGCCGACAATATAGATATTTCGGGACGTGCATGGCATCCATATGAAAGTCTCTAGCTGACATGGCTATCTAAGAATACAATTAGTGTTCTCAGGTTAAATGTTTTGATAATACAATTATATTATTGTCATCAGCAGACCTTATATCTTAAATTGAATAAGCACTTGACATCAGAGCTACATAATCCCGTTTTCCTAAAAAGATCGATATTAGCATGTTAGAACCTTCTGCCACCAATTAAATCGTTAACCCTATTCTAAATGAACGAATATCTATCAAAAGTATAAAAAGATATGCATATAAAAGGTTAATGGAAGATAGAAAATTAGTTTTCCTGATTAAAACTTACGTAATTTTTATGCATGCGAACCGTCGAGAAAATCAATTTATTACGTGTCTAAAATCCGAAACAAGTCAACGAAAAGACAGTGGAAACCACTTAATTTTAATTGCTTTTCGAAGTATTTTTTCCACTGATGAATTTGAATTTACACTGTCAGGGAAATAGTCAATGTCTACATAAACAAAAGTGTATCAACTAAAAATAACATTTAAATTGATTATATATATATATATATATATATATATATATATATATATATATATATAAACTTTTTCAGAGTTGACCTGTAGAAAAAGACAATAATATATATAAAGATAAAAGACTATAGGAAAACTGTATTATTAGCCGACGCGTTTCGTCAAATGTGTACTTTTTCCAGGAAAAAATGAAATGAATTTATTGAAAAAAATAACTATTAACAACAAACAAAATGAAGAATTAAGAAAAAAAAAAGGAAAACGAATTAAGAAAAAAAGAAGGAAAAAGAATTTAGAAAACGTTATTGTAATCATATTGTCAACTGAAAACATGTACTGAAACATATAAAACTATTGTTTTTATTGTTGTGTTGACGGAATCAACCATTTCTTGATACAGTTGTGTACATTGGCTTGGGAGAGTATTAATTCTGTTAGGAAAGGTGATATTGGGAAAAGCTCCTGTGTGTAGATTAATATTTGGATAATGTTCAATGGCGATACTCTCGAGGATTTTCCTTCTGAGTGAGTTATTTTGTTTTTTGATGAGTGTAGCATTTTTAAAATGGAAATTGTGGTTGAATTTAATTCTGTGTATGACTAGTTCATTAGTTAAGCTCTTATTTGTGAGATCTCTTTTGTGATCATAGATGCGTTTTTTGTTTTTAAATTCTACTTGTTTCTCCATTATATATGAATATTATCTAAATATTAATCTACGCCTTTCCTAACAGAATTACTACTCACCCAACCCAACGTACATAACCATATCAATAAATGAAAAATGTTGAATCCGTCAACACAACAATAGAAACAATATTTCCACACGTGACAGTACGTGACTTAATTTTCAATTGACAATATGAATACAATAGCGTTTTCTAAATTCTTCTACTTGCTAAAGACATTTTGTTTGTTGTTGATAGTTTCTTTACTTTTAATAAATTCATTTCGTTTTTACCTTAGAAAAGCCCACACTGGACGAAACGCGTTAGCTAATAATACAGTTCTCTTTTACTATTATAAACACACACACACATACATATATATATATATATATATATATATATATATATATTTAAGTACGGCGAACCCTGACGATCCGCGTAGGTGAAACAAAGATAGGTTTGCCTGGCTCTTTAGGTTCATAGTTAGATTTGCCCTACTTAGTCTGTTGAGAGCTTTGCTTAGTTATTTTTACTATACTCGTGTCGGAGACGTTTTTCTTTGGACTCTGAGCTTGGATTCTAGACGATTGTTTTCACCTGAATTACATGTTCTTAGTTTTTTCTTTTTTTTTATTCCTGTTCATTTACAACCCAACACACCTAAGGTTTTTTTTCCGGACGAGTATACTCACTTACATTTATAAGATTATATATATATATATATATATATATATATATATATATATATATATATATACTTGTGATGTATGAGGATTCAACAACCTCATAGAGTTTTATATTTGTGTTGAATGTGATACTTCAGTCCACCCCATAGTGACCTGCATACAAGTTTACATATCGTGCAACAGCGAGGATTTGGGAACATAACAACTGTAATATTTGCTAACATTTTTCGTCGTTGTCATTCGTCTCTTTGCCGCTTAATACGACTGATTTCAAAATTTCTGATACAACTCTGGCACAAATATCGCCAGTTATTTCTCTCCAGTGGAAATGCATATTTCTACTTGCAGTAGCTTCTTACGTCTAAGCGGCGTTATCGCCTTGATTGCCGTGAAATGATTAATATATATATATATATGTGTGTGTGCGTCTCTCTCTCTCTCTCTCTCTCTCTATATATATATATATATATATATATATATATGTCTGCATATATGTATATATATATGTCTATATATATTCATATATATCTACATGTCTATCTCTCTCTCTCTTTATATATATATATATATATATATATATATATACAGGGTGTTTCAAAAAGAATACGCCAAAATCATCACGTGATGTGTCAAAAACGAAAAAAATTACAAACCTCTAGCATGAACACATGTGTTGTATATACATTCAAGTTTCATTTCATATTTTATAAGTGCTCAATGTAGCCACCACTGGCAGCGCGGACAACATCTGAAACGCGCCTCAGCATGTCACGGTCCACCGTGTTGATTGCAGCTGTTATTCGATCTTTCAAGTCATCGATACTTGCTGGAAGTGCTGGAACATAAACTTGGTCTTTAACATACCCCCACAAGAAAAAGTCACACATAGTGAGGTCCAGGGATCTGGCAGGCCAAGCACAGAGAGCAAGGTCTTTAGCACCTCTCCTCCCAATCCATCGCTGAGACATGTTTTCATTCAGATAAGCTCTAACCCCGAGATGCCAATCGGGTGGTGCTCCATCTTGCTGAAAAATGAAGTCATTCGAATCTGCTTGCAGTAAAGTGAATAGCCAGTTTTGGAGAATTTCGAGATAGGTTTGTCCTGTAACGGTGTTTCCTACAAAGAAAAAGGGAACATAGACCTTGTCTTGAGACACAGCACAGAAGACGTTCAATTTAGAAGAATCTCTTTCATGTTCAACAGTTTCATGTGGGTGTTCTGTTCCCCAAATGCGCACATTGTGACGATTGACTGTGCCTCTCAAATGGAAATTCCCTTCGTCACTAAAAACTAAACGTGAAAAGAGAGTTTCAGCACCTTACCCCATCTCCAGCATTGACTCACAGAATGTCCTCCGCATCACCTTGTCATCATTAGTAAGTGCTTGGACGAGGCTTAGTTTGTATGATTTCATGTGTAATCGTCTCTTTAACATACGCCAGACAGTGGTATGAGGGATGGCAAGCTGAAGACTTGCTCGACGTACGGATGTAGGCTGCTCGCAAATGCATCATGAATCCTCTCCACTTGCTCCTCTGTAACACGTGGCCTTCCAGGACTCTTTCCTTTGCACCCACTCTCTTTAAACTGCCTAACCCACCATCGAATGCTTTCACGGTGGGGCGGATCAATGCCGAATTCTGTTCTGAAAGCCCGCTGCACCGTGACAATGGCGTTTGTTTTCACGAACTCAAGCACGCAAAACGCCTTCTGCTGAAGAGTCGCCATTTTGATAAATCTTCCCACAATTCAGTTGCACCGGAAGTTATACTAACGACACCCAATCAAACTTTGATAACTACTCTATCAAATAACCACTGATTCAGTCCACTACAATGCTATAGACCTGAAAAAGCAGTGTAATGATTTTGGCGTATTCTTTTTGAAACACCCTGTATATATATATATATATATGCCTACATATGCCTATATATATATACATCTATATGAAATGGACAAAGTCCTACAATTATTTTAAGAGATTTTTATGTTTAACATTCTTTTTATTGATACAAATATTTAAGTAAATGCTCTGTTTCATGATAAACAGTATTAAACAATATTTACCGGCCTGAATGTCCGAGAAATTCAGGCTGGTAAATGTTATTTAATACTGTTTATTATAAACAGAGCATTTACTTAAATATTTGTATCTATAAAAAGAATGTTAAACATAAAAAAGCCCTAAAATAATTGTCGAACTTTGTCAATTTCATATAGAGGTATATATATGGGCATATATATATATATATATATATATATATATATATAATGTATGTATTAATCAATTCTTATCAATTATATATAAAGATAATGAAAAACTTTATAAAAAAAACTGGAAATATTAGTATAAATTTAAGTTTAGGCGGAGACTTTAGAAGTACAGAGTTGAAGCTGAATTTAGAAGGAACCGAAAACACAATTCTAATCACGAAACAAAGGATAAACCTCTACTCCTGTTCAAAAGAAATATATTTAACCACAACTTTGATTCAAAGAATATCATACTTAATAAAAGAGAAAGTACCTTACTTGAACGGAAAATTCTCGAGAGTGGCGCTATCCAGTCTTATCAAAATATAAATCTACGCCTCAGGTTTTTTTTGTTGTTTTTTTTTTGCATATTTCCATTCCTGAAAGAACTAATAGTTTTTCAAGCCAATATATATCTAAGGAGATTTATTCTGTAAAATACAAAATTGTGGCACGTGGCCGATGAAGGGGAGGGGTAAAGGCTGGTCCAAACTAACTATCCTATACCTAGCTAATCAGATTCACGACCCATTCGTACATTACAATTTACACATTCACCAAAAGAACTCGCCCATCACCAATCAATCCTCCTCCCACCATAATACCGCATACTCACAAGGGGGGACCTACACAAAACGCGCCCCACACCATAAAAATATAATGATATATATGTAATTTAAAAATTCTAATAATGATAGAATGAGGGGGGAAAGGAGATGAACCCAATAATAAATAAAATTAACACAAAATGCAAACTAAATATAATTGATGTTAGTAGGTCCCGTCCAACCCTCAAAATAGAGAGGGCGCTGTATTCTGCCCAGGGGACAGAATCAAGAAGCTCTTTCGCTAAGGGAGTGGGAAAGGGATAAAACATTATACGGGAAAGGGAAAATGTAAAGCTGACCCAGTCGAGATAAAAAGGAGGCCAACAAACTGGGGAGGTTGGGAATCTCAACTTGGATCATAACCAAAGAACGGCCGGGTAACAGGCCAGGAACAACACTTACTCACATTAACTAGGTACACTGAAGCTTGTCTAACCTAACCAAGGGGAGGGTTCCACAGGAAGCCACCCCGATGTGCCATAGGTTGACCTAGAAGAGAAAATCAAGGCTAGCCCCGTTCACACGAAGCAAGCTCGCCCCTTTTACCCACCTTTCGCTAAAGACTGTCGAATGCAATCGTTTTCTATCAGATCTAATCTTCATCCTGAGCTGATGCTCAAAGAATTGGATTAGATGATGATGAGAAAGACGGTTGCCTCGCAAGACTTCCTCCTTTTGCGTCCTCCAAATCACCATTCGAGCCGTGGCCAGCAGCGCCAGAAACACCATTCGTTTCACCCCGGAATAAGGGTGCGACACATTGTCACACGCGTATGCGCGATCCATGGACACAAGCTGTTCGGGAGCGAGACGAGCCGTCAGCTCGCCGACACGGTCCCATAAGGGGCGGACCCGGGGGCAATGGAAGAAGGCGTGCGCAGCCGTTTCTTCTAAACCAAGAGCACACCGTTCACAGTCTGGCAAATCCGCCAAACCCCATATGAAAGCCTTGTCGTTGAGAGGCAGCCGATTCCGAGCCAATCGCCAGGTAAGCGAAAACTCAGGGTTACTGAGATAATCCGCCGCTGGCGCCCAAGACCTGTAGGAGCGATACTCCTCCTCCGACAAGCCGAGCGTATCTCGTAGGGAATCCCTCGCGGGCCCCTCCACTAAACCACGATAGAAGACCTTCCTAGTTCGTGAAAGGTCACTGGACCGGGGAATGGCTCTCAAGGCCGACCGACACTCGCGAAGTAAAACCGACTCGTCCCGGGCTTTACGACGGCGCTCATCCCTCGAGATGGGGGGGACTGATGGTAAGGCTAGGGAAGGCGTCCCTAACAATCCCCTCCAGAATCGGATCTCTTCCAGTCAATGCGCGGCGTAGGAAAGCCAACCTACAGGCACGGATGTGACTCAACAGAGCGGCATTCCCAGCCCCCCATGACACGGACGTTTAGTGCAGACTCGTCTGTCGACCCTGTTCACGCGTCCCCTCCATAAAATGGAGGATAGCGATTGCTCGAGCGCCTTCCAATGGGTCCCACAGAGAGGAAGTACGGACAATCGATAAAGAATCAGGGGGAAAATGTATGTAGCACAGACCTCCGCCCTGCCATTCACGGACAACCGCCGTCGATTCCAAGTCTGGCCGGCAGAAACGACCTTTGCTCGTACTTCAGACCAATTCTTCTCCAGCTGGAGGTCGGGCCCAAACCACACTCCAAGAATGGGGACAGGACCGTCCGTCCAACCGAAGCGGCCCGGAAGAGCGACCCCCTTCTAGGCACCTAACCGCAAGCCGGACGACTTATCGCGGTTTATCTTGGCCCCTGTCACCTTCTTGTACTGATCAAGCGCCTTCTGAACCGCCTCAATGTCGCTGCGGGACGACACGAAGGCGGATACGTCATCGGCGTACGCGGAAACCCTGGCTCGAGACCCTCCAGGAACGGCGATTCCACGTAGGGCCGGACTGCCGGTCTCGTCCTTCAGCCGGCGAAGGAGATGTTCCAACGCCAAAGCATAAAAGAAAGGCGACAACGGACAACCGTGACGAACCGACCTAGACAGCACAAAAGCGTCCGACAGCCTTCCGTTCACCTGTACCACCGCACTGGGGGAGCGATACAGGAGGCTAATCCAGCGGCAGAAGTTGGGTGCGAATCCAGCGGCCTGCAGGACAGTAGCAAGGTAGCGATGGTCGACCCTATCAAATGCCTTGGACTGATCCAAATTGATCAGCGCGGCTTCTTCGTCGTCTTTTACACCGTCTATGATCGTGCGGATCAGATGCAGGTTGCTCTGAATTGTTCGGCCCCTCACAGAACAAGTCTGCTCGGCAACTGACTGCAAACCCTCCTGCAGAATCTTGGCCATAATCTTTAACTCTGTGTTTAGCAGAGTTATGGGCCTGTAATCATCTAGCTTCCCCCCACCACCTTTGCCCTTTTTCAACAGAGTGATCACGCCCCTGGTGACCCGGTTGGGGATGGACCCCGACCGAAACCAGTTGTTGAACACTGCAGTCAAAATCGGAACAAAGATGTGCGACACCCTCAAGTACAATTCATAGGGCAAACCATCCAGACCGGGCGACTTGCCTCTACCGACCTTCTTCAATACCGCGTAGACTTCGCCCTCCGTGATCTCTCCCTCGCAGCTAGCCGCTTCAGTCGACGAAAGCCGAGGAAAGTCACCCAATTAGCTGCGAAACTCCTCCTCACGGAGACCAGGCTCCTTGGTAAACCGGCTCTCGAAATGGCGCCGAAACGCCTCGTGCATGTCATCAGTCTCCCTAAGAGTACGCCCCTCCGGGGTTATCACCTCACGAATGTAACGATCGCCACCTCGACGGACCTCTTCCCTGCGCAGATCTGCGCCCAAATTCACAGCTTCGGAAGACATCTTGCTTAACTTATGTCTAATTACCTGGCCCATGTACCGCTCGCTGTTCGAACGATCCAGGGCCTCCTTAGCTAAGGCTATCTCTAGGGGATCCCCCCCAGCCACCGCCCGGGAATGACTAGACAAGTGTCTTCATCTTATCAGCTCTATCTAGAGCGAGCCGTTTGCTGAAATCAGTGGTGAAGGACCTAATCCTACATTTAAGGCGTTCACACCACCTATTCCCGATAACCGCCCCCACTAGCTCCCGCTGCACTAGTCTAATTAGCTGTTCCCGGAAGTCCCCCCTGTCCAGTAAGTACAGATTGAACTTCCAGTACCCAGCCATTCTAGGCCTATTGTCTAACGCCACCCGGGCACAAACGAGTTTGTGATCCGAATAGCCTACCCAGTGGAACGTAGGGCAATCTAGTAGATCTATGTCGGCTCTTCTAACTAACATTCTGTCAAGGTAGCTAACTACCCTGTCAGAAGGCCAATCAAGAGCCCACGTCCACATTTTCCCCCCGGGATGATCGACCCGGTATCTATCGACGAGACCATAATCGACGATCAGATCAACCAGGCTGCCATCGCCCCTTCTCCCGCTATCTCCCCGCCCCCTGTCTAACTTGGGGTCCAGGATGGCATTCCAGTCCCCCATTAAAACTAGGCGCGTTGTATCCACCAGGAACGGCCCGAACCTCCGAAAAAACGAGACCCGCTCCCCCCGGTCGTTAGGCGCATAAACCGCAACGACCCGAAACGAACCACTTTTCACGGCAATATCGGCCACGATCAACCGGCCCTCGGCATCGGTATGCACAAGGTCCACCTTCGCATCCAGAGTACGACTGACAAGCAAAGAAACTCCTCTGGCAGAACGGTCCCCGTATGCTGAATAGAAGACAAAGTCATCCTCCAGCACACACGCATCGGAACTGCAAACAAAGTGGGTCTCTTCTATCGCGGCGACATCCACATCCAGGGGGAGAAGGTCCCGGAACAGGCTGGCAGCCTTACCCCGATCCCTCAAGCCCCTCACATTCAACGTCGCTATCTTCATTGCCATCTTCTAGGCCTGCAAAAAGGAAAAAGAATTAGTGCAAAAAAACCTACTCACATACGGGGCGGAAATCTGAGTGTGAAAGGACCCCGACGGATTGTCCCAGGCTCCCTGTGCCCACCTCTGACGTCATCCGTCCGTCTGAGACAATCCCGCCAACGTCCATGGGGTAGGTGAGTTTTAAAGCCCTGTAAAGAGAGGGATGGATACACACGGGGCCCCTCCCTGCACAGTAGTTGAACAGTTTTTTCAAATTTTCCGTACCAGTTTGTGCCATATTGATTTCCGGGAAAGCATCCTTGGCCTCTTGTAAGTGGGACCAAACCTTTAGATGCTTCCCTGTATCTCTAATGCAGGTAATCACTCCCGGCGCTCGGGGGAAGTTCCTAGGATCTTCCGTTGATTTCCCGTCAACAGAAGTCACTTTGAACAGAGGGCACAAGAGTGCCCTTCTCTGCGTGGAAAGGTCCCTCTCTGCCTCCTTCCTGTCCACTCGGCAAATGTCCTCCACTTTGTCGAAGTGTTTTCTCACCTTCTTTTTCCTGGAAGGGTGGGGTGGGGTTGAGTCTGAGGGCGGGGCAGTAGTAGAAGGTGGTTGAGTAGAGGGCTGGGCAGAGGGTTGGGGGGTGTACAAAATGAGGGGGACCGCGACCTGGCCGATGAGGCCGCTGCGCTCCTGGAGCGGGACTTTGGTTCTTCGGGTGTAGCAGTACGAGACGGTGATCTTGAGGGGGTTGCATCTTTGTCTCTCCTGCTCCGCCCTGACACTTTCTCTTTTTTAGTAGCGAAATCCTTCTCCCCCTCGTCTTCCCTCCCTCTCTTTGATGAGGAAGGCCGAGGTGGGGGCATTTCCTCCACCACCTCCATCTCCGCCACTGGATTGGGTTGCTTAGTAGCTTTTGCGCTGTGTTCCGCCTTCTGGGTGGGTTGCTGCTTTTCCGGCTGCTTCTTGGGGCTGCTCCTCTCCTGCTGTTTGGGTAGCTGCTTCAGGGGAGAAGGTGCCGTCTTTTTCCCCTTCACCTTCACCTATTCCCCTTCGGGAGCCCTTTCTGTCGATTTTACTGCCTCCGAAGCTGCTACCTCTGCCGTTGTTGTTGTTGTTGTTGTTTTTGTAGCTGGAGGGGGTGGAGGCTGCACCTTCTTGCCCGGGCACACCTAAGCCAATATATCTAAGTTTGCAAATTAAAAGAAAACGGTTAAATTCTTAACTTCATGTCACTTAAAATATAAAACATATACATTAATTTCAAACTCTAAATAATTTAAATATTAATTTGCATACAACATATCAAGTACATCATTTAGCGAGTTTCGTTATCATTAAATCATGTCACAATTAAGCATTCTTTTTAACTTACCTAAACTTATATCTAACCTGATCGATACTTATAAGTGTTTCTCAAATTTTTAAAAATCGTAAAATTAACAACCTTTATGCTCTCGTCTATAAATACTTTTCAGAAAATAAAATCTTTGCACTCACCTAGATAAATTCCCTCGGAGAATGAAACTCTTCTGTTAAAACAAGATTTCCTTTTTTCTTCAATCATGTCAAAGAATACCAAGTAGCAAAATTCTAAATTTAGTCACCTTCAGCTTTCAAAAGTAGTAATAGTATCAGAAGAAAATCCTTTCTTATCGTTGATACCAGTGTCGAACAAACTTTTATATTCTTTGCACAGTTTTGGCGTCTACAGAAATAATGGACAAAGGCATTTCGAGTTCATTGTATTCTAACACGCACGGCTGTTATATAAAAATAAATTAGTTCCTCCTGTTAAAGAGAATTCGAAGAGAAATTTTTCTATCACACATCTTCCTTTATCTTTTTTCTCTTCATAGAGAGAAAAGAAATTGTCTATGTTAAATAAAACCTGACACCATACAAAACTGAATTAAAATCACTTTCTTCTCTCCCTCGACACCAAAAACGAAATCTGTAGAGAACTGTAATCGATTCTATCCTTCGAAGAGGAGGATTATTGAAAAACTCGGACCAGGCAACGGGAAACCGTTCCATCATCTTTCCAAAGAATGCATGGAAATTAAAATAAAATGAATCTGTGGAGATTCATGAAGGTCTAAGTACAGAGCGAACACGAGATTAAAAATATATTGGTATTATGTATTGTATAATTATGTACACAGATAATAGCAGGCTAGACTGAGCTCTCCAACTGTGGATGGTAATCACTCTAAGAGAAGGAAAATTCTGAATTCAAAACTGTTTACAGGGTAACGCAAACCTTCTCCACTGTCATTCCCAGAAAGGCATGACAGTTCACAGATCATAAAAAAGAGATCTGTTATGAAGGGCATATGCCTCATTTCTGATAAGTATTGTCTTGTTACGGTCGTAGATTAATGGCCTCGGTATTTTAAATAAAATTTCTGTTAGCATTTGAGCCGGTTTTTGCATGTAAATTGCAGGCAATAACGCATCCCATTTTTTGATATCTGTGATTTTCTAGCAAACTGACGCCCAGAATGACATTCTATAGAAAGAATTTTCGCTTGGGTTCTTTTTTCAATACTAATCAGTTTAGTTCTTGGCATTTTAACGCTCTCTGAAAATGAATTTCAATCACAAATTAATCAAGATAGAATTGAATCTCAAATAAGCACTAAATTTAAAATATTTGTAAATTTCTGCTCTACAGTTCAGAAAATATATCAGGTTGTATTAAAATTAACAAAGCTTATGCAAATAAATTTATAATGCTTGTAGAAAAATTTGTTTGAATTTCATATAGGGGTATGCATATATACAAAATAGATTAATTTATTTATTTTGATCAAGCAAAGCAGGACAGTCACTGACACGCAAGTGGTTACAAGCTGTGGAGGAATTAGGAACAGAACATTGGTAATTAATAGAAAAAGAAAAGATAAATCAAGAGGATAGTAGATAGCGATTGACATGGCGTTTAAATTCGTGCAGATTAAGTTGTCTGGAAAGCATGGAGCCTGAAGGGAGTTCCACAAACGAGAAATGCGAAAAAAGAAACTGTTAGCGTAGAAGTTCCGGCTACATATAGCCAGCTCCACTGTAAATTGATGCGATCTCGCCGCCAGTCTATTGTTGCGCTCAAATTCATACAAGTACGAACAGGTAGGATGCCACCACTGGGGTTATTCGAATAACATAGGTATATGCAGTTAGCACCAGAATAACCTTCAAGAAAAAAAATGAACATCTTCTAGCAATGCCCCACGAAGTAGGATTTAAGATAATCATATTTGGATATGATTAAGATTTGGTATTGAAATGAAAGCAGAGATGTTACCTACCCTGAATTGATCATGCAAATTCAGGATGTGGAATTAATAATCCCTAACCCGTTTGCTGCACGGAACTTTTATAACTAATTTAGTATAGGAGATAAGGAAATGACGATAAACTACATCCGGCAGCAATGCATCCTATTGAGAGAGTAGAGCCGGGGTGGTAGCACCTGTTAGGGTCACAGCTATGGGAAAATAGTAACAAAAACAAAATACTATGAAAGTATAAACATAAATTTTTATAGTAAACATACCAGCAATATTTTTATATAAAAAATGACCAACAATACATATTTGTAGTAAAATGACCATGAACACATTTTTAAAGCGAAATGACCAATATTAAAAATACTAGCAAATTTTCATAGTGGAAAAAGTACCAGTAATACATTGTTGTAAAAGAAATTACTAATGCCCCCAAGAAAATCAAATTTCGGCATTAAATGACCCATAAGTAGTTGATATGGCGTTAAACAAAGATAAGGTAATTGAAGAATAGGCTTCACTAAAGATAGTTTCGATCAACATCACAATTTGAACCAAAAACCTCACTCCAAAACTAAAGACATGTTCTTAAATAGCCTGGTCAGTCAAGTCTTTCAAATGGATTTTGTCCATCTCACCAAACACTTTCCGAAATATCTAAACTGTTTGGTTTTGTTTGTTTTGTTTTGATTTACAGCATATAAACCTCAATGTTTTGCTTAATGATGACAACATTATTAGGATAAATTTGGTTTCGTTTATTTTCTTTTACGGCGTATCAACCTCAATGGGTTACTTGATGCCTACAAGATTATTAGGATAGGTTTGATTTGGTTTATTTTGTTGTACGGCGTATCAACCTCAATGGGTTACTTGATGCCTACAAGATTATTAGGATAGGTTTGATTTGGTTTATTTTGTTGTACGGCGTATCAACCTCAATGGGTTACTTGATGCCTACAAGATTATTAGGATAGGTTTGATTTGGTTTATTTTGTTGTACGGCGTATCAACCTCACTGGGTTACTTGATGCCTACAAGATTATTAGGATAGGTTTGATTTGGTTTATTTTGTTGTACGGCGTATCAACCTCACTGGCTTACTTGATGCCTACAAGATTATTAGGATAGGTTTGATTTGGTTTATTTTGTTGTACGGCGTATCAACCTCACTGGCTTACTTGATGCCTACAAGATTATTAGGATAGGTTTGATTTGGTTTATTTTGTTGTACGGCGTATCAACCTCACTGGCTTACTTGATGCCTACAAGATTATTAGGATAGGTTTGATTTGGTTTATTTTGTTGTACGGCGTATCAACCTCACTGGCTTACTTGATGCCTACAAGATTATTAGGATAGGTTTGATTTGGTTTATTTTGTTGTACGGCGTATCAACCTCACTGGCTTACTTGATGCCTACAAGATTATTAGGATAGGTTTGATTTGGTTTATTTTGTTGTACGGCGTATCAACCTCACTGGGTTAATTAATGCCGCCAAGATCTTTTTTGCTGGTAATATTTTTTCCCAAAAAAATATTGTTGGTAATATTTTTTTTCAAAAATGCATTGTTTGTAATATTTTTTTCAAAAATGTACTGCTGGTAATATTTTTTTTAAATAAAATATTTGCAGGAATTTTTTTTTTTTCAAAAATGTACTGCTGGTAATAATCTATTGTTGATAATCATTTTTTTTCCTTCAAAAATTCATTGCTAGTAATATTCTTTTTACAAAAAGTATTGCTGGTATTAAAACCTATTTTTACATTTTCATACTGTTTTGAACCCTATATGGGGGTGGGTTCAACTATTTGCCCATACCTGGGACCCTAACAGGTGCTAGCACCCCGAGTCAAGGTGGACCTGGGAAAGCCAGCAATTGAGGTTTCCACGATCCCAAAACCTCCTGATCAAAGGGATTGCTTTTAGACGCAGATGTAGTTTATAGTTATACGCAGGAGGATTTAAACTGTCAATTGTATTCAATTGTTTTCTAAGATTAATAGTTAAATATGGCTTTCAACGAGTGTAACTTGTAGCTCTCAGCGAAGAGTATCTTTCCTTAAACCTCGTGTAGTGGTGTTACCGAATCCCAACGAACTATACTAAGTAACATAAACTATGCCCATCTTGCTTCCAATATGTCATGTGAGTGTTAAAATCTCCAAGTCCCCTTTCCGCAGTATGTGCCGTAGAAATGTCAGCTTTCACTTTCAGATGCTACGTATCTGTTGTCTTTGTTTTAAATCTTCTCTAAGATTTTCTCGTTGCTCATATATTCCTTCCACTTTATATTCAGTATCCCACTGTAAAATGACATTTGCCACGTCTCAATTTTTTTCTCCTAATGAGATGCTCCATCATTCACTGGCGTATAAGAGGGCAAATATTTGTTTCGTTCAATCCTATTGGGAATGACTGCACAATACATTTCCCTCCCTTTTTATACACAGAAGCACACAAATGCATGCTGGGATTTTTCCCTAGCCAATAAAATAGGCCGATTCGCGGTTTCTTCTGACTCAGTCCTGATCTGTCTTGTCTTCTAGTCAGAACGCTACGTTCGCTTGTCCGAATTTGTTTTTGTGTGTCAACGCCAATTCTTAGTTTGCGAACTTTTTGCTATATTACTATTGATTTGTCTTGCATAGTTTGCTTCCTTTATATTCATTGGGGCTTGATTCTTTCATTTCTTATTGCTTATTCCAAATTTTGTCAGTACTTTTCTTTGACAGTTCTGTTAATTATTTTGCATTTGACCATGGGTACTTATTCCACAACACTACATAAAGTTTTAGTACTCTTTTCTTTGTTACTGTAACAGTGATACTTGATATCAGTGGTAATAAGCAGGGTCTTTTTAGCTACTCATTGTTGTTCTTTTGTATTTAGAATTTCTTGTACATTCTCAGACATTCTTGATCAATTAAAATAATATTTTTGTATACAAGTATCTAAAAATACCTCTCTTTGATTTAGAGTATTAGTCGTATTATTCTCCGGCACATTTGTTTCTCTTCATAGGATACTTTTAACTGTTCATACTAAACTTGGTTCGGTGAACCGAACAGCAACCTTTCTATGTTTTACAGTTTGTTCTAAAGAAGTTTATACAAGTATTTTTTTTTTGTTTGTTTTCTTTCTTTTTGGGGGAGTCTTTTTTCACATTTTTTTTTTTTTGTTTTTGTTTTATTTTGTGAATGATTACTGACTCACCTATGCCCGACTGCACTTCGTTTTAGGCTTCTGAGACTAAGTATTTTTAGCATGGTGAGTCAAAAATATTCGTGTAAATAATTACGTTCTCATCCGGGCTAGGTGTCTTTTCATATTAGGAGTTTGTATAAGAACGGTTTCTTTTACAATTCTGAGTAGAAAATCTTGCTCCTACTTCGTCTATGGTTAATGCCTCTTTTTTTCTTTAGCATTCTGAATTCTAAATATGTCTCATCAGCTCCCCAAGGTAAGGCCCGCCGAATATCTTAACATTCCACATCATATAATTCTATGGACCTAATTCCGCCTACAGAAATCAGTTATTAGCATTCCGTTTTTATAAATTCTGCATGCGCAATAAAAGACTTATATTCGCACTATCGACGTAAAATGAAAGGAAAACAATGTAAATATTTATGTGGAGGTTCAGTTTTGCTTTTCCCCAAAATTGCAGCACCTGACATGTCCACTGTTGAAACATCTGCGGTATGGAGAGACGACCGTATTTTACACACTTTCTTTCCAAACACTGCTATAAACAACGGAAGCGAGTTAGAAATTTATAACTTAGTCTGAAATGCATAACAGTGTTCAATGTCAATCTGTGTCAAGCGAATTCTATTTTCGCTACTATAGCAAGAGTACCAATACATTCTTTTAAGTCTCGCATATATATATATATATATATATATATATATATATATATATATAGAGAGAGAGAGAGAGAGAGAGGGCTACTTTACCTGGTTCGAGAGTTTAAGCGAGCTACCCGGCTGACATTTCCCCCCCAACCTTTCAGTCAAAACAGTTAAATGTAACCGTTTTTACTGCTCAAACAGCTTCTTCTCCTGCACTTCGCGTCTGTGGCACTCTCTTCACCTTTCTTGCTTCCACGATGACTATAATCTTCAAATATTCAAGTGTAATGTCAATCGACATCTGACACTCTGAGCTTGTTCCCCGTCCTTCTCTGTATCCTTTCCACAAACATGCCCCTTAGTCTTGTTCTCTATTCTCCGTAACCCCTTGTGTGCTAGTGACACACCCGCCTTGCTTGGAGTGAATTGCTTTAATATATATATATATATATATATATATATATATATATATATATATATATATATATATATAGTGTATTTAGGCAGCATCTTTTCATTGATACACTTTTCATTAAATAATCAATTATGACATCTCTACAAATATTCATAAATGTCTATAATTGGTTACAGAAGCCATTGGTGTATACCAACGGGTTACCATACTTTATACTTCTCAATTCACTCTCGTGTGGTCATGTGTGACGTCATGAAATGCGGTGCGATTTTCGCTTCTAGCGTCTTTATGCACGTGTTTATCGTTGCTTAGAAATCATCTATGTAAACATTGACAGACTATCATCACTGTCTTGTCCGTATATTGTATAATATGTTATAATTGACATCTTTGATAATGGCTTATGTAAGCCGAAAGCTTAGATTGTATTAAAAAAATATGGATCAATATTGTCAATTTCTTTCTTCGTCCAACGATAATGCTATTAAACTTATCAGATGTTACGAAAAAATTTTGCATAAAATAAATAGACAACACTTGTCTATAATATTTAATGAAACGTGTATCAATATATATATATATATATATATATATATAGATAGATAGATAGATAGATAGATAGATATATGGAATAGCCTATTTCTGTAGACGATGATATCGCTTGTCTGTCTTATCAACCTCGAAGTAGAATGAGTTCACGTCTATAAATTTAGATGAGGCAGAAAGTAAAGTTTAACCGTGTAAGCTAACAAATAAACCCAAACCCAACATGCCGAAAACATCTAATACAGAGTTTAGACATTTGAATGTTTTAGTCTGACGAAAGGCACAAGGCAGGGGCCAGGGAGAGTTAAAGGTATCTGTCTTAAAGGGAGGAAGTTTTATTGAAATACACCTGAATATTAACCTGATGACACCAATTTGGGGTTATATGAAAAAAATTAATTTTTAATTTAAAATTAAGAGAGAAACAAAAAATGAATCAAAACATAAATTTAAAATATATACGGGATTAAGATTTAAAATATACAGATAATATTAGGTTGGTGCAAAAATAATGACGTAATAATGTCGTTTTTTGACGTTAAAAAAATGCATCAAAAACGACATTATTACGTTATTATTTTTTCACCAACCTAATAGTACACACGGGGTTAAGAGTTAGAAAGATATTGAAGTCGAGAGAAGTTTATAAATTATAATTAATTTCCTACTGAGGAAAAAAGAAGTAAATAAACAGTGAATAAAATGTCATAGTTTAGACAGAGACGTTAGTAGTATAGTGTGGAAGCAGTACATTTGGGCAGACTGGGCGCCATAGCAATGCATGCAGGCAGTGCGATGATGACATAGCATGCATCGCTTAGCGGAGAGCTTCGTTATCTTCCGTTAAGGGCCAGAGAGGACTGTTCCCCTTTTAGAATCCACGGAACCCCAGCGACCTTACGACCACACTCAGTCATGGGAGTGATGAAGATTTTTTAATAATGTTCACCTAATACAAGGCCCAAGAGCCACTCAAGGTAGAAGCTTACTATGTGGTGTAGTATGAGCGTAAGAAAGGGCAAGAAGTGAAGTCTTTGGGGCTATGCAGGAAAGATAACTTTAGACTTGAAAAAGTCAACATTTAATTAGCGAATAACATTTCAGTATCAGAGTTCAGTCGGGGACGTTAGAAGTATAGAATTAAAGTAGACTTTAGAAGGAACCGGAAACCCAACCCCAAAAAAAGAAACAAGGGATAAAACTCTACCCTTGTTCAAAAGATTGGGAGGAGTGTGAACCGGACGATAGGCGAACCTATCTAATCCTATTGAGGAAAAAATAAGTAAGTCAACACTAAATAAAAATTCAGGCTATAGGTAGAGACGTTGTAAGTATAGTGTGGAAGAAGATTATAAAAGGAACTAATATGAAGGTTTTAGAGGTGGGAAATTTCAATATGGAAATAAGAATTAGTTTTTTTGTTATTTTTTCTGTCGACATTTGAAGTGTTAGAGGGGAGTGATTTTCGTATGGTAATTAAGGTAAAACTATATAATGGAAATTTGAATTTGTTTTAATGTCGACATTTTAACATTAATTCATCCCTCTGATTCAATAGTTGGCCTTGATTATTTTATTTTATTATTTTAATTTTTTCTTCCAAACATAAATCACACTTATCTTTAAGGCTATTGATATATATATATATATATATATATATATATATATATATATATACTTCAATCAACTTTATCATAGCACTGATGACATCCGATGCGTGCTTTTGTTCTCTTGATTTAACAGCCGACAAGAAAGAATCTAGTTAAAATATATTATCAAAATAAAATCATACATTAAAGGATTATACAGGGATTTGGGTTTACTCAGAGAATATTGTTTCCACAGGGACCCCTCTAACCAACAACAACATTTCTCGAAAAAGTAAGTCCCACTTCTTTGTTTATTCCTCGTCTCGCTGCAAAAGAAGACAGGCGTGTCCGAAAATTCCTTTTAAAATCTTTCTCTTCGTGTTTCAATTTACTCTAAAGGATAATATATAATAAATTTCATCAATCTTATTGTCAATACTGTTACAAGTTTGTAGTCTTTTTAGTCCTCAAATTACATTAACTGGCCTAATTTAAAAAATAATTATCGTGCTAGTCCTAATATTCGAAGATGGGCACCTGGATGTGGTGTATTGGTTAACCAAGCTTGTCTCGCTAGTTCAATTAAGTCTGAATAGTGAGTTCGATCCTCAATGGGTGGTCCATACTTTCGGCCTTTTTCCAGATCTAGACTACGCTTAGGAAATCACTTGGGCCTTGTGTCTCTTTAAACGTACTTCATTTCAAAATAAACAATCAAATAGTGCTTTATTAACAGAAAATATGTTAGATTTGATTTCCGCTTAACTATTTAAGTTTAGGTATATTAATATTCTTTTATTATATACTAGCAATTAAAAACGGTATTCCGTGCGAACTTTTAGGCTAGCTAATTTGGTCCATCTTAGAAAACAACATTGCCACTTTTGAAGAAATAACTTTGGATTTATCAAATTCACTTCATCGACCTTCAAAACTTGTCTTTAACTCTGATGCGGATTTTAAAAAAAAGACCGATTTTGGGTCGAACGTCCAATTTGGACTGAAATTGCAATTCAGGCCGATAACTGAGTTTTTCAATTCACAAAGTCAGCGGAACTTCAAATCCTCACGTGACGAAACCTCAAACATTAGCTATGATTCCTTGGAATTTGGAAGAAATAAAAGTGTTGTCCTTAATTCACAAAGTGTTTGTGCTACTTTAAACTCAATTTAAATTAAAAACTTTTAAAATCAATAATTTTTCTCAGTTATTCTAAAATTTGAACGTTTAACTGCCCCCGCCCTCATCCGGACACAAATAGCAATGCTGGATTTTCAAGCACCAGATGAAGGGGTCATCCTGATAACAAAAGGGCATAATTTGTCTATGTAAAGCAAATGTGGCCCTAGTTACCGTGGATTCAATCACATTGACGGACAGACGGCATTCGCCGTTTATATATATATATATATATATATATATATATATATATGTGTGTGTGTGTGTGTGTGTGTGTGTGTGTCTGTGTCTGTGTGTAAATTACTTTCTTTCTAGCCTTACTATGATTATGTGTATGTTGTTTGCACAAATGCTGTCGAAAAGAAACGACATATAAACTTTCACTCACTTTTGCTTGTCTGGCCATAAAGTTTGCTTTGAAAAATAACTGTCGGTTTTACAACGGCAGACACAGTGCAATTTTCCACTGCAAAAGATTAACCAGTACGGGGAGATATAAACACCCACTTCATTTTTCTTTCACACGATTTAATGCATATCACGTGCTCTTTGGTGACACAGATTATAGTCGCTTTGAAACAATAAATATTTTTAAATGACTTCTCCTTTCTAGACGTAGGCATTTATTCGTTTCCTTTATTATACGTGAATTTCTATGACTTCTTAGGAAAAATTGTAAAGTAATTTCTCGTTGGCTTCTCCGTAGTTTCGAATTCAGAGTGGTCTTTTCTTCTTCTAGAAGAAGAAGAAGAAGAGGAAGAAGTAGAAGAAGTAGAAGAAGAAAAATAAGTACAAGCATATTGATGACCAAAATTGAAGTAGAAAATTTGAGTTTCGTGACGTCTCTCGCTTCAATTCTTCAGAAGATATCTCAGACTTGATATCCTCTTTCTCCTCCTCCTCCTCCTCCTTCTTCTTCTTCTTCTCTCCTTTCTCCTCCATCTTCGTCTTCCTGCTCTTTTTCTGCTCCTATCCCATCTCCTCATTCCGCATTTTATTTTCCTTCTTCTCATCCACCTTCTTCTTCTTCTCTCCCTTCTCCTCCATCTTCTTCCTCTTCCTTCTCTTTTCATTCCTATTCCTTCTCCTTTTTCCTCTTCTTATTTTCCTTCTCTACCTTCTTCTTTTCTCCTCCTTTCCATTGTCCACCTTCTTCTTCTTCTTCTTCTTCTTCTTCTTCTTCTTCTTCTTCTTCTTCTTCTTCTTGCATCTACTCTTTCCTCCCCTTCTCCTCCGTCTTCTTCCTCGTCCTACTCTTTCCCACCCTATTCTTTCTCCACTTTCTTTTTATTCCTCTCCTTTCTTCTTCCATCTTCTGCTTCTTCTCCCTCCTTTTTCTTCTCCTCTTCCTTCTTCCTCCTCCTTCTTCCTCTTCTTCTTTTTCTCCACCCTATTCCTCTCCACCTTCCTCCTATTCACTTTCTTTTTAATTTCTTCTTCTTCTTCTTCTTCTTCTTCTTCTTCTTCTTCTTCTTCTTCTTCTTCTTCTTCTTCTTCTTCTTCTATTCCACCTTCTTCTTCTTCTTCCTCCTCATCACAGTCTGAATTAACGACGCAGATTTTATTTTACCTTGTTTTACTTCATAATGGACAGTTGTAGTAGCATCGTCTCTTTTAGGGATCAAAGAAGATGTGGAGACAACGTTTCTCAACCGGTTAATCAACTAACCTTCGTGTTGACTTGTCTCACTAATGAATCTGGGTACGCGCAAGGCGTCCTTGCCCTTCTTTCTCTGCTGACTGTCTTCGCTTTTCCCTCCTCTTATACCTGATCTTAAACAATGCCCATCCATCACTGTCAGAATTCTATGGGGTTCAAACTGCCGCCACTCCGTCCGGGTCGTTAGGGTTCTTATCCAATAGTATGCGACACATTATGTGACAGAAGGAAGAAGAAGCAAATAAAGATGACGAAAGTCAAAAGTTGAAAGAAAAGCATAAGGTTGATGTAAAAGATATAGCAACAGAAGAAAGAAAAGAAGGAAAATAAGGATAGGGGCTCAAGCAAAGGTGAAGAAGAAGAAAAAAACGAAGAAGAAGAAGAAGTGAGGTGAAAAAAGAGGAGGAAGAAGAAGAAGAAGAAGAAGAAGGAGTGAGGTGAAAAAAGAAGAAGAAGAAGAAGAAGAAGAAGAAAAAGAAGTGAGGGGAAAAAGAGGATGAAGAAGAAGAAGAAGAAGAAGAAGAAGAAGAAGTGAGGTGAAAATAGAGGAAGAAGAAGAAGAAGAAGAAGAAGTGAGGTGAAAAAAGAGGAACAAGAAGAAAAAGGAGTGAGGTGAAAAAAGAGGAAGAAGAAGAAAAAGGAGTGAGGTGAAAAAAGAGAAAGAAGAAAAAGGTAGAGGAAGACAAAAAAAAGTAACAAGAAGAAGAAGTTGGAAGAAAACCGGGAAAAGTGGAAGATGGAGAGGCAAGAGGAGGAGAAAAAGGAAGAAGAGAGTGTAGGAGTGAAGAATGCGGTGTAGAAGGAAGAGGAGGAGAATAAGAATAAAGTGGAGAGGGAGGAGAAGTTAGGGAAAGAATTGGAGGAGAAAATGAAGAAGAAGAAAAAGGAGGAAGAGAAAATGAAGAAGGTGGAGGAGAATGCGATCAAGAAGAATTCGAAAAAGAAAATTACAGAAGAGATGATAAAAGTCTGGGGAAGGTGTCGTGCAGGACCATCCAAACATTTTAAAGGGTCGAATACAGAGACCCGGTGCACTCCGCAGGTTTTGAATTCAGAGTTGTCCTTCTCCTAGACCAGATGCCATCCTGCTACTTACCCATAGCTGGAGGGAAAAGAAGAGGATTCACACCTTTCCCCATGGCATTATAGCACGTAAGTGAATATAATGGATTCGACTGAAATTCGAACTCGGCTCACCGATTCGTCAATCCAAGGCCTATCCATTACTCAACCGTGCCTCCTCTGTGTCATTGTGTGTATATATATATATACACACACAATGACATATATATATATATATATATATATATATATATATATATATATATATATATATATATATATATATATATACACAATGACATATATATATATATATATATATATATATACAATGACATACATATATATATATATACACACAATGACATATATATATATATATATACACACAATGACATGTATATATATACATAATGACATATATATATATATATACACACAATGACATATATATATACATATATACACACACAATGACATATATATATATATATATACACACACAATGACATATATATATATATACACACACAATGACATATATATATATATACACACACACAATGACATATATATATACATATATACACACACAATGACATATATATATATATACACACACACAATGACATATATATATATATACACACACACAGAATGACATATATATATATATATATATATATATATATATATATATATATATATATATATATATATATATATATATAACATACATATATATATATGACAGTCTTTGAATGTAACGTACTAAATGTTCATTGTTAACAATGTTAAGAACTTTTTGGTCGTTATTTATCCGATATGCACTTAAAATAGTTACTCGATCTATGTCAATTTGTCTGTACAGAATAAGTGATGTTAATCGGATTGGACAGACAGACTTCTTTGAGTGATGAAGAATTTACAAGTAAATTACATCTGAGAACCATTCAATGATTCAATAAGAAATGTATGGCAGAACATTTTTTCAACGCCTTCCTTAGATTGAATTCATTTTCAATAATTTTTTTTTTTCAAATTATAATATTTGTCTTTGACGGGATTTATTTGAGTGATGTCCAACGCAAATTATATGATGCCTGTCTGTAAAAAGCAGATGACCCCATCGAAAACATAACTGATTTATTTATTCAATACCTTTTGACTTAATACTTGGCTTACGTTCATATCATGTTGAAACACCTGTTCTCGTGTGGTAAACAAAGTTAAGTAACAACTAGCCTCGTCATTACGTAGATGGGTGACTGCTTAGCAAAACTTCATAATACGTGTTAAGTTTTCTTTTGTAACGAAACTATTAACTCATCTCCGCCATTATCATCCTGAAGAAAGATTACATGATTTAACAAATCATCACACACCATGATTTTTAAAAGAATTTTGATTTTTTTTAGCGTATAAACATGTCGATCTTTGTAAATACAGTCGGGCATATCATTATCAGAAAATTAGTGCGATAACTCTATTAAATGTAGAGCCGAAATTTCTAAAATTCATAAAACATTAAATTACGCAGAATATTTTCTTAATGTTTTAAGATTACTTAAAAATTATATAAAATGATGCTAGCGTCATTTTCTTAAATAATGTTTTACTGATAAAGCCCCGGTAGAACACAATTAGACCTGTTATCACCTGGATAAACACATAAACACGGCTACTGTTGGTTAAAAACACCGCTACATTTTGGTTAACAAATTCATTTTTACGATATTTAAACTTAAAGTAAATATTTATTTTAAATCAGGTTAATTATACTTTAAATCAGCTAATATTCCTCAAATAAAATTTTAGAAAAGTATATTTATTTTTGGAAGATTTGTTAATAATGAGAATTAACATATGTTTCCAAATGTCACAAAAATGGATGAATTTGACGATGTTACTGAAAAAAATTGAAAATTTATTCAAATCCGTATATGTTTTGTCTGAAATACTCCAGAGTATGATGCTTACTGGAAACAGTAAATTTAATCTTTTAACTTTCAAATAAACTAAAATGAAAGCTCAAGAAAGTTTATTTTTCATTTTGAAAAATTAATTCAAACCTTAAGTATCACGATTTTTAAGGTACCTATACTAGGGGTCTGTGGCTACATCACGTTGAAAGTCCGGTTCGCGTACGATCACCAAAGTTAAACAACGTCGCGCCGGGTCATTACCTAGATGGGTGCCTGCTTGGCCATACCAGTATCTGCGCGTAACAATAGTTCAGAATACGAGTTAAGCTTTCTTTCGCTATGAAACTATTAACTCATCTCAACCAGCATCACCCCGAAGAATAGTTACATGTTTTAACACATCTAATATCAAACTGATATAAGCAGAAGTAGATAGGTTCGCCTATTGTCCAGGTCACACTCCTCCCTGGTCTTTTGAGCACAATTAAAGGTTCCCCTCTCGTTTTTTGTTTAGGAGTGTCTAGTTGAGTAGGACTCAGTGTATTTCCTGCTCTCACCCAAGAATGTAAGAATGGACTGATCTTACTTTTGAATATGGCAAGTAGTCATATTAAACGAGGATTTGAGGAGTAGTTGATTTATTCAAGTTTTTCCCTTCTGTATATGAGTATTTAATAAACCTCTTGTTTGTTGTTTCCTCTACCTAGTCTTCTGTTCCTTCTATACTCTCACCAAATACGGCCTTCTTAATTCTCGGCTATTTTGAACAAAAACATCATTGCAAAGGGTTGTGTTTCTGGTCCTTTCTAAAGTCTACTTTAACTCTACACTTCTTTTGTCTCCACCTGCACTCAGGAATTTAATTTGCTATTTTTCCCTCAATAGAAGTTGAGAGGTTCATCTAAAGTTTATCTCTTGTTTCCTGTTTAGGGTTGAGTTTCTGGTTTCCTTCTAAAGTCTTTTCGTTCTCTTTCGCTCTCAGTAGCTTTTTGAGTCTTAGTGGCATTATCACCCTGCTTGAGGTGAATTGATTTGAAAAATGTCCTATGACAAAGTTACGTGCTTTTCTTTCCTTCAGCTACGTGTATATTTGACGTGTCCTATTTTTTAACACAGTGCTACAACGTTTTGACGCTCATGCTATCTCGATCAATATATCACACTCACCCGAATAACACTGTAAACAATAATGGTAGGGTGAATGTTATAGCAAAAGCTGACGCATCACGAAGGATAATTTCTATAGATAGTTAATTAATTATTTGCGGGATGCTAAGATTCTTTTGATTACTTTATTAATTAAAGCGCTAGAAAATTAATTTGCCGGGAATATTTTGAGAGAAATTGCACTAATCTTAACAAACACACGACGGCATTCGATAATTTTAATACAAAACTATTTAAGATGTAAGTCACTGTTTATGGAATATTAACTTTTATTATTTTGTTTATTTTTTACAGTCGTTGGCAAATATATATAATGCACAACTTGCCAAATGTAGACACTGTTTCAAAACGACGTTTTTGTAGTACTGCCTATACATCTTGTGGCGAACTGTTTTGTTCTGTGTTGTCTCTGGATCCCCTTGCTACTACATAAAACGATTTCTTTTTCTTATTCATTTATTAGGAGATAGTCGTGGCAGCTTAGATTATAAGAGGCAGCTGGAAGAATGGCGTCCCGGGACGCTCAGCGTTCCTCTGTGGGTGTGGGAGGCGTATCGATGCTTCAATATTTCTTGCGACGCTCAGCGTTCCTCTGTGGGGGTGGGAGGCGTATCGATGCTTCAATATTTCTTGCGACTCTCTATTTTCGCACCGTTTTAGACTTGTATCCAAAACCTGGACAAAGGCAAACCACCACTGTCATAATATTACGCCCATGAGGAACTCCGACTAATCACTGAGCATTCTGGCTCCGGGCTTCGCATTCTGGCTCCGGGCTTCGCATTCTGGCTCCGGGCTTCGCATTCTGGCTCCGGGCTTCGTATTTTGTAACAAAACGCGCGTCAGACCATACAAAAACGTGGCCCTAGTCGTGTGTGGACATTTCTGTCAAAACTAGTCACATCCGAGTTTTTCCCCGTCAGCATCAGAACAGCTTGACTCGTCCCGATACGGTCCTCTTAAGAAATTGTCCAGATCCGGGTTTTTGTCAAATGTTTCATATCAATAAAAGCGATGGGAAAACCAGCAATTGGGTAGATTCGGTTTCAAGTAAAGACTTTCACTTTGCCCATTTTGTTGCGGAAGATATTTTGCTGCCTGACGTGCTGTGGATTCTGAAGCATTAGTATTTTGTTTCCTGTCGTATCTTTCTCTTCTCTGCTTGTTACCCCGTAACCAAGTATAGAGAAGAATGGGTTAAGTGTTTCTTCTAACCTCAACACATTCTTACCTTATTTTACAACGGACCTGCCAACAACAGTGTCGTTTTTATTAATAGACATGACTAAAATAGTACTAACCATAGGTGAAGCTAAAGCTGAAGCTGAAGACAATTTGAATTAATTACACGGTGGTAATTCAATTATTATCGTCACCACCGTCATCTGTCCCATGACCGGATATGGCTATATGGTTGCAGCACAGACTAGCATGTGACCAGCTCCTACGGCTTGCAGCAAGAACTACTACATCAACGTTATTTATTACCTCACTGTGGTATATTTTACTACATCAAAAAGTCAATTTACGAACAAATTACGAATTTTTTAATATATATATATATATATATATGTGTGTGTGTGTGTGTGTGTGTGTGTGTGTGTGTGTGTGTGTGTGTGAATAGACGGCGATTGCATACATATTTACATTCTGCTTATAAAACGCGTAAATTTCAGGAATAAGTTATTCCAAAAAAAAATTTCGCTTGAAGATGGAACAGAGCTTAGTACTTTAATTCAAATAATTTATATTGAAGATTTAGGCTCTTGTTTTGAAACATGAGAACTCTTATGTAGTGTTGGAATCATATTTTTAAATAAATAATTATATTTATGCTCTACTTTTGTATCGAGCACTATTTTAAAAAAAATTAATAACAAAAATACTAAAGAAATTTGGATTATTTACCTAACCAGTTCTTTCCTATTTTCTATATATTTTACACACACACACACACACATACACACACACACACACACATATATATATATATATATATATATATATATATATATATATATATATATATATATATATATAAAAACTGTTACATTGGAACGTGCAAGTTATCCATCCAATTATTTTACTGGTGAATGTTGCTTGATAATAGTTTTTAATTTAAAATAAATATATATAAGTCATATAAATTTTTGAAATTTATTTTGTATTCTAATTTATAATGTAAGGGTGGTATAGTTCAGTAGTTGTTTTGTTTGCATATGTATTTTTTTTCTTCTTAAAGTGTCTTTTATTTACGTACTATGTCTAATTTTGTTTAAATATGTGATTTTATTCAAAAATGCCATAAAATTTGAAATGTTACAATGTATCTAAAATGTTCTATCTTGTGGCGTTATATTTCTGTTTAATTTTGAATTCTCCATCTTAATGTGTCTTCAATGGCTAAACTGCTATCAACAACCACTCCTATCTTATTTTCTTCTCTTTTCTTTTTCTTTGTATCTCTAAAATTTGGATATACTTCTCTCTTTCTTTTTCCTTTTCCTTTTTTCCGTCCCTCTGTGGTTGATTTCTTATGTCTTCTATCTTTTCTTTCCTTTTTATATTTCTTTTTATTGATTTCTTATCGGCTTCTTTTTTTTAATTTTATTTGCTTTTTTCTTTTTTTTCCTTTTAAGAAAAATTTTTTTGTATAATTTTTTTTTCTTTGTCTTCTATGGAAAATCCTCAAAAATGTAAAAAGAAGTGATGTTTCATAAATTGTATTTTTAAATAAAATAATTTATTACCACCAATGTTACCCACCTGATGAGATGTCTAATTACACATCGAATCAAACATGCAGTTTTGTCGGAGTAACTTGAATGTTTTAGTGTAAAAGTTCATAAAAAATATCTATTGCCCTACTTTTGTATTGAACCCTTTTGTAAATTGATTTTACGAACATTTGAATTTATATTCTTTTAGATTTGTATATATATATATATATATATATATATATATATATATATATATTGCTGTATATAAATAAAATATATAGAGATCGTTTTGTGGATCATTTCTAATGATTTTAGATTATTAATATCCACATGGATTATATACCAACGGATTTTTTACTTTAACACGCAAACACACACACACACGCACATATATATATATATATATATATATATATATATATATATATATATATATATATATATATATGCAGAAACTGTAACATATAATGAACAAAATGAGATAGATATGACGTAATAATGTCGTTTTTGACGTATTTTTTAACATCAAAAAACGACATTATTACGTCATTATTTTTGCATCAACCTAATAGCTAGCTAGCTAGCTAGCTAGCTAGATAGATAGATAGATAGATAGATAGATAGATAGATATGAACAGAGTGTGAATGAGAAAAAGAGTTGAACAAACTGAGATAGATATATACGAATAGACTGATATAGATACATATGGTTAAACCTAAGTAGATAGATAGATAGATAGATAGATAGATAGATAGATAGATAGATAGATAGATAGATAGATATGCGACAACTGCAGACTAAGGTATAACCGTTCGGGCGGTGGAATCCAAGAGTGAATCTCGAATTCCAGTCTAGTTTGATGTTAACGCCCCTGGGCAAGACATGAATTCATCTCTTCTACCTCCATCTATCGGTAAATAACACGACGAACCGAGTCTTATAGGCTTGGATAGCAACCTGTCTAGGAGAAGGAAAACTCTGCGTTCTGTAAATGGTTGGTAGAACATTGATTAGGAGAGATATGAAAAAACAAAATTTATTTGGAGTTACAAATGATAGGAAATTGTGGAGAACCATGATCGCCCACATCCTGAAGGGACACGGAGAAGAACGTGTATAATGGTTGGTAGGCCATGGATTAGGATAGATTGCAAAAAGAGAAAATTTATCAAGAGCTACAAAGAACGTGAGGTTGTGGAGAAACATGATCACCTATTAATAACATCAGTTGAGGTGTTTAGACTGTTTCAGCTAATGTCACCAGTGAAATAGGTTTCACAAAATCCTCGGGTCACGTTGGGAATTCATTAGATGATTTAAATGTTAACTTTGTTTAGATTAGAGCTACGCTCGACAAACAGGGATAGATTACCCCAAATGGATTTAAAAAAAAAAAAAGAAAAAAAACATTTTTGTGTGTAGTGAAGGGGTAAAAAGATTTTGCCTGAACAAATCGACTCTAATAATGTTGAATCTTGCGCAACCAATCCTAAATCGACTTGTCTTCTGAGATTAAAAAAAAAAGAAGACCGATCGAGCTAATTTTGATATTCCATTAAATTAAATTTGAATTCTTCTGCTATGTACCAATTCTCTTTCATTAAACGGCCATAGCTCTCTATAGCTTCTTTAATCTTTGTAACTCTAGACATTGCTTTTCAATTTGCTGTTAATCCCAATCATTTATGCGTCCTCCATTTGTAAAAGCATGTTAAGCATTAGATATCTTCTTTTTTTTTTAATTTTTAAGCATTTCATCCCAAGCAAAGCGGGATGCCACTAGCATGCAAGGGATTACAGAGAATGGAAGCGAGAGAAAAGATGAAGAGATAAAGAGAATGACAGGGAATAGATTAAGTCATCTGGAGATGTCGATTGACATTGCATTTAAACAGTGTGAGACTATAGCTATCAGGGCAACAAGTAATAGCAAAGGAATTCCACAGACGGGAGGTGAGAGACATGAAGATATTGGAGTAGAAGAAACGGTTACATTTAACCGTTTTGACAGTGGGACGGAGATACCAGCCTAGTTGCAGGTTTAAATTCATGCAGTTTAGGAATCAGCGAAAATAGCTCGTCGGAGCAGTTACCGTGAAAGTATTTGTAGAAAAGACAGAGGGACGCGAGGGTACGCCTGTGAGACAGCGACTGTAGATGAGATGGCATAAAGTTTTGCTCTACAGCTATAGAATCACTGGAATGGTCTTCCCAGTTACAAAATCCTCCCTAGCAGGTAGATCCCTGAAGATTGTTACGAACAGCCACTTCTCAGAGGTCCCGGCGGTCAACGAAGTCGTTTTCCAGGGTCATTTCTCGGACCAACCCTCTTTTTGATTTACATAAATGATCTAAGAAAATACTCAGATCTTTTGTAAAGCCTCTATCTGTTCTACAAATACTTTCATGGAAATTGCTCCGAGGAGCTGCATTCGCTGGTTCCCAGGCGTCATGAGTTCCAGCGTCTTACGAGGTTGGCATCCCACTCTCACCCCTTCACTGTCGAAACTCCTAAATGTAGCCGTCTCTTCTACTCTAATAGCTTCATGTCTCGCACCTCTCGTCTGTAGAACTCCCTTTCCCTATTCCTGTTTCCCTGTGAGCTATAATCTCCAGCTATTCAAGTGTAATGTCAATCAATATCTCCAGTTGCCTTGATCTATCCAATACCCTCATGCTTTCTTCTATCACTCCTATCTGATTTTGCTCTAAATTTTCTGTAACCATTTGCGTCCTAGTGGGTTCCCGCCTTGCTTAGGGTGAAATGCTTAAAAAAAAAAAAAGATCTGAGATCTACCCTGATTATACGACGTTATAGGTGTGTACCTCGAAAACTTCTCACTGCCCTATCGACGATACATTCATGATGGAAAATGCTCGGACTAATTACATTCTTTGTTTCCGCCAGTCCTAAATTTCACGACTATGAACTGCCAAACCTCTTACATCGTAGTAAACAAAACCTTTCTCACCGTATTCCATCAGTGAAAAATTCCACTCGAGCGACATCTTCCCGCGGACCACTGGTCTTTGCTCTGTGCAAAAGACACCCAAGAGGGTGTTTCATTGATCACTAGTCTTAATCTGTTCAATTTTAGAGTTAACTGCTATCTTCCGCTGCCACCCGTATAAAATACCTCTTAACGTAACCCTCTACTTCGAGTGCCCCCGGGCCTGTACAAGGTTAAACCTACTTCAAAAAAAAAAAAAGAAAATAATATTTCATTGATAGATGGGAAGACTATATATATATATATATATATATATATATATATATATATATATATATATATATACATATATATATATACATATATATACATATATACATATATATACATATATATATATATATATATACATATATATATATATATATACATATATATATATATATATATATATATATATATAGAGAGAGAGAGAGAGAAAGCTAGTCTCGCTAGAACAGTTACGACTGAGTAGTGAGTTCGATCCTCACTGGGTACCCCGTACTTTCGGCCTTGTGCCACATCTAAGCTACGCTTGGAAAATAACTATATATATATATATATATATATATATATATATATATATATATATATATATATATATATATGAGAAAGGGAGACAGAGAGACAGACAGAGAGGCAGAGAGAGAGAAATATGAAGACTGAGATAAATAGATAGATTTGAAGACCTAGATAGATAGATAGATAGATAGATAGATAGATAGATAGACAGACAAGCAGATAGATAGATAGAAATAGATCATTAGATATATTAGGTTGGTGCAAAAATAATGCCGTTTTCTCACATGTGTTACTATGTTAGAAAACGACATTATTTTTGCGCCAACCTAATATAAAGAAGGACAATGTGAGTAATAGAAACCAATGTCCTAAACCAAATACTCGATCATTCCATCTGATCATCTTGCTTTCAGTATGTCCTGTGAGTGTAAAAATCTCCGAACTCCTTTTCTTTATTGTGTGTCCCAAAAGATGTCACCGGTCTTTATTTGATTCTATGTACGAGTGGCCTTTATTGTTCCCCTTTTAATTTAAAGATTTTCTGGTTACTCACATGTTTCGCCCATGATATTCTCGACATTATTCTGTAAAACTAAGATTCTTTAGCCTTGATTCTCTTCTCCATCTGTTAAGGAATGCTTTGTCATTCACTGTCATTTTAAAGCATTGGTATTCAGTTCTCTTGTCTTTGTTTCTAACAAAATTATCCTATCTCTTAATACTTTTCTTAGTTTCTGAAAGGCATCAGATTTTCCAGCATTCACTACCTCATAGCAGATTAGATATCCCATAGCAATTCAGTACTCTTGACTTTGTTTCTAATGGCATTTTCCTAACTTATTTATTTACTTACTTTTTGAAAGACAAGAGAATATTGTCCAGTTTCCTGTCTTATAGCAGTTCAACTCATGTGAAAATATTTTATTAATAATGTGAATATACCAAAGTAAGTAGACGTCTTTCTTTCTAACGAAAATCTTCTTTGTTTAACTTCTGAAAGGCGTGAGAAGATTGTCCAGCATCCACTGTCATATAAGAAGACTGCTAAACGATAGCTGCCCAGGATACATGTCCTTGTTTCTAATTTTCCTATCTTCTAATACCTTACTTAGTTTCAGATTGGCATCAGGGGACTGTCCAGTATTAACTGCCATATAGCTAATTAGATATTACATAGCAGTTCAACATACTTCTCTTTGTTTTTAATGAGATTTTCCTATCTCTTAATATTTTGCTTAGTTTCCGGAAGCACCGTTCGCATTACATTTTAATGGTTGCTATTAGGTTGGTTCAAAAATAATGTCGTTTTCTAACATATGTTACTATGTGAGAAAACGGCATTATTTTTGCACCAACCTAATATTTTGTTCGATTGACTTGTCTTGGTAACTCTCAGACGTCCTTCTTTGGAAAATCTTAATAATTCAATTTTGAGTTATATGTCTCTTTCCCTATTTGCAAACTATTATAAATTACGATCGATTTCATCTAATGTGGAATATATATATATATATATATATATATATGATGGATTAAATCCGACAATTATTTAATATATTACCTATTTATACGTTATTTTTATGGATATAATTTATTTAAGTAAATGTTTATTCCGGATATTATAGTTATAGTGGGAATATGAATTTAAGAGATCATTTTTATTAGTCGATTTTCGATTCTAAGTATGATACCCGGGGAAGGTAAAATATCTTTTTCATTTTGTACATAAATTCCATTGCGTGTTCGACATTGTTTAGTTTATCTACAAGATTAGGCAAATCACTACCACGGGGGCACATTCATGAACCCAGGAAATCTTTAATGATGATTTATCACGGAGCATTCGAAGAATCTATGTTAGGAATATATATATATATATATATATTAGGTTGGTGCAAAAATAATGACGTAATAATGTCGTTTTTGACGTTAAAAATACGTTAAAAAACGACATTATTACGTCATTATTTTTGCACCAACCTTATATATACATATATATTATATCCATAAAAATATCGTATAAATAGGCAATCCATTATATTCACTTGGGAAAGATATTAATCCTCTTCTTCCTTCAGCTATGGATAAATAGCAGGACAGACTGGGTTCTATAGCCTTGGATGGCAACTGGTACAAGAGAAAGAAAACTCTGAATTCAAAAGTTGTGGAGGTTTTTTTAGGTACCCTTTGGCACGTTACTGTATTCGGCCTTTCAAAAGGTGTGCTGTGTGCTGCAAAAAATCTTCACCACTATAATCAAATCATATGTGTTGGTGTCTGGATGTCGGTTCCTAAGAACTGAGTTGCTTGACCCCCATACGTGGAATGCGAAAGGCGTGTCCAATATATATATATATATATATATATTATAAATTAATTGATTTAAAATATGGTTTTTCCGCTACACAGTTCTAACCATATTTCAAAAATGGAAGGTCCGAATTTAATTTTGTAATCAAATTAAAGACATTAGTTCCATTTCATCCTCAAGCGAATTTGGGAGTAACTTTTAAAATTACTGCGTTTTAAAGACACAGCTAAAATCATAATTCACGTTTCCATGGTTACAGATTAATTCACTTCTACTAGACAGGGGTGTTTGCGTGTTCTATATGTCTATATTTTGATGTATCTGTTATTAGCTACGTTTTGGTAGGGGGTAGGGATGTATTCTTCAATGAAATCTGACATCCGTTAAATGCATGTCGTCTGGATTTTTTTTAGATTTTATTGTCAACGGCAAAAATTCTTACGGCTTTTTTTCTATTTGTATATTTAAAGATTTTGGGGGGTGTTCAGGTTAGAATACGTTTTATTTAAGTACAATTTGAAAAATATTTTCACTATTATTTTTTAATATACTATATTTTTTTTAAGAACAATTAAATGTATTAGAATCCCTTACAGTATGTAGAGTTATTTTCACATCAACTATAAATATGTATATTATTAGGTAAAAATTTTTTTTAAGTAAGCTTTATGACAATGGCGCCAAAAATAGCTAATTGATTTCACTGATTTAGTAAACTTTTATTTTTTATATAAACTTAGTAATATCTTGTTTCTCATGTAAGTACAAAGGACATGGGTCATTCAATGGCTTACATCTTCTAGCTTTTCATATTAAATTCATTTTACTGTAGGTGTTTTATTGGATTCCTTTAAGTGCTTGCAGTACTTGGAGGGAGATCTATAGGTTAGAATACGTTTTATTTAATTATAATTTTAAAAGATGTTTAGGTTAGAATTTCTTTTTATTTAACTACAATTTTAAATACAACTTTAAAATATTTTCACTGTTAGTTTTAATAGACTATATTTCTTTTTTAAAAGAAGTAAATGTATTAGAATTACTTACAGTAAGTAAAATTATTTTTACATATCAAGTATAAGTATGTATATTACCTATGTATGAAGTGAATAAGTATGTATATTACCTTTGTTGATGCTCTGTAAATTTACATTGAGCACTATTTTGTAAAAATAAAAATATCTATAAGATCACCGGATTATATATCTTACTGTTCTTTCTTTATATATATATATATATATATATATATATATATATATATATACAAGTTTCATTAAATAATTTGAATGAAAACTCTAACATTTCTAGGCATTTAAAACAACATGCCTGCCCGCACACACAATTCCGTAAAATACTTGTCGAAAACACAATTATACTTCGACATGAAAACAATAGACAAAAACTAAAAATCCTTGAAGCATTATACATCAAACAGTTGAAGCCCAACCTAAACAAAATCAATTTTGGCATCTCTACAAATATTCTTAAATGTCTATAATTGGTAACAGAAGCCATTGGTTTATACCAACGGTTTTCCACACTTCATACTTCTCCAATTCACTCTGGTGTAGTCATGTGTGACGTCATGAGATGCGATTTTCGCTTCTAGCGTCTTATATGCGCGTGTTTATCGTTGCTTAGAAATCATATATATATATATATATATATATATATATATATATATATATATATACAAACTCACACCCACCCACACACACACACACACATATATATATATATATATATATATATATATTGATTCGTTTGGTTTGGCAGAACGATCCACTTTTCTATTTTGAAATATTTTACGAGCCTTTTGCTCCGCGTTGAATACGAAACATTTAAGGTACTTGGGGAGTTTAAATGTATTTTCTCATCTTCATGTAATTACTGTGGGCTACAAATTCTGTGCCCTCTTAAATATAATCCAAGAATTATTCAAGATTTTATTTTGTTGTCATTCTGAGATTTTTATTCGTTCATATTCGATTGACACTTAATTTTAAGCCATTGCCAGGTACGGTGCCACAGTGCATCTTGGAAAATTAAACTGTTATGTGTTTCTTTTTCGTATGTAAATTCTGTTGTATGCAAGACTTTGTTGAGTTTAAGTACAAGGTTCGGTAATGTTGTTCTGAGCGGATACATCAATATTTATCAATATATCGGAAACATATATATATATATAAAAAAGTTGCAAATTAAAAAAATTATGTTTTATTTTATGAAAGTATTTATTTATTTATATATATATATTTGATATTTCAAATTGTCCTCAATCTTTCATCAGAAATAACTGTTTGTTACTTTTTCTATATGTTGAAACTTGACTAATGCATTGAATAATAATGCAACACAAAATGTACTTAGAACAAAATGTATTGAAACAAGAAAGTGTACACAATATTTACATATACTCTTTTGTATATTTCTGGGAAGACCGTTCCTGGAATGTGTGTTGACTGAGTCGCAGTCGGGCAGAGTCTCTGGTTGGATCTCCTCCTTCCTTCCCGGTACCAACCATATTTATATGGTCGGTACTCCACTATGCAAATTAGGTGGATCCTACCACAACACTATATATACATATTAAGAAAGTATACGTGGCTTCTCATTATGCTATATATATATATATATATATGGGGGGGTAGGTGTATACATATTTATCTATTGGTCATAATCATGATAGGATTTGAGGCATAACTATCTTGGCAATCCCCAAGTGAGTACTTCCCACCCTTGCATTAAGATTCCCTGAAGCTGCGACGCCACATCAATCTGCGCAAACAATAATTGCCTATCAACAATTGTGCGGGCAGCATCGGAATTATCAATGCTATGTGGAAATATCCAACCGTACCCGGTTGATGACCATCCTCAAACAACGGGTCGGTAGCCATCATATATAATCTATACATATTAATATTTATAAGCTCCGCAAGATATTAAGTCAGACTGAACAATGCTTCTAACAAGGGTCTCCGAGTTTAATTTCCGGATTTGGGGCTATTCGTTTTCAGCAATTCGACTTGTAGAAGAACACAAAACATTTGGGAAATTCTAAGTACAACTGATGCAAAAATCTAACAAAGACAAAATTTGGCAAAGAAAAATTGGAAAAAGGTATGTCAGCCATCATGGTTAAACAAAAATACGTTAATCAAGCGAAAGGAAGCCGACAAAGTCGTGTTCAGCATAGCAATTACAAATTCTGTCATATAACAATGGCTTGTGTAACCTCTGATTGGCCATCAGTTCAATGTTACCAATATGGGTTGACCAGCGGTTGAATAGGCGCTCATACTGCAATATTAACAAGGATTAGAGTGTGCTATCAAAGGAAATTGAGAAGAATTACACAGAGACATATATGCGGATTTTCTTTCTGTATATCTATCTATTCTATAGTTACCACAATCTCTGATTTACCGAGTGTAACAGCAAAATTGTCCAAATCGTATAACTGAATAATTGGCCATCGCACAAAATGGTTAATATTGAAAAAAGACAAAAAGCAATAAATAAATAAATATATAAATAAAATAACAAACACTAAAACAACTGAGTTTCTTTTTACCAGGTTTTCAGATAAGACGTGTAGCCATCTTGACACCAGTTATTGTAAAAATCATTAAAAATATCTTTTGGGTCATTTAGCTAGAAAGAAAACAGGTTAAATTCGTCTTGTTTCAGACCCGCTGTCTTTCCAAATGAGTAATGGTGAGAGGAAAAAAATCGTACAAGCCTTCAGTAATGCTACGAACATTCATACTCAGGCTTCCATCTTCAAAGTCCATTCAAGAACCAACAAGAGAATGGTGAATAAGGTTAAAAAAAAGAGGGATCAGTAGAGAAGAAAACTGGATCAAGAGGTCACAATAGGTAGAGGGATCAACATTTCAACTTAGAACTAAAGAGATCAATTAGAAAAGATCCAACTCAATCCATGAAACATTTGGCACGTGGGAGTGGAGTTTCAGCTATGACAGTCCAAAGAGCAGTGAAAGAAGACTTGAAAATGAAATCGTGCGTGAAATCTGTGAGACACTTTTGTTACTCTAACAGTAGGTTAGAGAGGGCGAAGATCATCTTGAATGTTGAAAAACTATCCTGGAATAATATATATATATATATATATATATATATATATATATATATATATATATATATGAACTTAATTTTAATCCTTCATGAGCTTTCGATCTTTAGCTATGGTTAACTAATGATAAACGTGTCATTTTCGTTTATGATCGATTTCAGCACGATTCCTCTGTAAAACCTGGAGATTAATTATACATTCTTATTGCTCAAAGTATAGTCCAATAGTGTTATAAAAACCTCGGGGAATTCCAGTAAGATATCTTTAATCATTTCTAAGTTACAATGTTTCAAGTCTTAATGTAACAATTCTCTTTATCTCTGTTTATTAAATCTATATATCTATTTATCTCTATTAGTTTGGTCACGTCTATTTATCTAGCTTTCTCTCTCTCTCTCGCTCTCTCTCTTTCTCCGTCTCTCTCTCTATCTGAGTTTGTTTATACTGGACTGTTATTTTCGGTGTGTGAGGGTACAGCGACATAGTTCTTAGAACCGAACAGCCAGGTCAACCGGTACATACGTTTTGATTACAGGTGAAGGGTTCATGATCTTTTAAAAATCACGCTTTTTAGAAAATCAGATTACAAAGAACTGCTGTACATACTATGTCAAAAGGTTCCCAAATGAGTCCATTCAGAATGTGAGCGATCATGGGTCTCCACAATTTCCTCTCCTTTGTAACTCCTAATAATTTTCCCCTATCTCTCCTAATCCTTTTACACACGTTCTTCTTCTTCTCTGTGTCCATTCAGGATGTGAGCGATCGCGGGTTTCCACAATTTCCTGTCTTTTGTAACTTCTAATTTTTTCTTTTCAAAATCTGTCTTCATCACTGTTCTGCCAACCATTTACACAAGTTCGTTTAGCATGTTATTTACTTTCCTCGGTCCATCTAGCCATCAATATGCCTCGTGAATGTCACATTCTCTAAACACTCAATCCTTACGAAATTTCAACTATCTCTTCCTGATGTTGAGACCCCATTTAGTTTCCATTTTCTCTAAAACTTCGTCACTGCTTACATGTTCCCTTGATGGTATTCTTAGTATCCTGCTGTAGAACCACTTTTCTGTTCTTTCATTTCACTTCTACATCTGTGATGAGATTGATCAGCTTTCACTGCCATATATAGGAGGACGGATATGACGGCTATGTACTCTTTTCTTTGTTTCTAATGATATTTTCCTATTTCTTAATATTTTGCTTAGTTTCTGTAAGGGGTCTTTCTCTGTGCTAATGTAAAATATTCGGTATTACGCAACACTTCAACACTTTTCTTTGTTTCTAACGAGATTTTCCTGTTTCTTAATACTTTAATTAGTTTCTGAAAGGCGTCATTCTCTATTTTAATGCAAAAAAATTGATATTACGCAGCAGTTCAGTTCTTTTTTATTTGTTTCTACCGATATTTTTCTGTTTCTTAATACATTGCTTAGTTTCTGGAAGGCGTTTTTCTCTATGTTAATGTAAAACATCAGATATTACGCAGCAGTTCAAAATTACTTTCTTTGTTTCTAACGAAATTTTGCCTGTTTTGCGTAGTTATGGAAAATAATCCTTCGTTAAGCTTTTGTTAAAAATTTGATACTATGTAGAAGTTCAGTTCTCTTTTTTGGTTTCTAACAATTTTTTCTTGTTTATTTGCTTAGTTTCTGTAAGGCGTCTTTCTCTATGCTAATTTTAACATCAGACATTACGTAGTAATAGAACACTCATTGCTTTGTTTCTATTGATATTTTCCTGTTTCTTAATACTCTTCTTGGCTTTTGGGACCTCATTCGATATCTACTGATTTCAGTCTCGTATTTTCCATCCTAGATATTTCATTTCAATTTTTATTCGCGTGATTTTGAAATCTCCAATCTGTAATTTGTGTGCCAGGTTCATGTTTGCGCTGACATCATTCTGTCTTCTTACAACTGATGTGTTATCCTTTATTCTTGATTTCTTTTAGTATCTTCTCTCGGAGTTCCCGTATTTACCATTCTCTTTATCCTACCAACACTGTATCGTCTGCATTTCTAATGTTAAAAATGACTCGTAGGAATTCTCTTTCTCTCAGAATCCGTTCACTGTAAATATTGATAAAATCTGATTGATTTGTTTTTACGGCTTATGAATCTTTTGTACGTTTTGTTGTAAATATTTTCTGGCTCTTTTTTTTCTTTTTTTGTAAATATTTTCTGGCTTTAAGTAAGCCAGAAAATATTTTTAGATCGTAGAAATTTTTGGAATATAATAATGATATACTGATACAAAGCATACTAATCAACCCATAATTGGTGGATTAATACAACCCATAATTGGTGGATTCATTCAAGTATATTTACTCATAAATGATTATGACGAAACCAAGCGGAATTTGAACCCGGATCGCCAATTCACAGTTCCGAACCGTTATTCGTTGCACTACTCGAACAACCAGCCTTCCCGCGGCTTGTTGTTCTAAGCGCTCTTTTTATCTACAAAAAATTCCCGTTGAACGTGAAATAACATGGCTTTTTAATGAGACAGCATATTCTTATGATTTTGCGCGTGGCTAGGAGGGGAGCTTTTTTTTTTTTTTACTTTTCTAAGTGTCTATAAGAATTCTTATGTATTTAGTAATAAGTATATTTCTGTTTAGGGATTTGATATCAAGGTAAACCATGTTTTTTTATTTGTCATATCTAAGGTTTATAGTTTATTGATGAGTTCAACGGAAGTTTTAATGCTGATCTTTCCGAGAATGAGAGTTAGATTTTTGCTATGGCTTTTGCTAAATTGTTGGGAACGTTCATTATCTCTGACATTATGAGGACCATTAATGTATCTGATCTCTATGTCTTGGGTAGGCTGTAATATTCGTCCTTATTTCGAAGCAAAGCATATGTAAAAGTTAAAAATTTGCCATGGATCAATTCTTGCATCTTTCTCTCTCAGTTTTATTATTCTTTTCTGTTACTTTGTGACGATAAAGGGTGCCTTATTATTTATTTTTCCTTCTTTGCCAGTCATTTTTTCTCTGTATTGCTCAATATCTGTCTATATTTCTTAGATGAGGTATTGTAAATATTTATATTGTTCAGACTTTTGTCCCCATCATTACTCCCATAATAACTGCTTCAATATCTCTCTATATATCTGAGATGAGGTATTATAATTATTTACACTATTTACATTGTTCGGACTGTTGTCCTCATCTTCCTTGCCATATTCACTCCTTCAATATCTGTCTATATTTCTGAGATGAGGTATTGTAATTATTTACACTATTTACATTGTTCGGACTGTTGTCCTCATCTTCCTTGCCATATTCACTCCTTCAATATCTGTCTATATTTCTGAGATTAGGTATTGTAATTATTTACACTATTTGCATTGTTCGGACTGTTGTCCTCATCTTCCTTGCCATATTCACTCCTTCAATATCTGTCTATATTTCTGAAATGAGGTATTGTAATTATTTACACTATTTACATTGTTCGGACTGTTGTCCTCATCTCCCTTGCCATATTCACTCCTTCAATATCTGTCTATATTTCTGAAATGAGGTATTGTAATTATTTCCACTATTTCCATTATTCGGACTGTTGTCCTCATCTTTATTGCCATATTCACTCCTTCAATATCTGTCTATATTTCTGAGATGAGGTATTGTAGTTATTTACACTATTTACATTATTCGGACTGTTGTCCTCATCTTTGTTGCCATATTCACTCCTTCAATATCTGTCTATATTTCTGAGATGAGATATTGTAATTATTTACACTATTTACATTGTTCGGACTGTTGTTATCATCTTCGTTGACATATTCGCTCCCTCGATATCTTTCTAAATTTCTGAGATGAGAAATCCAGATTATAAAAGAAACCACGAACAGATTAAATGCATATCAAACAACAAAGACACAGTTTTAAGTGCAAAGAATTTATTTTGCTTTCAGTATATCCTTTGAGTGCTAACTTCACCGGGAGATCATGGCTCTCCACAATGTCCTGTCTTTTGATGATTAAGTAACTTTTAAACTTTTACTGTTTCTTCCTCTCTTTGTTTTGGTACAAATTCGTTAAGCAGGTTTCTCTTTGTTTTCCTTGCTTATTTTGCCGCAATTTCTTGCCTCTCGTTTGCTCTTGATGCTGTTGGAATCTTTACTATCTCTTTTTGTCGAATGTTTTCCTACACATTCCAATTTATACAAATCCCACGAGTTGGATTCCTCATTGTTTTTGTCTGCTTCTCCTACTTTCAATGTTTCTTGTGTGTCCAAAATACACATCTATGTCACTCACTGGTTTGTAAAATCTGTATTTTTACTACATAAAATAGAACCACCCTCTCTATCTCCCTCTCTTTCTCACACTCTCTCTCTATTTTTCCCTCTCAATCTATCTCCCCACTCCCTCTCTTTTAATCTCTCACTTCTATGTCCAGCACGTCTAATAAAGTGAATGCTATCAGCTTCCTACAAAGGAGTCATTTTTCTACAGCATTTTTACTGTATTTTTACATCGAAATATCGAACATCTCTCCCTCTCGCACTCTCACTCTCTTTCTCTCTCTTACTCTCTCCCCTATCTCTCTACCTCCCTCAATCTCTTTCTTCTATATCCAGCATGTTTAATAAAGTGAATGCTATCAGCTTCCTAGAAACGAGTCATTTTCTACAGCATTTTACTGTATTTTTACTGGAAAATATCGAACCTTTCTCTCTTCCACTCTCACTCTCTTTCTTCCGCTCTCTCCCACTCTCAACCACCTCTCTCTCTCTATCAGTCTCTCTCTTCTATGTCAAGCACGTCTAATAAAGTGAATGCTATCAAGCTTCCTAGAAACAAGTCAAATATCTACAGCATTTTTACTGTATTTTTACAGCATAATATCGAACCTCTCTCCATCTCTCACTCTTTTTCTCCCTCTCTCCATCTCTCTCATTCTCTCCCCCTCTCTTTTCTATGTCTAGCACGTCTAATAAAGTGAATGCTATCAGCTTCCTAGAAACTAGTCATATTTTCTACAGTAATTTTACTGTATTTTTACAGTATAATATCGAACCCCTCTCTCTCTCTCCCTCTCTTTCTCCCCCCTCTCTCTCTCTCTCTCTCATTCTCTCTCCCCCTCTCTTATCTATGTCTAGCACATCTAATAAAGTGAATGCTATCAGCTTCCTAAAAAAAGAGTCATTTCTTTAGAGCAATTAAGACAGAAAGTGAAATCCGGCGCACAATCTTATTATTTAAACGTAAACATCGATATTTACCATGAAAAAAAATCGCTGTCATTGGTTTAAAATTATGGTCATAAGTTAACTACATACAAATTCGCGCATTGAGGTTACTCAGAGAGGAAAAAAGAGTAACATTATTTACCGAAACGCATGCTTGATAACAAAGTCAGTTCAGTTATGTGCCATGTGTGATCCATACTTAGGCGATCATGTATCTTTCAATACACGACTGACGAGGCAGATTTTTTTCCCGCTGTAGGTTGACATTTCTTTCTACGCTAGACCAGTTGCCATCCAAGGCTATAGAACCCGGTCTGTCCTGCTATTTACCCATAGCTGGGTGGTGAAGAAAAGGATTCACAACTTTCCCAAGGTTATTAACACGTAAGTGAATGTAATTGATTCAACTGGAATTCGAACTTGGCTCTCCGATTCCTCAACCGCTATCCATTACTCCATTGTAGGACATGTAAAAGTAAGTCTTTTGCATTTATTCGGATGTGTGTCCATATAGCCGTGTCCTGTTTAAGATACTCAAACTTCAATAACACCAATCCGGAAATTCCTGTTTCTGAGAGGCAAGTTTTACAGCCTATGAAGAAAAAAAAACAAAAAAAAACTTGCATTTGGTCGAGTATGTGTTTGTATATGTGTGCCTCTGTTTCGACCGTTTATAACACACCCACTTCAATATGACCAATCTCGAAATGTCTTGTTGACGACTCGTAAAAATGGACAAATCCTCGATCAGGATTTCCTTATTGTATTTTTTTTTTATTATTTTATTTTCTATTTTTTGAACCGTCACATATTACCGAGTTGGGAATCACGTTGAGTCGGAAGCCAAGTGAAAACAATTGTGGAGAGCAACAAATGCTCAAGAATCCTATTCACGCCAGTTTCCCTCGCTATTCATGCGTACACACTTCACTATTTTGATACGTGACAGGCAAAGCAGAACAACCAACTTGCGCAAACGCAGGACGCTGAAAAATCGCCCCCATGAAAACAGCGTTTTTTTTCTCCCTTGAGTGAATTTGTCCCCTTTGAAAAATACATGATAAGAAATCGACAGTACATCTTACGATGCGTGAAGAAGGCTTTGCACGGTCAGATACTTGCAGAGTATTAGACTGCATCATCAGCTCGTAGGAGGTTAAAATTAAGATCTCTTTCTCTGTTGACAGAATCTCAGGAATTCATTCATAGAATTTGTATTGAATGACAATATAAGGAAACACTTGTGAGAGGATATTAATCTTAGTTGATATTTATGAGATTCTTATATTCTGGTATAAGGCCATGATAGAGTGAGTAAAATAGTATATCACACATTTAGTAAGTAGGTAATATCTTTATTCAGAAAAATCAGCATAAAAATATTGGCTTTTATCATTGACTTTTGGCATACAAACACACACACACACACACACACATATATATATATATATATATATATATATATATATATAGTGTTGGAGTTGGATTGATGTGAGTTTGTGACCCCGGGTTTCACGCTATTTGCGATCGTCTGATTTGATGATTGCGAATAGCAAGGTCACAAACACAAATCAATCCAACTAAATGCAATTTCTATCACTGATTTTGAGCGCTTTCTAATAAGTACCGCGAACATATAATGTATAAATAAAATATATCAAAAATTGCATATATATATATATATATATATATATATATATATATATATATATATATATATATATATATTAGGTTGGTGTAAAAATAATGTCGTTTTCTCACATATGTTTCTATGTGAGAAAACGACATTATTTTTGCACCAACCTAATATATATATATATACATAGATATTTTACGCACACATATATGTGTGTGTATGTGTGTGTGCGAGCGCGCACGCGCGTGTGTGTTTGTGTAGGTATGTAGAAAAATATGTAAGAACACGTTAGGTATATAATCCGGAGTTCTTTAGTATTTTGTTATTATTTAAAAAAAAAAAAACAGTATTCCATACAGAAGAAGAGCTTAGATTATAATTATTTTTTTAAAAATATAAGAGTTCTCATGTTTCAAAAACGAGAGCCGAAACCCTCAATATAATTATTAAAATTAAATTAATGTAACAAGCCCTGTTTCATCCTCAAGCGAAAATTTAGGAATAATCAATCTTGTAAATTATGCGTCGTTATAAGCATGTTCATTCGTTACAATGGAAAAGACTGGGGCGACCATTTTTAATAAGGGGCCGAAGAGTTCATTTTTATCCACATATCAGTCACCTTCAGGAAGAGGTCACATATATATATATATATATATATATATATATATATATATATATATATATATATATATATATATATTCAAAACAGCACAAAAATACATTTCAAACAGTCAAAACATCTAGAGAAATTTACAACACCTAAACAAACCCCTTTGAAAATGACTAAATATGTGGCCGAAAGCCGTTGGAACAATGAACACTATAGACAATTATAATCTCAGCACGATGGCCATGGGATCAAGAAAAGATTAACTCGATTAGTACTGGCTGCTCGGTCAATGAATGTCGAATGTTTTTGCATAAAAAAAAACGGTTAATATTACCATTAGCATTAAGGATAAAGGGAACAGATACTTCACTTTGATCCCAGCACGTTGGCCAAGAAGTGAAGAAAAACGTCACTCGATTAGCACTGGTTTTTCGCCCTGTGAATGCTGCATGAGAAGACAGCTAATAATACTATTGCTATTACGGTTACCAATCCCGTAGATTTTTGTATTATCGCGGCTTTTAGTTTCCCGAATTCATTTATTTGTTATTTCAAACTGATAAATAAAATAAATAGACAAATAAATAAGCCGACTAAAGGTCATGAAATAAATGACCTTATATATTAGTTCTAACAAAAGAATTACTATTCGTATGCCAGAGTGGCGCTTTATCGATTATTTGTGAATATTTGTACATTTACAAGAACTTTGTCTTGTTTTTTGTTCGTTTTTTTTTTTTGCTAAAAAAGCAGTTCCAAATCACAATACAAAAGACAATGAGCAAATATCTTCTTTTCTTTTTTTTTCTTTTCTTTTTTTTTTTGTATGTGTGTGTATGTGTAAATGTTTCTTGGTCGAAAATAAATGCTTTCGTTATAACATCTTTAACATTTTACAAGATCAAATATGAGTAAAAGATTTTGAATTTATACAAAGGAAAGTTAACATATAGAATCTGAAATATCAGCCACATTTGTTTAAAACATTAGATGCCGTTAGTGTAACGATCATCGACGTAGAAAGTTGATTCGGAGAACTCTGTTCAAATTCTAGTTGCATTTACTCTCGCACTGATCCTATATCAAAAGGCATAAATATATAAAGTCACCCCAACTATAATAGTTGAATTTGGGTAGCTGCTTGTTAAACGTAGACAACAGTAAAACATTCCTCGATCTTTTTCCAAGAAATCATGTCATTTCACAGGCACGCCGGGTTTGTGCGTGGTAATTTCGGCCACATCTAAGATACGCTTTGAAAATCATTTAGTCTAGATCAGTTACGAGTGAATAGTGAGTTAACTCTGCACAGGGCGCCCCATATTTTCGACCTTGTGATTCCAAAATCACCAGTGAGTATGATTCTCATTTGGGTGACCCATATTTTCGTCTTTGTACCACATCTAATCGACTCTTAGAAAATCCCCAAACTTTCGGCTCTGTGCATATACGGAGCTATGCTTAGAAAATCACCAGTGACTTCGATCGGCACTGGGAGCCCCATATTTTTGGCCTTCTGTCACAACTAATTTACGCTTAGAAAATCCCCATATGTTGTGTCATGTAAGCTATGCTCAAAAAATCCCCATACTTTCGGTCTTGTGCCATCTAAACTACACTCAGAAAAACCCCATACTTTCGGTCGTGTGGCATCTAAGCTACGTTAAGAAAAGCCACATACTTTCGGTTTGTACCATCTAAACTACGTTCAGAAAAGCACCATACTTTCGGTCTTGTGCCATCTAAGCTACGCTCAGAAAACTACCACAGCTAAGACGAACAAAGTGAAAGGTTTAAAACCATTTCTTCGTTAAATTCTTTATGAAATTCCTTATTAAATGTATGCTGTTATTTCTAATCATTTTTTTAAGAATGTTCGCTTTTTGATTTTTTTTTCTTTCTATTTATTTCACCTTATTATGTATATTTAACTTAATTCCTGGAGATATTTTTTCTCGTTCCTTTCTGTGTTATAAACTTTCTTTTAATATGTCGCTGAGTAGCTTTACACACGGGCACACACACACACAAACACACACAAACACACACACATATATATATATATATATATATATATATATATATCGGTAGAAAGTGAAGTTGTTAGAAAATTCTGTATAAAAACTTGTATAGAGAAAATATAATTTGGAAAAACAAAACATAATTATATTTATTTATATTTAATATTTATAATACATGTATTTGTACAGAGAAATGTTAAAATTAAGAATTTTTTTACTTACAATTGGGTTTTTAGAAAAGTTGTTTTACTTTAAACTGTTTCACACTTAACTATTCAAAAAGTTTATAAATGTTTATATCCCCACGTGTTGACGCTTGTGCCCTGAATAAATGAATAAATAAAGAGACTAAACTGGTTTTATATGCCGCCTATGGTAAGGAAAATATGATAGAATCTATTCTGGCTTATGTAGTGAATCGTTTATTGTTTGCTCATTAAAAAATGTCCCTTTATTAATTCGGTGGTTTTGTAGTTGCATTGTTAGAATGAGAAGATATTAAAGTTTGGCAGACTTCGTTCTCCGAATTCCTCTATATGTTGGCTACAGGGCATTTTTAAGGTGTTGGTATGCCTAATTTCTTGGTGATGAACTGTCATAATTTGTCGGAGTGTCTGGCCGGTTTAGACAATGTAATGAGTGCCATCTTTCCCCTGATGCTCTTTAATTTTGGTCTGCAGTTTTGCACTCGTCAGTGTGGTGTCTTCCCTCAAATGAGGCTGTTGTGGACTCTTCCACTTACTATAAAGTAGTAGGAAAAGTAAGCCTCGGGGGAACAGTGCCACATGGTTCATCTGTTGAACATTCTGCCTTGGTGGAGACGAACCCGGTAAACTCGGCCTTGCGGGGCTGTTAAATATTAACCTGCTCAACTCTCTGTCTTTTGGCAGAGTGGAACCCAGACGAGGCTTTGCCGAAGGGCAAAGTTTCGTCCGGGGAGGTAGACAGACCCTGAACCCGTTTATACGGGTTTTAAGAAAATATATTTGGCCGAGCCTAGAGGCTCGGAGAACCCACGTTAAACTCAGCCTTGTGCCACAGACATCCCTCTTGTTTGTCATATTTGTTGTCATATACTGTTCTCATATTTGGGCGGAGCTTCCCAGTCCTGACTGTTCATCATAGACAGAGTTCAAAAGCGTCTCCAAATCGTTGTGGAAGATCGTTTATTCTCCAGTTAACCACCACTGCCTGAAGAAGAACCGATAGTGCTGAAACTTCTTGCATTTATGTAGCGGGTTATAACATGCTTTTGTTATAATTGTTAATAATATAAATACAAAGAGAGATGCGTGCTTGGAGTCAATGGGGAGATGACACGTCATCACTGACCGGCAGCCTTTCTAGTCTTTACTGTACTATATTTTTGGAAGAATAACTTTGGACAACAAAACCGGAAATTATTTATGAGCCAACCTCATGAATGACTATATGAACACAAATTCAATGTCCAATGGGAAAAGGGTAAAAAGACTGCATAATCATAATGATGTCACATACAGATGGAAATGTGATTTGATTCGACAAGTTCATTAATAGATATCAAATTTGATCAGCTTCCACTGATCGCAAGTGCTTCTGACATTATTAATTTCGCGCGATCATTGCCCTCTTGAAATTTTCCCAGAAGGAAGACAATTTGCTCTGAATTATTTCGTGCAACCACTTGCAGGTGCTAACAAGTATTTTCCATTATGAAATTGATTAAAAACAAAACTAAATCTCAACTCATTGATCAAAATGTAAACATTTAATCCGTTTTTCTCAGGAAATAATTCCATTCCAAATAATAACAGTATGGCGAAATCACGACAGATTCAAGCCTCTCATTAAAGAGCTTAATGATCATCTTGTTTTTATCTTAGATAAAAAGATTATTTAAAACGGATTAATGTATTTATATAAACATTTTAATAAAATTCACAAGAGTATTGTAGCTGAATTTGAACCTTTGACGTAATGATAAACACTGCTCTAAAAATATCATGAGTTTAAGTGGCTTAAGTCCAATACACGCTGAAACACGGGTATTCCCGTACATTGATTGATATTACATGGCAGTTCAGCACTCTTTTTTAACGAAATTTTCTTTGAGATTTTCCTATTTTTTGGAAGGTATGGTGTACCGATCAAATGTGCGTTCGGATTTCGGTGTCATGTTTTCTATCTTCTTTTTAAAACAAGTCTCACATGTTAAACTTCGATACTTATTTGAGCTTACGTCCACATCATGTTGAAACACCGGTTCCCGTAAAATCATCGAAGTTAAGTAACGTTGAATCTGGTTAGCACCTAGATGGGTAACCTCATGGGAATACCTTGTGCTGTAAACCTGGATATGCGGGTGTTGTAATTAATAATAACTCATCTCAATTGTACAAACTCGATAAACCAAAAACATACTGGGCTCTGTGCATATAAACACGTACAGCATAATAAATCTTACATTGCCTTGATAAAGTCCCACAAAGGACGAAATGCGTCGGCTAATAAGAACAGTAAGATATATAATCCGGTGTTTTTATAGATATTTTTATTTTTACAAAATAGTGCTCAATGTAAATTTACAGAGCATTAATATTATAAATTGATTTATTTAAAATGTTTTTTTCGCTACACAGTTCTAAAAAAAACGATATTTTAAATAAATCAATTTATCATATATATATATATATATATATATATATATATATATATATATATATATATATACATATATATATATATATATATATATATATATATATATATATATATATATATATATAAGAATATTCAAGAAACTATACTGGGAGCAAACCGTCTGAATATGGAAAGAAAATGAATTCAGTAATTAGCTAAAAATACAAAGGGGCGTAAGATATTTATTTTGTTTTATCACAGGATCTATTCAACCCCTGATAATGAACGATGCTGACAGAATCAGAAATCCTACAAATCGCAGAAAATCAACTGCTACAGAAGGTAGTAAAAGAAAGCGAGAAGAAAGGACTAAACACCACTTGTATCACCAATTGTATTCGAAGACAGAATGTATGGTTCTCAGAAAAAAGAATATCCTAAGGTGGAAACCACGAATTGGTGACACCAAAAGCTAGCAAGTAGAAAAATTTAAATATCTCGGAAGTATTTTAACAGACGATTGAAAATGTGTCATCGCTATCCGAAGACGTATTGGCATGGAGAAAGATGCCTCCCAAAAGTTAAGCAACGTATTAAGAAACAGGAAAACTGCGTTTAAACCAAAGAAAAGAGTAGTGAACTGTTATGTATTATATCACAATAAATACTGGACTATCTATTCACAGATGGAGAAGAAACTTGAAGCAACAGAAATATAGTTCCAAAAAAATATCCGAGTCTGTCTATATTTCTGAGATGAGGTATTATGTACATTATTTACATTATTCGGACTATTGTCCTCATCTTTGTCGCCATATTTATCACAACGTTTCGGTCGTTGTACGCTCCGGCCTTCTTCAGGTGGTTGGAATGTCGAACCACCTGAAGGACACATCGCACAGTGGATAAAGGCGTTGGTTATATTCAGTGACAGGACCCATAGAGTGTGAGTTCAATACCCGGTTAAGGCAGTGGAGAAATTTCAGAGGGAAAATTAACAGGAGATAACTGATAACTGACATCCATGGCACGTGGAACTAGAAAAGTCTACCCCAGTGAACGAAATAAAGGGTTCAGTTCGACATTCCAACCACCTGAAGAAGGCCGTAGCGTACAACGGCCGAAACGTTGTGATAAATATGGCGACAAAGATGAGGACAATAATCGGAATAAGGTAAATAATGTAAAGAAATATCCTACGAATACCATGGACTGAACAGGTGGACAATTAGAAAATTTTAGAGAAAATGGAAACAAAAGGAGCAATTAGAATCAGAACAAGACAGTCGAAATTTCTAGATCACATAATGAGAAAAGAGTGTTTGGAGAATTTTGCATTCACAAGACACTGAAGGTAAGAGGAACAGTGAAATGCAGCGTATATCCTGCCTAACGATCTCGTGTAAGTGGTTGACAGAGCAGGGATTATAAATTATAGCAAAAAGACAAATATTGCTATGATCTTCAAAGGACAACACCCTGGACATGAAAGCATATTTCTGTATATCGTTAAGACATGGGCTGCCAGCGATAATTTTAAAGAAGCAATCAGAATATTTTTCAATCAAATCCAGACCCTAAAAGCCAAACGAACTAAAAATATTCATGTTTCCATCGCCCACTTTATTTAAATTTACACTCCAAATCCTTGTATTATGTTTGCTAAAAGGTTTTTTTTAAGATCTTCATAGCTACATAAGTCTTTAGGAACTGCCATATCAATAAGAAAGCAAATTATGTTTTGACGTTGATGACCATTATGTATGGGCGATTAGATTAAATTGGTCTGTCTGTGTGCATTGTAAGTTTCCTTAAAACTTTCATAGATCCTGTCTTTAACCGGGTCTGGTTGGTGTTTATACTAATTATTTGTAGTTTCCTTCCAATAAAAGTTTCAGATTTTTCATCACAGATATTGGTTCACCATTTCATGACGAGTTTTATATTCAGTGGATTCAACAAGATGGCCAAGTGTATTTTTAATATTAATCCCAGAATGTTTTTCTATTAGGATGGTGCAAAAATGATGTCGTTTTTCTTTTGAAGTTAAACGTCAAAAAACGACATTATTTTTGCACCAACTTAATATTAGGTAGCACAGTGTCAGCATTTATTCATTTTTATAGGCTTTCTTTGGGCTTAATTTTAAAATATTTTTAAAAAAATTATATTTGATAAAAATAGACAAAGCATGAAAGACAAAGTCATTAGTTCCATAATTTATTTTGTAAATCTGTGGAAATTCGAATATTTGTTAGAGTCTAACTTACTTTGTTTAATTCAAGAAGAATTATATTTATTAATATATGCTCTTATGAAAAGCACGACGGGAATATTTTCTCTAAAGAAAATCTCTTATCTGGACTAACTTTATTAAATCAATATCTAATCGTCTATACAAAACGAAAATTAATACAAGATGTCCCAAAATTCACAAAGGAATTTGAAAGTTCATGTTGTATCCTTAAAGAGGTTACAAACAGAAAAAAGATGGTACTCGCGTAAAGGAACAGCAACACACGTGTAGATGAAAGAAGTGAGGTTTATTGTAAAAGAGAATACACGAGTGTAAAGCAGGCTAGTAATCCCCGAAGCAAGGATATTTACGTTACCTCCGAGCAAGGCAGAATCTGACACAAGGCCTTTTTTAATGCGGGGCAAAACCGAGACCGTAGGCTCGGGCAAAAATTCCCCGTAGACCCCATATACATGGCGTCGGTTAGCTGTCTACCATCCCAGATGAGACTCTGCCCTTCGGCATACTCTCGACTGGGTTCTTCTCTACCCGAAGGCAGAGAGTTCGTCCAGCAAAGTTGGGGACGAATCTCCAATTAATTACCAAAGCAAGGTTATTTAATTCACCCTCCCCGCGAGACAGGATGTAGCACAAGGCCTTTTTTGATTGAGGGGCAAAATTGAGCCCGTAGTTTTGGGCAAAATTTCACCGTAGACCCCGTAAAAAAGGGGTCGTGTAGCTGTCTACCACCCCAGACGAGGTTATGCCGAAGAGCTCAGCCTCGTCTGGGTTCCTCTCCGCTCGAAGGCAGAGAGTTCGACAAGCTCAGCTGGAGACGAATCTCCAACTAATTGCCGAAGCAAACCCCAGGTATAACCTGTATTCACAATATCTAGCCACTGATATAGCCAGTCCACATAGGCGATAGGGAGTTCAATAACTGTTTATTAACCTTTTTTAGTTTTCTTTAAGATATTTTATAAAAGATGATTTGAAATTAAATTATGTAAAGATATACGACTGAAAAACAAACACAAGTTGTGAAATATTTGAACGAAATTCAAGGATCTATAATTCAAATTTAACGAGTGTATCGTCACGTCACCATTGCGGCATAAAGAGATTCTCTAAGCAAAGAGATTTAAGGTTCAGTAAGTGACTTGCAACGCAATGCCATACCACGTTCGGTTACTCTGTAAATTATTAGGTTGGTGAAAAGATAATGATGTAATAATGTCGTTTTTTGACGTTAAAAAATACGTCAAAAAACGACATTATTACGTCATTATTTTTGCACCAACCTAATAGAAAAAGTTACTGAATAATGTGATTTTCTAAGCGTAGCTTAGACGTGGCACAATGGTGAAAGTATGAGGCATTGAGTGAGGAAAGAACTTACTACTCAGTTGTAATTGATCTCATGAAACAAGATTTCTAACCATTACATATCTCCGAGGTGCCCAAGGTTACTGAATAGGAATAACCAAAACGAAGGTTGGAATTGGAACGGTAATCTTTATAACATTAACAACAAATAAGATTCACCAGCGAGGTGTAGTAAGTAATTCACTGTTAATAATTAACTCCCCCACCACCACCACCACCACAGACAATATGTTCCACTGTATTTATGAGGACTGGGACATACACATTTGTTGTGGAGTCGTTTCACAGTGGAGTCTTGTATTTCAATGTCGTCCTAAATTAGGTTCGACGTAGTTGTGATGGTTGATACTTCAATGTCCGATATCGTCTGACTCGCTCAACACCACCTTGGTATTTATCGATCCACCCACGAGGACCGAATGTGGCACAAGGCCGGGTTTAATGTGGGCCTCTCCAAGCCCGTAAGCTCGGCCAAAAATATAGCCTTTGAACCCGCCTAGACGGGTTCAGGCCCTGTCTACCTCCCCGGACGAAACCTTGCCCTTCGGCAAAGCCTCGTCTGGGTTCCTCTCTTCTAACGCAGAGAGTTCGACAGAAGGCGGGCGCAGTCAGAGACCGCTCAACACCATCTAGGTATTTATCGATCCACCCACGAGGACCGAATGTGGCACAAGGCCGGGTTTAATGTGGGCCTCTCCAAGCCCGTAGGCTCAGCCAAAAATATAGCCTTTGAACCCGCCTAGACGGGTTCAGGCCCTGTCTACCTCCCCGGACGAAACCTTGCCCTTCGGCAAAGCCTCGTACGCGTTCCTCTCTGCTAACGCAGAGAGTTCGACAGAAGGCGGGCGCAGTCAGAGACCGCTCAACACCACCTACCTCGAACTGGTGACCGCTACTTATAGTCTCTGGAAGAGTCCATTACCATAGAATAGGTAGTATAACACCATTATAGTCCGCAGGTCCGATATAACAGTTATGAACGAAGGAAGATTTGAGCGAGTATGGGAGAGTAACAAAGAAGATCTGAGCGCATCAACTCGAAGGTCTTGAAAGATTTGGATCTCTCTGGCGTCATACCAACGAATTTTTAAATGCATCGACCTATTTGAGTATAAAAGATATGGGGTAACACTCATACAAAAAGTACCACAAACCAAACTTTTGGAAACAGAATAATTTCTCACGGTTGTAACATGAATTGGCCACCTCATTCTGAGAAGCCTAGTGTTCTTCCTATGCTATCCCAAACAAAGGTTTTATGTCAACAAGTCTCAGACTCTCCAACACCTGAAGACAACATTAAAACAGATTTCAAAGCTCTAAAGAGCGAAACATTGACGACTTTGATAGAAAATACCTTTGAAATGGCACGTTGGTGGGAAGTTAATTGACGCTACTGAAAAGATTTAATCTTTCTCCTAATGTAAATTTATTTCCAATATGTAATCTATATTATATGAATTGTATGTATAATATGTATTGTGAATTAAAGTTGAAAAAAATGAACACTTTATCAAATTTTAAAATCCCTTGGTGATTTTTGAGACAACCTGTATTTGCCTTGTTTTAAAAGATGTTTCTCTAGAGAAATAAGGTCGAATTATTTTTAAAAAGCAATCATATATGCAGACTACAGATATCGTATTTTTGGCATTTCAAAAGAATGAACAAAGTAAAATGCTCCTTTCTTGGGATTTCTTTATTTTCAAAATTTACGCTTCATGCCATTTTCTATGGGGCAAGAATGTTGTGTAGCACTTCGAAAGAAAAAGTTTCATAGACAAAAATTTTACCACCGGATTCCTTCTTCTTTCGTGAACTTTTTAAAAATCATTTCACACCAAGCAAGGCGATAACGCCACTAAGATGCAGCAGGCTATTGGAAGTGGATGAGAATGAAAATATTTTAGAAGAAACGATAAATCCAATCCTAAGCAGGAAACTAGGGATAAGCCTCTACTCCTGTTCGAAAGACTGGAAAGAAATTTGAACAGGGCGATAGGCCAACCTATCTACTCCTATTTAAAACACAAAAGAGCATTCCCTCGTTTTTGTTTTATGTGCAAAATCTGGAATGATCTAATTAGCGATGTTTATTTTTGTCTACTTGGTACCCAATCGTGGTATGTCTGAAAAAGTTTGAAACTTCAATGGAATTTCGAAAGGATAAAAAAAAAGTTGTTTGAAGGGAAATAAAGCTACAAAAAATAAGATCTTACAGTAAAATTATTTTACGTGTTCCTTCAAATAAAATTCGACAAAAAACGAATTTATTTGAAAATGCAATAATGAAAGATAATAATTATCTCTTTAAATGTCGCTGGAAATTTGTAATAACCTATCAACTTAACATGAAATAAAAACTGTTCGTTGTTTGTTTTTGTTTAACAGAACCAGCATATATATTGATTTTACATCATAGCATTTATGTACCAAATCCGTCGTGAGATAGAAGAACCTAAATTGAGGCGTACAAGTCAATTTTTAATGACTAAAAAAATATCGACTTATATGGCGGGTATACTATGTAAACCTTTACCACTGAGTTGTAAACAAGTGGGACAGCTCTACTAACAATTACTGTACACCATTTACTCTAACTCTAGTAGGCTGCCAAAAATTGATCCCACTAAAACTTGAATATATTTTGCATATTAACACATGAATTAGTATAAAATAAAATAAATACAATGAATTACGGTGTACAAGTCGAGTTTCAAGTCCAACAAAGTCTTTCCAAAATTATGGGTCGACTAATACGGTGGGTATAAAATGTAAACCTTTACAACCTACTTGTAAACAATTACTGTATACAACTTACCGTACTTCCAGTAGGTTGGCGCAAATATATCCCACTAAAACTTGTGTTTGGTGAAAATATTTGACATATTAACACAGAAATTAATATCAAATAATAAAATAGTAACACAAATTTAATATTCAATTAATGCTACAGCACTAATCGCGTCTAACCGCTGATACACTCAGTGTAAACACTGACCGAAGCGCCGTTTAACTTAGACGGCCATTTAAACATCTACGTAAGGATGACATTACAGTTTGCGTCTTAATATACAAGTGGTGTGATCTTATATAGACTTGGCACAGGTTACCGTATACTACAGCTTAACTTCATTTACGGGTTGGCCTAAGTTTTCATCACTGTTAGTAATATTGTTTGGGGGTCGACCTACATGGAACAATATATTGGAGAGCTGCGTTCGAATTCCACTCGATTTCATTACATTTACTTATGTGCTAGTATCCTTAGGATTATGTACTTCTTATTTTCTTTAGTACTGTAAGTTATTGCTCGCATGTTTCCACTGAATGAAGTACACACAGCCCGACCAAGAGATTGAACTCACAACAACTATGTCACCAAAATCATAAAGTCATGTTTTGACTGCTGCTACTACTGCGGTTGAAGACTTGCTGTCATTTGTCTTTCTTTATTTATAGCTCCCATATTGTATTTACTTCTATGCTAGGCATCTAAGGAGGTTCTTATAGCATAGCATATGCGCTGATACTTTCAGACGTCTAACTCTCCATTGTTCTTCCTTGTTCTGTATTTTTCCTTCATTCTACAGGGTCTGATGAGTACCCATTACCCCATATACATGATCAGAACTAGACGATATACTTAGACATGAGCAATAGAACGAGAGCAGTCTACCCCCGTAGATTAAATAAAGGTTTGCGTTCAGAAATCCCCGTTGGTTACACAAATTGATATACACCTGATCAAGAACGGAAACCAGAACAGTCGAAAGGCTGAGATAACAACAACAAATATGAGAACAATGGTCAGAATATAAATAGTGAAAATAATGATATTCAGACAAAAATTACTTTCAGTTGTTACATATGTTGGAAATGTTGTAATGAATCGTTCCCGGCGTGGACTGTACGCTTATTATTTCCCTTGAAAGTATTTGTCGTTACTTTAATCATAACAACTATTTCCTCGATGACTCACTGACAACGACTTCGATTATTTTTCCTTCCAATCGAACGCCAACCCCACACCACCCAGCTAACAACCATTTATACGTCTTGGCCCTCAGCTGAACGTAAATGGCAGTAGGCAGTCATCAGAGAATCAGTGAGAGTAGTCTTTGTACAACTATCCAATAATAAAACAGGAATCCAATTTTCAGTTGTCTTGAAAGACATTATTAATTGATGGCTATATAAAGCTAATCTAAGTAGCAAAGGCTGCAATAGACCATGATTTTCACTGAGCCATTTTTTCCCATTTTGCTTTCTGAGATACTACGCTGTTTCATAAAGGAGATCAGAGGATAATATTGTATGATGATAAGAAATGCGATCAGGTGAAAGAGCTAGAGACACAGCATCACAATTATTGTTTCTTGGGTTGTTTTTTGTTTTTGTTTTTTGTTTTTCATTTATTTTCGCCGATAACTTACATTGTCTTTTCTCCTTTGAGCACACGTGTTTCCAATTTGATAATTCTTCCACGCTCGGTTACTTCATCGGCGCCAGTAGTAGAATTTTCACGCTCAATTAGAGACATTAGTGAAAGCTTAGACAATAGAATTGTCAAGTCTTGTATTTAACCAATATTTTTCCAGAGTTATTTCGAAAGGTAAATGACTATTTTTAGGGAGAAAAAAAAAAATTTGTTGGAGCAATTTAATACAAAAAAATCGCTTGAACTGAGTTGGTAAAAAGTTTGTATAGTCAAAATTAATGGGGCAAATATAAATTAAAACTGAATTTTGGTGGATTTAAAAAGAGAGGGATCGCTGTGAACCCAAAGATTAGCAAAAAATAAAACCAAAGAAAATTAAAATTCACACTAAGTCAATTGATAGGTTGATCAGTTTTGTTATCTGCATATCAACCACTTGAGGATATTTAATATCTAAATATTTTTTACCTAATTTTATACTTTCAGTGTAAAATGTATGTTTTTTCAAGTAGTTTTCAGTTCATAAAATGTATGTTGGTAATAAGTTTATAATAATTGTTACTATAAAAATATATTGTTAGTAATTTTGCTATAAAAAATGTATTTGTTGCTTTTTGTTTGTTAGTTCACTATTTTCCAGTAACTGGGACCCTAACAAGTGCTACAACCCCAGGTCAGTGTAGCCCTGGGGAGAACAGTAATTAATAGGTGGTTCTACGCTCCTCAAAATTCCGATCAGAGGCCTTGCTGCCGGATGTAGTTTATCGTCATACCCAGGACAACCAAATCAGTTGAAAAGAACCATTTAAGATTTTATTGCAGTGCAACAGAAACCTGGTTCAGACGAAAAGGTGTCGGTTATTATAACTGGCAGAACATGGAGACAAAACAATCAACATGGTTAGTTATGAGTATAGCAATAAATGTTTTAAATTTTTATAATAGTAATGATTTTTTTAAATATTTAAAAAATATTTTTGAATAGTTATTACGATGATACAGATTAAGTTACAAAAGAACTATAACTACAGCAGTTATTTTTTTAAATAATTATAACAGAACGCGTTTATACGTGCTTACAAAAAAACAACTATCAGTTACATTATTCTGAAGATGACCTCGGATGAGATCGAAAATACTTGGAAAAATAAAGAAACTACGACTCCTTCCTTACGGAATATTTATTATCATATATATATATATATATATATATATATATATATATATATATATATATAGTTAAACCTAGAGAGCCAGACAAACCTACCAAGGTTTCACCTAAGCGGATCGTCAGGGAGGGCCGGCCTTCCCTGACGATCCGCTTAGGTTTTTCTGGCTCTCTAGGTTAAACTAGGTCTGCTCTACTCATTGTATTGGGCACTTTTTTAGTTATTTTGGGTACTCGCATCGGTTTCTTTTTTCTTTGGGCCTTAAACTCGTATGCTGGACGATTATTTTCGGTTAACGTACATGTTCTTGGTTCTTTCTTTTTTATACTTTTTTTCCCTTTGGTATTGGATTGTTTATTTGCATATCAATACACCGAAGGTTTTCCGAGCGAGTATAGTTTCTTATACTTATAAGATTTCTATTAAATATGTATATATATATGTGTGTGTGTGTGTGTGTTAGAGAGAGAGAGAGAGAGAGAGAGAAATTACTAAGACGATATGAGGTAATTTTAATTAATTTATCGAGTCTAGAAGAAACCTCAACAGAATGCTGTGTACGGCCGTTTCTCCCGATATTTGGGACACGTCAGCAGTGCGTATCCACTACTAAGAACTGAAAGCAGAACAATTACGATATTAGGCAAACGTCATACCAACTGTACCAACGGGCTTCGGTGGCGAAGTTGTAAACATTTAGACTCGATAGAGCGCCGCTCTTCAGATATACCGGGTGGAACTCATCCGAGTTTCACTTTACCCATAGTACTGTTCCCCCACGAGTCAATACTACTGTCCAGAAGCCGCTCCATCCAGTGCATTAGAAGCCGGTTCAAGCAAGGATATACAAGTGATAGAAATTATTAAGAGAATTTGAGATAATCCTCATTAATTCATTGAGTCTAGAAGAGCTGAGCTTCTAATATATATATATATATATATATATATATATATATATATATATATATATATATATATATATATATATTAGGTAGTGCAAAAATAATGTCGGTTTTTGACGTATTTTTTTACGTCAAAAACCGACATTATTTTTGCACCACCCTAATATATATATATATATTTATATATATAAAGTTGTTTTTTTTTTAAATTATATATATATATATATATGTATATTAGGTTGGTCCTGATCCACTTAGGACGCGGGAAGGAAAAAAACAAATTTTCATGTCTGTCTGTTGGAATTTTCAAGGAGTACTGCATTTCCAACTTGTTTCACACGGTCGTGCCAGCAACGCTAAACTGTATTGCCAGCAGTTTGACTGCCTCTACGATAAAATAAAAGAGTATACTGCTTTGGTCAATCGAGGTCAGGCTTTGTTTTAGCAAGACAATACGAGGTCACCCATTGGCGAGTTAACTAAGGGAAGTTCAAACAGATGAACGGTGTTCAGACGCTTCCACATCCACCATTCACTCCCAATGCTGTTCCGAGTGACTATGGCCTTACTCCGCTCAGTGGCACACTTCCTCCACGACCAGACATTCAACACTTTTGATGAAGTAAAGGAAGTTTCTTTACAGCGTTTTGATTCAAAGTTAGGCGAGCCAGTATCTGGGAGAGATTCCTATGTTTGCTGATCGCTGACAGAAGATCGCCGAGAATGATGGACTTTATTTTGAAGAATAAATATTGGTGTTGCTCTATAAGGTTTTATTGTTTTCTTTCCGCTTCGTAGTCAATACTTTCTGGCCAACTTAATAAAATGCCTATACATTTAACTTTGAATAACTTGAAACAAAGCAATTATATTTTCCATCCATATTCTCTAAAGCACGGGAATTTTTCTTAAATGCGCCTCTGTCCGCGCGCAGAGCCATAACTGATTTTCACTTTACCCGAAGACAGAGACGCAACAGAGAGATGATAAATACTACAACGTTAAATAAAGGAGTATCATTTAAACTAAACTAAAGAAAGAGTATCCTAATTGGTCAATCGCGATCGGCTATTGTTTCAGCAAGACAATACGAGGCCACCCACTGACAGGTTAACTAAGGGAAGTTCAAACAGATGAACGGTGTTCAGATTCTTCCACATCCACCATTCACTCTCAATGCTGCTCCAAGTGACTACGGCCTATTCCGCTGAATGGCACACTTCCTCCGCGACCAGAGCTTCAACAATTTTGATGAAGGGAAGGAAGATTGTTTATTTTGTTTATTTTTATTCAAAGCCAGCAGACTGGTATCTGGGACAGATTCCGATGATGGCTTATCGCTGACAGAATCATGGATTTATTTTGAAGAATAAATATTGGTGTTGCTCTTAAGGTTTTCTTACTGCTTCCTAAGTTAGTCAGGACTTTCTGGCCAACCTAATACATATAGAGTTAGAGAGAGGGTGGGGTCTAGTGGTGGATGAAAATTCAAAACATACAAACGTGACATTTCCAGGCTGTTTTAAAATAAATTATATATTTTCGTCTTAAACCAAATTCTAACAAACAGTATTTGTTACGATAAAAGCCACTTCCCAGCTTTTCTTTTCATAATATCTCATAATTACATTATTGATCTCTGCAAATTTTAATGACTTATATGGAAAATGTATTTGTTTTACGTAACACTTAATCAATTTATTTATTTATTTAAACAACTGTGCCTATTGTTAGGATCATTTGTCGGAAGAAATACTGCTATGTAATTATTGTACATCTCCACCTTAATAAAATGTCTATAAATCTAATTAGCGAGATTTAATTAAATTTGAATAATTGTTTTAGTAGGACCAAAATTCGTTTATATTTCTTTTGAAGCTTAGAAAATAAATTTCTAGACGATTAATTAGAGCAAGATGGCTGCCTGCTCTTTATTGTTTATTGATGGAGACAATTTTATCGGTCTTGATTCATCTAGATTTGTTGTATTATGCAATCGTTATTTTCAGTGAATACCTGTGTTTGAAATAGTCTTTTTTAAACACTGTGGACAACAGCTAACACGGTCCGATGCTTCTACTTTTGGGTTGTTCGGCCACAGATAGTTTCACATTATAGCAAGGTTCCATTTACTGTTTTAAGGGGCACAGACTTTTTTTTTTTTTTTTTTTTTTTTTGAAAAGTCATATCTGCTCAGTTTCGTAACCGGAACTTAAGGAAAGCAATTTCTCAATATTTGAATTATTCTTACTCCGGCATATTTTAATAGATAACTGTCTTTAAATAAACCCCATATGTATTTCAAACAGGGGTAATGTCTCTCATATTTTCTGACACTCAGTAACCCCCTTTCCGTCCTAGTAGCTTTATTTTATTACTTGGGGTGAAATGATTTTTAAAATAAATGTATAATTTTGCCCAGTTTTTGAGTCAGTTTTATGGGAGTGAAATATATATATATATATATATATATATACTTGTCAGATGTTTTTAATCAAACTTGTATAAAAGAGATTGCTGCTCAAATACACAATCTATATATATATATATATTATCACGTGACCCGTAGGAGTGCATGCGCACCATGTGTACTTCAGCCACAATGGAAGCAGTGTTTCTTGTGCAAGATAGCGTAATGGAGCCCAACACTCTCCAGGGATGGTGGGAGGTGGCTTTGAATTTAGATTTTTTCCTTCTTCTAGGAGAAGGAAATCAGTCTATCCCTAACTCTACCATTCCTCCATACATATATATATATCTGTGTGTGTGTGTGTGTGTGTGTGTGTGTGTGTGTGTGTGTGTATAAGTGTTTTAGGATATTAAAATAAACACTTGTTAAAAATCCCTACACAATTACAATTATGTTTTGACACTATCTCTCTCTCTCTCTCTCTCTCTATATATATATATATATATATATATATATATATATATATATATATATATCACTTGCAATCTATGCAACAAAGTGTTCACGTCAACTTGTGAACTTTAACGGCATTACAGGTCACATGACCCTGGTACTAATGCAAAAAATGAAAATCCAGATAGAATTGACTTTATATCACACACACGCACGCACACAGACATACACGGAGACACACACATACATAATATATTCTCTTATGCGTTCTTTTGCCTTTCTTTTTTTCCTCTTCTTTGTCTTTAATTGTTTTCTTATTTTCTTTCCTTCTTGTTCTTTACACAAATGTTTTTTTACCTTGTATGGAAAATTTTCCAAAAAACGTAAAATGAAGTGATGTTTCATAAATTGTAATTTTAAATAATTATGTATTACCATCATTGTTAACTACCTGATGAAACGTTATTTATTAAACATCGAAACAAAATGTACAATTTCTTAGTAGTAACTTACATGTTCTAATGAAACAGTGTTTATAAATATATATATATATATATATATATATATATATATATATATATATATATATATATATATGAAACTTAGTGGTGTTATTTTTAGTTATGCCAACTTCGAAGTTTCGTGAGTACGTTGTTGCGATGTCTCCACTTTTCAGGGTGAAGGCATTACTGAGAAGCCAATTGCACTCGAAACACCAAAGTCGGCACCACTCTGTTAAGTGACAAGTTTCTCCCATTAATTCTATTAACGCTCTATCCTTCACTATTGATATCGAACACATTAAGACAAAAAGAACTGCCTGCTTACAATGCCATTCCTCCAGTAAACTACGGAAAAAAGAACCAGCAATTTTGGCACCTAGCAGCTCTTACTATTAAATGGAGAAATAATCCGAAGAGAAGTCACATATCTATGTAACCAGGAAACTCCGAAATCAGCAGGACGGAAATACCGCTTACTTGAGTGAAAAACTTTTTCATGTCACAGTGTAACCCGGATATAAGATAGTTGTCGGGTCCGGAGAAGACGTCTCTTATATCCAGGTTTGTCTTATATCCGGGTTTGGTCGATCATATATACATTAACACAGGCTCTAATTTGGGCCAGAGAAAATATATCTTATATGCGGGTTTCTCTTATATCCTGGTCTCTTATATCCGGGTTACACTGTAATTGTAATTCTAAAAATGCGCGGGCGCGTGTGTGTGTGTTTTGTAATGGAATGTTCCACTCTCGCTGTTACCTATTAGGGACTGACTGTATCAGTAATATATATATAGGACATATCCAGAGTCGCTCTATCTCTCTGACTGGTTTCGGGAAGTGTTAGTTTTGTCTTTCAGTAATGTATTCTCTTTTACAACAAACCTCTCTTTCTTCCATCTACGCCCAAGTTGCTGTTCCTTCCACTCGAGTACCACCTTTGTCTGTTTGTAACCTTTTTAAGGATACAACAGTGTGACTAAATTTGTTTGAGAATCCAAGGGAATATCTATATAATACTAAAACCCAACTCTTGTATCTATGTATGTGCATTTCGGGACACAGCTTAAACGATACACAATGCACCAACCAATTCAGAAGAATATCGTACCTTGAAACCCAAATTTAATTAAAATTAGGTAAGTGGTTCTTGAGCTAGGACAGTCTTTGTGTTTTTACGGAATTTTTAATAGGAAATTCAGTATTTCTTTTCAGTACACATTGTTATATCAATTTATCCATATAAACAAACACTTACATATTATATTATGTGTCTGAAAAATAATAACCATACATTATACCAACATTATTAAATAAAGTCAAATATGCATAACACAGCATATATTTATACAATTAACATTAGAACGTTTTTTATTAAGAAATATCTCGGATGTGTGACAAGTATTTCGTTGGCGAGAACTCTATATGAGTGTGTCATTGTGAAACATAATTTGTATGGCTGGAAAATTGTGTCATACGACTTTATGGTAAATAACTAAACAGATGCACACTGGTTTGCTGCCGCACCTATTTAGAAATTAATGTGAGAAGACCCAAATACGTATGATAAAAAATATGATTTTTATTATTAACAATTCATAATTGTTTTTGAGTTAATTAATATTGTATAATGTGAGTAATAATAATTATTACAATAAATTGTATTTCAAATACAAATTAAAAGATATGTAATTAGCAAGATTTGTCACCTCATCATTTTGTATCATGAACAGCCTTTAAAAAAGAAACACAAAGTGTTTACGGGTTAGGGTTAGTTCAACATAAAAGCCAAATTGGAAACATCTATTCTGACATGTTTCACCGATTATCTGGAATCATTAGAAAAAGAATTTTACAGACATAATCTGCACTAACACTTGTTTCTTTTTTTTTATTTGAATTATATTCTCAGAGAAAATAGATTACAAAAGATTAGAAACTGAAAAGTCCAGCTTGTATATTTTTCGTAGAACGTTTCGTGCTTTCAACTGAAAGAATAGTTACAGTTTAAGAAGCACACACTCAAAAAGAAAAAAAAATGTATGTTAGATGTAGACCCTAAATAAAAGGATGTTGCCTTAGAAATTGCCAAAATATGATTTCTTTATAATTTGTAGAACGCAAGAGAAACAACTGAGATCAGATTTATTCTTCTAAAAGAAATAATGGTTCGTTAATAGATGCACAACAGGAAGAATGTTTAAAGTTTTGGGAATTCAGAAAAGAAGATTAATTATTGAAGTAGAACTACCAAAATGAATGTGGAGCTAGAATTTGAGGAGCACAAAAGAAATGCTTTTTTTTTATTTTATACCACAAAAAAAGAGTTTTTAGGAATTATAATCCTTGAAATTTTAGCAGAACCACAAATGACAGAATTTTTATATTGTTTTAGGAACGGAAGCATTGAACATTATTGGATTATAATCTTGAAAGATGCACATTTTAGCAGAAGAACAATTTTTATATTGTATTACAAATATAAAACAATGAATTTAATTTGGATTATACTCCCGAAAGATGGAATGCATAATTTAGCAGAATCATAACTAACGAATTTTTTACATTGTTTAGGAACAGAAAACGATGAACTTTATTGAATTATAATCCCGAAAGGTGCATATTTTAGCGGAACCACCACGGACAGAATTTTTATACTTTTTTAGGAACACAAAACAATGAATTTTCTTGGGTTAGAAACAACAAAAGATAGAATGCATATTTTAGCAGAACCACAACTAACAGAATTTTCATATTGTGTTACAAACACAAAGAATTTAATTTGGATTATAATCGTGCAATAAAGATTGTACGCGTGTATTTAATCTTCTATCAATGTAAACATATTCGACATGTTCCAATTTGATTTCTCATCATTGTTTGCCGTTGTTTTATAAATCATTTATTAATGAAAATGGTAAATTCCATCAGCTTTTGATATACGGATCGTCTCTTTTTACCTCTAAAAATGCAAAGGTTTAATTAAAACTTAATCTCTGTACCACAAGACTGAAGTAAAAACTGTTGACCATGTTTGCCGTAGTCCCTGAATATGGAATCCAGTGAAGTCCTTAATGTCTTTAAAATCAGAGGTTGGCAGTAAAGATTCAGAGAAAGTAGCGGCTGTTAATTAATTCTTTAAGTCTTCGATATCATGTTGGCAGTGAAGATATTTTGGGAGAAAAAACAAAATGGCTGCCTTTGTACACGTCGGATTGAATATTTTGAGCTTTCTGATCGGTTAACCCTTCTATTGGTGAACTATAAAACGAGTCAGCTCATTTTGACTGGCTCACTAGTACATATATGTATCCAGAAACTGTAACAAAAACCATATAAAAATCAACAATCTTCGAATGTTATTTTCATTTGTCCGATGTTTACAAGTGAGGCTCATTCGTGTTAGGATTTTGCTTTATCAAGCCACGAGAGTATTAGTTCTAATACGTCTTGCACTGAATCGAGATGAAACCTCGACGAAGGCAAGCTTTTTAAAAAATGAAACCATTCTTTCGAAATTCATCTAATTCGTGTCGATTGAAGAATATCCATTTACATTAAAGAATATCCGACGAATCTGCTAAAAACCTTTTGATTGTATCGGGAATTAAATCAGATTTAATTAATTTCAAATTAATTATACTTCCAAAGATCTTCAAGATGCCAACAAGAATAAAAATAATCAGTGGAAAAATTAGGAATTGCAATTGATTTTACATAGAGTCGCATAAATTAACTGCTAAACTAATGGAAGAGACTATTATTATTCAAGACTTGTAGATATATACAGTGTAGGGAAACAAATATTCGTACACATACAAATTTTTAATTTAGTGTATTTCCAACTAATGAATAAAAATACTTTTCATATAACCGTAAAATATAACTTTTCATATATATAGGATTGACACAGATGCATAATAACTAAAAATGCATAGGTTTTTCTGTTTCCTATTCATATTTAGTTATTATGCATCATTATACAGTTAATGCACATAATGAGGAAGGAGGGCCTGGAGAATCTGATGCTCACGGGTCGAATAGAGGGAAAGAGTGACAATGGAAAACAACGCGTGAAATACGTGGCGGGCTTAAACAAGTGGATGACAGAACATGATCTAGGGGAGGAAGCAGAGGGAAGGAACTTGTTGAGAGCTGCAAGGGATAGAGGGAGGTGGAGAGCCATGATCGCTTACGTCCTGAAAAGACATGGGACATAGAAAGAAAGTACAGTTAATGAAAATTATCTTTATTCATTAGCTGGAAATACAATACATTAAAAATGTGTATGTGTACGAATACTTGTTTCCCCTAACTGTATGAATGGCAATTTTCTAAAGTAATGAATTTTTATTTATCAATCCGACATATGTTATATCACTTTAAACGTTATTTTTATTGGCTACTGATATATGTTAAACACTATATTTATTTATTTTCGTCCACTGACGAGATATCCTCTTAAAGAAAAGCATGCGCTCTCCGTCTGGTTTCGAATCTACGTTCCACTGGGAAGCGGTTTATGACGAAAGGGATTTCGCTTAAAGCCTTGTTCGAACATTGCTCGATCGGCAAGGTTTATCCATGTCCAAGTCTGTTAAGGCGCGTCGGATCTAACGACGGTTTTCCCTTGCCCAGAGGGATGCAGGTTCAAATCCTGACGGAAAGAGCAATATTTTCCTTAATAAAATTTACCAAATATTAAGGCCGATAGACGAAAATAAGTAAATATACGGTTTAATAAATAAACGGAGTGACTACTCAAATATGAGTATCCACTAAAAAAAACGTTTGAAGTGATGAAAAAGATATATATATATATATATATATATATATATATATATATATATATATATATATATACCATCAATGACAAAAGTCACGTTTAAATGGTATATATATATATAAATATATATATATATATATATATATATATATACATATATATTAGGTTGGTGCAAAAATAATGACATAATAATGTCGTTTTTGACGTTAAAAAATACATCAAAAAACGACATTATTACGTCATTATTTTTGCACCAACCTAATATATATATATATATATATATATATATATATATATATATATATATATATATATATTCATATTCATGAATCACAAATTGATGATGCGTTAAGAATGAACATTATTAATAAATCGAATGACATGAATTTGTTTTTTTTTACATGAATTTGTTTTTGAAATATTTGGAAGAACATTTTTTGTACTTGATTGTTTGGTGTGTTTTTTTACGGCTTATCAACCTTTTCAGCACTTTGACAAAAAGCCACTAATTTCTTTTTAATAAACCCGATGTCGACAAAGCCAACGCTAATTGATGCTTATAATATCTAGTTTAACGACTGAAACGGAAGACTTTATACTTGCAGCTCAAGACCAGAGTGTTTTCACTAGAAACTTTCAAGCAAAAATGCATAATAATTTGGATCGAAAACGCATGTTCTGCGACAAATATCAGAAAACCGTAGACTATCTTTTCTTAGAAAATTTATGTACGGGAATCAAATGAATATAAAAATCGTCACGATAGAGTGGGTGGCAATGCATACACTGGGCAATGTGTAGACACTTTGGAAAAATATTAATAGACACTGGTATGAAGATTACCCAGCACCGATTACAGAAATAGAAGACATAACAATTCTCTGAGATTACAGCAGATTGGAATTTTGAAGCAAATAGGCTGGGAAAAAAATGTCAAAAACCGAAAAGAAAAAAACTTTCCTACTAATTGATATGGCATTCCCAGCGTCCTGTAACATAGCAATCAATGAATTTGAAAGACTATCGAAGTATAAAGACCTGGAAACAGAACAAATGTGTAAATTGGAAACAAGGATATTACCAGTCATGGTAGGAGCGCTTGAAATGATAAAGAAAAGGGAACACAACACATTGAAAAAATCCCAGCAAATCTAAGCTTAAGAGGAGAACTTTGTACATGTAAAGCTAGTGATATTATATTTGCTGGAAAAGCAAATCATGAAATATAGTCATAACAATACACCACTAATGCCTTAGTTCTTGCCGCAGACTTGGTAGGTAGTGTAACCATAACAGAAATCAAAATCTTATAATAATAATAATAATAATAATAATAATAATAGACTTTTCACTAACTTTCCTACGGTTGTCTCCTAATGGGTGGAGAAGTTATTAGTTCAGAATGCAGCAAATGACGTGAAAGTAACGAAATCGTTGACGAATAGAAAGTGATGAGTTTTGTTGAGAAGAATTGGTCAGTGAGATATTATCGTAAGTGAAAACGGGACATGATAGCGCGAATATGTGTAGAAAAAGAGAAACAGAATAATTCTGTACAAGGTGAAGATCTGTTGAGGAAAAAAACGAAAACAACGAACGAATGAAAAGGGGAAGAAGAAAGATGAAAGACAGAAGAGAAAGAAATAATGAAGGAATCAAGGAGAAAATTGGGGAAGCAAAGAAAGAAGAAAGGAACGAACGAACTGAAAGAGGTAAAAGGAAGATAAAAGAAAGAAAAGAAAAAAGTCTTGAAGGAATATAGGACGACCATGGAAAAGACTGAGGATGGAAGAAAGGAAGGAAGGCAGGAACGAACGAACGAACGAAAAAAGGAAAATAAAAGAAAGAACAGATTGAAATAAAGAAGAAAAGACGTGAGAAAGAAGGTGGATAAAAATGAGGAAAGAAGGAATGAACGAAGGAAAGGAAGAACGAAAGAAATATCCAAGGGAGGAAGGAATCAAAGAAAAGAAAAATATAATTAAGGGAAGAAGAATGAAAGGAATGGATGAAGGGGAAAATAAGAAGGAAAAGAAGAACTGAAGATAGGAATGAAAGAAGGAAGAAAAAAAAAAGAAAAGACACAAGGAATGAAAAATGGAAGAAACGTATCGATGCAGAAGATCAAGGCACTAAATAAGGAAGGAAACAAAAAAGGGAGAAAAGAAGGATAGAAGAAAGGAAGGAATAAAGGAAGAATTTAAGAAGAAAAAGAAAAGAAAGAATATCGAAGGAAGGGATGAATGAATGAAAAAAAGGATTGAGAATAATAAACAATTTAAAACTATCCACTCCAAAAACTGCGCCAGGAGAATCGATCTGAACAAGAATAAAAAAGATAATATGTCCCAAAAATAGAGCAAATAATTTGTTTAACGCTATTTTAGGAACAGGTATTGCATGTGCAAACAGACGTACACGCCCTTTCTTTCCTCACCTTCATCGATTGTTTTTTTTTTTTTTTACTCCTTTTCTTTAATGACTTCTATGCATTCTTGTATATTCCTTCTTTTTATTTGCCATCCTCCTGTTCAGTAACATTTCCTTCTTGGCTTCTTTTATTATATCCTACATATATTGTATATTATTTTCTTGTTTTCTATTCATTTGCTTCTTCTATTCTAGCCAATTTTCATTCTTCTCCTGCATCCATTTTTTCCTTCTCCTCTTCCATCCATTTGACTTTCTGCTCTTCCATCCATTTTCTTCTCTACCTTCCATTTTTCCTTCTTCTTTTCTATCCATTTTTCCTTCTTTTCCTACATCAATTTTTCTTTTTCTTTCATTCATTTTTCCTTCTTCACTTCCATCCATTTTTATTCTTCACTTTCATCCATTTTCGTTCTGCTCTTCCATGCAATTTCGTTCTTCTCTTCCATGCATTTTTTCTTCTTCACTTCCATCCATTTCTTTTTCTTCTCTTCCATCCATTTCTCCTTCTACTCTTGCATCATTTTTTCTTTTTTCACCTCCATCTATTTTTCCATCTCTTCCATCCATTTTTTCTTCTATCCATCCATTGTTTCATCATTTCGATCCATTTTTCATTCATCTCTTCTATCCATTTTTTCTGCTTCACTTACACCCATTTTCCTTCTTCTCTTCCATCCATTTCTTTTTCTTCACTTGCATTCATTTTTCCTTCTTCTCTTGCTTCAATTTTTCTATTTTCACCTCCATTCATTTTTCTTTCTTCTCTTCCACCCATTTTTCTTTCTTCTCTTCCATCCATTTTTTCTTCTTCTCTTCCATCCATTTTTCCTTCTCCTCCTCCATCCATGTTTCCTTCTTCTCTTCCATCCATTTTTTCTTTTGTCACCCCCATCCATTTTTATTTCTTCTCTTTCATCAATTTTCGTTCTCCTTTTCCATGAATTTTTTCTTCTTCAACTCCATCCCTTTTTCCTTCTTCTCTTCCATCCATTTTTTTCTTTTTTCACCTCCATTCCATCCATTTTTCTTTCTTCTCTTCCATCCATTTTCCTTCCTTTTCATCCATTTTCGTTCTCCTCTTTCATCCATTTTTCGTTCTTCTCTTCCATGCATTTTTTCTTCTTCACCTCCATCCATTTTTCCTTCTTCTCTTCCATCCATTTCTTTTTCTTCTCTTCCATCAATTTGTCTTTCTTCTATTGCATCATTTTTTCTTTTTTCACCTCCATCCATTTTTCCTTCTCTTCCATCCATTTTTTCTTCACTTCGATCCATTTTTCATTCATCTCTTCTATCCATTTTTTCTGCTTCACTTCCATCCATTTTTCCTTCTTCTCTTCCATCCATTTCTTTTTCTTCACTTGCATTTATTTTTTTATTTTTTCACATCCATCCATTTTTTTTCTTCTCTTCCATCCATTTTTCCATCTTCACTTCCATCCATTTTTCTTTCTTCTCTTTCATCCATTTTTCTTTTTTAACCTCCATCCATTTTTTTCTTCTCTTCCATCCATGTTTCCTTCTTCTCTTTCTTCCATTTTTCCTTCTTCACTTTCATCCATTTTTCTATCTTCTCTTCCATCCATTTTTCTTTCTTCTCTTCCATCCATTTTTCTTTCTTCTCTTCCATCCATTTTTCTTTCTTCTCTTCCATCCATTTTTCTTTCTTCTCTTCCATCCATTTTTCTTTCTCCTCTTCCATCCATTTTTCCTTCTCCTCTTCCATCCATTTTTCCTTCTTCTCTTCCATCCATTTTTCCATCTTCACTTCCATCCATTTTTCTTTCTTCTCTTTCATCCATTTTTCTTTTTTAACCTCCATCCATTTTTTTCTTCTTTTCCATCCATGTTTCCTTCTTCTCTTTCTTCCATTTTTCCTTCTTCACTTTCATCCATTTTTCTATCTTCTCTTCCATCCATTTTTCTTTCTTCTCTTCCATCCATTTTTCTTTCTTCTCTTCCATCCATTTTTCTTTCTTCTCTTCCATCCATTTTTCTTTCTTCTCTTCCATCCATTTTTCTTTCTCCTCTTCCATCCATTTTTTCTTCTCCTCTTCCATCCATTTTTCCTTCTTCTCTTCCATCCATTTTTCCATCTTCACTTCCATCCATTTTTCTTTCTTCTCTTTCATCCATTTTTCTTTTTTAACCTCCATCCATTTTTCCTTCTTCTCTTCCATCCATTTTTCTTTCTTCTCTTCCATCCATTTTTCCTTCTTCTCTTCCATCCATTTTCCTTCTCCTCTTCCATCCATTTTTTCCTTCTTCTCTTCCATGCATTTTTCTTTCTTCTCTTCCATCCATTTTTCTTTCTTCTCTTCCATCCATTTTTCCTTCTACTCTTCCATCCATTTTTCTTTCTTCTCTTCCATCCATTTTTCCTTCTTCTCTTCCATCCATTTTTCTTTTTTCTCTTCCATCCATTTTTCTTTCTTCTCTTCCATCCATTTTTCCTTCTTCTCTTCCATCCATTTTTCCTTCTTCTCTTCCATCCATTTTTCCTTCTTCTCTTCCATCCATTTTTCTTTCTTCTCTTCCATCCATTTTTCCTTCTTCTCTTCCATCCATTTTTCTTTCTTCTCTTCCATCCATTTTTCCTTCTTCTCTTCCATCCATTTTTCCTTCTTCTCTTCCATTCATTTTTCCTTCTTCTCTTCCATCCATTTTTCTTTCTTCTCTTCCATCCATTTTTCTTTCTTCTCTTCCATCCATTTTTCCTTCTTCTCTTCCATCAATTTTTCTTTCTTCTCTTCCATCTATTTTTCTTTCTTCTCTTCCATCCATTTTTCTTTCTTCTCTTCCATCCATTTTTCTTTCTTCTCTTCCATCCATTTTTCTTTCTTCCCTTCTATCCATTTTTCTTTCTTCTCTTCCATCCATTTTTCCTTCTTCTCTTCCATCCATTTTTCTTTCTTCTCTTCCACCCATTTTTCTTTCTTCTCTTCCATCCATTTTTCTTTCTTCTCTTCCATCCATTTTTCCTTCTTCTCTTCCATCCATTTTTCTTTCTTCTCTTCCATCCATTTTTCTTTCTTCTCTTCCATCCATTTTTCCTTCTTCACTTCCATCCATTTTTCCTTCTTCTCTTCCCTCCATTTTTCTTTCTTCTCTTCCATCCATTTTTCCTTCTTCTCTTCCATCCATTTTTCTTTCTTCTCTTCCATCCATTTTTCCTTCTTCTCTTCCATCCATTTTTCTTTCTTCTCTTCCATCCATTTTTCTTTCTTCTCTTCCATCCATTTTTCCTTCTTCTCTTCCATCCATTTTTCCTTCTTCTCTTCCATCCATTTTTCTTTCTTCTCTTCCATCCATTTTCCTTCTTCTCTTCCATCCATTTTCTTTCTTCTCTTCCATCCATTTTTCCTTCTTCTCTTCCATCCATTTTTCCTTCTTCTCTTCCATCCATTTTTCTTTCTTCTCTTCCATCCATTTTTCCTTCTTCTCTTCCATCCATTTTTCCTTCTTCTCTTCCATCCATTTTTCTTCTTCTCTTCCATCCATTTTTCTTTCTTCTCTTCCATCCATTTTTCTTTCTTCTCTTCCGTCCATTTTTCTTTCTTCTCTTCCATCCATTTTTCCTTCTTCTCTTCCATCCATTTTTCTTTCTTCTCTTCCATCCATTTTCCTTCTTCTCTTCCATCCATTTTTCCTTCTTCTCTTCCATCTATTTTTCTTTCTTCTCTTCCATCCATTTTTCCTTCTTCTCTTCCATCCATTTTTCCTTCTTCTCTTCCATCCATTTTTCTTTCTTCTCTTCCATCCATTTTTCTTTCTTCTCTTCCATCCATTTTTCTTTCTTCTCTTCCATCCATTTTTCTTTCTTCTCTTCCATCCATTTTTCCTTCTTCTCTTCCATCCATTTTTCCATCTTCTCTTCCATCCATTTTTCTTTCTTCTCTTCCATCCATTTTTCTTTCTTCTCTTCCATCCATTTTTCTTTCTTCTCTTCCATCCATTTTTCCTTCTTCTCTTCCACCCATTTTTCCTTCTTCTCTTCCATCCTTTTTTCCTTCTTCTCTTCCATCCATTTTTCTTTCTTCTCTTCCATCCATTTTTCCTTCTTCTCTTCCATCCATTTTTCCTTCTTCTCTTCCATCCATTTTTCTTTCTTCTCTTCCATCCATTTTTCCTTCTTCTCTTCCATCCATTTTTCCTTCTTCTCTTCCATCCATTTTTCCTTCTTCTCTTCCATCCATTTTTCTTTCTTCTCTTCCATCCATTTTTCCTTCTTCTCTTCCATCCATTTTTCCTTCTTCTCTTCCATCAATTTTTCTTTCTTCTCTTCCATCTATTTTTCTTTCTTCTCTTCCATCCATTTTTCTTTCTTCTCTTCCATCCATTTTTCTTTCTTCTCTTCTATCCATTTTTCTTTCTTCTCTTCCATCCATTTTTCCTTCTTCTCTTCCATCCATTTTTCCTTCTTCTCTTCCATCCATTTTTCTTTCTTCTCTTCCATCCATTTTTCTTTCTTCTCTTCCATCCATTTTTCCTTCTTCTCTTCCATCCATTTTTCCTTCTTCTCTTCCATCCATTTTTCCTTCTTCTCTTCCATCCATTTTTCTTTCTTCTCTTCCATCCATTTTTCTTTCTTCTCTTCCATCCATTTTTCCTTCTTCTCTTCCATCCATTTTTCTTTCTTCTCTTCCATCCATTTTCCTTCTTCTCTTCCATCCATTTTCTTTCTTCTCTTCCATCCATTTTTCCTTCTTCTCTTCCATCCATTTTTCCTTCTTCTCTTCCATCCATTTTTCTTTCTTCTTTTCTATCCATTTTTCCTTCTTCGCTTCCATCCATTTTTCCTTCTTCTCTTCCATCCATTTTTCTTTCTTCTCTTCCACCCATTTTTCTTTCTTCTCTTCCATCCATTTTTCTTTCTTCTCTTCCATCCATTTTTCTTTCTTCTCTTCCATCCATTTTTCTTTCTTCTCTTCCATCCATTTTTCCTTCTTCTCTTCCATCCATTTTTCTTTCTTCTCTTCCATCCATTTTCCTTCTTCTCTTCCATCCATTTTTCCTTCTTCTCTTCCATCCATTTTTCCTTCTTCTCTTCCACCCATTTTTCTTTCTTCTCTTCCATCCATTTTTCTTTCTTCTCTTCCATCCATTTTTCCTTCTTCTCTTCCATCCATTTTTCTTTCTTCTCTTCCACCCATTTTTCCTTCTTCTCTTCCATCCATTTTTCTTTCTTCTCTTCCATCCATTTTTCTTTCTTCTCTTCCATCCATTTTTCCTTCTTCTCTTCCATCCATTTTTCTTTCTTCTCTTCCACCCATTTTTCCTTCTTCTCTTCCATCCATTTTTCTTTCTTCTCTTCCATCCATTTTTCTTTCTTCTCTTCCATCCATTTTTCTTTCTTCTCTTCCATCCATTTTTCCTTCTTCTCTTCCACCCATTTTTCTTTCTTCTCTTCCATCCATTTTTCTTTCTTCTCTGCCATCCATTTTTCTTTCTTCTCTTCCACCCATTTTTCTTTCTTCTCTTCCATCCATTTTTCTTTCTTCTCTTCCATCCATTTTTCCTTCTTCTCTTCCATCCATTTTTCTTTCTTCTCTTCCACCCATTTTTCTTTCTTCTCTTCCATCCATTTTTCTTTCTTCTCTTCCACCCATTTTTCTTTCTTCTCTTCCATCCATTTTTCTTTCTTCTCTTCCATCCATTTTTCTTTCTTCTCTTCCATCCATTTTTCCTTCTTCTCTTCCACCCATTTTTCTTTCTTCTCTTCCATCCATTTTTCTTTCTTCTCTTCCATCCATTTTTCCTTCTTCTCTTCCATCCATTTTTCTTTCTTCTCTTCCATCCATTTTTCCTTCTTCTCTTCCATCCATTTTTCTTTCTTCTCTTCCATCCATTTTTCTTTCTTCTCTTCCATCCATTTTTCTTTCTTCTCTTCCATCCATTTTTCCTTCTTCTCTTCCACCCATTTTTCTTTCTTCTCTTCCATCCATTTTTCTTTCTTCTCTGCCATCCATTTTTCTTTCTTCTCTTCCACCCATTTTTCTTTCTTCTCTTCCATCCATTTTTCTTTCTTCTCTTCCATCCATTTTTCCTTCTTCTCTTCCATCCATTTTTCTTTCTTCTCTTCCACCCATTTTTCTTTCTTCTCTTCCATCCATTTTTCTTTCTTCTCTTCCACCCATTTTTCTTTCTTCTCTTCCATCCATTTTTCCTTCTTCTCTTCCACCCATTTTTCTTTCTTCTCTTCCATCCATTTTTCTTTCTTCTCTTCCATCCATTTTTCCTTCTTCTCTTCCATCCATTTTTCTTTCTTCTCTTCCACCCATTTTTCCTTCTTCTCTTCCATCCATTTTTCTTTCTTCTCTTCCATCCATTTTTCTTTCTTCTCTTCCATCCATTTTTCCTTCTTCTCTTCCATCCATTTTTCTTTCTTCTCTTCCACCCATTTTTCCTTCTTCTCTTCCATCCATTTTTCTTTCTTCTCTTCCATCCATTTTTCTTTCTTCTCTTCCATCCATTTTTCTTTCTTCTCTTCCATCCATTTTTCCTTCTTCTCTTCCACCCATTTTTCTTTCTTCTCTTCCATCCATTTTTCTTTCTTCTCTGCCATCCATTTTTCTTTCTTCTCTTCCACCCATTTTTCTTTCTTCTCTTCCATCCATTTTTCTTTCTTCTCTTCCATCCATTTTTCCTTCTTCTCTTCCATCCATTTTTCTTTCTTCTCTTCCACCCATTTTTCTTTCTTCTCTTCCATCCATTTTTCTTTCTTCTCTTCCACCCATTTTTCTTTCTTCTCTTCCATCCATTTTTCTTTCTTCTCTTCCATCCATTTTTCTTTCTTCTCTTCCATCCATTTTTCCTTCTTCTCTTCCACCCATTTTTTTTTCTTCTCTTCCATCCATTTTTCTTTCTTCTCTTCCATCCATTTTTCCTTCTTCTCTTCCATCCATTTTTCTTTCTTCTCTTCCACCCATTTTTCCTTCTTCTCTTCCATCCATTTTTCTTTCTTCTCTTCCATCCATTTTTCTTTCTTCTCTTCCATCCATTTTTCTTTCTTCTCTTCCATCCATTTTTCCTTCTTCTCTTCCACCCATTTTTCTTTCTTCTCTTCCATCCATTTTTCTTTCTTCTCTGCCATCCATTTTTCTTTCTTCTCTTCCACCCATTTTTCTTTCTTCTCTTCCATCCATTTTTCTTTCTTCTCTTCCATCCATTTTTCCTTCTTCTCTTCCATCCATTTTTCTTTCTTCTCTTCCACCCATTTTTCTTTCTTCTCTTCCATCCATTTTTCTTTCTTCTCTTCCACCCATTTTTCTTTCTTCTCTTCCATCCATTTTTCTTTCTTCTCTTCCATCCATTTTTCTTTCTTCTCTTCCATCCATTTTTCCTTCTTCTCTTCCACCCATTTTTCTTTCTTCTCTTCCATCCATTTTTCTTTCTTCTCTTCCATCCATTTTTCTTTCTTCTCTTCCATCCATTTTTCTTTCTTCTCTTCCACCCATTTTTCTTTCTTCTCTTCCATCCATTTTTCTTTCTTCTCTTCCATCCATTTTTCCTTCTTCTCTTCCATCCATTTTTCTTTCTTCTCTGCCATCCATTTTTCTTTCTTCTCTTCCACCCATTTTTCTTCTTCTCTTCCATCCATTTTCCTTCTTCTCTTCCATCCATTTTTCTTTCTTCTCTTCCATCCATTTTTCTTTTTTCTCTTCCATCCATTTTTCTCCTTTGCTTGCTTCCGTCCAGTGCATGTCATCTTTCCTTCCTTCTAATCTTTGTTTGATATTCTTTTGTACCATTTTTCATCCGTTCCTCATTCAGTTCAATGTCTCCTTTCAACTTTCTTGTGAATTCCTTCCTTCCTTCTGTTATTTCTTGTAGATTCCTTTCTTCCATTTTTCCTTCTTTCCTTCCATTCAAATAAAAGAAAGAAGATAGCATTTGTCGCAATATCCAATGTTGTCTGCCCGACATAAAACAACAATGTGCTATCTTTCGGGATTATGTCTTTCTAACGACCCACCATGATTACGAATTCCATAACTCATGGCAGCACCACGTCTGTTACAAACGCAGTAGAAGTGTTGTTTCCTGGACAAGACAGCATGACCAAGCCCAACCCTCTTCAGACTGGTTTAAATTCAGAAAATTCTTTCTCCTAGAGTTGTTGCTAACCAAAGGCGATCTGTAATTATTAGGTTGGTGCAAAAATAATGACGTAATAATGTCGTTTTTTGACGTATTTTTAACGTCAAAAAACGACATTATTACGTCATTATTTTTGCACCAACCTAATACACATAACCCGGGGCCGGATAAGAGATCGATTCATACATTTCCAAAGAATATTAGCACGGAAGTGAATATACTGAACGACTGTGATTCGAACTCGGCTCTCTGATTCCTCAAATTCGTTATCAGTTGCCGCACCATACTCCCCCTTCTATCTCTTAAAATTCAAAATCAGTAACACCATTCATACATATGCTTCTTTACAATATGAGAAACAGCAACGAACGCGCAGAATAAAATTGTACATCACCAAATGAAAACTTATAAATATTCCGAATGAAAGAAGAAAATCTGAGATGAAATTTCGCTGGTATATTTATTGTACAAATATATACATATATGCATGTACTGAGAATTTTAACACCAATGTCATTCTATAATATTCACCTTGACTTGCATAATTAAATCTGACATACTATAAAAATAAATATTCGGATGCTATCATTTTGAATAGAATGATAACAGTTTTATTTCTGCTATTCCAATGAGGATCTAAAATAGATTTGGGAAAATGTGTTGATTCTTTCTTTAATTTAACAAATCTTAACATGATTTTTTTTTTTTTTTTTTTTTTATATGACGTTTCGATAATACTGCGCGAGAATTGGATTTGCAATTTTATTGCTAGGGGGAACAGCGCAGGAAATAGATAGATAGATAGATAGATAGATAGATAGATAGATAGATAGATAGATAATGCAATGACTGAATAGATAATGAAATGATTCAGATAGAAAAGGAAAAGACATAGATAGATAGATAGATAGATTGATAGATAGATAGATAGATAGATAGATAGATAGATAGATAGATAGATAATGAAATGTTTGAATAGATAGATAGATAGATAGATAGATAGATAATGAAATGTTTGAATAGATAGATAGATAGATAGATAGATAGATAGATAGATAGATAGATAGATAGATAGATAGATATAGAAATGACTGAATCAACATATAGATAGATAGATAATGAAATGAGTGAATAGATAAATAAATAGGTAAATGGATATATATTGAAATTACTGAATAGATAGATAGATAGATAGATAGATAGATAGATAGATAGACAGATAGATAGATAGATAGATAGATAGATAGATAGATAGATAGATAGATAGATAGATAGATAGATGTACGTCAAATGTGTGTATTTGGAAAGCTTAAAGTTGGCTGAAAATCATTGAGCTGGAAGGGAGTTTCACAAGTGAGAAGTGCGAGAAAAGAAACTTAGAATCTAGCAAGCTCAACTGTAAATTTTTGATATCTCGATGCAAGTCTAATACTGCACTTAAATTTTTTTAAAGTCTAGGTACCATAGCAAAGACATCTACCGAACAATTACCATGAAAGTATTTATATAAAAAGCAGAGAGAGTAAACCTTACGACGGTGGGAATGTGACTGAAGACGAACCGCCAGATCAGGCCCAGTAATATTGCAGATTCTTTTTTTGATTTTATCAAGGTAAATAGCAGGGGAAGCAGACCATATGTGGCAGCAATAACCATGGACGAATAGTAGACTTATAGATATATAAGACAAATACTCAACTAACTCTTTTAGCTGCTGCCTTACAATGTATTATGGCTAAAGTTTATTTACTTATTTAGTAATTACCATTATTAACATTAGAATTATAGTCAAGAATCTAAGTGTATTAGAAAGAAGCATTCAAGGCATCTCCTACATATTAAAATTTAAATTTCACACGTCAAAAGCGTTTATATAATCACAAAACTTTGTGACATGCCATATGTTAAACCAACGACTTCAAAAAATATGGACATCACCGATTTTAGCATTAGCGAGTACATCCAGTTTATTTTGGTCCAATTTCACCTCTAGGTATATCTTTCAATCTATAGACCTGGTTTCGTATCCAAATTGACAATGATATCATTTCAAATATATATATATACATATATATATATATTAATTGATTCATCGAGTCTGATAGAAACCTCAGGAAGCACTGGACGGCCGTTTCGTCCTATATTTGGGACTCATCAGCAGTGCGCATCCACTACCGAGGGAATCGAAACTCCGACAGTTAGGTTGGCAAGCGAACACTGTACCAACTGCTCCGCCGGGTCCCGGTGACGTAGAGATTGCAAATCAGACTCTAAGAAGTGCCGCTCACTCTCACATTCCGTGGTGGAACTCAACTGAGATTCTCTCTGACCATAGGACTGAGCCTCCTGGAGCCACGACTACTCTCACCGAGCCGCTCCAACTGGAGCATTAGAAGCTGGTTCAAGCGATGATAAACACGTGAGAGTGAGCGGCGTTTCGTATTCCCTCGGTAGTGGATGCGCACTGCTGATGAGTCCCAAATATAGGACGAAACGGCCGTCCAGTGCTTCCTCAGACTCGATGAATCGATTAATATAATTATCAAATCCTCCTCATTACTTATATATATATATATAACGTACGTTAACGTTATTTTTAGTCGGTGTTTCTGTTGGATTAGACACTCCACTTATTTATGAAACTGTATATTTATTTATTTTTGTATGCCGACCTGAATATTTGAGAAATCTTATTAAAGAAAAAATATGCGCTCTCCGTCCGAATTGATTGGCATGATATATGAAATCTATATGGAGAATACAGAAAACAATATATCAAATGTTCTAAAAGCCCGCATAACGGACACAAAAGAGACATGCGTTTGGACAATCGATTTAACTCTCTAGTGTTGTAACGAAACGATGCTAGATATTACTTTGAATTCACTAATGCCACCTTAATTAAAAAATATAATTTTTTAAGGAGAAAATTCAGTGAAAACTATATTGAAAAATGATATTAATACCAGTTATAAACACACGCCTAAAACATTACACTTTTCTTTGAATCCATTCTTAAGGAATCTAACTTATATCTATCCAGTGCAAAAACTACATTCTTAAACAATCGAGCCATAAACAAGAACCCTGCGAATCCCCTCTGAGAGGGTTGACCGCACAAAGATGAAGATAAAAAAACAACTAAACAGACACACGCACACAATGACAAGTATACATTACCGCTCGTTGCCCACTTAGACATACAAGAGATGTCAGAAATCTACATACACGGTTTTAATACAAGTTACACGTGTCTGACCAGTGAGAACTGACCCAAACATAATTGAAAATATTTCTGTCTTATTGCCCGTTTTCTCTCACTCTCCAACGAAGCTTTAATAAAAGCGAAACATGTTAGATGGATATTATTTACATTATTCAGACTATTTTCCTCATCTTTGTCGCCATATTTATCACAACGTTTCGGCCGTTGTACGCTCCGGCCTTCTTCAGGTGTTTGGAATTTCGAACTGAACCCTTTATTTCGCTCACTGGGATAGACTGTTCTAGTTCCACGTGCCATGTTTAATGGATGTCAGTTATTAGTTATCTCCTGCTAATTTCCCTCTGAAAGTTCTCCACTGCCTTAACCGGATATTGAACTCACAGTCTTTGGGCGCTGTCACTGGATCTAACCAACGCCTTTGTCCACTGTGCCATGTGTCCTTCAGGTGATTCGAAATTCCAACCACCTGAAGAAGGCCGGAGCGTACAACGGCCGAAACGTTGTGATAAATATGGCGACAAAGATGAGGACAATAGTCCGAATAATGTAAATAATGTACATAATACCTCATCTCAGAAATATAGACAGACTATGTTAGATGGATATACGGTACCTATTTGTTTGATTTTTATTTTATCATATATATATATATATATATATATATATATATATATATATATATATATATATATATATATATAATTATATATATATATATATGGTGGATTCTCCCATCGTATTCGATGTATGAGGTTCATGTGGCTCAGTTCCTAGGAACCGAAAGCCCGACAGCAGCAGGAGGGCTGAATACAGAGACCTGGTGCACTACGTGCCACAAGGTCCCCAAACGACCCTCCACAGTTTTGAATTCAGAGTTGTCATTCTCCTAGACCAGTTCCCATCCAAGGCTATAGAAAACAATTTTTAGCCATAGGTGGATGGAGAAGAGGAGGATTAATACTTTTCCCAAGCGTATTAGCACGTAAGTGAATGTAAAGGATTCGACTGAAGATAAGGTGTAGTATTGGATAGCGGATCGGATATATATATATATATATATATATATATATATATATATATATATATATATATATGATGTTGGGGCAAAAATAATGACGTAATAATGTCGTTTTTTGACGTTAAAAATACGTCAAAAAACGACATTATTACGTCATAATTTTGACCAGCCTAATAGTTGAATAATACATTTCAGATGCATCAAGGATGGTCTTCAGTGATGCACGGTCTTCATCGCCAATTTCGCGTTTTGCATCATATCGGCTCAAACAGCAACCCCGACCTGATTTCAAACAAGGTTAGGTCGCCACCTTGATAGCGTCGTGCTACTCACCTCGACATTGTAAAAAAAAATTCAGATATGCCGAGGAGTCCGACCGTTCTTATTGACATTACGTCATTCAACGTAAGCCAATGAAATAAAGGCTTTTCACACACCCCTTCCATATAGTCTTGTCTTTCGCTTCATCCGGTTTTGATTCGCGCTATTTCCTCGAAATTCATAACGAGGTAAGCTGGACTTGGTCTTGCCTATTTTAATCCAAACTAATTCCATAAATCGATAACTAAACTTTTCCTACCTATATTAACTTTTCTAAAAACAAAAATTCATTATTCTTACTATTTTATAAAAATCTTTAAGACTAATTTTATACACTTAATCAAACGAATTTCGAAAAATTTATCCATATATATATATATATATATATATATATATATATATATATATATATATATATATATATATATATATATATATATATATATATAAATAAATTCCTTTGTAACTATTTGTGACTAGAGATGTGACCTGATGAAACAGGAAAAATATATTTTCTGGGGAGATAAATTATAGTCATGGAACCTTAAGTTTGTCTCTTTCTTAATTATTTGATATATATATATATATGTGTGTGTGTGTGTGTGTTTTCCAATTTTTAGTATTCTATTAAGCTACTGGATCATGCCACTTAAATTTCGTATATTTTGGCAACATATTTTCATTTAAACATGTCTGAGTAAACATTTTAGGCATTTATTTTCAATAAAATCCTTTCGTAATTACGTATAAACTTTCTTGTTTCATGATTAAAGACAGCAAGAAAGGTACTTTGGTTATATTTATTCATTTTTATTTTTTTTTATTTTAGTGTTGTTTTTTTACAATACGTTAATTTGTAGGAAGGACTTATTGTGGATGTTTACGTTGGTAGTATTGAATTTAGCATAGTATAGTATATAATTAATTTTTTCTGCTGGGATCTGTGGCGGATATATTAGTATTTATGAGGTTTTTAAGAATTATATTTAGGAATCAACTGATTACGATATGATGAATCGGTACAGTTAGGTTTATTTGAAGACGTATTATGTTCTCTTTGACATATTAACATTGCTAATAGATCGCCATATTTTTAATCAACAATATAATTAGGAAAGTCATTTTAAATGAGAGTTTGCTTAATGTTTTTAGTTGAAAATATTTTTTTGCGGATGAGTTTGCTTTTACACGATTTATTAGAAAAACCTTTGAGAGTGAACTTCAAAAACCTTTTTTTTTCTGGAAATTTCTTTTTTATAAATTTAAACCAAGATTAACAACGATTGTTCGTTCAATGAATACCAAATGTTTACTTATAAAGATATAGTTAATGTAGTAGACTCTCACATAGCCAGAATCCCTCATATCCGGAGTGCCTCATATCCAGAATCCGGCCATATCCGGATATGATTTTGATGCGTATATTTGAACTATTTGGGTGATCTGTAACTAATTTGAAATTTCTGTTTTTCAGGAAATTTACTTTAGATAATTGCTTATGCTTTTTTCACCATAATGCCTTGTATTGGTGCAAAAGATGATTGGAATAAGAGGAAAAGAACAACTTTGGAGTTATTGCAAAAAGTGGAAATTTTAAACAGAGCAGACGCTGGTGAAACTTCATTGTAACATAGGAAAGTCAACATTGTATGATATAAAACCTTCCAAGAAACTATTCTCTAGCGTTCACACTGCCAAAATGAACAAGAAAATAAAAAAACATGATTATGATGACACCTGGACTGAAATTGAAAAAGCTATTGAGAAGTTTGTCAGTTTTATGGAAGAAAGCCAACATTCAGCTATTACGATAGCAATAACGCACGCATAGTTAAAAATTGTCTTTTGTTTAAAAGATTTCAAGAAGAAAAGAAAAACGAAATGCGGAAAAGGCTGGCAATGACATTAGAAGAGAAAGAAACCCCATGCAACAGCGATTAAAAAATCCTCGTTACGTTGTTTTGCATACGTGGCATATTTAATTTAATGAATTTTCATTAACATTACATAATTTATTTATTTTCCTTTAAAATCAATTCCGTTATATTTCACTCACCATTAGCTTATTTTGTTAAACTTGATTTCAGTTCTTTTATTTTAATTTAAATATAACCCCTCATATCCGGACTTTGTAACCAATTCCTCATATCCGGAAGGCCTTCTGCTTCCGGTTGTCAGGGATTCTACTGTATTATCATTAACATTAGAGATTAATGGAACAGATATTACACGTTTAACTCTGCTCGATGAACGGAAAATGAAGAAAAGTGAAACTCAAGTAAGACTAGCTTCTCGGTCAATGAACGCCAGACTTTTCCCCATACAGAAACAGCTAATATTACCATTTCCTTTAGAGATAAGTAGAACAGATACAACACTTTGATCCCAACCAGATCATCAAGGCGCGAAGAAAATGTGGCTCTGACCGTTTGCTTAATGAATGCTGACTGATTCCTTATAAAGAAACGGCTCATATTGCTAATAGATATCAAAACATATACTACGCTTTTATCCCAGTATGATGGCAAGTGTGTGAAGAAAAGTGTAAGGAAATTAGCAAGGGATGTTCGGTCGATGAAAGCTTAATGTCTCCTTGTAAGGAAACGGTTAATATTGATATTACTATTAAGAACAGACTTGAACGACATATGTCGGTGTCTTTTGAAGTAATGTCAACCGCTCGGCCAATGAAGACCGAATGTTTCCTTATAAGGAAACAGCTAATCCTACCATTCTCATTATCAAATCAGTTTTATTTACTTCTAATATAACAGCATATCGCCTCTAGTTAAATGAAAAACAAACAAAATTATCCGAATTAAGTTTTGATGAGGACGAAAAAGCGTTCAGAAATACAAAGGGGAAACTGAAGGAGTCTTCAGCTACCACAAATATATTTCTCCAGATATCCACAACTAACTAACTATGCATTTCCAAAGCGCTCGTCACTTTTACTGTGCAAGTGTAATTTACTTTTTTTTTCTGAAACGGATTACAGTGCTTACATCCACTGTTTGGTCTCTGTAAACGTTCAACAAGCGTCGATTAAGTTTAATCCATGCTCGTTTAATTTGTAAGATGCAAAACAACACACATTGAAGGCTAGATGGTGAAAGGTTACCTACCTAATGTACTTAGATATACATAAGATGAAATTATGGAGAAGCATATCTGCCAAAAACCCTGAAAGAACACGGCACATAAAAGAAGAACACAATACTGAATAAAGAAGTTATTTATATATGAGGGTCCACAGCGGATCGGCCATGTTTACACTTTTAACAGGAGTAAGAAAAATGGCACGTTCAAGCCCAAACGCCGACCACGTGACCACAATAGTAACACCTATAAGCACGCAAAAGAAAGTCTTGCAAGCCTAAAGATATGTTATGTCGAAAGTGTGGATAATTTCTGACTTACTCTTATATATCGTTGCCATTGTGTGCTTGGTTTTTTTTTTGGGGGGGGGTTCGTGTTTTTTTGTTGTTTTTTTTTTTTCTCGGGTGCTTTGGATCATTGGTATATGTTCATTTTAACTTTTAAAAAAAATCGCAAACTAATTAGCTTTGAGGGCGACATATGTCTTCACATTTTTAGATGCTGTACAAGATTGGTTTTCTCCCACTAATCAAACTTGTAAGTAATACTAGGGAATTTCTTTTTAGATATTTTGGTTCCACCTTCTTCAGAAACTTCTTGAACAGGTTTACACACATACAAACACAAATCTTTCTTCTTTGATATCTCGACTTTGCGCTCTAAATCTAAACAAATGATCATAAGAACATTATATTAGTGCAAGATAATGATAATAATAATAATAATAATAATAATAAGAAGAAGAAGAAGAAGAAGAAGAAGAAGAAGAAGAAGAAGAAGAAGAGTTCATTTTTCTCGTAATTTTCTGTTTATTTTATTTTATCTCATTTTCAGAAATATATACTTTTTTTTTTTTTTTTTTTTAAGCATTTCACCCCAAGCAAGGCGGGGAGCTACTAAGACACAAGGGTTTACAGAAAATTTAGAGCAAGATCAGATAGGAGTGATAGAAGAAAGGATGAGGGGAGGGTAGTGGAAAGATCAAAGCAACTGGGGATGTCGATTGACATTACACTTGAATAGCTGGAGATTATAACTGTCAGGGAAACTGGAATAGGGAAGGGAGTTCCACAGGTGAGAGGTGCGAGACATGAAGCTATTGGAGTAGAAGAAACGGCTACATTTAGGAGTTTCGACAGTGAAGATGTGAGAGCGGGATGCCAGCCTCGTATGGCGCTTGAACTCATGACGTCTGGGAACCAGCGAATGCAGCTCCTCGGAGCAATTTCCATGAAAGTATTTGTAGAACAGACAGAGGGAGGCGACGGCGCGTCTGTGAGAAAGTGACTGTAGACGAGATGCCAGAGCAAGGCCAATTATATTGCATAACCGCCTCTGGAGCCTATCAAGAACCCCGGGGAAAACACAATGTAAATATAACTCAACGTAAATATCCAACTGATTTTAATTTAAATCTATTTGATTATAAAGCATAATTTATTTAAATTCTTACTTAAAAAAAGAAACAAGAAAAAACCGATTATATTTCTGTAAAAAATTATTTGATGTATATGTATATATATAATAATTTGCACATTACCGCAAATTATATTTTAAATTGATATTTTAATTCTAATGACGTGTTATTAGTTTTTTATACTACTCAAAAGTGACTGATGGGTTATTATTATCTTAGTTGCCATCATTGCTATTTGGCTTTTTTTGTTTTTGTTTCTGTCTTTTAATGTTCCTCTAAATGGCGTCACTGTTGGAATTACAAAAGCGTTTCCTCGTTCCAGTCACTGAAGCAAATTGCTGAAAGTTACAAGACAAATACTGCAGTTAGGAAGAAGAAATGAAGCAGAATGCAATAATAATAATGGTAATGATAACGATAATAACAATTGTAGTAATATTAACGATGATAATAATATCATATTTGAATATATATATATATATATATATATATATATATATATGTACGTTCACTTGTATATGTGTGTATGTAAAAAATGTCTTAAATAATAAGTCATTTGTTTACGTTTGGATATGCATTGGGCAGATATGAATGAATGAGAGAAAAGCATGGGAAATTCTGTTTAAAAACAGTAAAATCGAACTTGCTAACCGAACGCTCCTCTGTGGCCCAATTGGTTTTAGGCACGTCAGGCTATATGACGATTCCGTATAGGATACAGGTTCGATTCCTGTCGGAGAACGCATATTTTCTATGAAAATTTCTCGGAAATTCAGGCTGATAAATGTGTTAATACTGTTTGTTATAAACAGATAATTTACTTAAATATTGGTATCTACAAAAAGAACGTATAAACATAAAAAAGTGTCTTAAATAATTGTCGGACTTTGTCAATTTCATAATGTATGTATGTATGCAGATACGGAGAGAAAGATCCAGGCGTTTTGGAACAAATGCATTAGAAAACTCCTTGGCTTTTTTTATTGGGAACAAAAAGCCAATGAGTTTATGTGGAAAAGGGTTCAAAGTTTTGTGGGACGCCAGGAACCTCTTCTCACTACTGTTAAACGGAGAAAAATAGCGTTGTTTGGACACATTACAAGGCACAACAGTCTGTACAAGACCATCATGCAAGGCCTCGCTGAAGGTCGACTTAGGAGAAGACGTCAACGCAAAAAAAAAACTCGTTGGACAATGTCAAACAATGTGCAGGTATGACTGTACCAGAATTGCTGATCGCTGCCGTTGATAGACTGCTGTGGAAAAGAATTAAGGTGAGTTCTGCATTCGGATCCTCCCTACGATTACAAGTCAAAGACATCATGATATATATATATATATATATATATATATATATATATATATATATATATATATATATATATATAGGGGCTGCTTTGATTTTTAGATTAAAATGTTACTAAGTTATATTAATTGTTGATATACCTCTATGTTATTGGTACCTATTACTTTTATTAATTTTCGGCGCAAACCTTTTTTTTTTACCTGATTCGGGCAGAGAATTGGACAGTTATTAGAGTCTTATCACTGATTAGTTTAGTTGTGACCCATTGGGTCACTAAAGCTTCTGGTTATAAGACACTGAAGTTGTTTTCAACATTGAAAGAAAAAAAGAGAAAAGAAGGAAATTATCTGTTTGAAGGAAATTGAAATAAAAATAATATTGGACTAAAAATAACATATTAAAATATTGCTTGTTTAATGAAAGTTGAAATCACGCAATCACAGAGAGATGTAAAGAGAGAGAGGTGAAAAGTGATAGAGATGGAAAGAGATAGGTGGAGAGAAACTTAAATCATTATTGATCGGACAGCCGACGTACTCACGATTCACAGGCTTTTAGTATTACATAGATAGATAGATAGATAGAGAGAGAGAGAGACATAACAGGTCATCTCATAAGTTCTGTCCGAATTTTGAATAAAGAAAGTGACCAAATGTTACATTTAATCACAGATTCAATCAACAATGTATTTTCCCTGATTATCTCTGACTTCCTTCCATCTATTAACAAGCTTACTAATTCCATTACTGTAAAATTCTTTTGGCTTTGATTCATGAGACACCCATTTTCCAAGTTTAGAAACTTTTCCAAGTTGTTGAAGATGACGATGAACAGTTGTATGGTTTGAACTGAGAACCACTGCCAATTCCTCAACTGATAAAGCAGGATTTTCTTCAAGGGCTGCTTCAAGAAGCTTTTCATCAAACTCAACTGGACGTCCGGTTTTATCTTCATCTTCAAGGGTGAAATTTCCACCTCTGAATTTTGAAAACCATCTTCTGCAAGTTCTTTCATTCACACATTCCTCTCCATAAACTGTGAATGTTTCTAGCCGCTTCGGCTGCTGAGTTTCCTTTCTTGAACTCCTAAAGCATTATGTGCCCCAAATGATTCTTGGGTACTTCCATGTTAGCAGGGTTTTAATCAAACAAAATTTAATTTTATTGTTCTCTGAAATAAAATTTGTTCAGTTTAAATGCATCTGAACATAAAAATAATGTTCAGCTCCATTAGACATTATAAAATACTCTTTAAATTTCGTTCATTTTAACAAAAAGTTAAAATTCGGACAAAACTTATGGGATGACCTGATAGATAGATAGATAGATAGATAGATAGATAGATAGATAAGAAGTAGGAAGAGAAACAAAGAGGGATGCAATACTAGTAATGATGACAGTGGTGATAATGGTGATGATGGTGCTCGTAATTTTGGTAATAGTTACTACTAAGTTATTTTTTTCCTTTGCTATTCATCCATTTATTTGTAAATTATATACAATTTTTAAAATATGAAAATGTCATGAAGCCATTTCTGATAGTAGCTTAGTGCTTAGGACCCGGAAGGAAATGTGTATACAAAGGAAAACAAAGGAATAATAATAATAATAATAATAATAATAATAATAATAATAATAATAATAATAATAATGGTTGTAAATGCTTCAAGCATTAAAAAAATTATATTAGTTCAGAACTTTTATAGCTCCATTGATAAGAGGGTAGTTCTGGCAAACATGGACCTTTGTACCTGCCAAAACCACCGAATGTCAAAAGAGCGGTTTTCCCTTGACGCCACTATTATTATTTTATTTGATTTTCACCAAGTTATATAGAAATAAATATGAAAAATAAATTATTGATAAATTTACAAACATAAACTACATTTTTAAAATAAGTGAACCAACTATAAGGAAACCCGTAAAGTACAAATCAGTTGACAACTAGGCTGTGTCTTGCCAACTATTCTAATAAACAATCTAATAAATAAATAGTGTTTATTATTTTTGCTGTCAATTTTTCAAGAGCAAAGAAAATGCATGAATTAACTTTCATCATATTTTTAGGTTTTATTATAATTCTAATCAACGATTTTTAAAACAATAAACATTGCCGAGATATGAAGGTATAAGGAACATTTGACATTTTTTTTTTCTTGTGGGTACGGATGTCCATAGTTGCCATTCAACAGCTTCTTTTCCAGAGAAACCACTATGAGGTCAAACGTTATCTATTCTACATATCCTCATAATTTGAAATTATTGTCACCCCCAACCTATTATGCTTATAAAACAGCCTCATTCAGTAAACCATTAACTTGTAAAGAGTAGCTGGTGGGCATTATAATGCGTGAAATATATGGAAGTTAACGAGTAGCAATAAGTCTGCGACACCGACTTGTTAACCACTACAATACGAGCGGCAGATTATGTACAATACTATATATATATATATATATATATATATATATATATATATATATATATTCCTTTTTCTTTTCTCTCTTCTCCCCTCCCATTTCAATATATCACTTCCGTTAAGTTAACCGTCTAAATAGGTCAAGGTCTGGTCACTCCTCCTCCCCCAATACTAACTATGATTGAGAGAAATATTAAATTAAACCCTCCCTAAACTCTACCATGTCTCTCTAACCACTCCTTATTACACTCTCTGTTAAATTACAAAAACTTACACTACCCATCAATTTTAATTTCATTTTTCGTTTCATTTTTGGAAGTGCTATCTGATTATCCGGCGTCCTTTAAAAGGGCTCTGATGAAATAAATTATTATAATGGAACCTAAAAGTGGTCTGTTTTTCTTTAATATATATATATATATATATATATATATATATATATATATATATATATATATATATATATATATAGGTTGGTGAAAGAATAATGACGTAATAATGTCGTTTTTTGACGTTAAAAAATACGTCAATAAACGACATTATTACGTCATTATTTTTGCACCAACCTAATATATATATATATATATATACATATATTATATATATATATATCTATATATATATATATATATATATATACATATATATATATATATATATATATATATATATATATATAAGTGAACATAGAAGTAACCACTCAGAGGCGTCAGGCTGTTTCATGCTAGATGCAATCGTCAGGCCACGAGCGTTCAGTACAACATTCACGGCCTGACTATTGCGTCTAGCATGAAACAGCCTCTCGCCTCTGAGTTTTTACTTCAATGTTCACTTTTATATTTACATGCACTCTATATCTGATATTGAGCTCTTTATCCCATAAATATAGCACATCTTGAATCTATATTTCTTCATATATATATATATATATATATATATATATATATATATATATATATATATATATATATTCACGCTATATTTATAAACGTTTTGTAATTTTCACACTGATTTAAAATATATTCATGCGCGTAGAAATTCTGAAACTAGAAACTTGTAAATCTACAGTTATCTTACAAATCTATACACCGATGAAGTTGGCACTTCGACGTGTTGTGATGGCTAGATCAATTACGAATGTGTAGCGAGTTCGATCCTCACTGGGTGCTCAATACGGTCGGCCTAATGTTAAATCTAATCTACACTTAGTAAATCGCTAGGGAGGTTTGACGAGGTATAATGATTAACAAATTTGTTACGGTAGATAAATTATCACTAAATAGTGAGTATCACACGTAAATTGGGCCCTCCTTACATTATTGCTCCTTGCTTAGTAAGTTACTTTATATCAACGATATCCGTGTAAGTAAGCATTCACATTGTAACTAGTGCTTAGAAACAGATAGGACTTTTAGTAAGTATTATACCAATCCATGAACATGCGCGCTCTCATACAGGCACACACACCTACACACACAAACACCGGCATCTGAAAAACATGTATTTGCGTGTAATTGTTTTGTCTAAAACAGTTCTTTCCATGTTATTACTTTATTGCGCAGTTGAACAACGGTGATATTATTAACTCGTGACTGCAGCCGGAAAGCGCCATTTTTCCCTCTTCCATGCTTAATTAGTTTGAAAAAAAAAACACTTCATCTCTGCTATTATTGCATTTTATTACCTGTATATTTAGAATCCATCGCCATCTCTGTGCCGTGTACTAGTGAAATATTATCATTGTTTCAATTAAAGTAACATTTTATTTCACTCCGGACTGTAAATCACCCTCGGCCAGTGAGGGTGTACGTTTTAGATCATTCTCGCGTCTATCTAAAGACAGCTTTTACCTTTGGGGTCGTGTCCATACGAAAGAGGATTTTTGAAGTTATTCACAATGAAAGCCTTGCAACTCATTATTGGACATAAATCACTTTCGGCCACGGAGGGTGTACCGTTGGTGTCTTCTGTGAATGAGAACTCTTAGATCATTCTCGCATCTATCGGCTCGGGGATGCGCTTTTACCTTTGGGGTCGTGTCCATGCGAAAGAGGATTTTTGGAGTTATTCACAATGACGGCCGTGCAACTCATTACTGGATATAAATCACCTTCGGCCACTGAGGGTGTACCATTGGTGCCTTCTCTGAACGTGGAATCTTCGATGATTCTCGCGTCTATCTAAAGGCAGCGGGGCGCTTTTATCTTTGGGGTCGGGTCCATGCGAAAGAGGATTTTTGAAGTTATTCTCAATGATGACCGTGCAACTCATTACTGGACATAAATCACCTTCGGCCACTGATGGTGTAAGGTTGGTGTCTTCTCTGAACGAGGATTCTTCGATGATTTTCGTGTCTATCTAAAGGCAGCGGGGCGCTTTTATCTTTGGGGTCGTGTCCATGCGAAAGAGGATTTTTGAAGTTATTCTCAATTACAGCCGTTCAACTCATTACTGGACATATATCACTTTCGGACACTGAGGGTGTACTGTTGGCATCTTCTCTGAACGAGAACTCTTAGACCATTCTCTCATCGATCGGCTCGAGGGTGCGATTTTACCTTTGGGGTCGTGTCCATGCGAAAGAGAATTATTGAAGTTATTCAGAATGACGGCCGTGCAACTCATTACTGGGACGTTCAGTTGAGCATTTCCTACTCTGTTTAAATTTCAACCTCATTGAAAATATTTGGGTGTGGATGGCAAGCGATGTCTATAGAAATGGACATCAGTTTTAAACAGCGCACGATCCTCGTGAAGCCTTCTTCATCTATTGGAATAACATTCCAGCTAGCCTTCTGCCAACGAGAAAGTGATTTTTGACAATTATTCACAATGACGTCCGTGTAACTTACTTCCGAGATGTCTTTTTGGGCATTTCCTGCTTTGTTTAGGACTTCTTATATGTATGGTTTTTTGATCATCTAGTAGTTAGCCTTCTTTCACGGTAGTGACATTTTGCTATTAAACTATTAAACCTTTTAGTTTTTATTTTTCCTTTCTTAATTTTCATTTTCCGAAGCTCTACTCAAATAAATGGGTGAGTCTAACAACGCAAAAGGTATATATATATATATATATATATATATATATATATATATATATATATATATATTGTGTGTATTTAAGCAGCATCTTTTCATTCATACACGTTTCATTAAATAATATAGACAAGTGTTGTCTATTTATTTTATGTAAATTCTTTTCATAACGTCTGATAAGTTTAATAACATTATCATTGAACAAAGACAGAAATTCACAATATTAATCCATATTTTTTAATGCAATCTAAGCTTTCGGCTTGCATAAGCCATTATCAAAGATGTCAATTACAACATATTAAGCAATATACGGACAAGACAGTGATGATAGTCTGTCATTGTTTACATAGATGATTTCTAAGCAACGATAAACACGTGCATATAAGACGCTAGAAGCGAAAATCGCACCGCATCTCATGACGTCACACATGATCACGCGAAAGTGAATTGGAGAAGTATGAAGTATGGGAAACCAATGGTATAAAACAATGCCTTCTTTTACCAATTATAGACATTTAAGAATATTTGTAGAGATGCCATAATTGATTTTGTTTAGGTTGGGTTTCAACTGTTTGATGTATAATGCTTCAAGTATTTTTAGTTTTTGTCTATTGTTTTCATGTCGAAGTATAATTGTATTTTCGACAAGTATTTTACGGAATTGTGTGTGCGGGAAGGCATGTTGTTTTAAATGCCTAAATATATATATATATATATATATTTCATTTTGCCTTAAGATTTTGACTAGCAGAGTATCTGCCTATGGCTGTTCTTGTTTTCTCTTGCTTGCAGTATTGCTGACATATCTAACCCCATCCTCAATTTTATACCTCGAACGTGTTCAAAAGCGCTTGCACGGCCTTGTGAAACTCTTTTCTATAGATGTAGAGAATCTAGTTCCAATTCTACTCGGGTGCGTTATATTCAGCTACGCGCAAATAACTTTGGGAAAGGTAGGCGCCCACCTCTTCTCTTTCGACTAGGTGTTAAATAGCACTTGTATCAGTACATCATTATTATCTAAAACAAAATGTAATCTAAAAATATTTTCTGAAAGGTTGATAATCCATAAAACACAAATCAATCCCTCAGACCCACATACAAAAAAAATACAAGGATGGGAATGGGTATGATTTGCCACGGTGAACATAGCATGTCTGATCCTAACGGAGAAACCCGTCGTGACTAACTTCGACAGGCATGCCCGCATGCAACTGGGGGCCTCTTTTGAATCTGTACGGATACACATTCGCCACATAAATATTATGCAGATCAGGAAGATATATAATGATTAACCCTGGACTTGAGTAGGTCAAGATATTAGTTTTCGGGGAAGCATCATCTCGGGAGTCTCTTTCACAAATGTGTCTGTGTTGTTTGGTAAGTATATTAGTTTGCGATGACGTTTAGCGATTTTGTTCGAAGAAAATTCAGTTTCCATCAGTTTCTTTTTTTAAGTAAAAAGTTCAAAACTGTTTCTTTTTTGTTTTTTTTTTTGATATTGTGTGTTGTGCTTTTTTCTTTGATTGCTTTTAATCTCCTGTTAAAATAAAATCTTATTGAATAATTTTTGTTTGTTTTTTTTTTTTTTTTGATTCTTTGGTAGCAAACACTTTTCTCCAAATTTTCAAGATAATTGAAAAACAAAACAGTATTCTGAAATGGTACAACCAAGTCTCTTTTTCTGCTTTTTATTTATTTACTGTTCCTTTTAACTACTGACAATCAGTAAATCTGTGCGTGGGTAGGGCGAATCGGTAAATATTAATTAGGTTGGAATATCTTTGGAAATATTAATCATTGCAAAGCAAACATGATTAAGAAAGATTGACTTCTTGGCCTTTCGTAAAAGAACAATTCAAAAAGAAATTGATAACAGCAAACATAAAACATGAAATATTGATTTGGAAAAAAAAATCAGTTGATCTTTCATCTATATTTAACTTATATAAACTTTTGTAATCAATTTCAAAAGAATTAATCTTCAAAATAAAGGGAAAAAAAGTAAGTTTTGTAAACTTCTAAAAAAATTAATTCTCTCTAGAATTTTTGAATGTTTTTTTTTTTTTTTACATTTTACTCCCGATTTTCTTATTATCAATCAATAATGAGAAAAGCACTCAACGGTTTTATTATTTAGTAATTCTATAAATTATAGCGTGAGAGATAATTAAAATCACAAATAATGGATGAGATTTGTGTTTGAAATAATTTTTATTTCGAGTGATTTTTGATGGGACATTAATTATTTTGTTTTATATTCAAGTGTGTGTTATAAACCGTTGGCGCAGTGCTACCTAGAGAAATAATAAGGGGATTTAATACTACAAACATTTTAATTACACGTTTAGTACAAGCGAGGACTTATAACGCTATGTGAGAAAATCTACTCGAAATTTCAAATCGGAGAGCTGACTTCCGCTTGTGTTTGTTATATTTGCGGAGCGAAGTCGGAAATAAACACTAAATCAATAAAACACGAAATGACAAACAAACGTCAGTAGATTGCGAATTTATTCCGGTTAATAAATTATACTTTCTAAGTAAATATTTAACATTTTTCAAGCAACGGGCCGCGTTCCCGCCAAATGTTGAGACCTTCCGATTATACTGATTATAGCAGAAGGCTTTCAACTCAGTGGAAAACATTAACCCCAGAAAGCTCAATGTATTAATATACTGAGATTTAGTATTAGCCATACTGATTGAATTCACAAAAGGTCCCTTATGTCACTTAAAAAAGAGCAGTTTCGATTCGGAAATGTTAAAATTAACAAGTCATTTACTGAAGATCATTTTTTTTTACATCATTCTTACCATTCTGATTTTGTCAAACTGATTAGACTTCCTTTTAAGTCAGTCTTGGGTAAGACGCTAAGCTACATGCGGTCTCTGAGCGTAAGATTGGAGGTTCTGAGGAGCGTGGAACCACCACTCAATTGCTGCTGTTCTCAGGTCCATTCTGACTCAGAATGGTAGTATATGTTAGGGTCCCAGCTCTGAGCAAATAGTAAGCCCCCCAAGCAAAAAATACTATGTAAGTATAAAAATACAGTTTTATAGTAAAACTAACATATTAAAATAGTTACCAACAATACACATTTATTTTAAATCAAAATGACCAGCAATGCATTTTATTAGAGAATTACTAATACACTTCATACCAACATAAAAATCAATATATTTTATACCTGTCTATACTTTGAGATAGAATATTGTAATTATTTACATTATTCACATTGTTCGGACTCGTCCTCATCTTTATTACCATATCCACGAGGTTTCAGCCGTTGTACGCTCCGGCCCTCTTCAGGTGAAAGGAATTTCGAAGTGAACTAGAGGTAGATTGTTCTCCTCAAAGAGACATGGCCCAGTGGTTGGTTGGATCCAGTAACCTTACCCAGAGTTGTGAGTTCAATACCTGACTACGGTAGTGATGAATAAAAAAAAACTTGGAGAGTTGAGTTAAAGGGAGATAACTGATATATCCGGAAGAAGCATGTCACGTGGAATTAGGAAAAATTTTAGAACGAAATAAAAGGTTCAGTTCGAAATTCCAATGACCTGAGGAAGGCCGGAGTGTACAAAGGCTTAAATGTCGTGAATATGACAATAATGATGAGGACAACAGTCTGAACAATGTAGAAAATATAAATAATATATTTTATTTCTAGGTGAAGGCGTACAATTACATTCTAAATATATGTAGATGAAGCCATAAAATTGTGTTCATAAAATTTAGATTTCGGCGTTAAATAACGCATAGAGGTTGATATGCCGCTCAACAAATTCAACCAAATCACCCAACTACTATTAAGACAGGAGAGATTGTTGATATCAGGAACGTCGTTGAGAAAAGTTAGGAGAAACGTAGGTCCAAGAATAGAACCCGTTGTAAGTCCAATGATGACAGTTTCTATCGCACTTCTCGCTTGTAAAAATCTCTTCCTGCCACTTGCTCTCCAGCCAATATTGACCTTCCAAAATTTAAATTCAGTGTCAATCTTAATTTAATTCCGGTTCTTTCATTGTTCTCTTTTTCTTAAATATTGCTCTCCTTATATATTCACTCACACTCAGTAACAACTTGCGTCTTGTTTTATTTCCTTCCTTGGGTTGAAATGATTAAACAAATTTAGCAGTAACAAGAAATGTTGAAAACAACAGAGACGGGAGGAAACAGCGCATAACTAAACGGTTTTCTGCGATTGAATGATAGGAGGAATGGTAAACGGTAAAAATTACTTCGAACAACAAACGACAAGAAGATGCGGAGAGTCACCAAAGTCAACAAAAGAACCTGACACATAAAAGTGACTGTAAAGTAATTTTGTCCTGTCCTTTCTTGCTATTTAATCAATGCACTGGCTGACTCATGTCAAGTATTTATAATAAAAGGAAAAAACGAGAATTCTTTTTCGTCTGAACTCGGCTTTTAACCATATGCAAATTTTATATATATCAAAGAATTTGACAATTCTGGCACTTAAAAAATAAGCGATACCAATTGTATATGAATGTCTTAATTCTTTCTTTCTTTCTTTCGTTTTTTCTTTCTTTCTTTTTACCCACTCCACCCCGTATTCGTCATTGCTCTGAGGTTTTTCCATTCGTTCTTGTTTGTTTTTATCTTGCAACTATAGTAATCTTTGAAGTAATATCCTTCCTTTCTTTTTTTAATTCATTCATGCATTCATTCGTTCCTTCCTTCTTTCTTTTCTTCTTTTCTTTCCTGTATTCTAAATTACATCATTATTCGTCAATTCCTGCTTTGTTTTATTCTTTCTTTCTTTCTTTCTTTCTTTCTTTCTTTCTTTTCTTCTTTCTTTATTTCTTTCTTGTCGCTCTGTTCAACCTTGCTATGATGTGCTTCACTATTTCTCGATTGTTTGGTTTCTATCTTACAAGTATAAATAATCAACGAAGTAATTTCCTTCATTCTCTTCCTTTTTTTCATTCATTCATTTCTCTCTTCCTTTCTTCCTTGGCTGCTTTCTATATTTTATATTTTCGCTATTAATCATGGCTGCAATTTCTAGCGTTCTTTTCTTCTCCTTTGTGTTTCTCTCTTCTTTCTTTCTTTCTTTCTTTATTTATTTGTTTATTTATTGAGTACACCTCTATTCCTCACTACTCTGACAGTTTTCATGTTTTGTTGCTCACTTTCAATCTTAGAAATCTTTCATTTCTCCCTCTTTTATTGTCTTTCCTGCCTTCCTTCCTTCCTTCCTTCCTTCCGACCTTCCTTCCTTCCGCCCTTCCTTCATCCACCTTTCCTTCCTTCCTTCCTTCCGACCTTCCTTCCTTCCGCACTCCCTTCCTTCCTTCCGACCCTTCCTTCCTTCCTTCCGACTTTCCTTCCATCCTTCCTTCCTTTCTTCCAACCTTCCACCCTTCCTTCCTTTCTTTCTTCCTTCCTTTCTTCCAACCTTCTGCCCTTCCTTCCTTTCTTTCTTCATTCCTTCCTTCCTTCTGTCCTTCCTTCCTTCTGTCCTTTCTTCCTTCCTTTCGACCTTCCTTCCTTCTTTCCTTACGCCCTTCCTTCCTTCCTTCCGACCTTCCTTCCTTCCGCACTTCCTCCCTTCCGCACTTCCGCCCTTCCTTCCTTACTTCCTTCCGTCCTTCTGTTCTTCCCTCCTTCCGTTCTTCCCTCCTTCCGCCTTTCCTTCCTACCTTCCTTCAGTCCTTCCTTCCTTTCTTCCTACCTTCCGTCCTTCCGCCCTTCCTTCCTTTCTTCTTTCCTTCCTTCCTTCCGTTCTTCCTTCCTTCCTTCCTTCCTTCCTTCCGTCCTTCCTTCCTTTCTTCCTTCTTTTCTTCCTTCTTTCCTTTCTTCCTTTCTTCCGACCGTCCTTCCTTATTGTTTTTCATTTCTTCCTGCTTTATTGCATTTCTTTACTCCCTTCCTTCCTCTCTTTCTTCTTTATTTTCTATTTTTACTTCCGTTCTTCCTTCTTTATTGTTTTTCCTTCCTTGATCCCTTCCTTCCTCCCTTTCATCCTTGTTCTCTTTGTCTCTTCGTTTCTTACTTCTATATTTTCTGTCTTTGCATCCATCCTCCCTTCTTTATTGCCCTTCCTTTCTTCATTCATTATTGTCTTCCTTTCCTTCTTTCCCTCCTTCCTTCATTATTGTCTTTCTTTCCTCCCTTCCTTCCTCCTTTATAGTCTTTCCTTTCTTTCCTTCCTTCCTTATTGTCTTTCCTTCCTTCCTTCTTTCCCTCCTTCCTTCCTTCCTATTGTATTTCTTTCCTTCCTTCCTCTCTTCATTCCTGCTTTCATTCTTTTCTTCCTTCTTTTTTCTATTAATTTCCTTTTTTTCTTCCTTCATTTCTTTCTTTCTTTCTCTGTGTATGCGAGAGATGCAGACATCCTTTAAACAATAGACCTTATTTATTGATGTATTTTTATTTCACTGCAAACTCACTAATTCGATCAATATTATTAATTTTATACTCTGTACTACGAGGGGTTGTTGAAAAGTTTTCAAAAAGAAATTAATTTTTTTGTTTTAAATTTTTGGCCAGATTTTCATGAGTGAATTAGGCCGAGAACATTTCAGCACCCCCTCTTCAATATGATCAACTAACGATATATGGCATCCTTAATTCGTTTATATAGTTGGCTGCTCCGATTTCACCAATCCTCAATGTACGTTACATTTGGTTCTGCGGGTAAAAATAAATGTCAGAATAAGTACTTAATAATCAATCGCGATAAAAGGCAGCTTTATTTAATAGCATTATTGTATTCCGTCTAATGGGTTTTTTTTGCTAAAGTATTGAAATAATTCATAATATTTAATAGAGATTGAATAGTTCGCAGCAAGATTGATAACAGAACGGCCCCCACCCCATTAAATTCAGATGGTGGGAAGTGGTTCGGTTAAAAAAAACATCACCTCGGGATAGAAAAATAAGTTGAACAAACTGAGATAGATAGATAGATAGAAAAAAAGAAACTGACTGAAATAGATAGATAGAGAGAAAAAAAGAAACAGACTTAGATAGATAGATAGATAGATAGATAGATAGATAGATAGATAGATAGATACAGATTGATAGATATAAACAGACTTAGATAGATAGATAGATAGATAGATAGATAGATAGATAGATAGATAGATAGATAGATACAGATTGATAGATATAAACAGACTTAGATAGATAGATAGATAGATAGAAACAGGCTAAGATAGATATGAACAGACTTAGATAGATAGATAGATAGATAGACACAGATTGATAGATATAAACAGACTTAGATAGATAGATAGATAGATAGACACAGATTGATAGATATAAACAGACTTAGATAGATAGATAGATAGATAGATAGATAGATAGATAGATAGATAGATACAGATTGATAGATATAAACAAACTTAGATAGATAGATAGATAGAAACAGGCTAAGATAGATATGAACAGACTTAGATAGATAGATAGATAGATAGATAGATAGACACAGATTGATAGATATAAACAGACTTAGATAGATAGATAGATAGATAGACACAGATTGATAGATATAAACAGACTTAGATAGATAGATAGATAGATAGATAGATAGATAGATAGATAGACACAGATTGATAGATATAAACAGACTTAGATAGATAGATAGATAGATAGAAACAGGCTAAGATAGATATGAACAGACTTAGATAGATAGATAGATAGATAGATAGATAGACACAGATTGATAGATATAAACAGACTTAGATAGATAGATAGATAGATAGACACAGATTGATAGATATAAACAGACTTAGATAGATAGATAGATAGATAGATAGATAGATAGACACAGATTGATAGATATAAACAGACTTAGATAGATAGATAGATAGATAGATAGATAGATAGATAGATAGATAGATAGATAGATAGATAGAAAAAGCACTGGGGGCATGAGAATCGAAAGTGGATGGTGACTTCCTGTTTATGCTTAAACATGGAGGCACTTTTCTGTTTTTGCCTTGGTTGGCAAATATTATAGTAGAATGTTTTAACAAAGATAAAATTATAAATAATAATGATAAATTCAAACTTGTTAAACTGGCAGGAAAAATAAAAACGTCCTTATCCTTGTTGTTTTTGTCATAACTTTTCAGCCATTGGGCGCTCCAGGCTTGATCCGGCGCATAACGATCCAAGCAACCTACAAGGAATTATGAACTGAACAATTATATAATTTAAGAGAGAAAACTGTTCTCGTTCCACTGTTCATGTCCAGTGATATAACTAGTCTAGTTTTTATTTCAGTTTTGGAGGAAAATAGTACGTATATAAATAATCACAATGATGATAATTTAATGAAATGTCCCACATTCCCTATCGCATATAGGGACTGGCTATATCAGTTGATATATATGTATATAGTAAGCACAGGATATACCTGGCGGACATGTTTCGGGAATTAGTTGGAGATTCGTCTCCAGTTCTGGGTAGAGAGTATCCCCAGACGAGGCTATGTTGAAGAGCTAAGTCTCTTCTCGGGAAACAGCTACTCGACCCCGTTTTATACGGGGAATTTTGGGCCGAGCCTACGGCCTCGGTTAACCCTACATTAAATTCGGCTTTGTGCCACATCTGACCGCCTTGGGTATTTGTTAGATATCCTTGCTTAGGGAATTACTAGCCTGCTAACCGATTCCCTGTCTTTCAGTAGTGTATTCTCTTTTACAATAAACTTTCTCTTTCTTTCATCTACGCTCGTGTTGCTGTTCCTTTCACTCGAGTAGCACCCTTTTCTGTTTGTCACCTTTCTTAAGGATACAACAGATAACTCCTCATCCAAGAAAATCAGACTGAAATAAATTTACATTACTTAAATGTGATGGCATTTATATCTTCTTGATCTATATGCCGTATCCATTTTGGATCAGGGCGATGATGGCACTTCACAACCTACCTTTGTACCTACCGGGGTGCAGGCTGTTTTCTATACAACGCATATAGAAAGATTTTACGGTAAGTGTCTCAGTATATATGTAAATGGTCTGACCTTATGGCACAGATTATCGTAAACTGAAGCTTACTTCATTTATCAGTAGGCCAATGTTTTTGGGTACTGGTTGTCTACCGTACGTTTGGCGGTCGACCTATACGATATGTATAGTCATAATTCGGAATTTTGAGCTAAAAATCTTGAGGTCGACTTGTATGATGCAATTTATGGTATTAAACTATCATCAATGTGCATGGTCTTAGAATCAAAACAAGTTTTCGGTATTTAAAAGTACTGGAATCGGTTTATATTAAGTACTACCAGCCATCTCTATGAAAGCAGAAGGTGTGGTTGTTAGGTCGAGTTTCATTGTCATGATTTTGTTTTTAATTTTTACCCGAAATATCAAAATTTACAAATTTTTTCAACATTAATACTACAGGATTATACAAAACCACTTTGTTTAAAAAAAAAGAAAAGCTCTGATTTACAACACCACATACGTAAAAAAAAACACAATATAGCAAACTCATTTTGAAACAACGGAAACAAGCGGAATATCATTTAAAAGTGCTTGGGGAAAATAATATAAAATAAAAGGTAATATGAATTTTAATAAATTTACCAATAAAAACCACCTTATTTGGAAATTTGAAAGATTTAATGAAAAAGATTGATCGAGAGACATTTAAAAAAACAAACATATATATATATATATATATAGAGAGAGAGGGAGAGAGAGAGAAAGAGAAAGAGAGAGAGAAAGAGAGAGAGACTGATAGTGAAATCATAACCATGAATAAATCTAGCCTTTTTACAAACAAACTTCCTGTAACTTCCCTATTCCATATTAAACATAACATGTTTGAGAGAATTATTGATTCCGAAATACACCACATATCAGGTCATCCCATAAGTTCTGTCCGAATTTTGAATAAAGAAAACAAGTGACAAAATGTTACATTTAATTACAGATTCAATCAACAATGTATTTTCCCTGATAATCTATGACTTCCTTCCATATATTAACAAGCTTACTAATTCCATTACTGTAAATTTCTTTTGGCTTTGATTCGAAGAACTCACAAATGTCAGTTTTAACCTCTTCCGGTGTTACAAAAGCTGTTTCTTCCAAATGATTCTGTAAGCTACGAAACAAATGGTAATCTGAAGGAGCAAGATCGGGAGAATAAGGTGGATGAGGAATTTTCTCCCAACAAAGTTATTCAATATTTTGCGTCGTGATTCTTGCTGTTTGGGGTCGCGCATTGTACTGATGAAACATGACCCCTTTTCGATTCACTAAAGCAGGTCAGTTTTTCATCAAAGCTTGGTTCAAACGCTCTAATTGCTGACATATATTTGTATTTGTATATTTGAGCATTAATTGTTGCATTAGGTGGTAAGAATTTAAAGTGGATTATTCCTTGGCGATCCCACCAGATTGAAAAAAAAACCTTTTGCCCATGAAGTTCCCTTCTCGGCAGTGGTTGGGGTCCTTCCCCTTTACCAAGCCACTGTCTACGACGATTAAAATTTCGATAAAAGATCCATTTTTCGTCGCCAGTCACAAGTCTATCAAAAAAAGGTGAGACAAGTTGGCGAGAATGGAGAGAAGAGCAGATATGAACTCGGGATTTGAGGTTGTTTTCAGACAATTCATGAGGCACCCATTTTCCAAGTTTAGGAACTTTTCCAAGTTGTTGAAGATGACGATAAACAGTTGTATGGTTTGAACTAAGAACCACTGCTAATTCCTCAACTGATAAAGCAGGATTTTGTTCAAGGGCAGATTCAAGAAGCTTTTCATCAAACTCAACTGGATGTCCGGTTTGGTCTTCATCTTCAAGGGTGAAATCTCCACCTCTGAATTTTGCAAACCATCTTCCGCAAGTTCTTTCATTCACACATTCTTCTCCATAAACTTAGTGAATGTTTTTAGCCGCTTCGGCTGCTGAGTTTCCTTTCTTGAACTCATAAAGCATTATGTGCGTCAAATGAGTCATAGGTACTTCCAAGTTAGCAGGGTTTTAATCAAACAAAATTTAATTTTATTGTTCTCTGAAATAAAATTTGATCAATTTAAATGCATCTAAACATAAAAACAATGTTCAGCTCCATTAGGCATTATAAAATACTCTTAATTTCGTTCATTTTAACAAAAAGTTAAAATTCGTACAGAACTTATGGGATATATATATCTATATATATATATATATATATATATATATATATATATATATATATATATATATATTAAAGAAAAACAGACCACTTTATGGTTCTATTATAATAATTTATTTCACCAGAGCCCTTTTAAGGGACGTTGGATCATCAGATAACGCTTCCAAAAATGAAATGAAAATTCATACTTTTGACGTGTAGTATCAAGTTTTTGTAATTTAACAGAGACGGTAGGGAGGAGTGGTGGGAGAGACATGGTTGCGTTTAGAGAGGGTTTATTTTAATATTTCCATTATACTTAGTATTACAGGAGGAAGGGCCAGGCCTATTTAAACGTTTACCTCAACAGAAGTGATATATTGAAATGGGAGGGGAGAAGAGAGAAAAAGAAAAAAAAACAGGGATAAGTAAAGAGAAAGAAGGTGTAATTAGGTTTTACGAATGAAGAAGGGGTGGTATATTTTTAGCAATTTATGTAAAAAAAATAGATTTTAATGTTTGATAGTAATTTAAATGTTCAAAAAACCACGATATATATATATATATACATACATATATATATATATATATATATATATAATTTATTTATTTGTAATTTATAGTTTTATTCATTTAAATTATTTATTTACTTTATTAAATATAATATAAATTAATATTAATGTTATTTTTATGTGTTTATTTTCCTCTATGCGTTTTTCTTTGTTTCTATGGGTTGAATTTAGAACTAAACTAACTTTATAGGATTTTAATTTAGTCTTTTTCGTTATGATGCGGGTGTTGTTTTTGTTGTTTTGTGGTTTTGTGTTGCCATATATATTTTAATAGGTTAGTATTGTTAGCATATTTTCCGTTCGTGAAAGATATATTCTGAGTGCTACTTCTCTGTTTCCAGGGACCTTCATGCCCTTCATAAGACCTTCATACGCTTCGTAAATTATTGTGTCTAAATTTCTTTATTACTTTTGTCAGTGTTAGGAAAAATTAAAATTGGTTAATAGGGTGAAACGCATTGCTATCATTTTTATCATTGATTACAATAAAAATATGTTGGACTTGAATGTTGTGAGCATAAATTATGTTCCTTTTCACCAGGGAGTGTCTGTTCTACACACTTATTTTAGTTTCTCGTTCCTTCCTTCCTTCTTTCTCCACCCGTTTCATATATTACCCTCTCTCGGCGATATATCCATACTGACTATCGATTATTCTTCACCTCTAACCTTTGGTACAATGTCATCACTCTTCCTTATATTTCTCTTTCTCTCGCTCCTCTTCTGTCTTTCTTCTTATTCTCTTATTTATCTTCCTTGTTCTTCCAAGTTGCCATAAGAATCAATACCTCCATCCACCGAGGTTCCGTTATCATGCCACCCGCGTTCAACATGACCGAAAATCTCCACTCGCTTTCCTGAAGGCACCCTGGCCTGGCTTTTTTCCAAGAAACAATTCGGACTGACTCCTAAACCTACAACATAAGTTTACCATTGCTATCTGTAAGTATAGGAGTAGAACAATTCTGCGGTTGAAAGTCGGTTTGAAATTGACTTTAGAATGTAAATTTTATACAGCTGGTTTCAAAATATAGAAACCATAATTCTATGGAAGTATAAGCTGAAGGTTGAAAGTTGATCTTGATGCACTCTCAGAACACGGTAACAAAAACACTTATATTAGGTTGGTTCCAAAATAATGACGTAATAATGTCGTTTTTTGACGTATTTTTAACGTCAAAAAACGACATTATTACGTCATTATTTTTGCACCAACCTAATATTCAAAATCCAAAAGAGACATGTTAAATTTCTTAATGAAGAAAGAGGACTTGGTAAACATAACCCTCACAGGGCATATAAGAGCGTAGAGCACTATAGATTTATCCTTTAGTCCCTGTTCAGGATTGGGTTCCCTGTTCCTTTTAATGTCTGCTAAAATTCTATACTTCTAACGTTTCCATCTGAACTCTGAAATGTTATTCCCTAACTAAATATTCAAGCCTACTATTAGCCATTATCTTTTCTGCATAGGATTAATAGCTCTACTTCTTGCTCTTTCTTATACCGATACAACACCACGCAGTAATACTCTACCTTGAGTGCCTTCTGAGCCTTGTGTCAGAAAAAACATAGAGAAAGTCTTATATCACGTAACAGTTCAGTACTGTTTTCTTTGTTTCTAACGATTTTTTTGCTTTTTATACTCAAACAAAGTCACCTAGTAACCCGCTACCTTGACATTTTATTTACTAATTATTTTCTCATCAATAAGAGTAGATAGGTTCTCCTATCGTCCTGTTCAGACTCCTCCTCGGTCTTTTTTAACAGGCAAAGAGGTTTATTCGTTGTCTCCTGTTTAGGATTGGGTTTCCGGTTCTTTCTAAAGTCTACTTCATCTCCATACTCATAGAACTCAAATTTTATTTTCTAATTATTATTTGTCCTCAACAGAAGTAGATAAGTTCGCCTATCGTCCTGTTCAGACTCCTCCTCGGTCTTTTTTTTTAACAGGCGAAGAGGTTTATTCGTTGTCTCCTGTTTAGGATTGGGTTTCCGGTTCTTTCTAAAGTCTACTTCATCTCCATACTCATAGAACTCAAATTTTATTTTCTAATTATTATTTGTCCTCAACAGAAGTAGATAAGTTCGCCTATCGTCCTGTTCAGACTCCTCCTCGGTCTTTTTTTTTAACAGGCGAAGAGGTTTATTCGTTGTCTTCTTTTTAGGATTCGGTTTCCGGTTCCTTCTAAAGTCTATTTCATCTCCATACTCATAGAGCTGAAATTTTATTTTCTAATTATTTTTTATCCTCAATAAAAGTAAATAGGTTCGCCTATCGTCCTGTTCAGACTCCACCCGTCTTTTGAACAAGAGTTGAGCTTTAACCCTTGTTTCCGGTTCCTTTCAAGATTTTCATTCTCCCTTTTCCTCATTAGCCCCTTGCGTCTTAGTGGCTTCATTGCCATGATTGGGGTGAATTGATTAAAAACAAAAAAGCGAGATAGAGGAAGGCAGTGATCTAAATACATGACGTGCTTGTGTGAATAGTTGGTGGAATGTTAAGGTATTAGCCTTTGTAAAGTGAGAAAACTGTTAAGGGTTAATTTTTTCGAGAGCCATTATCATCCATGTCCTAAAGGGACGCGTCACTTAAAGAACAATTATTTCTGTATGATGGAGGAGGGTTAGTGCTCATCTAAAGAAAGCCAGTTTTCTCGTTCATGTAATTGGGTTACCTTCACGAATGTGGCTTTAACAACAATAAGGGTGAAGAAAATATACATTTTTACCTTCCTATTGGCTTACGCCCACATTACGTTAAAACACAGGTTCCCCTAAGGTGAGTAACGTTAAGCAACATCGAGTCTAATCATTATCTCGATGGGTGACCGCTTTGGAATAGTAGGTGCCGTAAGCTTGGATGTGCGGATAGGGTAATTTATCACGGCTCAGAATTGTTAATCGGAGAGCCAAGTTCCAATTCTAGTCGGGTTCGTTGCATTCACTTTCGCGTTAATACCTATGAAAAAGAACTTCTTTTCCACCTTACTTACCAATAAACAAAATTGATTTTAATTTTCACTGTACCCTCACGTGCGTTTGATCGTACAGTTGGCCCATACCATCCTACGACATATTATTCATCGTCAATGTGCACTTCAACATGATGTAATGGTTAACAAGCTTGTGTCTCTAGATCAATTATGAGTTCAATGCTCTACCTCTGCTCCAAACTTTCGGCCTTCTACCACATCTACGTTTATAGAATCAAAGCGCACTTTGACGTGATGTAATGGTTAGCGAGTTTGTGTTAGATTAATTACGAATGATTTCGATCCTCACTGGGTGCTCCAAACTACCTGCCTTGTGTCACATGTGAGCGACGCATAGAAAATGATTTTGAGCATTTCGACGTGGTTTCATGGTTAGCGAGCTTGTCTCACTAGATCAATTAAGAGTAAATAGTGTCTGTCTATATTTCTGAGATGAGGTATTATGTAAATTATTTACATTATTCGGACTATTGTGCTCATCTTTGTCGCCATATTTATCACAACGTTTCGGCCGTTTTACGCTCCGGCCTTCTTCATGTGGTTGGAATTTCGAACTGAACCCTTTATTTCGCTCACTGGGATAGACTGTTCTAGTTCCACGTGCCATGTTTGATGGATGTCAGTTATCAGTTATCTCCTGTTAATTTCCCTCTGAAAGTTCTCCACTGCCTTAACCGGGTATTGAACTCACACTTTTTGGGTCCTGTCACTGGAGCTAACCAATGCCCTTATCCACTGTGCCATGTGTCCTTGAGGTTAAGGCAGTGGAGAACTTTCAGAGGGAAATTAGCAGGAGATAACTAATAACTGACTTCCATCAAACATGGCACGTGGAACTAAAACAGTCTACCCCAGTGAGCGAAATAAAGGGTTCAGTTCGAAATTCCAACCGGCCTATTTTTTAGTTCTTTCCTCTCTTGGATTTTGTGACCTTGACTTTCTCTGGCATTCTTCCCCTACTTTTTTCTATATTAAATATCTATCTTCATAATTTTCTATTATTTTAAGTATTTGTCATGAAATCTGGATTAATCACACACATCTACACAACCTTTATTTTTTATATTCTTAAAAAGTAAATATTACTAGATTGTAGTTAGAAAAAATACTTAAATATATCAATTGATGTAGTCATTGTTTAAATTTGAAAATTATAAAGATGTCCAAAATTAACATCAACAAAACATAAGAGCAAGAATTAAGATGTGAAACCTGGAAATGAACAAAATCACTTGAAAACAAACTTAAAAACCAAAGATCAATGCTAGGGACAACTTTAAGAGATAGTGCAGAATAGATTAGAGAGCAAAGTAAGAGATATAGAAATGATTAAAGAGCAATAATCGAGTTGTTTGGAATATAGAACAAGAAGAAAGGATAACAGATGGAGCAAAAGATTGATCAATTGGTTCCTGGTGGATAGCAAATTAGGAACAAATTGATTAAACCAGCCACTTATGATGATCTCATATTTGGAAATGATAATCTTTAAAAAGAGATTTTTTTTTTTTTTTTAGCTAATTGAAAATCAATTGTAATTAATTTACCATTTTATTTTAATTACAAAGTTGTTCTGGTAAATGGAATCATTATAGTAGCTTTGTTTAAAAGCAAACCATCTATTCTTGAAATGTTTTTGTCTGGTCTTGTTACAATTATGTGTGAGTCTAGCTCTGTGCATTTTATCAATTTCTATCTGACACACACACATATATATATATATATGAGACAATAGTCCGAATAATGTAAATAAAATAAATAGTGTGTTCGATCCTCACTGGGTGCCACATACTTTCGGCCTTGTGCCACATGTAAGATAAGCTTGGAAAATCATATTTTCCATTGCCATTTGTGCCACCTGGGGAAATATTTAGAGTTTTAAATAGGCTAAGCTAACGATCAGGCGTCGCCCGATCCATATTCAATGTGTGGAATACCTAGTGACCATGCCAGATAGGGAAGTTGCCTAATGTTTTGTAAGTCATGTTGAGTAGCATGGGTATCCTGTGGGCAGGCATTTTCGCGCTTTAACAGTACATATCATTCCTGTTGAAGGAATGACAAAGAAGAACGTGTTAAAAAGTGTTTTGGTCATAGATATCGCTGTTCAACTTTCCACATCTATTCTGATGTTCAGGCTATGTATTTAGAGATCCTTGGTAAAATCCAAAAAAGAATTTGTAATGTCGTAGGAATCATCATAAGAATTTGTAATGTCATCTGACATCTCGTCTCAGTCACTTTCCGACCTCTGTAGGGTAGCTTCTCTGTGATTTGTCTATAAATACTTTCACGGTAATTCGCCTGAGGAACTTTCCTCTATAGATTTTATATCCCACCCAATCCAACTGACAAATTGTACATATGGAAACTAGTTAACGACAGTTTGAGTTTGGGTTTGGGTTTGGTTTGTTTGGTTTACGGCATATCAACCTCAATGGGTTATTTACTGTCGATAAAATCTTTATTAATAGTAATATTTTGTTTTGTCAAAAATCTATTTCTGGTAATTTTTTTCCTTCAAAAGTATATTGCTGGTAATAATTTTTGTCAAAAATGTATTACTAGTAATATTTATTTTTAAAAAACATTGTTGATAATATTTCTTTTTCAAAAAAGTATTGCTGGTAATAATTTTTTAAAATATTTCTGGTATTAAAATGTATTTTTTACACTTTCATGGTCTTTTGACCCAAGTTTAGGGGTTAACTATTTGCCCATAGTTGGGACCCTAACAGGTGCTACCACCCGGGGTCATGTTGGACCTGGGAGCTCCGGCAATTAAGAGGTTTTTCCACGCTCCTCAAAGCCTCCTGATCAGAGGCCTTGCTGCTGGAAGTAGTTTATCGTCATACCCAGGACGCGGGTGTAGTTTATCGTCATACCCAAGACGCGGATGTAGTTTATCGTCATACCCAGGACGGTGCTGCTGGAGGTAGTTTATCGTCTTACCCTGGACGCGGATGTAGTTTATCGTCATACCCAGGACGCGGATGTAGTTTATCGTCATACCCAGGACGGTGCTGTTGGACGCAGCTTATCGTCTTACCCTGGACGCGGATGTAGTTTATCGTCATACCCAGGACAGAGACATTTTGGGGTATTATGGTGGGTGTAGTAAGAATGGTAGGATTGTGTTGTTTTGGTGTTATGAATACTGTGGCATTTTGTGGTCAGTAATTGTGGCTAGGTAAGTTTAAGATAAGACAGATTACCCCTTACCACGCTTTTGGCCTTGTCTCACATTTTTGTAATTGTAAAATAAATATTCCTTTCTTTTATGGTACCTGAATTTTATCTCACTACTAGATTACCAGCAAGATCTCAACATTTTACAGATGAAACGGCTAGATGTAACCGTAAGTTCTATGCTGACAGTTTCTCCTCTCGCACTTCTTGATCGTGGAACTCTCTTCCGGCCTCTTGATTTCCAGTCGACTTTGATCTTCAAAAATTTAGATACATTGTCAATCGATATATCATGTCTTCCTAATTCCTCTTCTTTTGGTTCTTACTACTCAATAATGTGTTTCTACAGGTCTTACACTTGAAGTAGCTAGATGCAACCGTAAGTTCTTTGATTGTGGAACTCTCTTCCGGCCTCTTGCTTTCAAGTCAGTTTTGTTCTTCAAAAATTCAAATTCAATGTCAACGATTATCTTATGTCTTCTTACATCTTTTCATTTAATGTCTTTGCTCCTTAATAATATTTTCATTTTCTTGTATTCTTTCACACCCAGTAACCCCCTTGCGTCTTAGTGTCTTTGTTACCTTGCTTCAGTTAAAATGATTTATAGAGAAGGCGAGAAAGAGACTTTAAAAAGCAAAAAAAGAAACTCACTCACAATGATTAGTCGAAAGCGGAATTAGTTTAAGGTTTTAAATTGATCTTTATTCACTCTCTAATTATTACATTAAACTCGGATGGAGGAGAATTAGTAGTGATCTAAAATCGGATTTTGTATCTCGTTTGAACTTGTGGTTAATTACTTGCCATGGCATATGTGGCTTAAGCATCGACAGATTAAACGAACTATTTTCACGCTTTCAGAAGAGATAGTATCAAATGATGGTTGAAACGCGTGAGTTATTCTTGCCTACACCTGTATTTTGTAACAAACTTGACATCGATTAACGAAATAGTATACTACGGAGCCTCTTGTGTCTTTTAAATAAGTCTTAGTGTCGGATAAGTTCTGAAACCCATCCACTAATATCCCATTAGTGTTCACTAGCAAAATATGCTTCCCAGAATTTAGGTAAAGTATTAAGACACATGATAATTTTGTTAGGTGTTTTTTATATTGTTTACCAGCATATCAACAACTTTTTGGTTTATTGAATGCAGGAATCTAAATAATTTAAACATAGTTTTTTTAGCTTCTAAAAAAATATTTATATATCTATATGTGTGTGTAAACATGAATATAATCAGATGAATAAATATGAATTACTGTTCGTGTAAGTGTTCACATACAAGTACGTTCATATATCCTTTAGGTTAAGAAAAACATTAATATGCTAAATAATAAAGCTATTAAGTATATATTAATAAAAATGCATAAGAGTTTCATGCCTAATGCAATCTTCAGGTACTGATTCTTGTTTACAGTTTGCTTAATATTTCCGGGTCTCGCGAGTCCGTGGTCTTTGATTAAATTAAATTATTACTGCTGAAACTCGGAGGCGTACTGTTTGCGTAGGGTATTATAATTTTTAATAGTTTTCTCTTTCTCTCTCTCTCTCTCTTTCTCTCTCTCTCTCTCTCTCTCTCTCTCTCTATATATATATATATATATATATATATATATATATATATATATACATACATACATGTATATATGTATGTATGTGTGTGTATGTGTATATATATGGTTGTATATGTATATAAGAGTGTGTGTATATATATGGGTATATATGTATATGTATATATGTGTATATATGTATATATATATATGTGTATATATGTATATATGTGTATATGTGTATATATGTATATGTATGTATATATGTATATGGGTGTATATATGTATATATAGATAGAGATATAGATAGATAGATAGATGTATGTATATATATAAATAGATGTATATGTGTATGTGAACGTGTATAATTTTTTTTTTTAAATGTAAGTACATGGGTTATTGTAATGGTGTTTTAAATTTACTCTTTTTCGTATTTAATATCACTTTTTCTTTTAATGTTCTATAATTAGAATTATGAGCGTGTATATTTATCTTCTGGAGAGAGAGTTTCATTTCAAAATTGATAACTTAATTTAAGTTTAAATATACCACTCTTTAACTATTAATAGTAATAATAATATTAACGAAATTCCTTTAATAATGAAGCATTTCAGAAGTCACCTAAAGTTAAATTTTAACTATGAAATCAAACTAAAATCTAAATAAATTTCAAATATAGGTAATGATTGGTAAATGTATGTATAGATAAATTATGTATGAAGATAGATGAACAATTGTGTATATTGTTACACATATATCTATGTGTGTATTTGCACATGTAAATAAACGTATGTAAATATGGGATTTGCATGAATATGTTTGTGAGATATAAGAAGAAAACAAAATCTTTAATATTACCCTCAAATATTATTCAATAATGAAACCTAGACCCTAACTAAATTTACCCATATAATAATAAAGAAAAATTGCATTCATAAATTAGATTAAAAGTAAAACTAATAAAGATGTTACAGAAAACTTTTTTTACAATATTATTAAGAAAGTACAATTGGTCGGGTAAATAAACTATAATAATTAAAAATATTTCTTTAATATGTTCTCTATAAATGTACTAATAAAAATAGTACTTAACTTATATTAAGTCCCTTAACTATTTACTTAAAAAATTAAATATTTAAATTGATAACAATCATCATTTTTTAAACATCTAAATTTCTATCAAGCATTGAAATCTATCTTTTACATATATTTGTTATAACCCAATTACAGCCTCTTTCGATTCACATCCCTCTCCCCCTCTCTCCTTGTCGTAACACTCAATTGTATATATCTGTATTACTGTCTCCGCTCTCTTTTCCATTTTTCCTTCTCTTTTCACACCACTACCCTCCTATTTCTATATATCATTTCCGTTAAGTTAACCATCTAAATAGGTCAAGGTCCCTTCACTCCTCCTACCCCAATATAACGTACGCTTAAGAGAGATATGAAATTAACCCCTCCCTATACTCTACCTTGTCTCTTTAACTACAACCCTCACCCCTCCTCCTGTTAAATTACAAATATTACACTACCCATCAATTTTTAATTCCATTTTTCCTTTCATTTCGATGTTGGAAGTGTTACCTGATCATCCGGAGTCCTTTAAAAGGATTTTGGTGAAATAAATTATTGTAATGGTACTTTAAAGTGGTCTGTTTTTCATTAAATATTAGCTCTAGATTCACATTGAGCTCTGAGGATTTCATCCTCCATACGGTTTACCAAGTTCTTCGTACTTAAATATATATACATACATATATATATATATATATATATACATATATATATATATATACAGAGAGATACAAAATATGATTCCACTGTGACACAGAAATTTCTGTTTCGAAACTTAACTCAAGTCCTAAATTTTAATTTTAATATTAAACTTAAAATTTAGAATACCGTTTCATTCTCAAGCGATGTTTTAGACCCTATAAATGTTTTAGAATATATATACATATATACATATATATATATATATATATATATATATATATATATATATATATATGTGTGTGTGTGTGTGTGTGTGTTTTATATATATATATATATATGTTTTAGAATATATATATATATATATATATATATATATATATATATATATATATATATATATATATATTATAAAGCGGAACAGCCACGCTACAAAACACATATGATTTGATTATAGCGGTCGGGTTATGCAGAAGTAGCCAAGCATTTTAGAACCGAGAACGGGGAACATATAGTGTGACCCTAGGTCTCCACAAGACCTTGTGGCACATAATGTTGTGTAATAATGTTCCTAAGTGCAATATTGACTTTCATAAACTTGACTCAATTATATAGCCAAAGGAAATGAAAAGAAAAGACTTAAGTCAATAAAATTATAGTTTGTTTGTTTTTTTTTATCTTCAACCAATAAATTAATTTTATTGATCTCCAGGGTTGTCAAAATTTTGGGGAAATATGTAGGTGTGTAACAAATTATAGAAAAAAGTAATTAATAAAAAATGTGATTAATAATCATGATGTAATTATTTTAATCGTTACGAGATAATGCAAGATTTAAGTCCTGTTAATACGACAGGTTTATCATTTGTCTGGTCAAAGACTAAATATTTACAGGTCTTGTTACTGGTTACTACTGCAGTGATCGAATCTCGCCTAAACGATACTTTGTGAAGACAGACACGCACGCACACGCACAAGCACAAACGCAGACAAATACACACGTCCGCATATATATATATATATATATATATATATATATATATATATATATATATATGTATGTATGTATGTACGTATGTATGTATATATCTATTAGATTGGTGCAAAACATTTTTAACGTCAAAAAATGACATTATTACGTCATTATTTTTGCACCAACCTAATATTTAGTTGGATTGATTTGAGTTTGTGACCCTGGGTTTCACGGTATTTGCGATCATCAGACAAACCCCTGACGATGGCAAATAGTAGGAAACCCAGGGTCACAAACTCAAATCAATCCAACTAAATATGTTAAATCTATCATTGATATATATGTCTGACGCTCAACTCCACGAGAGCACCTCTTTGCGACTACTCGGTCTCACATTGACTGCTGACCTGAGATGAAACAAATACATTGAGTTAATAGCTTAATCCACAGCAGGGAAATTTGGCTCCCTGTGCTGAGCCAGGAAATTTTTCTCGCCGGAGTCCATCCTTCAAATCTACAAATCAACCATTTGCCCTTGTATGGAGTATTGCTGCCATATATGGTCTGCAGCCCCTTTTGTTTGTCTCAAGGTTTTTGATAAAATCCAGAGACGGATATGCAATGTAATTGGCCCTGGTCTGGCATCTCGTCTGCAGTCGCTCTCTCACAGACGTACCGTCGCCTCTCTCTGTCTTTTTTACAAATACTATTCATGGTAACTGCTCCGATGAGCTGCTTTCGCTGGTTCCCACACTTCATGAATTTAAGCGTTCAACTAGGTTGGCATCTCGCTCTCACCCTTTCACTGTCGAAACTGTTAAATGTAGCCGTCTCTGTAAATATACATAAATATACATTTAAAATCCACGATCGCGTATCGGGACCAAAGTCCCCATGTAAATCTACCACAGAAACCTAAGATAACGTATGGATAAGTGTGTAAACCTCCTAAAAATATATTTTCTTTGTTCTCACCTTCTTTTGTAATAACTTTGTCCGGTTAATCAGAAAATCATTTTAAGTGCCTACCTTTCAGACACCAGGTGATCTCATATAAATCCAATCAATTATTAAACTTTCTTTCATTGACAAACAATTCACCGTAGGTAAACATAGCCTTTGAAGATAAAGCCAACAGAAATTACAACCCTACTTATTTCTGGAAAGGCGCATATTTTTTGACCTCCTCACTAAATGTAATGTTTCAAATTTCAGATGATTCATGATGGAAAGGTCTGCAATTCAAGCAGTGGTTAATAAATGCGAAAGAGGTCAAATGCAAAGGACTGTGGGATATTTGATCATTTTTCCTGATATTCGATCTCTGTTCTCGCAATATTTCTTTTTTTTTTATTTCCGATAATGTGTAGTAGTTATATTTCTGGACTTTTTGCTTCAAAGGATTTCACCCTAGGCAAGGCCATAAAGGTGCAAGGGGTTACTGAATGTGAAATGGCTGCATCATCAGAATAGATACCAAATTGAGAGCTGTTGTCATGGGTCAGGTCGCTAATGAAAAATAAAAAAAGGACGAACAACGACAGAGCCTTGGTGGACAACTGCGTTAGTACAAAATCATCCAGAAGAGTTCGAATCATTTCCCTCCAATTAAGGCAATATAGTCACTAAGACACAACGGGTTACAGAATGTGATAGAATATAAGAAAAAGAAAAACACTAATAAGCTAAAGAGAACAATAAAAGAACAGAAATTCAGAATACAGAAGATAACGATTGACGTTGTATTTACATTTTTGAAAGTCAAGATTGACTGGAAAGTTGAATTCCACAAGCGAGAAGTGCGAGAGAAGTAACTGTTAGCATGAATGTTATGGTTATATTCAGCTTATTAAGCGCTTAAATTTTAAGGAGAGGAATCAAATCAAAAATCAGGTTCAAGTACGAGGTGCATTCCAGAAGTTTTGAGACTTTTTCAGGAGAGACATTTATTAATTCCAAAGAAATACAAAACTCTAATCTCCTTCAAAGTAGAACCCTCGTTGTACACTCCAACTACTTTGTGAAGGCCCCCATGGAAGTCAGCCAAATTGACGATGTCGTGGATCCTGGTCACAGAATTCTTCATATCACATAAGAGTTCAGCAACAGAAAAGAAAGTTATGCAATTTATTTATTAACGTTATTTGGAAATGAGGAACGAAATAGAACATATATTTTATTCTTCCTGAATTCCTTGTCTGTCGAAATGGCAAGATGCTACAGACTATTCTTTACTCGTTTATGATACAGTAATGTTTTGTTGTCACGCTAAAAATAAATAAATTTACATTTTAAATTATAATAAACTAAATCTTTTTAAATATATATGAAAAGTCTGAGATGGATATGATTCTACTCAAGTATCATTGATCAGGGAAAGACAAGAACAGTGTTATATATATATATATATATATATATATATATATATATATATATATATATATATATATATATATATATATACATATATATATATATATATATATATATATATATATATATATATATATATATATATATTGAAATAAATTATTATAATGGTAGCTGTGATTGGTGAAATAAATTATTATAATGTTACCTTAAAGTGGTATGTTTTTCTTTTTACATTGAGATCCCAGGATTTCATCCTTCTTGGGATTACCCATACGGATTACCAAGTTCTTCATAACTTAAATATATATATATACATATATATATATATATACAGAGAGAGAGAGAGCAATGGTTAGGAACAGACTGATATAAGAATAGAGAAAGACACGAACAGGGGCAACAGTTTGATGCTTAAAGTAATAGAGTACGGCATAAAATAAGTATTTATCTGTCATATCAACTGGCGTCGAGGTCAAGGGTCAGTGCGAACTTCGCTCTCCATTCACTGGCTACAAACATAATTTGAACTCAAAGTTGACCCACACCTAGTGTGGTTATTGAGCCTGGGTAGATCCCTCCATGCCACGTACACATAGACGAATACTTCCGTTTGTATTCCATTTGTAAGGATGAAGTTCCACTCAGACTGCTTCTTCCGTAGGACCTTACTTTGTGGAACGATCTCCCGAGGATATGCGCTACTTTTACTCTCATTTTACTCTCGTAGAATAATCTCTTTCAGTAACCCTCTGCCTCGAGTGGCTCTTCGGCTTTGTATTGGGTGAATGATATAAAACACGACTAGAAAGCTTGGTCACCCCATAGAGGTTGGTGAGAGAAGAGTATGGTAGATGCTTACGTGATATTTACGTAAAAGTGAATGCATCTAACTCGTATCATCATCATTATCATACTTCGACCTCTCTATGGTTAGTCGGAACTATCCCTTTCGACCCTATTCGGTCAAGCATTGTTGTACCCAGGTCCCCAATGACCCGAGTCCCGAGCTATGGTATCTGGGAAAGTCGATTTGCGTGAGGAGAAGGCAAGTCATAGGAGTAAGTATGAGACCATTTCCTTGTTCGTTGTCGGCAGTGGCCAGCAAACAGTAATCGTTTTTGTTTGAGCTTAAGAACGATTGGTCTCAGTTCTCCTTAAATTGTTTTAAGCGCTGATCAACAACCGATGTTCTGGATTTTTCTAAGTACATTTCTTTATGTTTAAAAGAATATCTTGATAGGTTTGAGAAATATTCAGCATCTTCTCCATATATCGTTACCGTAAAAGAGAGTGATATAGTTAAAGAGGAGAATCTGTAGCTGCTTTCACTTATTAAACTCAGTATAGTTTGTCACAAGGCCACGACTACTGAGCATCCAGTAAGAATACATCTCACTATTCAGATATAATCGTCAGCCAGAATAGCTCACTAGCCATTATCCCATGCCGAATGGACCATTAATTACTAAGCTTCGTTTACCTTGGCACAAGGCCACTATTGTGGCGCAGTCAGTGAGGATCTACCTCACTACTTATTATGAATGTTCGAACAGATCAGCTTGTTAACCAATACCCCTTACATCGCTTAACACATGGAGACACATTGCCGCATGTATGAGACATCCAATGAATATCATTGGTCAACCAGACTAGCTCGTTAACCATCACACACTTCGATTCGCTCACTTATTAACTTTATTTCGGTTTAACATAGCGCTACAAGAATGTAGCGCCCAGTGTGAATCAAAGACTCGCTCCTTATCCATTGCTCCATACTGAGATTCATCAGAAATAATTGTAGTTTCGTTTTTTTGTTAAATGCCTTGAAACTTCGGCTCATCGGCGATATTGCTCGCCACAGATTCCTTTTTATAATCTGGGAACTGCCATGAAGATACGAGGGTAGGTAAAAAAAAAAATTATGCACAGTTTTGCCATTACATATCTTTAGCTTTGTCATACTGGCTTTCTTGCTGTTGTTACAATGCAAACATGGCTGTTCCGCTTGCATGGTGCTTTCTATCGTGGAACAAAGAGCAGTGATCGGAATCTACAGAGAACAAGTCACCATATCGACGATAACTCACCCGGTTCGTTATTATCCATCTCGCGAGCAAAGCTGAATCTTCTTGTCAATGGTGGCAGTTGACAGGAATCCTGCTTCATGTGTCACACTTGTCGGGACAGTTTTAAACTTCTCGATGTACTCATACTTTGGAATATCTCTCCGCTCTCTCTTTCTTTCTTGCTCTCTCTCTCACACACACACACAGATAAATAGAGAGAGAGAGAGAGAGACAGAAACACAGATATAAATAATGCTTTGTCTTCAGGTAACATGAAAATGATAATTTTATCTTTGAAATCCAGATAGATAGATAGATAGATAGATAGATAGATAGATAGATAGATAGATAGATAGATAGAAATGGGCAGGCTGAGACAGATAGATAGATAGATAGATAGATAGATAGATAGATATAAACACAAAGATATATCGAGAGAGATAATGAACAGTTGTAGATAGATAAATATCAAAATATTACTAAATAGATAGATAAATAATAGCTAACTAGATAAATAGATAGATAGATAGATAGATAGATAGATAAAGAGACTGTGATAGATAGATAGATAGATAGATAGATAGATAGATAATGAACAGACCAAGAAAATTAAATACAGAATATTAATAAACAGATATATATTAATATAACTATAGATAAGAATGAAATTATATATATATATATATATATATATATATATATATATATATATATATATATATATATATATATATATATATAAAGAGACAGAGAGATAATGAACAGATCTAGATAGATAAATTATAAAAAATAGATAGATATGTATAGGCCGAATATAACTAGCTCGGTAATTATATATATATATATATATATATATATATATATATATATATATATATATATATATATATATATATACATATATACAGAGAGAGAGAGAGAGTGAGAGAGAAAGTAAGATAAAGAGATAGATACGATACAATATAATTATGCTTTGTTTTCAGATAATGTTTAAATTTACACTTTCACATTTGAAATTCTTTTGTATTTTTTTTTCTCTCATTAAAACTGTCGGTCTTGATAATTATTTAATTATAAAGATAAACCCCGGGGAATTCACTGGCTTCAAATTATTTCAGTCGGTGTTGCTGGCTATCAAATTCCTCTTAATTTCATTAACTCGAATATTATTCTAATCAACTTGGCTGATTCAAGCCCCTGGTCATTTGCTCCTATTTAGACTGACCTCTGTTCATTTTTTTCCCCATTTTTATTTTAATTAAGAAGACTCTGTGACGCAAGCACAAACCATTCCATCAAGGCTTCTCCTCTTCTTTTCCCAGTATTTCTGTGATTCTCAGTTTTCGTTTGGACATTTCTCTCAGTTTATTCCCTCGACATCATTCGTCTCTTTCAATCCTTCTTCGAAATTTCTCCCCTTTCACTTCCCCATTTAATAGGAGTAGATAGGTTTGTCTTTCACCCAGTTCACACAGCTCTACTGTTTTTTGAACATGATCAGAGGATTGCCAATTGTTTTCTGTTTCAGATTGTATTTTCCGGTCCCTTCTAAAATCCTATTCTATTTTCCTCCGTGTAGTTCCTTGCTTCTGAGTGACATTATCGCTTGCTTGGTGTGAATTGATTAAAAAGAAAATAATTATTTGTTTTTACCCCATGACAAGTCTGTCTCCTCTCATTAATTTAATTCTCTTGTCACCATTAAACAAACTCGTTCCAATTCCCAAATTGGTTTTTCCTTGCTTTCTTTTTTTCCACGTCCCCTGTGAAACAACAGCATTTGGAGAGTAATAAAATTGTTCACTGTCGCCTCCGTGTTTGGCCCTGGCAAACCACAATGTTTGAAGGGACATAGAAAGATTTTCTGACAGAGCGAAGGTTTTATCAAAACGTTAGATGACTGACTATTGGCTACACATCCCTCTGGACACTTTTTGCATTAGCCCCTCATCCTTATTTTTATTCTTCCGTGAAATTCTCCAAGATTACACGTAAACCTTCTCCGCCAGTTACAAAACAAAACAATAGCTCGCTTCTGTTCAGTGTCGGTGACAACTGAATGTCACAGAATAAAACGTTCCAACTTCATTTTCCAGTTCACCCATCTTTGATATAGAGTTTCTGGATTCTCCAACGGGTCCTAACCTGTGTTAACCTCCGAGTGAGACAACTTTAGTCATTTTCGTGTTTACTTAAATTAAACTTCTCTAAAAGAAGAAATTGAATACGAACAAAACATTCACTTATCTGTTTTTCTGTTACCATGTTCTTTTCCTTTAGTCTATGTTGTTGCCTTTGTTCTCCCGAGCCAGAGTTTGTTTTGACTGGATAATGGATTGTTTTACTCACACAGAATACTTTCTGTTTTTTAGTTTTGATTCGCAATATCGAAACCATCTCATTTTTCTTGTGGACTTCATCGTGATCTTATATTTAACAAGCATGTTTCGCTATATCAATTACGACCAACTAGTGAGCTCTATTCTCACTGAGTCCGCCATACTCTCGGCCTTGTGCCACATTTAAGAAACGCGTAGCATATAGCTTATGCACTGCGACATGGTTTAATAGCTAACAAGCTTGTCTTGCTTGTTCAGTTACCTGCAAGTAGTGAGTTCGGTCCTCACCGGCTGTTCCATGTTTTCGTCTTGCCATATTTACGTTCCGCTTAGAAAATTAATGTTAACACATATCGACGTGGTTAACAAGCTTGTCTTGCGAGATCAATTACAACTGAATAGTCAGTTCGATCCTCACTATGTGCCGCACACTTTCAGCCTTGTGTCCCTTCTAAGCTACGCTTAGAAAATAATAATCTCATCTCCGTCGGAAGGTTTACGGCCATATCACGTTGAAACACCGGTTCCAGTAAGATTATCGAATTTAAGCAACGTCGAGTCTGGTAGCTACCCAGATGGGTGACCACTTGGGGACACCAGGTGCTGTAAGCTTGGATGTGCGATTTGTTTAACGTATAATGTCTCAGAACTTTTAACTGTATATCCGAGTTCGTATTCCCGTTGAGTTCGTCATATTCTCTTACGAGCAAATACCCTTGCGAGAGGCATGAATCCACATTTTCTTTTTTTTCCGCTAAATCACTATAAATTACTACAGATAAAACAATGGACAAACGTATTAGAAGAACAACTGCGCAAAAGGGATGAATATTAAATATCTGGGAGGTGTTTTACAGAGGACGGAAAAAGCGACATTTAAATCAGCTGGCACATTCGAATGGTATGTTAAATGATACATTTCCAAAAGCTAAGCAAAATATTAAGAAACCGGAAAATTTCGTTAGAAACAAAGAAAAATGCACCTAAACTTTATGTAATATCATCTTTCCTATATGGCATTGGATGCTGGACTACTTCGGCACAGATGAAGAAGAAACTCGAGACGATAGAAATGTGCTTCTACAGAAGGATACTAGAAATACTATGAACTGAATATGTTAGCAGCTTTGAAGTTTTAGAGAAAATGGCAACAGAAAGGACACTAGAAAATGACAGTTGAAATTTCTAGGGCTACATAATGAAGAAAGACGATTGCGTTTAATCATGAAACAGACAGTCGCCACTGGGTGTTAACTTCAATGTCCATATATATATATATATATATATATATATATATATATATATATATATATATATATTCACTTACCTATTATATACATTCACTTACGTGCTAAAGTATATATCCTTTTCTTCTCCCCCAAGATATGGGTAAATAGCAGGACAGACTGGGTTCTATAGCCTTGGGTGGCAACTGTTATAGGACAAGGTCAACTCTGAATCCAAAACCTGTTTTGGGGAGTTTTGTGGCACACGGTGCACCAAGTCTCTGTTTTCGGCTCTTCAAAAAGTTTGAAAAAACCTTCAGCACTATGATTAAATCCTATGCGCAGGTTATCTACCTGTCGGTTCCTAGGAACTGAGTGGCCTGACACCCATAACGTCGTGGGGGCCCCGTTTCGCGGTGAAGGAATCAAATATTCCCGCTTCCTTCCGCCGCCTAGCCGTGTTTAGGATCCCTCGTAGGCGCGGGTCAACGACCCGCGACTATCTACAACGGCAGAGTTCACTATATATATATATATATATATATATATATATATATATATATATATATATATATATATATATATATATATATATATATATATATATATATATATATATATATATATATTAAAGACATTTTTATAGATACAAGTATTTAAGTAAATGCTCTCTTTATAATAAACAGTATTAAATAACATTTACCGGTCTGAATGTCCGAGAAATTTTCATAGAAAATATTCGTTCTTTGACAGGATTCGAACCTGCATCCTATACGGAACCGTCATTTACGCTGACGTGCCTTAACCGACTCAGTCACAAAAGAGCGTTCGGTAGGCAAGGTCGAATTTACTGCTTATAAACTTCAATCTTCAAAACAAAACAAAAAATTAATCAAATATTCCATTTCGATCATATTCAACGAAAGATGTTTAAAAGAAAGATTTCTGCGCAAATATTTATATATATATATATATATATATATGTGTGTGTGTGTGTGTATGTGTGTGTTTGTGTGTGCGTATGCGTGTGTGTGTGTGTGTTAAAATTGTAGAAAAATTTCAATAGATCTAAGTATTAGGTTTGTGCAAAAATAATGCCGTAATAATGTCGTTTTTTGACGTATTTTTAACGTCAAAAAAACGACATTATTACGTCATTATTTTCGCACCAACCTAATAGCATCACTAAGATCGCAATTCTGTGTAAACATAGGATCACACGAACGTCAAATTCAATTCCCACATTAGCATTTACTGACCAACCAGCTAGGTGGTTTGCTTTGAAAAATCAGACAACCACTTCATGCATACAAAAAGAAAATGAGTATTCACATCCAGAAAATGGTTCACAATCTTTTCCCTCATAAAAATCGATATTAAAAATTGGGAAATATATTTGTTAAGCAATAAAACTTCTGAGTTTAATAAATCTAACTTTTAAACTTCATGTGATCCAATTTTGTCTCATAAATAGTGTATCATAAATTAATAAAAAACGTTTTCCAGTATATCTCCGTACGTGATGTAAGTATTACAGATAACTCAAATTTTTGCATACTCAAATAAATTTATTGCGTACATTTTTGTGAATTATTTTTAGCTTTTAAAATATTTTAATCAACTAATTTCCAGTGTTTACATTTGTAAATACCCAAGTGACCCATGAACAAAAGGTAGTCGTTAAAAATGTACTGGCGCTGACTGTGTACTGCTAATTTTAAGCTATATACACACACATAATATGACGTAAATCGTGGATATCCTCGTAATAATTGCACTCATACTTTTCACTCTATACTGACATAATTCATTCCTTTTGTGTTGTAAAGAAAACATGTTTCGTATGACATTTGCCTTCAAGGAAGGTTATAACTTGTTTCTTTCAACTTGATTGTTTTATACTCAATAATAAAATTATTTAAATTTGTAGAGCTGTGTTTGAAGACTATTTATTTGTAAGCTTATGTAATAGTGTTTCCCCAATCGAGGGATGTTCGGTAGATTTGAACCTTTTAAAACCCTTTATTCTTTAAAAGACGCTAGGAGTGTTGAAACGAAATGGGTATTTTTGTAGAGATTTTATAACATATTTATGTTATAATTTTCGAATGTATTTATATCTGCTCTACTCTGTATTGAGCACTCTTTTAAGAATAGTATTTTTGGTTATTGGAATTTATTCCATATACACCAATCCTATACTTGGGTATATATATATATATATATATATATATATATATATATATATATATATATATATGCTAACCGAGGTACCGGGTGGACATGCCTGCAATTGTATAACCACTCCCCCCTGTATACCCGCACGACCCTGTCTAGAAATGTTTGCCTGCGTCTCCTTTCTGCATGCATCATTACCCGTTGTTATACTAAGCTACCCCACTGAACTTCCTCTTCTTCGCAAGTGTTTGATTATACTTAATAAAGGAATTCTGTCGATAACATCTTGTTTGGTCGTTGCTCAGGGTTAAATTGTTTCAATGTTTTAGATATTCAGTAAATTTCCTATGCCTGTATTAAATTTCAAATAGTATGGAATTTTGCACAAATCTAATAATTAAACAAAAACAGTGACCAAGCATCAATCTTGATTCAAATGCAAAGGCATTAACGCCCCTTTCCTTCTTCGCCCGTTTACTTTAAAGTTGGGGTTAATAAGAGGTTCTTCGGGAATTTTTCCAGTTTAACGCTTCAATAAATCCGTCTCAAACAATCTTTGCATCAAAGGTTTTTCGAATGCCAATTTAGGATGGAATCATATGAAGAAACTACTGGCTAAATGGCAAAAGCGGATTTGGGAACTAGTTTATTGCAGAGTTCGTCCGCTTAACAGAAATAGTCTAAATTAAACATTACCGCAAGACAATTTGTGCGTCATATCTAATTTACATGGCAAATTTGGGAAGAATCGGATGAAAAACCAGGGTGTTATGGCCAAAAAACAGGCTTTTAGCTGGCGTTTTTCGATTTTTTTTTCTTTATACGCGAAGAAGAAGGCAGGACTAAAACCACACTATATTATTTCTTATCTTATTTCATGATGGTAAACTTTTGCAAGATGTCTGAAGAAAATCGGAGAAAAATGAGGAAGTTATTTAAGTTTTCATTTTAAGTAATACAAAAAACTCGTTTTTTCCTATTTTTTTTTTAAATATTTTTTAGGTGAAGCCAATGTCGCAGGAAAATTATCAAGCACTCTACATAAATCTCGTAACATGACCTATGATTTGCCTTAAGTGCACAGAATATCTGCTCATCCAGTAAAAATTTTATTCACCTATTACTTTGCCTTGGTTTTTGCAAAATGTCGTACCCACCTTCAGTTTTATCGATTTTTTTGCCAAACCAGGGAGACATGGAGATTGAAACGTTAGTCTTGAGCTACATTGGTAAATTTACAACACGTGTATTTTCATCGAAATCGATCGGGGAATGAGAAGGGCATAAATAGCATATACACTGAAACAGGCACGCACAGTAACACACCGACACACAGACATCTTCTGTTTTATATATATATATATATATATATATATATATATATATATATATATATATATAGTACAGGTAATCGATTCGTTGGTCTATAATGTGGGTGGATCCTAGTAATATTAGTTATTAAAACTGATCTACAGAGAGCTCAAAGAAACAGATACTTAGGGACTGATGATAGCCGCGTACAGAACAGCTTGAAATAGGCTATCTTCTATGTTGAGGTAATTTCTTTTTGTAATATATATATATATATATATATATATATATATATATATATATATATATATATATATATATATATATATATTATAAATTAACTGATTTAAAATATGTTTTTTTTCGCTACACAGTTCTAACTATGTTTCAAAAATGGAAGCTAAAAACTAAAATTCGAAGCTTTTAGCTTCCATTTTTGAAACATGGTTAGAACTGTGTAGCGAAAAATATATTTTAAATCAGTTCATTTATAATATTAATACTCTGTAAATTTACATTAAGCACTATTTTGTAAAAATATCTATAAGAACACCGGATTATATATCTTGGTGTTCTTTCTTTTAATATATATATATATATATATATATATATATATATATATATATGGGTTCCGACACAACAAAAAGTATACACACTTCAGGAAAAGAAAGAAACAGTAGAACTCCCTTCCTCTTACTTGCTTCTCTGATAACTACAATCTTCAAAAATCTAAATACAATATCAACCGACATCATTTGTTGTCTTCAATCCCGTTTATCTTTTATCCATTTCCTCAATCACCCTATACACAATGTATTCTATTACTTTCGCTCACTGTAACACCCTGCGTACTAGTGGCACTACTGTCTTGTACTTCTTAAAAAATATATGGTAATATGGGATCATCACGAGATTAATACTTACTTTCTGGACTCTAAACTAACAAGAAATGGGGAATATGGTGGACTTTAGCTTCCAAACATTTATTGGTATGGCGGAAAATTTTTTGGTCAAATTAGGCAGAAGAGTCCAGTGGGATGGCTGCACATGCAATTTTTTGTCTCAAGGCCGCTGATGTAGTCAGTTTTCTTCGAAACACGTCACCTTTTAGAGTCTCTCAAAATTAAATGTCTTAAAACTACGTACGACCGGTATTTCCTATCCTGAAGTTGGTATACATTTATGGACATACTCTGTATATATATATATATATATATATATATATATATATATATATAAACAAACTCTCTAGGTATATATATATATATATATATATATATATATATATATATATATATATACAGACTGTCTAGGTATATATATATATATATATATATATATGTGTGTGTGTGTGTGTGTGTGTCTATATATATATATATATATATATATACATAGAGAGTCTGTATATATATATATATATATATATATATTTAGACAGACTCTCTATATATACACACATATATATACAGACTCTCTATGTATGTATATATATATATATATATATATATATATATATAAAGATTCTCTCTCTCTCTCTCTCTCTATATATATATATATATACAGACACTCTATGCATATATATATATATATATATATATATATATATATATATAGACACTTTATCTATCTATCTATATATATATATATATATATACAGACTATCTATGTACATATTATATATATATATATATATATATATATATATATATATACAGACTCTCTATGTGCATATATATATATATATATATATATATATATATATATATATATTTATGTATGTATGTAAGACAGTTCACATCCTTCGCTGTTAGTCTTTATTTCAGGTTGTTTTATTTATCTATCTATTTATCTATCTATCTATCTATTTTATAATAGTTCCATTTTCTGTCTGAATGATAATCAATACATTTTTCCCACTTTAGTTCCTTCATTTATACACTTTTTCAATCCTTTTTTTTTTTTTGTCACTGCTTTCTCGGTCTTGTCTTCTTTTTCATTTCTTTTTCGTACTTACTTTCCCAAAATGGATACATTTCTTGCTTTCATTTTTATTTATGGCAATCAACAATCATAACGACACACAAGGCCATCACACATTCGTTGAACTGTGAAAACGTAGTTCTACTATAGAAAGGTTAAAATGCTTTGATCACTGACTCAGAAAGACATCAAACGTCTATATTTTAGCACAAATAGGAATAAGTATGGGAATCAGTGACACCTATATTCGACAAGGAATTCAACAGTGTGATGTTATTTCATATTTTATACTTATTATCCCGATCTCCATCCACAGCCTCATTATTCATGGTTCCACAAACAAAACACCCACGGATAATATACAAATAGAAAAGAAATGATGGATTTTGTATTAGATCCTAAATAAACTGCATCCATTTTCGCTATTTTGTCCATTTGTTTATTTATTTTTAAAAACGATTATGCAGAATTCAGATCAGAAAGAAAACTAGAGGACATCCTACATAATAGTTTTAGTGCAGACTCAGTTTATTTCCTACTCTTCCTTACTACTCTTGCAATGGACTACTCCTACTTATATATATGGCAAGTAGCCACATTAGAGTAGGATTTGAGTAGTATTTGATTTACTCAAGTCTTTTATTTCTATGCATGAGTATTTAATAAACCTCTGTTTTTTTTCTACCTAGTCTTCTGTTCCTTCAGTACTCTCTCTAACTACAGCCTTCCTAATTCAGTTTACTGGAAGTGGAAAGGCATAAGAAAAATTTAGCAAGGAGAAAAGACAACGTTTTAATCATTTCACCACAAGTAAAGCAGTTAAACCAATCAAACGCAAGGGTTAATAAGTGTGAAAGAATATAAGAGAAAGAAAACCATTATTATGGAGAGAGAACAATAAAAGAACAGGAATTAAGAAGACAGTAATCAATGATTGGTATTGCATTTACATTTTTGAACCCTAAAGTTGACTGGAAAGGAAGAAATCAGTAAGAGAGTTCCACAGGCGAGACGTGCAAGAAAGGAAGCTGTTAACATAGAACTTACTTCTAGTAATTTCAACTTTGAAATGATAAGACTTTGCTGAGTTCTACGACAAAAAAAAATATCAGTAGTAATTCCTCTATCGCCTCGTTAAATATTTATGCTTAACAGCTTCAACAAAATATTGCAATAGCAATCATAAATATGAATTATTTTAAGAAGTAGGTAGTTTGAAATTGACACCGAAACAGACAATAGAGTCTTTCATCTTCTCTTCTTTCTTTATGTCTGTCTTTCTTTCTCTCTTCTCATTTTCTCACTGAAAGCAAGTAGTGTCTGTTCCACTCCTTCAACACGATCAAAACGGAATAGTCGATTATTTATGCTCTATTGACAGATTTTAAATACTTTCTCTTCTATTTTATTTCTTTCTTTCTTTTTATTCTTTTTTTATTTATTTCAATGCCCAGCTACGAACATTTATATTAATAATTCAAGAAACGGTAGTATTTTACTTAATTGATCTTAACTGAATTTTTTTTTTTTTTTTTTTTTTCGCCTGTTGTCTTACTGGTTTTCGGCGTTCGGCTGAGATCAAAGTGTAGTATCTGTTCTCATCAGCTTAATCTTGTTCTCGCTCTTTCCACGTCTAGATTTTCTTTCTTCTTTCTGCTTTCTTTCATGTTGTCACTGAAACCAAGTAATTTATTTCCCCTCTTTCCACGCGATCCGAACACCCAATAGTCCATAATTTATGATATATAGGCAAGGCGTATCGTTGCGCTAACTAACGAAGGGAAGGACATGCGCAAAATAATAGGATAACAATAATAATAATTTTGCGCTAATATTACATACATCATTATGCAATCTGATACGTGGAAAAATATATGGATTCTTCAGTTGTAACATCTATTCTTTCCGAAGATACGATTCGTACTTACAATCATTCTCGAATAATAATAATAATAATAATAATAATAATAATAATAATAATAATAATAATAATAATAATGAAAATATTTCCATAACATTCAGGATCGAACAATAAGAGCGAAAGATAAAATCCCCAGAACAATATACAATATAGAGCCATAGTACTGCCATTTTGTTACTGATTTCTGGAACGTGCAGTAGTCTCTGGTGGGACCTCTCGTTACCATGATGAATACGGCTGCATCTCTGGACAATTCTCTAAAAGTTAATCATACAGGCAAATTTTGTAAACCTGAATTTTTTTTCTCTTAAATATTCCATTGCAATCCCCCGCACTTGTAATCATCTTCTATACTAATTCAAATAGGGGTAGGTTATTCACATCTATCCCTAAGCAACCCTCGTTACCACACTCCCAATGGGTCTCTCAGTCCTCAAATTCATGAGCGAGCTTTTTTCGGTGCCTTTAGATCTCAGACTAGTACGGTGTTTCTGATTCAAGGAAGAGGTCTGTTACCTTAACTTCTGCGCAGACGCGACATGTCCTTTCAAAGCATCACGCATGTATTTTCTTTCCCGAGTTGATTGTCCCTTCATTAAGTGTGCTAGAGGTTTTCTGGCTTTTCATATTATACGCATGATAATCAGCGATCCGAACATTCGGGTAACTTCGAAGAGGGCTATCCTATCAGCAGGTGTATAATATAGAGCCATCGTACTGCCATTTTGTGACTGATTTCTGGAACGTGCAGTAGTGTCTGGTGGGACCTCTCGTTGCCATGATTAATACGGCTGCATCTCTGGACAATTCTCTACAAATTATTCATACAGGCAACTCCTGCGGATGTGTCTTTCTCTATGCTTACTAGTCTTGCTCCAACTAATGCACACATGGAACCAATTAAAATAAAATGAGCAAAACTAGCAAACCCAAACTAAAAAACAAAGACTCTAGACCCCCACCCACGTATACCATCTCGAGGAAGAATGTTAACCTGGCGATAGGCGAACCTATCTACTTCTATTGAGAATAAAAATATAAATAGTAAATAAAATGTCAGTCGGAGACATTAAATGTGTAGAGTTGAAGCAAGCTTAAGAAGGAAACGGAAACCAAATTCTAAACAGGGAAGAAGGGCTACACCTCTTATCCTGTTCAAAAGACCGGGAAAGAGCGATTTTATTGCCTTGCTTGGAGTGAAATACTTTTATAATTGCATACTCTCTATCATATTGACCACTTTAACCCATAGATATAGAATACATTAAATCTATATTCGTATTACAGACACAGACATACACACAAACACACACAGACACAGACACACACACACACACACACACACACACACACACACACACACACACACACACACACATATATATATATATATATATATGTACTAGACTTACCCCTCGTTTTCGATGTATGAGGGTCAAACAGCTCAGTTCTTGGAACCTGGTGAAAGCTTGTGCAGAATCAACCACACATTTTGGAAGAGCCGAATACAAAGAACTGGCGCATGGTATGCCACAAGGTCCCCAAATGATATTCGTAGCATTTGAATTCACTGTTCTCCTTCCAGTAGACCGGTTGCCACCAAAGCTATAGAACTCTGTCGTGTTATTTACCAATAGCTTAAGAGATGGATTAATACCCAAGGGTATTAGCACGTGAATGAATGCAATGAATACGACGGGTATTCGAATTCAGTTCTCCGAGTCCTCAAACCGAGCCGCAACCCACTTTATACATATGAAGAAATATACTTTTAAGGTGGGCTATATTTATGGGATAAAATGCTCAATACAAGAGATAGAGCGTATGGAAATATAAATATATAATTGAACATTGAAGTCAACATTCAGAGGCGACAGGCTGTTTCATGCTAGACGATTGTGTCGAACATGAAACAACCTGTTGCATCTGAGTGTTGAGTGTTGAAATCATTGAAAAAAATGATGTTGCCAGCTATACGTTTTTGAAAAAAATAATATTGCCAGCTATACGTTTTTGAAAAAAATAATGTTGCCAGCTTTACGTTTTTGAAAAAAATAATATTGCCAGCTATACGGTTTTGAAAAAAATAATATTGCCAGCTATACGTTTTTGAAAAAAATAATGTTGCCAGCTATACGTTTTTGAAAAAAATAATATTGCCAGCTATACGTTTTTGAAAAAAATAATATTGCCAGCTATACGTTTTTGAAAAAAATAATGTTGCCAGCTATACGTTTTTGAAAAAAATAATGTTGCCAGCTTTACGTTTTTGAAAAAAATAATATTGCCAGCTATACGTTTTTGAAAAAAATAATATTGCCAGCTATACGTTTTTGAAAAAAATAATATTGCCAGCTATACGTTTTTGAAAAAAATAATATTGCCAGCTATACGTTTACTAGTATTATATATATTTATATATATATAGATATATATCTTATATTTATAAGAGCATTATAAATCGGGTTATGGACATGCAGTTTGAAAAAGCTGTAAAGTTTTAACTTAGTATAAACTCCACCAATATCCACTTTGGGGCGTCCTGGGTATGCCGATAAACTACGTCCGCGTCCTGCGTATGCCGATAAACTACGTCCGCGTCCTGGGTATGGCGATAAACTACGTCCAAAAATAATGTTGCCAGCTATACGTTTTTGAAAAAAATAATGTAGCCAGCTTTACGGTTTTGAAAAAAATAATGTTGCCATATTTTTTATAAAAATATGGCAAAAATGATGTTCCCAGCTATACGTTTACTAGTATTATATATATATATATATATATATATATATATATATATATATATATATATATATATATATATATTTGGCATTAAATGACCTACAGTGGTTGCTATGCCATAAAACCCAACCAACCACCTTGGTGGAAATTGGACAAATTCCATCGCTCAGTAAACCACGCTAGAAAAACTACCATTAAATATAAGGGTCGAGTTGACCGATTGAATAGGTCAATGAGTGATCTTTACCCCCCTCCTCCACAATATTAAGTATAGTAATAAAGTAAAAATAAAAATACATTTTAAAACTCTCCCTTATTAAAGCAGAAGTAATTTTGGTCACGCTAGCTTTGGTGCGGGAGAGACGAAAGTTAAATCTCTCAGGCCAAATGCAGTGGAGAAGGTTTCATACTGTCACGCCATAGTGCCAAATATCCACTTTTTTGAAAAGTGGATAGATTCCACCACCCACGAGACCAACATTAGTAAAGCTTTCATTTAATATACAGGCATCGAGAATTAACAATTGATGTCATATATATATATATATATATATATATATATATATATATATATATATATATATATATATATATATATATATATATATATACATATAACTTGTACATTCTTTTTTTAAGTATATAAGAGTGCTTTATTTTAAATTTATTTAAAAGATATTTTTCATACATATAAAAATTATGTACATATATATATATATACATATATATATATATAATTTGTACATTCCATTTTATGTATATAAAAGTGCTTTATTTTAAATTTATTTAAAAGCGATTTTTTCATACGCATAAAAATACATATATATGTATATATATATATATATATATATATATATATGTATATATATTTATGTATATATATATATATATATATATATATGTATATATATATATAATTTGTACATTCCATTTTTATGTATATAAAAGTGCGTTAATTTAACTTCATGTAAAAGAGATTTATACATATAAAAATAACATATATATACATATATATATATATATATATTTAAGGTTGGTGCAAAAATAATGTCGTTTTCTCACATAATAACATATGTGAGAAAACGACATTTTTTTGGCACCAACCTTATATATATATTCTTTACTGCGCATAAATTCATGAAGTTTCGACACAATAGCGAAGAATTCATCCGAACTTTTTAGTTCACTTTTTATGTTAGTAAGTAATCCAGGTAGTATGAATTCAAGCTCAGCAGAAATAAGAAGAATAAGTGAAGAGTGTTAAAAATGACAAAAAAAAAAAACCAAGATGAAATATCCCTCGACTTGATTAACGAACAGCAATACGCGAAGAGTCAAACCCCGAAGATTAATTCAATGATTCATGATATTTAATTTAATTTTTCCTATCCCTCGCAAAATTCTATTAGGTTGTTGCAAAAATAATGTCGTTTTCGACGTATTTTTTTAACGTCAAAAAACGACATTATTTTTGCACCAATCTAATATTTAACTCTCCATTTAAACAAGGGCGTTAGCTATGATTACACGTTGCTTTCCGCTTGCCATTATTTCCTTTATATGTCCCTCTCTCCAAGCCAGTTTTCCTCACTATGTGTCCCAGAATTTATAACTCTCTTTTCAGTTCTATGTACATGTGCCATTTGTGTACCCCTTTACCCCGAGTATGTATCATTGCTAGTATTATCTGCCTATGCTATTCTCAGCATCCTTCTGTAGAACCTCATTACATTACGGTTGCCTCGTATCTCTTCACCTATGAAAACATTGTGCAGTATTCACTGCTTTATAGGAGGACTTATATTACAGACAGTTCAGCACACTTTTATTTATCTCTAAAAGATTTTGCGGTACTTAATTTGCTTAGCATTTGAAAGGCATCTTCTACTATTCCAACGCTTCTTCGGATATCGGTGACATATTTTCCATCTTCCTTTTTAACACTTACCTTAATTTTCTGCAAATTTCGTTGCTAGTTCAATGACATAGGAAATTTACAGATGTAGATATTTAGCTGACTTACCCTTTTCTGAGTCATGTAACATGACTATATAATTAAAAGATGTTTTTTACATGACTATATAATTAAAAGATGTTTTTACATGTCTATATAATTAAAAAAAAAATTTTACATGACTATATAATTAAAAGATGTTTTTTACATCACTATATAACTAAAAGATGTTTTTTACATGACTATATAACTAAATGATGTTTTTTCTCCTGACTATATAATTAAAAGATGTTTTTTTACATGTCTATATAATTAAAAGATGTTTTTTTACATGTCTATATAATTAAAAGATGTTTTTTTACATGACTATATAATTAAAAGATATTTTTTTACATGACTATATAATTAAAAGATGTTTTTTTACATGACTATATAATTAAAAGATGTTTTTTTACATGACTATATAATTAAAAGATGTTTTTTCCTGCCATATAGTTAAAAGATGTTTTTTTACATGTCTATATAATTAAAAGATGTTTTTTTACATGACTATATAATTAAAAGATATTTTTTTTACATGACTATATAATTAAAAGATGTTTTTTTTTTCCTGAGTATATATATAAAAGATTTTTTACATGACTATATAATTAAAAGATGTTTTTTCCTGAATATATAATTAAAAGATTTTTTTACATGACTATATAATTAAAAGATGTTCTTTTTTACATGACTATATAATTAAAAAATGTTCTTTTTTACATGACTATATAATTAAAAGATGTTTTTTCTACATTTTAAATATCAGTTCTTGCGATCTTTCATCATAAAGGGTATGATACGCATCGTACGTTATATTATATGTTTGCAATATATTCAATTTTGAACAGAGATAACGAATTCCAGCTTGTTAGATATTATGAATCTCCTAACATTTTGCAAGTATCAGCAGTTCCATAACGCAAATTGAGAGCTGATCTAAAAATTATATATATTCTGTTGTTAAATGGGATAAGGAATGGCTTGCTAATTTTTAACGGTTCCAAAACGAAACTGCTCTTTTTTAATCGTCAAAGAGAATTCATTTTACCTTTCACCAGAATGGATGATTCTAGCCTCTATGTGAATGACTTATTTTTCGGGCTAATGTTTTCCGCTGACATAAAATGAAAAAGATATAGGGAATCAATTGCTAGGTCTGTCGCATAGAAAGTTGGTTCACTATGTTGTGCTAGAAAACTTGTCTCAACAGAATCTATCTTACAGATTTATTAGTCATCATTTTTTGAATATTGCTGCCATATCTGGTCTGGTGCTTCTCTTATGTCTTTAGAGATTATTGATAAAATCTAAAGGAGAATATGCAATGTTATAAGTCCAGACCAGGCATCTCCGTTTTAGTTGCTTTCCCAATATTTTAATGCAGCTCCATTGTACCTTTTCTGTAAATATTGCCTTGCTAATTGTTATCACGAGGTTTTCTCGACTTTACGAAACGCAGTACTAGATCGGCAGTTAGGTCTCATCATTATAGAGCTGAAATTGATAAATATACCTGTAAATTCTGTGTTAATAGTTTTTATATCGCTCATATCGTTTGTGGAACACTCTTCGGGCTATTTGCTTCAAAAATGTAAATGCACCGTCAATCGTTATCTTCTGCCTTCTTAATGCCTATTCTTGTATTGTTCTTTCTTTTTAATAATGTTTTTTTCTCATATTCTGCGTCTTAGTGACTTTATTGCCTTACTCGGAGTGAAATGATTAAAACTCTCATCGATTTAAATCAAGTGGGACATTTTTATTATGTACATGTTTTACAGTGGGACGAATGTCTCCATCTTTGTTAATATAACCACAACGCTGTGTTCCACGTCGTTCTTCACGTGTCTACCAATCCGGGTAACTGAAAGATTTTATATACGAAGGTAGATGGTTCTCGTCCCTCTGTCCAAGTACAGGGTTATCTCACCTGGTTTTTTGTATTGGTAATTGACAATTGTTAGCCCTGTTTCAATTGTGTATAACTCATTTGTGCATCCGTAGATTAAATAATGTTCCAAATTGTTGAGCCATGGTCAAATGTAATTGGCAGAAACGCGCCAAAAACACACGTGTCAAAGTTTCCAATAAATAATAACAACAGAAAGATAAAAAGTGGACAAAAATACTACGATGCAAAAAAAATATACACACTGAAGTACCAAGTTTGAGATCACCCCTGGTCATATTTTAAATTGACCCCAAAGTAGTTGTTTTGTACTTTAACTTAGAGAAAATTATGATAAATGGTTTTAAAAAAAAAAGTGAGGCATGATTTTTATTAGACATTTTATTATCAGAAAAAGAAGAATTATCATTTTATGGTTAAATTTCGCTCTCGGTAAAATATCCTCCTTTAGCTTTGATTCATCATCATCATCATTATCATCATCAGTCAGCTTCATTCGTCGGGGTACGTGAGGGTAGAAGAAACAGACAACCCCGTCCAGGGTTATTATGGTGTTGCTTATTAATTGTTCTTCCTCGTGATCTTTCAGTAGGCTTTCACATAGCTTGCCGGCGCCCATCTTCTCTCTCTCTCTCTCTCTCTCTCTCACTCTCTCTCTCTGTCTTTCTCTCTCTCCCTCTCTCTCACACACACACACACACCATAGCTTGCCGCTGCCCATCTTCTCCATATCTCTCTCTCTCTCTCTGTCTCTCTCTCTCTCTCACACACACACACACACACTATAGCTTGCCGGTGCCCATCTTCTATCTCTCTCTCTGTCTTTCTCTCTCTGTCTTTCTCTCTCTCTCTCTCACACACACACACACACACCATAGCTTGCCGGTGCCCATCTTCTCTTATATATATATTTCAATAATGGTGCAATTAATTTACAAATTCATGAATCATTCATGCAAAAAACAAATACAAACGTTAATGATTTAATTGGCGAGAATCCATCGTCGCGAACAATTCAAATAATATACAAAAACCCCGAACCTGTTTATGAATGAAAAGATCCTTGTTTTATAAATGTCTGTAGGAACAGAAAAATAATAAGACCTTATGCAACTGAAATTTATAAAACAAGGATATTTTCATTCATAAACAGGTTCGGGGTTTTTGTATATTATTTGAATTGTTCGCGTTGATTGATTCTCGCCAATTAAATCATTAACCTTTGTATTTGTTTTTTGTATGAATGATTCATGAATATATATATATATATATATATATATATATATATATATATATATATATATATATATCGCAATTTTCTTGTTTCAATTCCTCAGTCAAGCCTTAATTTTATTTAACGCCAGGTTTTGCGCGGTTTCTCTAAGTTTCGCAATTTTAGAATCGGTTTTTGTTGAACTGAATAAGACAAAATGTTTTAGAAATCAAAAATAAATTACTTGATTACTGCAGCACAATTTTTTGGCATTCGTTGCAAAAGTTTCTCAAAGTATAAGTGTGATAATTGATTCCATTCTTTTTTCATTGACTCTAAGAGTTCTTTTCCATTTTTTTACGCTTCTGTCAAGTTCATCGCATGCTAATTTGGGGTGTTTCTGCAAACTTTTAAACTGTAGTGTATTTATACAAGACAAAAGTATGCAAAGCAGCAGTTACAAGGTAAAAATAGTTCACAAATTAAGAAATAGTGTTAACACTCAAAATTGGTACAGATACGAGATCGCAGCGTTCTGACTTCAAGACAAGGAAGAAGAAAAATATCGCGGATGAGGCTGAGTAATCCCTTCATGCAGCTGTACTGTTTGTCTATAAATCTTGAGAGGGAGATGTTTTTGCAGCCATTCCCGTTTAACTGGAACCCAGCAGAAATTCCTTGAACGTTACCTGTATCAACAAACACAACGACTGAAACTTTCTGATAAGAAGAACAACATGAGGACATAAATCCTTGCCTTTTGTATTTTTAAGTAACTTTTGGCAATTTGCCATAATTTTATGTCCTTGTTCTATTATACCGTTCTTTCGAGATCGTTTCTAGCTGACACTTTAACCTCCTTAGTCCTTGAAAGTCTAATATTCTCTGTGTCATCTTCCCTTGTCACGTGTTGCAGAATTTGCAGCGGCCTCGTTCTCATAATAGTCTCTTGAAGTTCCTATTCCTTTTACCGTCCTGGATATGACGAGAAACTACATCTGGCAGCATAGGAGCTAATTGGAAGGTTTTGATGAGCGTGGAACCATTGCTTAATTACTGTTGTTCCCAGGTCCACCCTGACTCAGGGTTGTAGCACCTGTTACGGACCCAGCTATGGACAAATAGTTACCCAACAAACTGAGGTGAAAACACTATGAAAGTATAAAAAAAATTATAGTAAAAATACCAGCAATACATTTTCATAGTAAAATATTTTACCAGCGATACATTTTTGTAAAAACAAAATTAGCAGCAATATATTATTTTAAAAGAAATTACGAAATCTCCCATGAAAATTAAATTTCAGCACTAAATGACCCAGAAGGAGTTGATATGCCGCTAAACAAATAAACACAATATTATCTTTAAGAATTCATATTTGCTCCATCGTTCTGCCCCTAGTATTAGGGAATTCTTTGAGGTGATTGTACCCTTTATACTGTCATGTAGGAGAATACATATTACATAGTAGCTCATGACTCTTTTCATTGTTTCTAACAACATTTGCATATCTCTTAATACTTAAATTACATTAAGGAAGGCATGGGGGGAGAGTCCAGCATTCATATGCATATAAGATATTAGATATTACATAGAAATTCAGCACTATTATCTTTGTTTCTAAAGACATTGTCTTATTTCTAAATACTTTATTTACTTTCTGAAAAGCCTGAGATGGCCAGCATTCTTAACCATATAGTATATTAGATATTACATTACAGTTTGGCAATCTTTTCTTTGTTTCTAGCGACATGATCCTATCTCTTAATAATTTACTTAGTTTTAGGAAGGAATGAGGAGATTGTGCTGCATTCTCTGTCATATAGGCCATTAGATATTATATAGAAGTTCAGGATTCTTTTCTTTGTTTTTTAACAACATTTTCCCATTTCTTAATAATTTGCTTAATTTTTGAAAGGCATGAGAAGGTTGTCCAATATTCACTGCCATATAAGAGATTAGATATTACATAGCAGTTCAGCACTCTTTTCTTTTTTTCTAAAGACATTTTCTTATTTCTAAATACTTTATTTTTTCTGAAAGGCCTGAGGAGTTGACCAGCATTCTCAACCATGTAGAATATTAGATATTACAAAGCAGTTCGGCACCATTTTCTTTGTTTCTAATGACATTTTCCATCTCTTGATAATTTGCTTAGTTTTAGAAAATCATGGGGAGTTTGCCCAGCATTCTCTGCCATACAATAAATTAGATATTATATAGCAGTTCAGCACTCTTTTCTTCGTTTCTAACGAGATTTACATATTTCTTAATATTTTGCTTACTTTCTGAAAGGTATGAGGAAATTGTCCAATATTCACTGCCATGTAGAAGATTAGATATTACATAGCAGTCTAGTATTTTTCTTTGTTAATAAAGTTATTTTCCTACCTCATAATACTTTGCTTAGTTTCTAAAGAGTATGAGGGGGTTGACGCGCATTCACTGCCATATATGAGATAGATTGTTTTGTCTATTACCTGGTCAGTACTTCCTACATGTTTATTGAATACAGAAGTTTATAATGTGTTGTTTTCCTTAGGATGTGTTTTACTGCTACTTTTCTTTCTTTCACAGCCTTAAAGATTTAACTGTCTTCATTTCTAAGTGATCTGATGGATCTGTGGTTGTGATTTTACATTTTGAGGACACCACGTTGACAATTTTTTGACTGCTGCATCCTGACTGGTTGTAAAGGGCCAGAACTCTTTGGTACCACTTATAGCGACAGCTCTTGTCCACAGTCATATAATGTCGGGGTATCTGCAGTGTGATATCGCGAATAGATAGGTCTCACTGCATGTACTCTCGGTGGGCAGCACAAAGGCCACATTATGGCTTAATCTTATCCTCCTTCTTGCCAGTTTATATTGTCATAAACGACGGAGAGTGATAATTCTTTTGCCATTTTTCACCTGAAAACATAACCTTTTTTACTGTTCTCTCTCCTTAATAACGTTTTCTTTTTTCATATTTTCTCTCACACTCTATCTCCCCTGATGTTTTACTGACTTTATCGCCTTTCTTGATAGTAATTTTTTAAAATTATATATTACATTGCATTTCAGCACTATTTTCTTTGTTTCTTTTAAATCTTTTAATTTTTTCTTAGTTTGAAAGGCATTATTTACTGCCATACAGATTATATATTATACATGCTATCCTAGAATTAACTATCTATTACAATGACATCGGGTAAATTAAAAAAAAACGACACAATACTATGACTATTACTTAATTGTGGTACAAAACAAATAGATATATAAATCTTACGTCAAAGCTTTATTGAAAATTTTCAACATGGGTTCTATCTGTATCCCTGCAAATTTCAAATCTGTCCTTAGCATTGTGAAACACATTTTGAAGCATTTTAGGGGTTATATCATTCACTGCTTAGTGAATGGTGAATGTGTTCTTTAAGCTCAACTAAACTATTGATCTTTAGCCGATAAACCTTTATTTTTTTTATAAAACCCCATTAAAAGAAATCCAGAGTGAGGGTCAACATTTCAATATTAATCAATTTGCAAAAGGAAATGAAAATAAAATTGGAATAAATATGAACATTATAAAGCTTTTAAACGAAATTAGGTATTTACACACTTCTAACAGATTAAATATTATGAACAGAAATAAAAGTATTTTTTAAAGAATTCTTGGGTTTCATTGAAATAAATAATTCATTCTGGGATACCCTGTATATGTGTTCAACACCCCTTTTTTTCAACGGCATTTTCTAATCTTTAACTACATTTCTTGGTTTCTGAATGCCATGAGGTAACGGTCCAGCATTCATTGCTATACGGAGTATTAGATATTACAAAGCTGTCCAGATCTCTTTTCTTTCTAACCATATTTCATATCTCTTAATACTTTGCTTAGCTTCTGAAAGGTATCTTTCGCTATTATGCTTCGTCTCCGGATTTCTGTGGCCGCCTTACTACCGTTTGGTATAACACTATCCAGATAATTAAAATTCTGCCCCTGCTTGAGCTTAACGCCCTTAAAACGTAAAACGCAACGGGCGTTGTCTATTTTGCTGATAAATTTGCATTCGGTTAGAGTTAGTAATATTTCCGCTTTTCTTTACTACTCTGTTTTGGGTATTCAAGTGTTAAACACGTCGGGGATGCGCGGAAGGTCTAAAAGTGATCCGTATGCAAAACGCAATCGGCAGACAAGTGTAGATATACAAAAACAGACAAAGAAAGCTATACAGAAGAGTTTCGGCAACTCAACAGTTGTATACTCAATGCATACAAAATCAAACCTTATATATATATATATATATATATATATATATATATATATATATATGTGTGTGTGTGTGTGTGTGTGTGTGTGTGCTGACTGAGTGAAAAGCTACCGTATCCACAATTGTAAGATTGTCAGTTGTTGATCAAAAGCGATTCAACATAAGAACGAGGCGGCTATGCGTGTTTGAGTTGAAATATTGATTTTAATATGTTGAATCGTCTGTGTTCAGCAACAGACAGTCTTAGCATTGAGTAAGATGCAACCGTTCATCCAGCCGGAGAACGATTTGCGAGTAAAGAGCGGAAATGTACACGTTATGCTAAAAATCTCATTCATCCCCAGTTCGAATACAAGAAGTTAAGGAAGACTTCTTGATACGGCATTTGATAAAGCAAATTTGACCAAAGAAGAAACAATGCCCAAAATTGTCATCAAATGCATCCGGGCATAAAGAAAAAGCAAACGCGTCAATCAAAGAATACACAGTTAAATTTCTTGAAAAATATATCAAATTAGACACCAATGTTCAAAACAATAATAATGATCTTATTAATTTCTATTCTCACCAGTGCAACAGAATAAAATCTGAAATAATTATAGGATTCTATTTAAGAGCACTAAGACTATGCAACCTGAAGAAGAAATATACATAGGAAGTTCCTTTTTATCGAGATATTGTCGTTGTTATTAATGTCATTATCGTTTCTCTAATTATATATTTCGTGTGAGTTTCTCTTAGCAGCGTAGATGAAATAATGATATTGTAGGTTTTAAATGTATTTGTTCTGACCAACTTTTTGCTGTGATACTTTATAAATTTAAGCGCAATCATAAATTGGCGGTAAGGTTTCGTCATTTTAAAGTGGAAGTGGCCAGATCTGACCGTAAGTTCTATGCTAACAGTTTCTTCAATTGCACTTCTCTCTTGTTGAACTCTCTTCCAACTTCTTGCACTCAACATTGATCTTCAAAGATTTAAATGCAACGTCAGTCGTTATCTTCTGCGCTCTTAAAATTATTTTTCATTTATTGCTCCCTATCCTTAATACTAGCTTTTTCTATTATTCACTAACATTCAGTAAAACTTTACGTCCTAGTGGCTTTATTGCCTTACTTGTGTTGAAATGATTTAAAACAATATATATATATATATATATATATATATATATATATATATATATATATATAAAAGAAAGAGGTTGTAGTGGTTCCAACGAGAGAAAAGTATGTATATTAAAAAGAAGAGAAGAGAGGTGCCGCAAACTTTTTTGGTTGTAATGCGGATTTATTTAGAAAAAAATATTATACTTTGTTTTCCATAATTTTACTACACTTGTTTCGGGTCTCGCGACCATCTTCCGGTAAAAGCGGAGATTTCCACATATTATTAAAAATAATTAATTTTTTCCTTATGTTTTTCAGCATCAAAAATTCTCGATATGAGACATTTTCTGTTTTCGTGTTAGTAATCCGAATTTTTATATATATATATATATATATTTGTATATATAGTTAAATTCCCAGATGCCATATATATATATATATATATATATATATATATATATATATATATATATATATATATATGTATGTATATAGTTTTACGGTATCCTATGATTACGGGTAAAAGTAATCAATATCATGGAAAGAGGGCGTTTTTAAATTTAACGTACACAGAGAAAGAAACCTTTATTATTAAAGTTCATAGTCTCCATTGATTTTAACAACTGTCACTCTTCTGCAATCATGGTGATTCCATTTTCGTAGAAACTTCGGTATTTTTATTGGAAGAAAGTTATGAGATTATGTGAGTTTTCGACTGACTGTACTGAAGCAGCAAACTTTTTGACATTTAAACTCTTCCGTACTGACCGGAACAAATGAAAATTATAAGGATTCCAGCTAGAAGAATACGGTGTGGGCTGGAGGGTCTCCCATTTCAACTCAAAGCTTTTTAAAGGTCTGTTTAGCAACATACGTTCTCGCGTTGTCACGGCTGAAAATAACACCTTCTCGATTTACCCAAATAGGACGGATTTTTCTGAACTTAAGTCTCTTCAAATGGCGATAAGCAGTTGAGATGTCGATTTTCAAATTCTAAGCAATCTCTTTCGTCGAAATCTTCAGTTTATTTGCCACGATGGCAAGCAGAGCGTCTACACTCAACAGCGGATGGTCACACGGAGCGTGGTTAATCGTTTAGGTTCAAATCAACATGACGACATCTGTCAAATCACTTTTTGACGATCCGAAGAGATGGGGGATGATTCAAATAAAGTTTCTGAATGTTTTTGTTTTTGGCTTTTTTTTTTTTTTTGTCGCAGTTTCGACGCTTCCGAAATTCATAGAGGACAATATGGCGGAAGTGCAACTTTTCATATTACGGCTTACAAACAAACGCCAATGTAAAGTTCATTTTCAATAGGCTTTTGCAATGATTTTATATATATATATATATATATATATATTTCAATAAAGGTGCAATTAATTTATGAATTCATGAATCATTCATACAAAAAACAAATACAGAGGTTAATGATTTAATTGGAGAGAATCCATCATCGCTAACAATTCAAATAAGATACATAAACCCCGAACCTGTACATGAATGATATGATCCGCGTTTATAAATTCCAGTTGCATAAGGTCTTTTTTATTTTTACAAGCTTTCGTCTCTTCCGACAGACATCATCAGGTATGGAAATAGATTTTGTTCTTGTTTTTACTCTCAGCAATAAGAGGACAACGAAAATAGAGATATAATCCGAAAACTGCTATGAGAAATGTGTTATTGTTTTGGAACGTGCAGTCGCAACGCTGAGTTTGAATTTAAATTTTAAGGTTGTACGTTTTTGTACAAATATAGCAATAAGAGAATTCTTTTGTACTTAAATTTGTAAACGAGGATTCATATATATATATATATATATATATATATATATATATATATATACATACATATATATATATATATATATATATGTATATATATATATATATATATATATATATATATATATATATATATATATATATATAATTGTGTAATTTGGCAGCAATCCTTCTTTCAAGTTTCATTATGAACAAGTCATTGTGGTTAAGATTTTTATTTAATTTTTCATGTGTTCTTACAATTTTCTTCTTTTCTGGATGCAAATTATGTAGAAATTATCCAAATGTTTTGTACGTCCGAGCAAATTCGACTGTATTTTTAACAATCATCAAGGATTTTTTTTTTTTTTACGTTTATCTGAATGTTTGGATTATGTTATGTATGTATCTTGGTCTATAGGAATGTCTTATTATTTTCCAAAAAACGGTCAGCACATTGTAGCCGTATTCGTAGTTGATATATATATATATTTGTGTGTGTGTGTGTGTGTTCCTTAAGGAAAATGTTATTAAAGACAACAAACATTTTGCGTCGGTGAATTTTATTGATCAGCTTTTCTGAATTACGAATAAACCTTATCAGATAAGAAGGAAATACCAACAGAACTTGGTACAACCTTTCGACTTAACATCATCATGGTAAGTAGAGACAAATGCTAAGTTTTGAGGAACTAATGAGTGTAGTGACGTAAGAAATGAGTGTTGGCAATTGTCATACAACAAAGACAACCATCTATAAATAAAAAAAAAAACAATTTTAATTTAAGACATCACATTCTCGAATGTAAATAAATACACACGCAGGCTCATGTCACACCCTCGCCTACGATATAACACACATTGCCTACGTCACGACGCTCGTCAGTTCTATGAATTCGAAAATGTAGAGAAAGCAAATGAAAATCTCTAAGCTATGTTTCAAAAGACGCCACGGCAATTTGTATATAAGGAAAAGGTATCAGTGGAGAGCCATGATCGTCTCTGTTCTGAAGGACGTGGTAAAGAGGAGTACTCTGTATGCGAAACTAGAGAGAATGTAATAAGAAAGCACTTCCCTTATTTCCGCTAAATGTTAAGTCAATTCACCCATAATACAGAAAAAGTAACATATTGACAGACACGATCACATATGTCTTGGAAAGGACGCGGCATTTAATAAAAAATAATAATTCAATTGATGCGACGGTTGAAGGGGTACTTGAATCTAGTCGACCTAAAATTTCTTTGCAAGCGAGCACTTGAGACCACTTGCCCACGGCTACCTCACACAGTCTTGCACTCGGAGCTGAAAACTCCGATAGACACGTCAGACTTAACATCGTTCGATTAATATGTATGTAAATTCTTTTCTGGATATAACAGAACACTTTTTAAAGAAACTATTTTATAGAAGCACATAAAACAATGTGCATCTCCAAAATTGTAGATGCCCAAGAGATTAACAGCTGCTCTGTCTTTCCGTCTAGCTCTAACATCTCAGTGGTGCTGGCGGGTTACATTCACTGCCTCGAAAGCCAAACATTACTTTCCGTCATCGCCGATCGGACCGCTAACTACAACCAGTCGTGAATGAATCTTCCCTCAGCCTTAAGCCGCTAATAGACCTTACAACAAACCTAGATCTCAAGCGGGACTCATACATACCATCCATCGCAAAAGATTCAGGAAAATGGTTCCTTGTACACCTCTCGTAAGTACCTGACTCGTTGCGCTACCTTCTCCGTTTAGAAGATCTAAAATGGAGTACCTCTGTCATATTTGTGCAGGAGTTGCCCAGTCCACACGTTCCAGTCTCTGTAGAGTCCCAAATCGTTTCCGTATCTTAGTGGGTGACATTATTTTCCACCATGCGACCCCTCTCTTACAATGTCTCAAACCTTTCACTGCTCTATCGCAACTACCATGGAACGTGCACAGAAGAACTATATTCCTTAGTTCTAACCGTCACAGCCACGACCCGCCATGTTACTGATATTTTAGCAAAGCAACCACATCCCCTCCATATTCCATCGGTGAGGTGTAAGCTCCACTCAAGAAGCTTCTTCCCACGAACCATTGCTCTGTAGAACCGACATCCAAGAGGATTTTTTTCCAGATCACTACAATGTTAACCTGTTCATGCCTATGTTTAACCGTTATCGTCCCCACATATTCACATACACTGCACCTCTTAATGTGTAACCTTCTACCTCGAATGGCTACTGAGCCTTGTAAAGTGTGAACCTCACTGTAAAAAACTCTATTAAACGTACAAATATAAACCGATCCTGAAAACATGAAGATTTTCAACTGACGCCGGATAAGTTGCACTAAAATAGCCACATATTGACTTTCAAAAGTTTAACAAAGTATTAATAAAGGAAAAACAAAGAAAAAAAAATGACGAATTAATATGAAATCTCCATCCTCCTATATGGCATTGCATTCTGGGAAATATCCTCGCATATTTCTGTTTGGTTAGTGTTACAGTGGCGACGGTATAGAAAAATTTCATCAAATGTCTAGTAATTCTAGTAAGGTTTTATTATAGTTTTATTGACCCATAAATTCTATGTCCATTTTTATAAGTTTATAGGGCAAAAAGTCAGGCGAAATACTTTGATGGCATCAAATTATCTACAACAGAGATAGGGATATTCGTTTGAATAAATAAATATCTTTGGCGTCTTATATGATATAAAAATCGACCCAACCTTCTAAGTACTTAAATCGATAGAAAGGAAGCGAGTTTTGTCAATAAAATTAATTTGTTGGTTAACAGCCAAGAACGATACCTCTTGAGATAAAAAATATTTAGTATTATTTTTTTCTTCTTCTTTTTCTTCTTCTTCTTCTTCTTCTTCTTCTTCTGTCTCCATTTAGGACATGGGCAATCATGACTCTCCACAACTTTCCTATTCATTTTAGCTCTTAGCACTTTTCTCTTTTTACTAAGGCTCACGTCCTACGTTCCGCTATCCATTCCCACAAGTACGTCTGGAAATACTTGCTGACTTCCATATCTAGCTTGCCCACAATATAACTCGTGAGGGTTCAGTTTTCCAAACCGTCAGTCCTCGTTATATGTCCAAGAAATTTCAGTTGTCTCTTCTTGATTTAGAGTAGAAATGTTTATTTCCGTTGCCATTTTCTTTAAAACTTCCTTATTGCTTACTCGCTCCGTCCATGGAGTTTTCTGCATCCAGCTAAAAAACAAGATTTCTCCTATTTCTAGTATTGTTCTCCTCCGTGGGGAGACTGTCCAACATTCACTGCCATATAAGAGGCTGAATAACACACTCTTTTCTTTGTTTCCGTTTCTCAATGGCTTGTTTAGCTTTTGAAATGCTTCTTTCGTTAGCCCAACAAGCGTTCGGATTTGGAGGTCTCATGTTTTTTTGTTTGGAGACGATAACATCTGCTTGTATGTTAAACAACGTATTATGTGAGCTGCATTATTTTATTTTTCATTCTAAGTGTGTGCGACATAGAAATCCAAGAGAATATTGAGATAGCGAATGATGCCTTCCAAAATCTAAGCAAAATATTAAGAAACACTTTCCCACCGCTGTGTCTTTTCTATAAATACTTTCATGGTAATTGTTCGAATGGTACCTAGACATTTTGAATTTAAGCGCAATACTAGATTGGCATCGAGATCTCATCAGTTTACAGTTGAGCTGGTTAGATTTAGCTATATACTCCATGCTAACAGTTTCTTTTCTCGTATATCTTACTTGTGGAATACTCTTCCGGTTCCATGCTTTCCATCCAACTTTAATCTGAAAGAAACCTAAACATAATATCAATCGCTACCTATTGTCCTCTGATTGAACTTTCATTTTCATTCGCATTATTAATGCTTCTCTTTCTAATTCTTCCACTGCCTCTAACCCCTTGTATCTGAGTGTCTTTATTGCCTTCCATGAATTGATGCCGATTAAAAAATATTAAGAACCTGGAGAATTATCGATAGAAAAAATAGAATGATGACGGCTTATGTAATGCCAGTCTTCCTATATGACAGCGAATGCTGGGAAATTTCCTCGCAGATGAAGAGGAGACTTTAGGAAACACATACTCCCATTTATTCGTGATGCCTGCTAAATTGGCGACAATAAAGTACAATTTCATCAAAGCTCAAATAATTCAAGATAGCAAGTTTTTATTATCTTTTTATGGAACCATAATTTGAATGTCCACTTCTATACATTTATAAGATAATCAAAAATCAAGCCATTTACTTTGTACGCATCAAATGATCTACAACAAAAACCAGGACATTCGTCTGAATAGACAAAACTCTGTGGCGTCTCATATTATATAAAGATCGATATAGAGTTACAAATACTGAAATCGAAAGAATGTAAAACGAGTTTGTCAATAAATTAATTTACTGGTAAATGCCAAGAACGGTAACTCTAGAAACCAGGAAATATTTAGTATTGTCTTGCTAATATTACAAATTATAAATATACGAGGGTAAGTCAAAAAATTATCCACATATTCGCTATAACATATCTTTAGATTTTTCACATTCCATTCTCTTTATGTTTGTTTATATTTGGTAATAGTATGATCCCGTGATCGAATTTTAGCTTAATTGCGCCAGTTTTCAAGCTGCTATTACAGTGTAAACATAGCCGCTCCGCTAGCTGTGTGCAATTTTTTTTTTTTTTAATTCTGTCAAGAATCTCGAGATATATTGGAATCTGGAGAGAAAAATTATCTGGCACAGTGAACCAGGCGGCCCAGCAGTGGATCTAGCAATTGATACACGACGATCTTTCCTCTTCGTGCCAATAGAAAACGTGTGACAGAGATGGTGCAAATAATTTGTCCCCAGGAAGTTGGTTGCAGCTACGTAGAGCAGAAAATGTTCTCTGTGACGACGATAAGTTGCTTCAGAGACGTTCGGAGATATTCGCATAGATCTCCTCGGAAATGACCCTGTGTGAGACACCATAAAACAAGAAAGAGACTTATTTGAAGAACCAATAACCATCATCAGGAAGAGAAAGTTGAAATACTATAGAGAGGTTACAAGA
>OZ010582.1:56618474-56818474 GCA_963932145.1 Acanthosepion lycidas | reverse complement strand
AAATATTGCGTATTGAAATCGGTTCGTTCTTTTTTAATAACCCTTTCAGTTATATATATATATATATATATATATATATATATATATATATATATATATATGGCCTGACGATTGCATATAGCATGAAACAGACTGTCGCCTCTAAGTGTTGACTTCTATGTTCACTTTTATATATATATATATATATATATATATATATATATGTTATAGTGAAACACAACTATTCTATAGTTAATAGACCCTCCCACCTATAATAAGTAGGAGTAATAGCAGTCGCGGAGTCGCTCAGAGAGTGAGTGGGTCAGTCAGTAGATGTCGGACGACCGTTAGTCGGATATTAAAGTATCAGCCACCCCAACTAGATTACTGTGTCATTACCTATTATATCAAGCTCCTAACGTTTTGTACGTCGAACCTATTTTAGGACCGACTTAGTACAAATACAAGCCTCCACTGTGAAACCACTACATAACAATATATATATATATATATATATATATATATATATATATATATATATATATATATATGTATGTATGTATATATATATATAGGTAATGAAAATCTTGGAAATCATCCGTATGGATAATCCCAAGGAAAAAGAAATGAAAAGCTTAATGTTAAATCAGAGCGAATAATTTAATTTAAAGATAGCCAGACAACTTTAAAGTTCCATGGTTATAATTTATTTCCCCAGGGATTTTCTTTTTCCTGGGATCATCAGACCAAGGATGAAAAAATGAATTCAAACTTACACTAAATTAATTTTTTTATCCTTGGAAGTGAGATCGGATGATCCAGAGAAAAAGAATCTCCCTGGGGAAATAAATTATAACCATGGAACCTTAAAGTTGTCTGGTTTTCTTTATATATATATATATATATATATATATATATATATATATATATATATATATATTATGAAATAGACTAAGCCCGACAATTTTTTAATATATTTATTGTTTATACGTTATTTTTATCGATACAAATATTTAAGTAAACCCTTGGTTTCTCATAAACAGTACTAACAAAATTTACCGGCCTGAATGTCCGAGAAATTTCATAGAATATGTGTCCTTCGACAAAAATCGAACCGTCATTTAGTCGGAGGCCACATATTTTTTTTTTAATTTCTCGGACATTCATGCCGGTAAATGTTGTTAATACTGTTTATTATAAAGAGACCATATATTTAAATATTTGTATCAACAAAAATAATGTATAAATCAAAGTCATCATCATCATCATCACCCCTTGACTTTTGTAATCGTAGAACGGATCCGAATGCAGAAGGCACACTAACTCTTTTCCACAACGGTCTATTAACGGCAGCCATCGGCAATTTTGGTATACTCATATCTGTCTATTGTTTGACATTGTCCAACCAGTTTTTGCGTTGACGTCATCTCCTACGTCCACCTTCAGCGGTGCTTTTCATGATGGCCTTGCACAGGCTGACGTGGCTTGTAATCTGTTCAAACCAGGCGTTTGTTCTCCGTTTGACAGTGGCGAAATGAGGTTGCCGACAAAACTTTCAGCATTTTTCTGCACAGTCATTGTTTTTTTGTTTGTTTTTTTTTTGTTTTTTTTTTTGTTCTCAATAGAAAATTCCAAGGAGTTTCGTCATGCATTTATTCCCAAATCCGTGGATCCTTCTCTTTGTTTCTACCACGTTTCACATCCATATAGGAGAATGGAGACTACCAGCGATTTGTACTCTGTACTTTGAAACATATAAACAATAAATATATTCTCTCTCTCTCTCTCTTTCTCTCTCTCTCTCTCTCTCTCTCTCTATATATATATATATATATATATATATATATATATATATATATATATATGAAATACATTAAGAAATGGACAAAGTTCGACAATTTATTTATAAAGACATTTTTATGTTTAACGTTCTTTTTATAGATACAAGTATTTAAGTAAATGTTCTGTTTATAATAAACAGTATTAAATAACATTTACCGGCCTGAATGTCCGAGAAATTTTCATAGAAAGGACGAATATTTTCTATGAAAATTTCTCGGACATTCAGGCTGGTAAATGTTATTTAATACTGGGCAGCCCACGCGTTTTGCTTCATGGATCGGTATCCAGAACAATATATCCCTCGGGAAATTTGCTCGCCAGCAGTGTCCGGCAAAGAGCTTCTGCGTCCGCGTAAGATTGTAGAGTGGATCCATAGAGCTGCGGTACCATCCATTGAAACCAGCTCTACAGTAGCTCGAAAGAATCTCCGTTTGAGTTTGTCTGCTAGATCAGATTTCAAGATCACATCCATTTTATTAAACGCGGGCCAGGCTTTAGCTATTCGAATTTTCAGATTCTTTTCATTAGCATTTATTTCGCTCCCTAGGTATGTAAAAATTCGACAGATTTTATTGAGTCATCTCAGACAGTTTGTATTGATCCATGTTGGCTGAAGATTATGAATTCAGATTTCGAGGCATTAACATAATGCCTAACATCGTTAACAGCATAATGGAAGAGAACGGTAGAATTTGTAATGAGACCTGCAGTGAGAGTGAGGTCACGTGCATATGCAGATTCGAAAGTATTCGGGAAAAATAATATCAAATTAAAGTAAATATGAATTTTGGCAAATTTGCTGATAACACAATAAAACCTATTTAGAAATTTTAAAGATTTAATAAAAAAATAATCGATATAAAAAGAAGCAGAAGGCTCTAGAAGTAACCGGAAACTCTGTCCTAAACAAGTTTTATGACATAGGGTGGCCGCTAATAATTAATTATCACTCAAGACTTCAATGTTAAATAAAACAATATTTAATTACAACCGCAAATAAACATTTAACAAGAACGAAGAAGTAAAAGTCAACCAAAGATTACCATTCCAGTGAATATATTGTTAGTAGCGCGGCTAGGCTTAACGTCCGGCAAAGCATAAATCAAAAAATTCATACTAATTCGACTGGATAGTTACCCTCAGTAGTCTCTCAATAATCACTGCAGTCAGTAGCCTGAAACCACTATTTATACACCTGGCGGAAAACTTATTCATAAGACCAGAGTGTCACGCCGGTGTCGGTAGTTATTCATTTTCTTCCTATATGAAAAATGGTCAAACCTCAGTCAAATGGTACTGATGAGAAACTAACTAGTGACTTCTCGCGAGACTCATAATCGTTATAGTGATTATTCCAAACGTAGCTTGGATGTGGCACAAGGCCTAAAGTAAGGGGTACCCAGTGAGGATCGAACTCACTACTCATTCGTAATTGTTCTAGCGAGACAAACTTGCTAACCATTACACCACCTCGAGGCGCCGGACTCATAATCGTTATTCAGCTAACTGCTTCCTAATTGGCTAACCCAACCACTTCCCTGTTCATGTAAAACGATCCGCAAGTTTTCAAGTTCAGAGTCTAAGCATAGGAACTTTAAATAACTCCATTCGCTGCGCCAACAGACGAAGGGAATGAAGGCGAGATATCGATTATTGTAGCTCTTGCTGTTTCGAAATTACCCATCTGTCCATCACCGTGTCAAAATATCAATTTATCGTTCGATCAGACTGCCGCTTATAAGGTTTCTCGATCTCTATCTATAACTTTGCCGGTCCTACGAAAAGAGATACAAATGGACGCTATCGCCATCACTTGCGCGATGTTTACGCACGCTTAGAATCAAGGGGATGACAACGGCCGTTAGCGATATGAAGGGTAGTAACGATTTATGCCAGTATGCTTACCAGAAGCGACTGCTTTTAGCTCTTAAGTGTGCATTTGGGAAAACCTCTCTCCGATGAGTACATTACCTGCTCAGACAGTAAGCTCAAATTCAGAGTTCACAAGAGAAAACCAATCAATCCACACACACAAACGTATATATATATGTGTGTGTATATATAGATATAGAATAGAAATTATTAGGAGGATTTGATAATTATATTTAAGCAATTCATCGAGTCTGATAGAAATCTCAACAGAATGCAGAAAGCACTGGATGGCCGTTTCGTCCTATATTTTGGACTCATCAGCAGTGCGCATCCACTACTGAGAATTGAAACCTTGACAGTTAGGTTGTCAAGCAGACGTCATACCAACTGTTCAACGGGCCTCGGTGACGAAGAGGTAGCAAATCAGACTCAATATAGCGCCGCTCGCTCACATATTCCGTAGTGGAACTCAACTGAGATTTTCTCAAACCATAGGACTGTGCCCCCAGGAGCCACGACTAATATCACCAAGCCGCTTGAGCATTAGAAGCCGGTTCAAGCAATGATATACAAATGATAGAAATTATTAGGAGGATTTGATAATTATAAGTTAGTAATTCATCGAGTCTGATAGAAACCTCAACAGAATGCAGAAAGCACTGGACGGCCGTTTCGTCCTATATTTGGGACTCATCAGCAGTGCGCATTCACTACCGAGAATTGAAACCCTGACAGGATGCGCACTGCTGACGAGTCCCACATATAGGATGAAACGGCCGTCCAGTGCTTTCTACATTCTGTTGAGGTTTCTTTCAGAGTCGATGAATTACTTAATTGTATATATATATATATATATATATATATATATATATATATATATATATATATATATATATATATAGTGAATAAGTTATAGTTGTTTCAACGAGAGAAAAGTGAAATTTTAAAAAAATAAACCGAAAATGTTTTTGGTTGAAATGTGGATTTTTTTTTATTCTAAAACATATAGTATATTCTATTTTCGATAATTCTCCTACACGGGTTTCTAGTTTCGCGATCTTCTTCAAACAACAAGAGAACTATATGCAATATATATATATATATATATATATATATATATATATATATATATATATATATATATATATATATATATATATAAACTATTATCACCAGTCCAAGAAAGACATTTGAATAACTACCACGCAAAAACTTCATTTTTAAAATATGTGGAAATATCTACTCTTTGCTTGAAGAATGTCGCGAAATCAGAAACACGTGTAGCAGAATTATGGAAAATCGAGTATAACCATGTAATTTTGTGACCGATGTAAGTATTTATGAGTTCGCTTTGCCTATCCAGACGCCTTACGTTTCACCCCTCTGACCAGGGCTCTATTAGAACCCATTTAAACAGACACACAAACCTACGAGACTCCATTCTAAATATACTAGTAGAAAACCCAAACATAATAATCTCATCTACCTGTAAAAAAAACGATTAAAAATAATGGAAGCCCTAATAATAAAAAAGAAAAAGCCAATTCTTAACAATATTAACTATGAACAAGGCCACAATGTGCTAACCGTGTTCAGAAAATAAAACATGTCTATAACATTAGAGACCTACACACACTCAACTAAACTCAACTAAACTGAAAAACACTAAACTGAAAAAATAAAATCATCCTTGAAAATGGCTACAAGTATAGCCGAATTTGCTCGGAACTATAGAACATTTGGTCAGTTTCTACACACTGTATGTCCCAAAAAGAAAGCTCTTGTTCTGACACAAGAAAAATTAAATAAAAAGCTTAACCGTAGTACTTTGTCTGTAATTTTTAATGAAACATGCATAAATGAAGTATTGCTGCCTAAATACACACAAACACACAAACATATATATATATATATATATATATATATATATATATATATACATATATATATATATATATATATATATATATATACATATATATATATATATATATATATATATATATACACATATATATATATTAAAGAAAAACAGACCGCTTTAAGGTTCCATTATAATAATTTATTTCACCAGAGCCCTTTTAAAGGACGCCGGATCATCAGATAGCACTTTCAAAAATTAAACGAAAAATGAAATGAAAATTGATGGGTAGTGTATTTTTTTGTAATTTAACAGAGAATGTAATAAGGGGTAGTTAGAGAGACATGGTAGAGTTTAGGGAGGGTTTAATTTAATATTTCTCTCAATCATACTTAGTATTGGGGGAGGAGGAGTGACCAGACCCTGACCTATTTAAACGGTTAACTTAACGGAAGTGATATAGTTATGGAAAACTTGGCAATCCGTATGGGTAATCCCAAGAAGGATAAATCCTGAGAGCTCAATGTAAATCCAGAGCTAATATGTTAAAGAAAAACAGACCACTGTAAGGTTCCATTATAATAATCTATTTCACCAGAACCCTTTTAAAGGACGCCGGATCATGAGATAGTACTTCCAAAAATGAAACGAAAAAGGAAATGAAAATACCCATCAATTTTCATTTCAGTTTTTCTTTAACACACACACACACACACATACATATATATATATATATATATATATATATATATATATATATATATATATATATATATAAGTTAAATTTGGATATGTTATTACATGATATTTAATTAGCTCAAAAATTATTTAATCGTTTATTATTATATCTTAATCCGTTTGATGGAGAGTTAATGACTTTATGTACTGGATAATCAAGGATAATTCTATAGAATAACTCAAAGTTGATAAAAAGATATTGAAACGGTCTTTAAACAATTTTAGGACAACAGAAATAAAGAGAAGGTGAAAATTTCGAGGGAATATTATTGATAGCCATCAAGAATTATCGGTGACTTGGTGATGGAGGAGGAATGGGTATATGGACGGAAACAGATAGGAAATTGATAAGGGTATAAAAAGAGGGGTGTAGAAGTTAGATGTGCAGTGTGACAGTTAATTGATCACTTCATTTTCTTGTTAAGGGATAATAGTTCAATTGAGTTCAGTCCGGATTGGGGAGGGGCAGAGATTCCCAGTTGAATGTCCTCCTATAATAGCTTATGAGCTTACCTAAACTCCCATCGAACCAACATGAGCTATCATAGGAGGACATTCACCTGGGAATCTCTGCTCCTCCCCAGTTCCACAACCGAGAAGTACGAGAAAATAAACTGTTAGCATAGAACTTGCGGTTGAATCTAGACAATTAAACAGTGAATTGATGAGACCTTGCCGCCAATCTAGTACTGCACTTTAATTCACTAAGTCTAAATTTAAGAGTTCATCCAAACACTCGGGGAAGCTAAATTACGGCGGTGGGAAAGTGACTGCAGCCGAGAAACCAGGTCAAGACCAATAATATTACTGATGCTTCTTCAGATTTTATTAAGAATATCTGAATATATAACAGGCAGCAATATTCAAAACATGGACGGATGGTAGACCTATAAATATGCAATAAATATGTGAAATTCTGAAGAGAAAACGTGTCTAGCACGACACGGTTCACCAACTTTCTTAGCAGCAAGCGTAGCAATTGACGCTGCATAATCTTTCCACTTCATGTCATCCCAGAATGTTAGACCGAGATATAGCATCGAGTCACACTCCTAGATGTTAGGAACAGTTGATTAATAGAGAAAAGTTTCGTCTTGGAGACGTTGAAATTAACAAGCCATTCCCAGATCAAGTTAACACCACCTTGTAGGTCATTTTTCAGAGCAGCTGCTAATTTGACCTTATCGAACTGATCAGACTTAAAATCGAGACAGGAATAAATAGTTGTATCATCAACACAGATTCACTAGAGTTCTCTGTAATTATTACTAATAATAACCGATCCTCATCTCGATTGGTTGTAAATATATCGCCACCTAATGACACGCCCACTAACAATTATATTAGTTCTAATTTCAAGAACGACCTGTCAAGTTAATACTATTTTTAGGTTTTAAGTGTCTCTTTACATAATTTACTGTATTTCATGAAATATCACTTTTAAATTTGAACAGAAACGGAGAGAAAAAATAACCTGAGTTCCTAACATTTTCACCGAACCATTGTCATAATCTTGTTGTCTGGCAGCACAGTGTGGTGGAAAATAGGAAATTGCCATTTGGAAACTGTACTGGAAAAAATTACTCTAAAAAAAATAAATATAAGAATAAATAAATATAAGAAAAATAAATGTAAGAATGAATATGAGAATAAATATAAATATAAGAATAAATATAAGATAAATATAAAATAAATATAAATAAATATAAAATAAAAAGAATAAAATAAATAAGAATATAAATATAAGAATAAATATAAATATAAGAATAAATATAAGATAAATATAAAATAAATATAAATAAATATAAAATAAATAAAAAAATAAATAAGAATATAAGAATAAATATAAGATAAATATAAAATAAATAAAAATAAATATAAAATAAATAAGAATAAATTAAATAAGAATTAATATAAGAATAAATATAAATATAAGAATAAATATAAGATAAATATAAAATGATATAAATAAATATAAAATTTAAAAAAAGAAAATAAATAAGAATAAATATAAGAATAAATATAAGAATAAAGTGTTGTCATCAACACAAATTCACTAGCGTTCTCTGTAATTATTACTAATAATAAACGATGCTCATCACGATTAGTTGTAAATTTCTACTCACCTAGTGACACGCCCACTAACAATTATATTAGTTCTAATTTCAAGAAAGACCTGTCAAGTTAATCCTATTTTTAGGGTTTAAGTGTCTTTTTACATGATTTACTGTATTTCATGAAATATTACTTTGAAACTGTACTGGAAAAAAATGACTATAAAAACGCCGACTCTTATTTCGAATGGGTGCTTCCATTTGAATTTCGTTTGACAAAATTCTAGAGACGAATATGCAATACGATATGTCCTGATCTAGCATCTAGTCTACAATCGCTATCCCACAGATGTGCCATTGCTTCCCTCTGTCTCTTCTACAAGTATTTTCGCGGCTACTGTTCCGACGAGCTACTTTCTCTAGTTCCCAGACTGCATGAATTTAAGCGAGCGACCAGGCTGGAATCTCAATCCAAACCTACATTGTCAAAACAGTTAAATGTAACTGTCTCTTCTACTCAAACAGCTTCTTCTCTCGCACTCCCGGTCTGTGGAACTCCCTTCCCCTTACTTGCTTCTCCGATGACTATAATCTTCAAATATTCAAGTGTAATGTCAATCAACATCTGACACCCTGAGCTTGTTCCTCGTCCTTCTCTGTATCTTTTCCTCAAACATCCCTCTTTACTCTCGTTCTCGATTCTCTGTAACCGCTTGCGTGCTAGTGGCACCCGCGCCTTACTTGGGGTTAATTGCTTTAAAAAAAAATACGCTTTAGTACAGATAAAACTAAATGACACTCCCAAAACAAAAATAAAATGCGTCAAGAAATATGTATTGTACGTTACTATATGTTGCATTCTGTGTCGTCACTCGGTCCCCGCGTTACTACACGAAATGGTATCACCGAAAAGAATGATTTCTTATTCGTTTTATCAGGAAAAGGTGGTGGCATCTTGGATTCTGAGAGACAGTGGAAGAATACCGTTACAGGAACGCCTGTCGCTTATTGGTTCAGAATCCCTTTGTGGGTTATATTAGCCGGTCACTAACCTAACGGTGGAAGGTGTATCGGTGCTTCAAAATTCATGCGGACCCTTTGTTTAATTCGTGCCGTTTTGGACAAAACTCAAAGGCAATCCGTCACTATCAAAATACCCCGCCTATGAGGCACTCCGGCCAATCGATGTCCATTCTGGCCCTGACCTTCGCATTCAGTAGCACAAATATCTTCTTTGATTTCGAAATACACCTACTAGGCGCTGTGTACTGTATAACGCAAATATTAGGGACCGATCTTTAATGGAGTCTCTATAACGCACGCGCGCTCGCACACACACACACACACACACACACATATATATATATGTGTGTGTGTGTGTGTGTGTGTGTGTGTGTGTGTGTGTGTGTGTGTGTGTGTGTGTGTAAAAATATGTAGAAAATAGGAAAAAACTCGCTGGGTAAATAATCCAAAGTTCTTTAGTATTTTTGTTATTATTTTTAAAAAATAGTTCTCGATACAAAAGTAGAGCATAAATATAATTATTTATTTAAAAATATGATTCCAACGCTACATAAGAGTTCTCATGTTTCAAAACAAAGAGACGAAACCTTCAATATAATTATTTGAATTAAATTGAATTAAAGTACCAAGCTCTGTTCCATCTTCAAGCAAATTTTTGGGGGGAATAACTTATTCCTAAAATTTACGCGTTTTGTAAGCACATTCATATATATATATATATATATATATATATATATATATATATATATATATATATATATCAACAGCAGGCAATGGTGTATAACTCTGTCCACAACACCGAAAGTGTTTCCTTTTGGTAATAGCTAGGTGGGGGTTCGCTTCAAAATTTAGCGGAAAATAGCCTGGAATTAAGTTCAATGTAAAACCTACTATTACGGAGTTCCAAGTCTGAAATGAAACGGCACTCATTTCTGCTTCTCTATGTGCCATGTACATTCAGTACGTAGGTGATAATGGCTCTCCACAATTTCCTGTCCTTCGTAGATCTTAAAAATATCGTTTTATTTTGTTATCTCTTCGAAATCCTGGTCCGCCACCCATTTACTCAAGCTCGCTCGATGGGTCATGCGTTATGTTCTTTTACCCCTCTTGACTTCAGCCTTTCCTGCGGTTGCATTTTCTCTAAAACTTCGTCGTTACTCACATCTTCAGACCATGATATCCTCAGCATTTTTTCTATAGAATCACATTTCTGTTGTGTCAATGATCTTCTTCATCTTTGAGGAGATTGTCCAGCACCTACTGTGATATTCTCTGATTCCTTCCAAGGCCTATTTCAATATACACTTCTTACGTTTTTTATTTTGAATTTTTTTCACTAATTATTTTTTGCTCTCCCAGTGACAATTGATAGGCCAACTTATCACCCAGTTCACACCCTTCATAGTCTTTTGAACAAGAGTAGAGATTTATACTTGGTCTCGTGTTTCTGAACTGGGTTTCCGGTTCCTTCTTGAGTCTACTTCCGCAATATACTTTAATGTCTCCGTCTGAACTCTGATATGTTATTCCTGTCCCTTATATCCATGCAATACTACTCAGTAACCCTCTACCTAGATATTTTATTTACTAATTATGTTTTTCTCCTCAAAAGGAGTAGATAGGTGTGTTTATCGTCCTGTTCACACTCTTCCCCGTTTTGTTTTAACAGGGTTAGAGGTTTATTCCTTGACTTTTATTTAGAATTGGGTTTCCGGATCATTCTTAAATCTACTGCATCTCTATACTAATAACACTGAAATTTTATTTTCTAATTATGTTTTCTCTTCAAGAAAACTAGATAGATTCGTCTATCGTTCGGTTCACACCCTCCTTGTCTTTTGAATAGATTTGTTAGGATTTGGGTTTCCGGATCCCTTGCGCCTTAGTGGCTACATCGCAATGGTTGGGATAAATTGATTAAAAACAAAAAAATATATGGATAAGGGAAGGCAGCGAGCTATTAGGTTGGTGCAAAAATAATGACGTAATAATGTCTTTTTTTGACGTTAAAAATACGTCAAAAATCGACATTATTACCTCATTATTTTTGCACCAACCTAATAAATACATGACATGCTTGTGTGAAGGGTTAATCGAATGTAAGGTGTTAGCCTTTGTAAAGTGAGAAAACTGTTAAGAGCCACAAGGGATAAATTTTTTTTCGAGAGCCATGATCGTCCATGTCCTTAATGGACACGGCACTTAGAAGAGAAACAATTATTTCCTCGAAATCTGTTTAATGGAGGACTGTTAATGCTCATCTAAAAGAAGCCACTTTTCTCTTGCATGCAATTAGTTTTAATTAGGTACCTTGACGAATTTTAAGAACAATGCGGGTAAAGAAATATATATTGTTGTCTTCCTATTGGCTTACGGCCACATCACGTTGAAACACCGGTTCCCGTACGGTCACCAAAGTTAAGCAACGTCGTGTCTAAATAGTACCTAGATGGATGATAACTTAAATTTCTTACTGAAAAAGGAGGGCATGGTAAACTTAATACTCACGGGGCATATAGAACTATAGACCTATCCCTTGGTTCCTGTTGAGGATTGTGTTTCCTGCCCCTTCTAATGTCTATTACAGCTCTATACTTCGTCTGAACTCTGAAATGTTATTCACTAATAAATTATTCAAGCCTACTATTTGCGGTTATATTTGCTGCATAGGCTTGATATCTTCACTTCTTTCTTACACTGATACAACACCAGGCAGTAACACTCTACTTTAAGTGGCTTTTGGTCCTTGTGTTGGGTAAACGTTGGAAAGAAACATATAGAAAAGCTTATATCACGTAACAGTTCAGTACTCTTTTCTTTGTTTCTAACGATTATTTTTTCTATTTCTTAATACTTTGCTTAGGTTTTGGAAAGCATCTTTGGCTGTCCGAATACGCCTCCGGATTGCAGTGTCGTATATTCCGTTCTATCTTAAAACACTTTGCAGATATTTAAAATTCGTTTCGATGTTAGTATTTCAAATTCGTAATTTTTTGCATGTTGGGCTTCTTTTTTTTTTTTCTTTTTTTTTCTTTTTTTTCTTTTTTTTTTTTTTCTTTTTTTTTTCTTTTTTTCTTTTTTCTTTTTTTTTTTTTTCTTTTTTTGTTAAAAATCACAAATTTTGCCTTCTTGCAATTGATGTTTAGTTCTTTCTCCTTGTTTAGGAAGCGAAAAAAAAAAAGAAAAAATATTCCGATCCTTTTCAATTTTCTCTTCGGTCCGTCAATCACTGTCTTCTCGTAACTATGGCTGCCGAGCTCGTTTGTTAACGACCCTGATTCATTAATTCAGTGCAGCGAGGCGAATATGTTCGATCATTGGATTTCTTCAATGTCTTGGTGAAATGATTTTTAGTTCGATTTTTTTTTTTCATTTTAATGATACCGTGGCTCAATCTTTCTGATTTTTTTTTTTTTTTTTTTTCAAGTTCAGAATAATTGATTCTGTGGTTAACGGCCAGGGACATTTTCAACTTGGTTAGTCGCCATGATTTTAAACTTCCTTTTTATTATTTTAATTCTTTTTCCGCCCATATTTTTGTAGTTGTGAGATGATGATTGAATTTAAATCGTTGAATCGCCCTTTTCTGAAAGTTTTAATAATGGCAATACTTGAAAATGAACTTTTACCAAAGGAACTGTAAAATACGATCGACAAAAAGGAAAATTTTTAGAGAAAGACTGAGAAATTAAATTGAAAGTTAAAAAGGACACGAATATTTCCAGTAACCTAAGACGAGAAACACAAAACCTCAAACTCAAAAATAAAGAAAGATGAGTATTTAATGAACTCTCTTTGCCAGTCAAATTTGAACTTCAAAAATTTAATATCAGTTGTTATCTTCACTCTTTTTTAATTCTTGTTCTTTCTCCTTAACAGTCATTTTTTTCTCTCGTATGATCTAACACCGAGTAACACTTTCATTTTAGTGTCTGTATTGCCTATTTTGATTGAAATAATTTTTAAAAAAAACGAGAAATTAAAGATACACAGATGCGGTTCAAATGTCGAATACTGCTAATAGCATGAAGATAATATGTTGACCATGTTCACCATAGTCTATGAATATAGAATCCAGCGCAGTACGTAATCTGTTCAATGAAACAACGTTAAAGATTAACACTCACGAGTCAGACATTATACTGAATCTGACTATATCGCCAATACCATCAGCAACTGATCCGTAATTCTTCAGTCTTCGATATCAAAGGCTGGCAGCGAATATCAGGGAAAACATGGCCGCCTTTATACACGTAGCATTGAATATTTTTAGCCTTCTGATTGGTTAACCCTTCTATTGGTGAACTATAAAATGAGTCAGCTCATTTTGGCTGGCTCGCTAGTAAACAAGGGTACACAAAAATTCCAACATAATATATGAAAAACGAAGAAGTTTTATGGAAAACAGGAAGCATAAGGATGTGTCATTATAAACAGATGCAGACATTTCTGGGGCACATAATAAAGAAAGATTACCTAGAAAATTTAACACACACGGGATACTAAAGGCAAGTGAAGCAGATGTAAGAGTCAATAACGTAACAGTTTTTTTTTAATTGATAGTAAAACAGGAGCAAAGAAGAGGGGTAAAAGGTCAAAATAAACTAAGAGATGCAAAAGATAGGAAACTATGGAGGGCCACGATCGTATACACGTTAAAAGGATTTATCACATAAAAGAAAAAAATTAGAAAAAGTCAATAATCATGTAAATAAACACAAATGAAATATATTTATAAATATATACAAAAATGGACAATGAGGCCAACACGGATTGACGTCTGTTTCATGTTTGAACTTTATCTCCACAGCCTGAAGCGTTGAATAAACTATCACTACTCGATGCTGACCTCAGTATCTGTCTATTTTTTTGAGATGAGGTATTATGTACACTATTTAAATTATTCGGACTATTGTCCTCATCTTTGTCGCCATATTTATTACAACGTTTCGGCCTTTCAGTATCTGTCTATATTTTTGAGATGAGGTATTATGTACACTATTTACATTATTCGGACTATTGTCCTCATCTTTGTCACCATATTTATTACAACGTTTCGGCCTTTCAGTATCTGTCTATATTTTTGAGATGAGGTATTATGTACACTATTTACATTATTCGGACTATTGTCCTCATCTTTGTCGCCATATTGATTACAACGTTTCGGCCTTTCAGTATCTCTCTATATTTTTGAGATGAGGTATTATGTACACTATTTACATTATTCGGACTATTGTCCTCATCTTTGTCGCCATATTTATTATAAGGTTTCCACCGTTGTGCGCTCCGGCCTTTTTCAGGTGGTTGGAATGTCGAACTGAACCCTTTATTTCGCTCACTGAGGTAGACTGTTCTAGTTCCACGTACCATGTTTAATGGATGTCAGTTATAAGTTATCTCCTATTAATTCCCCTCTCCAAGTTCTCCACTGCCTTAACCGGGTATTGAACTCACACTCTTTGGGTCCTGTCACTGGATCTAACCAACGCCTTTATCCGCTGTGCCATGTGATAAATATGGCGACAAAGATGAGGACAATAGTCTGAATGATGTAAATAGTAGACATTTATTAATTTCAAAGAAGTACGACATCCTAGTCTTCTTCAAAGTAGGATCCTCTGACATCATTGCACTTGTTGGACAAAAACTTGGAGAGTTGAATTACTAAAAGGTAATTAACTGAAACTGAGGTATACAGAAAAGGCATGGCACGTGGAATTAGAACAATCTACATCAGTGAGCAAAAAAAAGGGTTCAGTTCGACATTCCAACCACCTGAAGAAGGCCGGAGCGTACAACCGCCGAAACGTTGTAATAAATATGGCGACAACGATTAGAACAAATGTCTGAATAATGTAAATAGTGTTCACCTCAGTGTTCACTTTTATATTTACACACATCGTGTCTCTGATATTGAACACTTTTACACATAAACTTAACGTACCTTAAAAAACTATATTTTTATCATATATATATATATATACATTTTCATCTGATGGGCTAAACTTACGTTAATGGTGGGGGGGAGTTAACACGGCACCACTGGACGAAGGACCTCCGCGACGCAGGTCAGGGTGGAAGATTTCCTTAGATGGACTATTACGGGCACGGGTTTTCGACCAATGCGAGCCACCTAGCGGGAGGATATCGGATGGCGTCCAAACCGGAGGTGGATGGGTTCCACTAAGTTAAAAAGTCCAAGAAATGCTACATGATGAGCACAGCAAGAAACCATTCCCTGGGACTCAGACCCCGACATATAACTGAGACAGATGTAGGAGAATGGTACACACCTTAGCACGGCGGTGCCCCATCGGCTGCTTCCCGGTTTGACGGTGAAACAATAAGAAGAAACACACACACACACACACACACACACATATATATATATATATATATATATATATATATATATATATATATATATATATAGAGAGAGAGAGAGAGAGAGGGGGATAGATAGATAGATAGATAGATAGATAGATAGATAGATAGATATAGATATAGATAGATAGATATATAGATAGATAGATAGATAGATAGATAGATAGATAGATAGATAGATAGATAGATAGATAGATAGATATTGCTTAAAAGAGAAAATAATTCACTAAGACGAAAATGTCTGGAAAATGACTAGTTCAGCCACGATAAATTTGCGTCCAGCCCCTTACAATATATCACCATTGATGGCAGATATTCTGTTGTCACAATGTGGGATAGTCAGGGACATAAGTGATGAAGAGAAAAAGAAAAAAAATACAGATCAATTTGGCAAGACTGAAAAATTATCTTTAAAAAATATTCTTTAAAAAATATTCTTTAAAAAATTATTAAAATTGTCTTTCGCTTTGTGCGCATGTGCAGACGCGACAACATCAACAAAGACCAGTCCGATCAAATCCTAAGGGATGAAACGCGTCACAAAAAACTTTTTTTCTAATGTGTCACTATATATATATATATATATATATATGTATATATATATATATATATATATATTCGCAACCCATAAAACACATCAATGAAAACATACGTATACTTAGGATTATATAAAAATGTGATAAAAAGTTGTCTGAAGCATTTCCCTATATCTACCCACTTATCCAAATGTCAAAATATATTTGAAAGGCGTGAAGCCCAGATCAGAATGAGGACGTTTTTATAGCCACTTCACATTGCACATCTTCGCATATAAATACCAGCTGTAACAGCAAAATTGTCAATTGTTCGATTAAGCTTCAAATCGTTTTATCATACAAATGATTAAATATATCTTACTGGAATACTCCGAAGTTTTTTTTTTTATAATAATATTGAATTCTACTTTGAGCAATAAGTATGTCTAATTACTTTCCAATCTTAACAGAAGAATCGTGATGAAATCGATCATAAACGAAAATGACATTTTCATCATTAATTAATCATAGCTAAGGATCGGAACCTCATGAAGCATTGAAATCAATTCCAATATATATATATATATATATATATATATATATATATATATATATATATATATTCCAGGATAATTTTCCAACTTATTCAAAATAATATCACCTCTAACCTTCTAACTTACTGTCCTGAGATAAGGTGCCTTCCAGTTTTCACGTACGTTTTCATTTTCAAGTCCTTTTTCACTACTCTTTGGAAACTCCTCTCTCATGTGTCAAACGTCGTATAGGTTAAGTAGGATCTTTTCTAATTGATCTCTTTAGCTCCAAGTTTAAATGATGACAGCTCTTCCTGCTCTGACATCTCGATCTAGTTTTCCTTTCTACTGTTCCCTCTTTTTTAAACTTATTCGCCATTCTCTTGATGGTTCTTGAATTGACATTGAAGATGGAAGTCAGCGTATGAATTTTGATACGATTAGTGAATGCCTGAATGATGCTTTTTTTTTCTTTTCATCATTACTCAGTTTGGAAGAAAGTGACTCAAAATTCTTGCTCTCTTTTTAGCTGAAGACATCAAACAGATTTTCACTGACTCTTACAAGTGGTATCAAGATGACAAAACGTCTTATCTGAAAACCTGGAAAAAGAAACTCCATTACTTTATTTTTTGTTTTTTTTAGTGTTTTTTTTTACAGAAATGTATTACTGTTAATTATTTTTTTTTTTTATAAAAATGGATAGCTGGTATTTTTTTAGTATGAAAATGTATTGCCGATATTTTTCTATTAGATTTATTATACTTTCATAGTGTTTCGACCCTAGTATGGGGTTAACTATTTGCCCATACCTGGGAGCCTAACAGGTGCTGCCACCCATGTTGGATCTGGGAACAACCGCAATTAATAGTTGATTGCATGCTCTTCAAAACATCCCGATCAGAGGGTTGCTACCGGATATAGTTTACCCAAGATGGCGAATTAAATTCACCGTTCTCTACAATTAGCATGACGGACACAACGTAAGAAATCAGTTTAGAAGGATACTTTAAATTATTTTGGAATTTTCGAAAAAAATATCTATATATTAAAACTTACCTTTGAATCGATATAATAGCAATGGAATTGTTAACCATTCTTGTTATAGTTATTTTCTAAGCGTCGGAATTATGAGGCAGACAGTGAAGGTCGACTTCCTTACGCAATTGTTCTAACGACACCAGCTTGCTAGCCATTTCACCACGTCGAGGTGTCCAACCGTCTTTGATTTATGTGATGAGTGATAGATAGTCGAGAAACATATTCGGTAATATTCGGATAACATCGGACAGTTTCTATCGCCTAATTCTTCATTAGCCAAATGAAACCAATAATAAAAATCTTTACTTTAAGAAAGCAAGTGAAGCGAGTAATCAAAATATTGTAAAAGGAAAAAAATAGATTTATATGATGCCAGAATTATTAGGAATTTGCCTGATTTAGTTTATTGTCCGTTTTTTCGCTTCGTGTCTGGGAGTTTTTTTGTTTGTGTGTGTATGTGTGTGTGTGTGTGTGTGATTCTCTTTTGGTAAAAGAGTGTCGAAACATACGCGCCATTTTCTTAGTTGTAGGCGTCGGAGAATTTGCCGACGATACCTACACAGAACGGACTTACACAAATACAGTATGCCACAGAATATAACGGAATAATTACCAAAATGTAATTGGAAAAGTTGCTGTCAAACTATCACTTTCAACAAAATAAAAAGGATTTTATTACACTAAATGCATATGTGTCTGTTCAAGAAGTTCTCGGACAAGAAACACTTCAAAAAATAAAATAAAGTAAAATAAATGCAAAAAATTATGTTCGCTCATGAATTTTTTAGCACCTCTATGACATTTTCATGTATTACGTTTCAGGATGAGCACAGACATCTTAACCCTAACCCTAGCCCTGCCTAACACTAACCCTAGCCCTGCCTAACACTAACCCTAACCCTACAGTTCAAAAGTTTGATGTAACTTCTGGAAATTTCTTTAAAATTTTGCTTCAAAGGTAGTTGTTTTTGTACTTTAAATAAGAGAAAATCATGACATATGGTTAAAAAAAAAAGTGAGACGTGATTCTTATTAGAAATTTTATAATGGCAAAAAAAAAAAAAAAGTTTTTTTTTATGAATAAATTTTGCTCTCGTCTAACTATCCTCCTTTAGCCTTGATTACTGCTGCACACATTTTTGGTATTCGTTCCAAAAGTTTTTCAACGTATTAGTCTGATATTTGATTCCATTCTTTTTTTAAAGATTCTAAAAGCTATGTTTCATTTTCTTTCTGTCAAGTTCATACCATGATAATTCTTGGGATCACTTAAAACTTTTGAACTGTAGTGTATATGTATATATGTACTGGGATTCGAGTGTATTTTGAGCTTGAGCAAAAAAAATTAACATCCTGTACCAAGGTGGATGTGGTGGTGATGCACTGGATAGAGATGGAAATGCGAAATCGAAGAGCCGAGTTCGAATTCCAGTCAGGTTCGTTATATTCATTTATGCGCGAATAACCTTGGGAAAGGTATGGAAAAAATGGTAGTTATCCTCAAAAGAATTCTATAATACTATATTACCTCACAAGAAATAATATTTCTTAAAATCCAATGTTTATCAACCAACAAAAGGTTAATAAACCGTGTCAAAAAATGAATCATCTATTAATTTCTAGGTAGTCGTTTAGAGTCCTGTTGAAGTCTCGTCTCGTCTCGTCACAAAAGGTTGATAAACCGTGTCAATCATCTATTAAGTGTTCCAGGAAATAGGACTAAAAATAACAGTTCAAACACCGAGCAGATTCTGGTTCAGCTACTATATTATGGCGAAAGAGAAAGTTACTTACCACACAAAAGGGCAATGTGTTCTGTACGATATGCCTAAGACAAAAATAGAAATGTATGTGACAGCTGTTGCCATAAATGCATCTCGGATATGCTAAGATTGTGTGTCTTCTCCAACGGTCAACCAATGAAAAAATTGTTTCGTCGATAAAGGCCGTTGGTATTCACGAACTGGGAGTCAATTTATTTTCTAGGTAGTCGTTTGGAGTCCTGTTGAAGTCTCGTCTCGTCTCTTCTCGTCACAAAAGGTTGATAAAGATTTAAAGAAAATAGGAACACAAAAGAGACTTAGAAATAAAAATAAAGACAGTTCAAACATCGAGCTGATTCTAGTGCAGCTGCTATATTATGGCGGCAGACAAAAATAGAAATAAGTCTGTGTCAGCTGTTGCCATAAATGCATCTCGGGTATACTAAGGTTGTTTGTCCTCTCCAACGGTCGACCAATGAAAAAATTGTTTCGTCGATAAAAGCGGTTGGTTTTCTCTAACTGGGAGTCAGTTTATTTTCTAGGTAATCTTTCGGAGTCCTGTTGAAGTCTCGTCTCTTCCCGTCTCTTGTGGCACGTGACATTTTTCTGACTTGCTACTGTCTCTTCTGGATTTTTTTTTTATCTTTGTTTGTCGAGCTTGGTGTAACGATGCAGTAGGTTCCCTGCATATGGCCTTGGGTGCACGAGTTGAAATGACTCACTAACGACTGAAGCATCAATAACCTGGCTGGTGTTGAGAAGGGCCCTCTGAGGCGGCATGAGACTTTGTTAGGCAGAGCTGGAAAATTCTCCATCTGTGTTCGCTGCGGTGAGTCGGTGGAGACCCTGGATCACTGCAGGGTCGTAGGTCAGTTGTGCAAGTTTATTGATGACATCATGGTTCGCATGCTGCGCGGAAAGGTCTTTGTCCTCGAGACCAGTTCTGTTTGTAGAAATGTCGTACCTCCGTTGACTAAGGTTGAGCAGCGTTCTTTTGCTTACGAGGCGTTACATGACATGGAGAACGCGACAAAAAGAATTCTATGGGGACGAGAAATTTACCTCTTCCCAAATAATCTTATTCTTTAGACATTACTTTAAAGTCAAGATTAGGTCGGAAATGAAACGACCACAAACATCAGAATTTGGCAAAAGGTGGGTGAGTCTTGCGCGTCTGTGTCGAGTAGAAGGAGCTGATTCAGAGTAGCATTTTCATGTCAGTTACGCATTGGGATATTCGAAATTCTGGAGTGAACATTGTCATTTATGTTGTTTTTTTTGTTTTTGTTTTTTTAAATAAATCTTGTTTTCATTGTAAATATTCATTGGGGTTATAAATTTTTAAAAAGTTGTTATTCTATTTCCCATCCACAAAGACGAATTGTATATATGTGGACTAGTTATGACTTCATAGAGACCATGAGGTATTACGGTGGCTGTAGTAAGAATGGTAAGAATGTGTTATTTTGGTGGAAGGATTATTGTAGCATTGTCAGTGATTGTGACTAGCAAAGTTTAAATATAAAACATATGATGACCAGTTTTCTCCAAGCCCTCACTTTTAACCTTGTGTCATATTTGTAACTGTCCGTACAGTAAATATCGGAGTTTATTTTTCTACCTCGTCTGTCGACTTGCGAGTGACTGGTCCCTTGAATTTTCTGTATTGGGATTCTTGTCGTTGGACCTGCGATTCGGGATTTCGACATTTCTTTCTTCCCCTGGACCTTTGAGATTCGACTTGCGATTTGTTTATTTCGTTTTTCAATTGAACTGCTGTATCACTTTCAGAACAATTAGTCAGTACAAGATCGAATTTCAATCGAATCCATTACATTCACTTATCTGCTAATACCAGGTATGAATCCTTTTCTTATGTCCCCAACTATGGGTAAATAACAGGACAGAGCGGGTTCTATAGACTTGGATGGCAACTGGTCTACCGCAGAAAGAAATGTCAACCTATTATCAAAAGATACACAATCGTATAAGCGTGTATCCAGCATGATACCTGATTGACTATTCAGTAGTAAACACTTCAAATACGTTGGTGTATGGATCAGTGATAATAAATCTCGTATAGTATATAAGGAAACTGAACATTGGATAAGCAGCGATAGGGTTAGTTTCACACAACACCGCAAGTTGCTACTAAATCAAAACATTAGCTTAAAACCTCGATTCATATTCTTATATAGCCTCATCAGATGAAGCCTTTCATACAAATGTCCTGCATGGTGTTAGACCCGCTCAAAAACGAGTGAAGCCTGTGGGTCTTGACGAATTGTATTCTTCTTCTGAAATTGTGAACTGGTGCTACAGAATCGCAAAGAACTTCAGCAAATAACAGAGACTTCATCTTTTGAGCATTTTCAACAGCAGCAGCGGGTAAAATAAATATTATATATAACCCGAAGATATATTAATGGAATAATGATTGCTGATATTCCACACTACTTCAAACAGAAGGTTAGGAAGGAAACCGCCATTAATACGGGAAAGAGCGATAACAACTACGGGTTTTAAGAAAACTATTTCCCTGAAAACTGTATTAAGAAAAATATTTGAATTATTTCAAAAGACAATAGCATTTGCTGCTCGGTCAATGAATGTAATATTATTTCCTTATAAGGAAATGGATAATATAACCATGACGACTACCAATTATGTATGCTAGCAACATGCGAATATGAGTAAGCGAATAACAAAAAGAGAAAATTAAATGATCTATTTCCATCTCAGAAGGAACTTCTTCAGAATAATAACGTTTTTATTGATGGACTAGCAGCATGGCCCAGCGTTGCCTCTGCTTGATTCAAAAATCGTACGACTCATACAGCAATCGCTATCACTTGACTTAAAATATTTTTGCCCTTCTTTGCCTTTAAAGGAGTGCCCTTTGCCGTGCTGATGTTGCTACATGCCTTACTTCTTGCCTATCTCACACTGCGAATTTTTTCTAAGCTCTATACTAAACATTAAATCTGTTACGAAAAAAGAACTAAGCAAAATGAACACAAAACGATCAGCTTTAAAATAGGACTCTTCACTGGAATAAAAAAAGAATGTTAAGATCAAATAATTTTTCACACCCAACCCAGTTGAGTTTAAGCAAGCAAATGAGCCAATTGGAGTAAAGTGCCATGCAGATTCAATTTTTTCCCACTCGTGACGAATGCAGATATCGATTTTTTTATTTGCATGCTAGTTAACATTTGTCTCAGTCAGCTGTTGGCTCTCACACTGGTCAATAGAATGTTCCTGCCTATTCGTGGCAGCAAGCTATTGGCCCTCACTCTGGCCAGTACAAAATGACCGCAAACTACATGAAAACTGCCGTAGAAGCCTGAGAAATCGATTATTTCCACACTCGATAGGAGTTGGGAAATGTAAAGTCGGTCTTGGCCTTCTCGCTAACTTGCAGCATGTGCAATTAAATTTTGGTGCAAATCCGTCGAAAATTACGGCCGTGCATTCGTTACACAGACACACACACATCCTGCCTTTTATAGATAGAGATGCACTTTACTTTTTCTATATATTTTAATACATTTATATTTATTTATTACATTTACATTTGTTCAAAACTGCACATTTCTCTAACACTTACATTTTTTTAGCACGTGATTTTACCCCAGATGTTATTTTATTGGATAGCCGTATTTACCTGACATTATTTTCTACCACTCCAAACGTACCTTTGTAGATAACATATGTTTGAGAAGACTCCATGTTTATTTATTATTTATATATTTTTTACTCAGAGTGAATATGTCCACTGGTTTGTGCATTTGAGAGACTTAACTCTAGAACACTAACTATCAATTAAAATTACACCACTAATAACCATGGATATATCATAACTGATTTTCAAAATATCAAAAGAAATATTCAATATAAATCCTCATTTGAAATATTTTGCATACAGGCACTTCTAACTTTTTACTTTGAGTTGACATTAATAGGAACTGAAAAACATATTATTTAGTTAAGAAAATCAGGTACTGAAAATTGTAATTAAAAATAGGAAAATTTGCGCTGGATACTATATACCAATGGTAAGTGTTCTTGGGTTAATAAAGAAAATGTGTTCAGAGGGACAGTTCGAACCTGTCTCACTTTTTGTAGCAAATATGCCAGGAAATAGCCACAAACAAACAGACGCTCGCCCCGTCTAGCAGGTAAACGGACAAAAAGAGAAAAAAAAAACAAATCTCAATAATTCTGGTATACCGTATAATTCTATGTTTTTTCTTTTGCAACATTTCCACTACTCGCTTCACTTACGATTTTAAAGTGAAGAGTCTCCATATTGGTCACGTTTGACTGATGAACAATAACGCGATGGAAAGTTACACGAAGTTTACCGTATATGATTTTTGTCTTTCTGTCTCTCATCACAACACAAAGATGGCTTCAGCTTTCGCCAACAATTTTATTGATATTTTTTCGACTCTAGGCACGTCCTGGTTATAACGAAAAACTAAATCCGGTAGCAACGCTTCTGAACGGGAGATTGAAGGTTTTGAGGAGCGTGGGACCACCTCTTACTTCTTATTGTTCCCCGGTCTACCCTGACTCAGGGTGGTAGCATCTGTTAGGATCCCAGCTATGAGCAAATAGTGAACTTCTAAACAAATCAACAGTATATTTTTATAATAAAATTAACAATACATTTTATATTATATTTTATAATAAAAACACTTTTTATAATAAATTTTATAATAAAATTAGCAATAATATATTTTATATTATATTTTATAATAATAATACATTCTATAATACATATTTAATAAAATAACAGTACATTTTATATTACATTTTATAATAATAATAATATATCTTATAATACATTTTATAATAAAATTAACAATACATTTTACAGCAAAATGACAATTAATACAACACTAAAAAAAAGTATAAAAAATATATTTTTATCGTAAAATTACCATCAATACATTTTTGTAGAGAAATCAACCAACAAAAAATTAAATGGTCTATCAATCGGCATCTCTTTTCTTACTGATATCAGTTATTTTATTGTCCTTTCTCCACACTATCGTCTTCTCATTTTCTCTGAGTGTCTGTAACTCCCTTGCCTAAATTGGAGTGAAATAAAATAAAAAATACCAAAGATATTCTAAAATGTTTCCTTTTGTGCCCGTCAGATTAGTTGAGGAAAACTGATATCAAATTCAAGATCCCCATAACTACGGAAGCAAATCTTTTCCCTGCCTTTTATAACAGAAGAAACTCACACACAACCATTCGCTCACATACAGTCAGTCAGTTATGTGCCATGCTTAGGCGATCATGTATCTTTCAATGCATGAATGACGAGGCAGATTTTTTCCCGCAGTAGGTTGCCATTTCTTTCTGCGGTAGACCAGTTGCCATCCAAGGCTATAGAACCCGGTCGGTTCTGCTATTTCCTTATAGCTGGGGGGGAGAAGACGATTCATACCTTTCCCAAGGGTATTAGCATGTCAGTCAGTTATGTGCCATGCGTGATACACGCTTAGGCGATCATGAATGACGAGGCAGATTTTTTTCTTGCAGTAGGTTGCTATTTCATTCTGCGGTAGACCAGTTGCCATCCAACGCTATAGAACCCGGTCTTTCCTGCTACTTAGTCATATCCGGGGCGGGGGGAGAAGAGGATTCTTTTCCCAAGGGTATTAGCACATAAGTGAATGTAATGGATACGACTGGAATTCGAACTCGGCTCTCCGAGTCCTCAATCCGAGCCGCTATCCATTATTCCACCGACAATGCAAACAAAAACCGATAGAAACTTCACAATAATTGTGGTACCACAGAATTTTTTTAATAACATTTTGATTACTCCCCTCATTAGCTTTCTTAGAGTAGAGTGTGTCCCACGATGTGTCTCCTTTGGCTAATGAAACATTGCCCGATAGTATTATCTTAAGTTATCAAAATTTCTTAAAGAAAGCAATTCCATTTGACTGCAATTCTTGTCTCTCATCCTACAACACAAAGACCGTTGAAGTTATGGCCAACAATTCGGTTCTTATTAATTCGACCTCTGGGAATATTTTATTTTTTGAAAATTCCAAAAGGTTTAATGATTTCCTTGGCAGAATAGATTAACGATCAAAGAATCACGCTCAACTTGACCACCAGTTTAGCTTCGAAGAACTCAGAACAAATTGAGTGACGCGAATAATAAAGAAACCAAATGTTTGAAATTATCAAATTGAGAAGAGACTCGTTCGCAAACAAACATGCAAACATACAGCGAGCGAGTAAAAGAGAAAAAGCTGCAATGAAAGAATCATATACTAATTGTGCATGCCCCCCGCCAAACCTGCGTTAGTTTCTGAGTTATTAGCAGTTACTAGCTGTGCAGGCGGTTACGCTCTTCTACTACCTCATAAATAATGGACTATTCCGTTTTGATCACGACGTAAGACAAAAGACATATCAGAGACGCTACTTGGTTTCAGTGAAAGGAAAGAAAGAAAGTAAGGAAAAAATAGAAGTGTTTAACGTCTGTTTCAGTGAAATGGAAAAAGCTAACTTCAAATCTTTTCATTTGTGCCACCTTACGACAATCATCCCTATTTATGATTCTAATTACGATATTTTGTTAAAGTTGTTAAGCTCAAATATTTGACGATGCGATAGGGTAAATTCTACAGATATGTTATTGTCGCAGAACTCGCCATGAACTTATTCAATCATTAACTGAAGAATTATTATTCACCCTACTATTAAATCAGGAAAACCATGATTTTTTCACGGGTTAAAACTACTTCTTAATGTTTCTGGCACCCTATAAATATTTCATTTCTATTTTTTACAATATTTTGACGATTCGTCTCATCGGCCTTCTTAAAATAATTGCCGACCAGGCGTTTCGGGACACACACGACTTCTCAGACACACGTGTTTTTCAAGAGTGCCCTCCTGTGGTTAATATTGAAACTATGCTGAGTTGATCTTAGTTACCGTTTTTAATGTGATCAACGAGTAGAAGAAGGCTAGTACGTTCAAACTCTCGGTCACGATGACTTGTGACTTCACGCTATCAAAACCATCGTAAATAGTTCCGTCTATCAAGTTCCACTCACAAGACTTGGTTCAACCCCTGGCATGATTAAAGATCACCTCCTCGATAATCCAACTAGTCCTCTTCTGACATTCTTTGAATATAGATAGACACGATATCGGTCATAATTGGCTAATGAAGACAGACATTCCACTAAGCTATCGGAATCTCAACGAATATCTTTATTGTCACTCTGTCTCTGTGATCGTATGACAAAAAGATGGTAAGAGGTGTGAACAACAATTCAGTCGTTATTCACTGATTCGAATCTGGAGCATTTTTATATATATTTTTCAATACCCCAACAGTTTTAAGGATATCAGCAAAGAATTCGATTTATAATAAAAGTATCATAATAAAATGAACCCTTACTATGAATCAGTCACGTTAGCTGAAGAGAAATAAAGGTCCCGATCTTAAAACGACCTGGTTCATGATGAGAATCTAATCCACTCTAAACTGGTGAGATTGCATTAGCTGATTTCTTGATGTACCGTTTCCCGCCAGAACGGGCGCGATCATAGCTCTACGTTACATCTTGTCTCTTGTTGCGTTAATCAAATCAGGGGTGATAAGAAAAAGGTTTCAGTTGAGCTATTTCACAAAAGGTGAGCTTCATTTTGTCACATTATCTGGAAAGAATGTGCTTTTATATTGAAAAGCAGCATTTTTCTTTCAATCATTTTCGAATTTATATCAGTTCAGTGGCTGAACAATGCCAACGGTATATATATATATATATATATATATATATATATATATATATATATATATATATATATGTGTGTGTGTGTGTGTGTGTGTGTGTATATATATATATATATATATATATATATATATATCGGAGCCTATTCACGTTTGTGTATTTATTAGTATATCTCTGTGACATTTTCTAGCTCATCCCCATTTAGCTACTAAAATCTATTCATATCTATTACCTACCTACTTGCTTATCGGTCTGTCTGCAAATGTTTATGAGTGTTCTTATCTATATATCTACCTATCTCCTTATTGCAGCCTATTCATATCTATCTATCTATCTATCTATCTATCTATCTATATATATCTATCTATCTCTCTCTCTCTCTCTCTCTCTCTCTCTATATATATATATATATATATATATATATATATATATTCCGGCCTATTTCTGTATATCTATCTATCTATCTATCTATCTATCTATCTATCTATCTATCTATCTATCTATCTATCTATCTATTTCAGTCTGTTCATTATCTTTCTCTCTCTCTCTCTCTATATATATATATATATATATATGTATATGTGTGTGTGTGTGTGTGTGTGTGTGTGTGTGTGTGTGTGTGTCTAGTATGTATTTGCATTCATCAGTCTGTTCACATTTTTCTATCACCCTATTTGTCTGTATGTTTTCCAGCTTATGCTTACATATCCATCTGGCTATATATCTATCATGGTCTATTAACATCTATCTATCTATCTATCTATATATATATATATATATATATATATATATATATATATATTCCGAAACTCTTCCTCAAATCGAGCTGCCTGCTCTGGCCTCCGTTCGACTGTCCTCTTTCATCCTTCATCATACGCTCAGTATTCAATTCAATTTAATATTCTTGGAAGAAACAGTTGCACTGAATTTTCACTCTTGAAACCGAAGAACATTTACGCCTTTTTCTTTCATCCTCTTGAGATGAAGTGGAAAAACCGAACATTATTTATTCGCTGCCCTCTCCACAGCAAAAACCAGAGATCGATGTCAGCAAATAGCCACTCAATCACAACCGTCCAGGCAGACTGACAAGCGAGGTGGACATCGATGAATGACAAAAGAGAGAATGGTCGATGGTCAAAGTAACAGTGAAAGTCTTATAAACAAAACGGAGAAATACATTCTTATTTGTTCAGTGGACTATGGATGTACAGCTGGCCTTTTTCCACTGTCGATGTGTCTCTGTTTTTCTTCTTCTTGATAGAAAGGCACTGTGGATAGATCGTAAAAGACATTTAGGAACAAAAACTCACATGTTTGGTCATTTGTTAAAATTTTGAAAAATAGGTCATATTGAAATCTCTTCAGTGTTCCTTTGTATATTCTTAGAGAAAAATTACGGAACATGTCCAGTGAAACAAGGAAAGGAACGCAACATCGCTATGTAATGTGGAATCTCCTATATGGCGGTCGAAATATGGCCGAGTGTTTAGAACTTTAGCTTTCCGAGTTGGTGACCCGGATTCAAATCTTACCATGGTCAATTTATTAGGCAGGTGAGCTTGAAAAAGAGGTCCAAAGCAAATGGAAATCTACTAGGTGTTCCTGTATACAGTGGTGAATCATTCTCATTCTCTTTGAAAAAATTAACCCTCACGCGGCATATTGAGGACAAAAAAGACAGGAGAATGCAGCGAGCCACTTATCTAAAGAGAAAAATGTTAACAGCCACACGGGTTATCAAGTTGTACAGAGCAATAAATGTCATAATATTCTCTGTCTTTTACCATTTTTATTTATTTTTTTTTTTTACATTAGCGACAACAGATTCTTCAAATATTCTTCTCTGATCCAATTTTGTGCATGCGGCCATATCATGTTCAAACAACGATTCCCGTACAATCACCTAGATCGGTGACCGTTTTGAATAATAGGTCCTGTAAGCTTGGAAGTCCGGGTGGTGTTATGGATAATGGCTCGGAATTATTAATACCAGAGTCGAGTTCCAATTCCAGTTGGGTTCGTTATATTCACTTACGCGCAAATACACTTGGGAAAGACTGGAATCTACCGCTTCTCTTCCCAGCTATGGGTTAATTAGTAAGACTTGTTTCACTAATCTATTCTTATCTCCAAAACAAAACAAAAAAAACTTACAACTTAAAAATATTTTCTGGCTTTAAATAACCTGCAAAGGGTTTGATAAGCCGTAAAAATCAATCAGACAGATTTAATTTTGTAACATTTTTAAAAATGTTTTATTGTTCTCATTTTGCCACTGTTTTGATTTTTTTTCTTTTTTTTGTTTCAATTTTTAATTTCAAACGTTTTGTTCGAATCACTGAATGATTTTACAATACCTTGCCGAATTTTTAAAAGAATGTCTTCCTTACGAACCCCATGGCGATTTTTAAGGGCCTGAAATTTTAAATACTTCTAACTACAGGAGATGCTATTTAAAAAATATGTTTAAAATATTTAATATACGCATAATATAATCAATACAACATGGGAGAAATTGATGTATACATGTTTATTATATACGATGACAGTGCTATGAACTTACAGTTGAAATGGCTAGATGCAACCGTAAGTTCTATGCTAACAGTTTCTTCTATCGCACTTCTTGTTTGTGGAACTCTTTTCCTTCCCAGTCAACTTTGATCTTCAAATATTAAAAACAATGTCAATCGTTATCTTCTGTCTTATTAATTTATCTTTTATTGTTTTCTCTCCTTAATAGTGCTTTTTTTTTCTCATATTCTCTATCACCCATTGCGTCTTAGTGACTTTATTGTCTTTCTTCGGTTGAACTGATTAAAAAAAAGAATAAAAAGAAAATGAATGACAAAATTAAAAGAAAAAAATTTAGTATGAAGCATTTCGTCGTTTTAAGAATGTCCAACAATTCGAAATGTGTCACATGTCGTTAGTTTTCCCCATAATAATAATATTATATATATATATATATATATATATATATATATATATATCATATTTGATATTTTTCTGTTTAAACGAGCTGTTTGAAACCGTTTTACACATGACGTTACTTAATTGATATAAGCATTTTAAATTACATGTGAATTTTAGCGTTCGAGAAGGTGACAGGTTGTATTTGAATGGTGTCTTATATACAATTCAAACAACATCCAGTTCTTGATAATGACTGAGACCAAAAAGAATACCTGAATAAAAAACAGAACACGAATTTGGACAGTTTATCGACGACACGTGTTTCTTACAGCACGCGCTGTGGGAAGGAAAAGGTTATGCAACCTTGTCTTCACTTGTGTTTGAACATCTCTGCTGGTGATATTCGAAATCTGTGGACTTTATAAGATATTTATCCCGAAAGCAGGCTCAAGAAAAATAGTTTTCTCTTATTGGTCAAATATGTCACACAGTAATGTTAATTTCTAACCAAGAGTCACAGTGATTTAAACAGACTGTGCTGTATTGAGGAATGTCTTTGGGATATAAATAATGTTGCTTGTTTTGGGGTAGAAATAGTTTGAGTGTGTTTTAATATAGTATGTATGTGGATATGTAATTGCGCATTGAAATTGGGTTTATATCCTATACACATGCACACATACATTCATACATACATATATATATAAATATATTAATTAAATACACACACACACACACATATATATATATATATATATATATATATATATATATATATATATATATATATATATATATATATTAATCAATATGTTAACTCCAACATATTGTTATTTTTAATTTGTTTTGCGTAAACGTTATTTTTTAAGGATACCCATATTCGAGTAAGGATATGATACAGAGCAGATATTGATGGTTGGAGAATCGGCAAGTAAGTGCTTGCCCAAAAGACACTATTCGGGGACTATTTGACCAGAAGTCCTACGTAGTCGAGTGGTCTGGTACGTCAGATCCAATAACAAATTATGCAGCTTCTAATCCTGCTGAAAGGACCCATATTTTTCTGACAAGATTTCTCGAAAATTTAAGGCCGGTAGACGTAGTTGGAGAAAAAAATACTGTTTAATTAAAAGACAGAACTTCTACTCGAATAACTTTTTTTTATTGTACTTTTTTCCCGAATTTGGAATAAGATGTTGTATATTAGAATGGAATTTTGGATATATACTTTCAAGTTTTATTTTTTTCTTATTTTTTTTTATTGTTTCCGACTGCCTCGGTCATTATCAAGAACCTTGTGCTGTTAATGTGATTCCAAACATTTTTCTGGCTACATTTTGAATTTTATAGAGAGCCTAATCTTTTAAGTCAGTCTTGGCATAATGTGTAAGAGTTAAAAGGAAGGAGACCGGACCAGAAAGAGTGTATCATTTATTATATTATTATGTTATATCAACAGTTTTATACATATTAAATATGTTATATATCAAGTTTTATACATATTAAATGGGTTATATCTACAGTCTCCTGAAGAGAAACACAGCTGATTTAAAGTATTTTGTTTACTTTGTATAATAATAGCTCATGAAATATTGAATCTATATATCGCTTAAGATTTGCAATATGTATAGTGGGAGAAGGGTCAGAATGGTAGATGGGGCGTTTATAGATATACCCAATGTGGATATAAGAATCAACAGTGTATGGCAACTATAGGTTTCACGTCTAATTTTCATCTTCAAACCAAGGTCGCATTGAAGCCGGAAACTTCCTATACACACACACACAAATACACACACACACACTCTCTCTCCTCTTTCCCTATATTTATTCATATATATATATCTATATATATATATATATATATATATATATATATATATATATATATATATATATACATACATATATATATATATATATATATACATACATACATATATATATATATATACATACATACATATATATATACATACATATATATATATATATATATATATATATATATATATATATATATATATATATATATATATATATTCTAAAGTAATGGATCGTACTTATGAATCAAAAATTTTTTATCTCTTTAAACATAATCTTTAGTCAGTACACATATTTCAGCAGACGCCACATTTATTTAAATAAATGAAGCGTCTACTCAAATATGAATAACGTTTAAAATTATAAAAACAGGCATACACACACACACACACACACATATATATATATATATATATATATATATATATGTGTGTGTGTGTGTGTGTGTGTGTGTGTGTGTGTGTGTGTGTGTGTGTATACTAATGAAAAAAACACTATGTCGGTGTGACCAACGGACAACTTACCAAAAGACCTAACATGTCAGACCTGAAAAAATTCCAAACATGGAATGCCCAGATTCCCCTGCCAGAGAAAAACGCCAACTCCTTACAACCCGAGTTGCTCTCACGACTCACGAACTTCAAACGCCTATATATATATATATATATATATATATATATATATATATATATATATATATATATATATATATCCCTGCTGCCTACATTGCCTGACTACAATGCTAGTATCTTCCCAATAAAAGAAGAAGCTGGAAAATTCTTCGATCTATTCTCTACCCGCTGAGCCACCGAATAGATATCCGAATATGTATTTGGAATTCATTCTTGGTTGTGCTGAGAGCTTCCTGGATTACCCCTCGTCAAACAAATTGCCTTTTATTCAGCGGTAAAGTGACTAAAAACTCTTTCCCCTCAATAATTAATCGCGAACATTAATCAAAAGATCCGATTTACATGCGAAGAAATATCTGAGAAGAAAAAATTTTCAAATTGAATTGTGGTTTTGCCGCCAGAACTCCTACTGTTACAATAAACTTCATATTATTAGATTTAATCATGTATTTATTCATGTGTGTGTGTGTGCGTGCGTGTGTGTGCGCGTGTAAATAGAGTGACGAAGATAGATAAATAGATGAATCAATAAATTAACACTCATATAACGAGATAGAAAATGAAGAGACCTAGATAGATACATAGATAAATAGATAGATAGATAGATAGATAGATAGATAGATAGATAGATAGATATGCTTCTCCACAACCCACAAAGAGATATATGTATATATATATATATGTGTACATATATATGTGTATGTGTGTGTTCGTATGTGTGCGTGTATTTAAGCAGCAAATTCTCATTTAGGAATGTCAGAATACATTACATGCATTATGTCTGCTTATTTTTATAATAACCCTTTCATATACACGAATATATATATATATATATATATATATATATACATTGTGCATCGTATGGGAATTTTTACATATATTTGAGACACACACTTTCTCTCTCTCTGTGTCTCTCTGTCTCTCTCTCTCTCTCTCACTATATATATATATATATATATATATATATATAGAGAGAGAGAGAGAGAGATAGATAGATAGATAGATAGATAGATAGATAGATATTATTATTCGAGAATATAGTGCGTATCTCCTTTGTTATTCTATGTATTTCCAGGGTTATTCATAAAGAAAGAACAGATTTTGAAAATTTAATAAAAATGAATGCGACAGAGGCAAAAAAACACATTCAGTATATTACTAGATAAGAAAAGTTTAAAAGTTATTACAATAACAATATTTTTTCAGTCTTGTTTAAATGCTTCTTTTTGCTGTTCTTTTTCAGATTTTGTATAGATTTAAATTGTTATAATTTTGTCAACCGTAAGATAAGTCACTTATCGTGTCCTCCAGTTTGCGAAGTCTAACCTTGAAGTATTAAACTGTGAAACTTTTTTGTTTTATTAAATCTTCGAAATCTGCTCTTTCTTTTTAAATAAACCTGTAAATATATGTGTGAGGGAAAGAGAGTGAGAGAGTTTTTAGATATATTTGAGAAACACTCTATATACTATAGATTTTTAGAAAAAGATAAGTTCAATATAAACACACACATATATATATATACATAAATAGATAAACATATATATATATATATATATATATATATATATATATATATATATATATATATATATATATATATATATATATATATATTGTTTATACGCTTTGTTCATAGATACAGACATTTAAGTAAATCCTCTATTTATAATAAACCGTATGAATAACAATTACGAGCCTGAATATCCTAGAAATTCCATAGAAAATATGTACTCCCACAGGAATTGAACCTGTATGCTACATAGAACCGTCAAATAGCCTGACGTGCTATACCATTTAACTGCAGAGGAAGCGTCCTGCTAGCCATGCCGAATTACTTCCTCTGTGGCTAAACAGTATAGCACGTCAGGCTATATGATTTATACATATTTTCTATGAAATTTCTCAGACATTCAGGTCGGTAAATGTTAATACAGTTTATAATACACAAAGCACTTACTTAAATATTTGTATCTATAATAATAACGTATAAACAATAAATATATTAAAATAATTGTGGGACTTTTTTCATTTTCATTATATCTATCTATCTATCTATCTATCTATATATATATATATATATATATATATATATGTATGTATGAATCTTACAACGGCTCATGATCAAACACAATAGTCATTCGTTGTATGTTATATTTAACAGTATCTGTATATATCTTTGAATATATATATATATATATATATATATATATATATATATATATATATTAGGTTGGTGCAAAAATAATGTCGGTTTTTTACGTTAAAAATACGCCAAAAACCGACATTATTTTGCACCAACCTAATATATATATATATATATATTATTATTATTATTATTATTATTATTATTATTAGAAAGAAGAGTCCATGTATGCTTCATATACTTTATAGAGTAGAGTAGATAAGTTAGTCAATAAAACAAAGTCAAACGAAACGTTGCCGATGTAATGCGTACAAAAATTATTTATTTATATTAATCAGGTGACAAAAATGAAGCACGAAGATTGAGGTTCCAAGTTCCAAATATTTGTATGTTTTTTTTTAATTTCTCTTTTCATATTATCTTTTTTTTTATTATATTTTTATTTTCTTTATTATATTTTTAGTATTATTATTTTTTTTATTTTTTATTTTTCAGGTAATTTTTTTCTACACACTCCTACATTGTCTAACAATAATTTTCCTAAAAGAATTCTTTACCCCTTTTTTAGTGCTATTTCTTTCCTCCTCTCTCTCTCTCTCTCTTTCTTTCCCTTTCTCTCTCTCTCTCTCTTTCCCTTTCTCCCTCTCTCTCTCTCATTTTACTTTCAGTAACAATCTCGCTATGTTCCGACACTGATGATAAGTCACCAAAAGTATCGTTCGACACCAATACCGCCCCAAGCCCTGTTCTTACAACCGTTTTCTTTCCATATGTTTAACATCTCACACCTCTACCAGCCACCACCAATCACATTTTTAAAACCTGGGGTTATTTTCACATTAAGTTTCGCACAGCGAGATATCAAACAGGGAACAGATTTTTTCTAATATTTCCACCTACAAGAGGATTCTACCCACTAAAAAAAAAGCTAATGTTGGATAGTTTCCACTGTCCCTCTGTTTATTTCTCACATCTGATGAAGAACGCAGACGTGTTCGAAAATTCTGAACTTAGAACTTCAATCACCGTGTTTCATTGTGGTCACCTGGTTAATATTAATAAATGTTTTTGTTGAGATGTTGAGTGTTTCCGCGTGAGTGTATTGAAATAAGGACAAACACATACGTAGGGAAAAATACTGGTATATTCGAAGAGGTATTTACAACAGAGATTAGTAGTCAAACGAACGCAGGTTAGTCAGTCACAATCAGAATATATTCTATAAAGTCCAATTGTATCTTCCGGAAGTGTGATGGTCACCTGATCTCTCCAGAACTCTATAGAACTGTCCTATTAGTCCATTCTGATGAGAAGGTGGGTGCGCCCCAACAGTTTTTCGTACTGATTTCATGTGTGTGTTTGTGTGTGTGTGAAGATAGAATTAATACAAGTAAAAGTTTGTCACTTAACTGATTGATGTTACCGTCAACTTCCCGACACCAGAGATGAACCTATCCGTCCATAGATAGACATGAACAGATATAAATATATTTGAACCGAATAAGGCTGATAGATATAAACAGACATAGATATGAAGAGATCAATGTATTTTTTTAATATCATGTTCCTTCAAGAAGTGGCTTTCCACAGGTTCCTTTTATCTTCGTTTGATTTCCATCCAAATCTAGGCAGTCCAGTCCTCTTTAATATTAGCTTCCATTTCGCTGCCCACATAACGAAAAATCTTATAAAACTGGTGACGATTCTTACAAAATTGTAACGCGTAATATACAAGATGGCTACACTGTATGTTAATGCTAATGGTAACGCTAATATTAGGCGTGTCCTTATAAGGAAACATACGGCATTCATTAACCGGGCAGCCATTACAACAGTCGGTTGAAATTTATAGAATCTTTCTTTTAAAACAATTTTTCTGTAAAATCGGTCCTCAAATCCAGTAACTATTATCCTCCTTCTAGTATCGATGGCGGAAGTAGTGAGCAATTCCAAGATCTTGATTATTCTATTATCTTCTATTCGACTTACTTGTGATATCCATTTTAGCTATTGCTGCTGTTTAAAGTCATTAAGATTTATTGGTCTTTGTTAAGTTTCTTAAATTGGTATCACCCGATTCAAGGCCGTAAAGCCAATAAGACATAATTGGATACAAGTGTGAATGAATTAGAAACAGAAACATTACTAATGAGAGGGAAGAGGAAAGAGTAATCAGAAGAACTGTAGATAGCGATTAATATTGCGTTTAAGTTTTTGTAGATTAAAGTTGTCTGAAAAAAAAAATGGAACTGGAAAGGAGTTCCACAAGCGAGAAGTGCGAGAAACTGTTGGCATAGAACTTACAGCTACATCTAGCCAGCTCACCTGTAAATGTTTTAGACCTCGTCGTCTGTCTAGTACTGCACTTAAATTCAAAGAGTCTAGGCACAATTTTTAAGAGTTTACCACAATATTTCTTATGACTGTATTTATAGAAATTGCGAAAAGAGACAACCGTATTGCAATGAGAAAATGAGTGAAGCCCAAACGCCAGATAAGAGTCAATAATATTTGTAATTCTTTTATTGAATTTAATCAAGGAGCTCTAGATAAATAACCGGAGTACATGACCATATGTGGCACCAATATTCTATGCGTGGACGAATAGTAGACTTATGTAAGAGAGATGCTGAAGAGAAAATATGTCTAGCACGATACAGTGAACCAACTTTCTTAACATTGACCTAGCAATGGACTCAAGATAGTCTTTCGAACATAAGCCAGAGAAGGCGCAACGATCCACTCTTCTGGAGAACAGCATCAGCCATATAGCAATTTTGATAGAGAGCAATTTTGCTTTTGAAGCGTTAAAATTAACAAGCCGTACTTTGACCTCGTTAACAATAGACTGATGTTCGTTTTGGTATCAGCTGCCATTTTGATATTATCAAACTGATCAGATTTTCTATCGAGACGGGATTAAATGCTTGTGCCATCAGCGTAGATAAATAGTTTAGGACTGATGCCATCGGGAAGGTCATTATTGAAAATTAAAAACAGAGTAAGAGCAAGGATGGAGCCCTTGTATCAACATGATATAACTTCTGCTATTTCTGTCAATACTAAATATTCCACTGTAATAAAATGGCTTGATACTGCTTAATTTTGTAGATCGAACGATGACCACTGAATTCAGCGGATTTTTTTACCCTAATCAGGTAGATAGGTAGATATTACTACTGTATTTAGATAACGCAGTTAAAGACTGGCAGGAGGCACAGTAGGGCGGCACGGATTGAGGAACCGGAGAGACGAGTTCGAATTCCAGTCGAATCCATTACGTGCTAATAGACTTGGGGAAACGTAAGAATCCTCTTCTTCTCTCCTATGTGTAAATAGCAGGACAGACCGGGTTCTATAGCCTTGAATGGCAACTGGTCTACCGTAGAAAGATGTGGCTAACTACTGCGGGAAACAAATCTGCCTCGTCAGTCATGTATCGAAAGATACATGATCGCCTAAGTGTGTATCACGTATGGCATATAACTGGCTGTGTTAGAGACAATATGAACATATTTTTTTGTATATATCCACGGAAATGCAATACATACACCCTTCTTATACATCCTTTATACTGATTTAAACACTCACTCAGGTTTTACCTTACGATATACCGAATGTAAGACTATTACCAGGGATAGCTTCTGAAAACACATGGTTATAGTTTTCTGCTGGTGTAGCAACGTACTTTTACAGATTCCTGTTTATAATTAAACGCAAATAGATATTTTATTTAAATTCGGAGAAAATATTCATTACAATGAGAGATATGATAACATCAGTTTTGGAACTTTAATTGGATTTTTTTTTTTCTTTTTTTGTAAACTATTTCGTTAATTCGAAATATTTCTTTTGCTCAAAAATGATTCGATTAGAATTCTGACAAACAGATTATAGGGAAAATAATTTATTCTTTTATATATATATATATATATATATATATATATATAATGAAGAATCCTTACTATATTATCTTTACCTTTTTAAGTTGGTTTGTCTAGGAAATGAATTATCTTAAACGATTTTCTAAACCACAAAAGAAAAACAAAACAAACAAGTATTCCATATTTACGATAAGGGAACTTTACTTCATGCCCAGGATGTTAAAATATTTTTTTAGTTTATTTTTATTTATTTAAAATTTTACTTCAAAAACGTTTTAATAACATTTTGTTTTGTTTGTTTTCTCTTTTGTATATTTTCTCGTGTTTTGACAAATATTAAAAACAGTAATCATATTTTTTTTCCTGTTGGTGTAGCAACGTATCATTTAAAAATGTAAATACTGAAAAGTAAATACATTGAATAGCCAGCATTTTATCAATCTTCTTTTATACACCGTCTCTCTTCAGAACATCGGTGACCATGGTTCTCTACAGCCTCCTATTTTTTCCACCTCTAAGCGACGTTTGTCTCTACCATTCCTCTATATTCCCGGTCTACCATCCATTTGTACAAATTCGTTTGGTATTTTACTGAGCATTTCCCTCTTATCTCTTCACTTCAGATTGTCGTGTGAGTGTTAAAATCACTAATCCTTCTTTTCTCAGCATTTGTCCAGAAATTTCAACTCTTTGTTTCTGGTCGTAAGCATGTTTCCTTTACGTCTCTCTTACCTTTAAAAGTTCTTTGTTTCATCCTTGGTATTCTCAGCATCCTACTGTAGAACTTCACCTCTGTTGCCTCAAGCTACTTCTTCATCTTTTCTTTGTTTCTAGTGATTTTTTTTTCCTTTTTCTTAATACTTTGCTTAGGTTCTGGAAAGTATTTTTTGTTATCATTATAATGCTCTTTCGAATCTAAGTATCACATTTCATGTACCCTTTCCCTGCATTGACGATTATAGCCCTTCACAGCTTTTTGCGCTAAGAAACGCTTATCTCCACATTATTTCCTCTTCTAAAATCGCTGCTCTGCCATTCATTTACCCAAACTCGTTAGAAAGTTAACACGCTGTTTCTCTCTGCCCTTCCTGACTTCACTATGCCCCGTGAGTGTCGAATTCTCTAAACCCACTTTTTTTACTATGTGTCGGGAAAATACCAACCTCTTTGTTGCTGATTGTAGATATAAGCGCCCCATTCAGGTTTCCTTTTCCGTAAAACTTCTTCGTTGTTTGCATGTCCCGTCCGGAGTATTCTCCGCATCTTCCTGGTTGATTCAAATCTTCTTTTTTTTTTTCTGACGTCAACATCTTGAGTATGGCCTTATTTTCTGTTTGATTTACATGTGCTATGGGTCGACTTTCATACACTATTGTAACGTTAAATCAAACCGATTTTGGAACCATGGTATTGCACTCAATTTGAAAGCTGATATTTGACATGCTAGATTATGATACAAAATATATTTTTATAAATCGTTAGTTTTTTTTTTTTTCTTTTTCTTTTTTTTTTTTTTTTGAGGAAATGAGATCAAACATTAAATTTAGCTTCAAAATCGTAGCGTTGGTATTTCATTCCGGTGATCATTGAAAGCCTTATAGAACAGTCTTATAAAATATATAATTTAGTGAAGATTTACAAATTTTATATGGACAAGATTCATGGCACAAGCACATTATTATTATTGAAACGGAAATTATACTGAACAACTTAGCCATATCATAATGTAATATGATATAATACAGTGCAATAGTTTTAATATGATTTTCAATACATATTTAAATTTAAAACATTTTGTCTTATAATTTTGGCCAAGCAGTATTATGATGTTATATACACGTTTATCTATTCTTCGTTTTTAGGATCTATAAAATGATCTAAGAAATGATCTAAGAAATCAAAAATTGCACATTTTGCTTGTAATGATTCATAATTAAATTTCTGGTGTGAATATATTTTACATTCAATGTATCTAATATAAAAGATATCAACTTTATTCGGATTTATTCTTGAAATAGTAAAATTTTGAATTTATATCTGCCAACTTTGTGTCAGACGTTTTAGAGGTCTATTCGGTTGAAAGAGCCATAAGCACAACTAAATTTTACAATGATATTTTATGGTTGTCATACTCGACAAATATACGGCAGCCATCTTACGTACAGAGTGTATTTAAAGTAGCGACGATTTTGGAAACCGAGAATAGACGCAAAACGAAATTCGATTTAAAAGAAAGTGTTTTTAACAACTAAAACAATAAGTAATAGATAACATTTCTTAGAAGGTGTTTCCCCATTGTCAATGTAAATTTGCAATCTCATATGAAAGTTTCATGTGTTGTTGAACTTTACGGTTCTTTGATTAAGTACTTAAAACTCTGAAGATTTTTTTTTGTTGTTGTAAACAGCGTTTTGAATATTACTTTAAGCCTTAAACGCCTCGACGTGTGATAATAGGAGTTCTTGATCGCCAAATTAGTTGTACGTTTTCCGATATCATCGATTAGGTAATGTCCGATCTGACAAAAAAATCTCTAACGATTGTAAAGTTCTTCTGGGGAGTTGTAGGAAAATGCAATAGTTCAACTTGTTCAACATTACAACTGCAAAAAGTCAATCGCGGTATCCCACGATACACTTTTGGCCTTGTGCCACATCTAAGCTATGCATAGAAAATCATAAGGTAACTTTGACGTGGTGTTTTGGGTTACCCTTATTGATTGTTTGCAACTGGAACGTTTTCATAAATTAACCCTAACCCTAACCCTTACCCTAACCCTTACCCTAACCCTTACCCTAACCCTACTGGCGACAACGTTATTCGAATATTTGTCTAGGGGCTTGGGTGATATTTGATATTTCCTTCTTGTTCATTTCCCCATCGCATAAAATAATTTCTTCATTGTTTTGTTACTTAATAAAATACATTCTCTTTACGGGTTATCCTATTAGGTTGGTACGAAATAATACCGTTTTTTGATGTTAAAAACTACATCAAAAAACGATATTATTTTTGCAACAACCTAATACCAGGCTTTGCCAAAAGCGCTCGCTAAGAGGAGCTCTTTGAATCTATAAAAAGGCAATCATATTATTCTTACTCTTCTTTTAGCTCTTTCTAACTCTTTCTTCCTGATATAGTCGACGTCGATAGAGAACACTGCCGCTGAGGCGCGTTCGCTTCCTTGGTCCTCTGCTGCCTCCTGAACTCTCTCACACACTCATATACACACACGTATTTATTACACACGTTTGTTACACACACACAAAGAAGTACATTCTTCGTATAGATAGTCTAAATCTTTTTTTTCATTTCATTACTATTGTGTACACATGTAAATCCCTTAGTTTATAACATGCATTATCGTTTGTTTATATTCACTGCTTTGTATCATATTTTTTACTTGAATTCACATTGACTCATACATATATACGTTTCAGCATTCTTTGCAGATTTTCTATTATTCCAATAGGAGTTATGTATTAGGTTGGTGCAAAAATAATGACGTAATAATGTCGTTTTTTGACGTTAAAAAATATGTCAAAAAACGACATTATTACGTCATTATTTTTGCACCAACCTAATATATATATATATATATATATATATATATATATATATATATATATATATATATATATATATATATACATATATATATATAAAATTAGAGAAAAGGATAAGTAGCTCCCCAAAGATTCGGCCTAAGATTGCACACTGGAAAAGTTTGGTTTGAATTGTTCTGTTTTACGGCATATCAATATCAATGGTTTATTTAATGCTGACATTTTTTTTTTATTGCTGGTAATAATTTGTTTTGCCAAAAATCTGTTTCTGGTAACATTTTTCCTTCAAAAATATATTGCTGGTAATATTTTTTTTTTTCAAAAAGAGTATTGCTGGTAATATTTAAAAAAAAATATGTATTGCTGGTAATAGTTAATTATTAGGTTGGTGCAAAAATAATGACGTAATAATGCCGTTTTTTGACGTATTTTTTAACGTCAAAAAACGATATTATTACGTCATTATTTTTGCACCAACCTAATATTTGCCCATAGCTGGGATCTTAACAGGTGCTATTACCGCAGGCCAGGGTGGACCTAGGAACACCGGCAATTAAGAGGTGGTTCCACGATCCTCAAAACCTCCTGATCAGAGGCCTTGCTGCTGGACGTAGTTTATCGTCTTATCCAGGACGCGAATGTGGTTTATCGTCATACCCAGGACCACTGGAAAACGAGTACTTGATACCATCAAAAATGGCCGAGCTTTAACATACTTTAAGTCAAATTCCAGGTGGACACATGACCGACCACGATTTCCTGTTTCTTGCGCCTTCACACAATCATCAGGCGACCGACCGACTGACCCCTTGATGATTGGGTGAAAGCGAAGAAAACTGGAAGCCGTGGTCAGTCACTGCCAACCTGGAATTTCACTTGTAGCATCCCAGAATTAACTATTTTTTTCAATGAAGTTGGGCATATTTAAAAAAAAACAAAAAAATAACCTGACACAATTGTATGTTTGCTATTTAATTTTCATACAAAACATAGGATTATAAATCTTACGTCAAACGATTATTGAAAATTTTGAACATGTGCTCCATCTGTAGCCATGCAAATTTCAAATCTATCCTTTGTGTTGAGAAACACATTTTAAAGCATTTCAGGTATTATCATCTGCACTGACTGCATTCGTTAAGCTCAGATAAATATAAATCGTACAGTATACAAATTTAGCGTTTTTTACTTCACAGTTAAAACACTTAAATTCGCAACAATTTTGTCTTAAAAAAACAATGACACCCTGATGATGACATTGTGCTAATGTCGAAAGTACTAGGAATAAATGAATATCTATCAACATGGTAATTTTCACTCTCCCTTTAATATGGATACTAATAAGGTTGTCTATGAATATGAAAGGGTCCTATTGAAAATAAGTTGACAAAGCTTATCTAAATTATTTAATGAGACATATCTTTATATATATATAGATATATATATATATATATAAAGATATGTCTCATTAAATAATATATATATATATATATATATATATATATATATATATATATAATTTTGTATTTAGGAAGCAATCATTCTTTCATGCACATTTCATTGAATACAACAGACAAGGTGCTTCGATTTAGTTTTTTTAGTACGATTTCTCATGTGTTCTAATTTTTTTCATTTCAGATAATAAATTATATAAAAACTGTCCAAATGTTCTTTTTTTTTTCGAGCGCTTTCGGCTATACATTTAGCCATTTTCCAGGATTAAATATTTTAACTGTTAAATAAGAAATAGTTTGTTGCATGTATTTATTTATATAGCGTATTCATTTTTCCTCAAAACACTGTCAAGATATTGTGTCCATGCTCATAGTCAATATTACTGAATGTTGTTTTCTTTTGTTTTTTATTAATAAGGCTTCCATTATTTTTAGCCTTTTTTTGCATGTAGATGATGCTATTATATTTGTGTTGTCAACAAGTATGTTACGAATAAGATCCGATAGGTCTCCATGAATATTTAAATGAGATCTAATTGAGCTATTGTCAGAAAGTTGTAGAGTGAGTCAAACATTATAGTTATGGCCTGTATAATTATTTATGAATTTTGATTGATCAGGAATACAATTCCTTTAAGGACATTTAATAATAATATTTTCCTATTGAATTTTGTTCTAAGGGTGAATTACAATTTTTAACGATAAGATTAAAGGGTTTAAATATTTTGTAATAAATAATTAATCTAATTTTTTGCTATTGTCAACTGGTGCTCTGCATTTTTTTTATAATGTTCTTAATTCTACTTTCGTCTTGTTTGTAATTTTCATTCATTTGATTTTTATAGAAAATATTAATGTTATTGTTTATGTTTCTATTCTCGTCGTTGATATTAGCTACCTTAGACAGAAAAAGCCTATTATAGATATCCAACAATTGATTAGGAAATCCGTTATTGAAACAAAACAAGTTCAGTTGACCATTGATGACAATTCCAGAATAACGTAACTACAAACAATTTTTTTTCTATCATCTGCCAGCCGCAATGATGGAGAAAGCATTACCCCGTACCATCGCCAGTGATACACGTTGCAAGAGCCACTCTCTTTCGCGAGACTCGTCCCTTAATCGAGACGCAATCGCGCCAATCTTCCGAAGGAACGACATCGAACGAGGGCCAATAACCCCTGAAGTCTCCACTGCCACAGGAGTAACAAAAAAATCTATCAGCAAGGGAATAATATTTAACTATTTTTTTCATCTCTGCGTCCCGGGCGACGGATCCTGGACCAACCGCGGAACTGATCAAATTACCGACCGAAAATGTATCCGCACAGGTCGCATCCCAAATCAACGACTTCCACATTTTAAAAGGGAAAATGGTAATGCCATCCGGCCGCTTTCCATCATCGTGGTCGAGGCCTACGGGTTCGAATTTGGAAGGGAACCCAGCTGTGCATCCAAAATCCTTTTTAATGAGCGTTTGTTTTACGTTGTTTAATTCTTTAAAGAAAAGACTACAAGAAGATGAATTCTTGTGCGCTCTTTTGAGGAAATTTTTAATAACACTTATTTCATATCTAAGAGTTCATTCACTAGAGAAATTAAGATGGCAAGAGTCTTTACTAGTTGTTTTTTTATAAACAGATGTCATAGAAGTATTATTACTAAAATCGACAAGAACATCTAAGAAAGGAAGTTTATTTTTTTCACTAAGTTCATAAGTAAAATTTAGGACGGATTTGTTGAAACGAAGCTTTCAGATTTTCTATTTCTTTCCTGTTTTCAGCTAAAATAAATATATCATCAACATAACGAACATATACTTTAGGTTTAATAACTTTAGTAAAAAACCTTGTTTTCGACATAAGACATATAATATTTGGAGAAGCACGGCCCGAGAGGGTTTCCTATACTTACTCCATCAGTTTGTGTGTAAATAGTACCATTCTGGCGATAAAAAGGAACTCTAGTGGTGCAAGCGAGCAATAGTTTTCTTAAAATATTGGGTTGGATTGATGGATGGTGAATTAAATTATTTTTATACACAGAATTAATGATAACATCAATAGTTTCTCTACATCAAGTGACGCAAGAATGATTGGGTTTGTTTTTACTTTTGTGCTTGTAAGTATTTGGAGGAATTCATAGGTAGATTTAATGCTATAGTTAGTAGGGAGATATGGGATAATTATAAAATTTTGATAGTTGGTATATGTATGTTGGAATCTGCGAAATGATAGGCCCTAATGGGTATCCCTGTTTGTGTATTTTAACGTTACCTTATACGTAGCCAGGTTGGTAATCTCCAATAATTTTGTTCATTTTTAGGGATCCTGCAACAGCATTATTGGATGTTATGAGTTTATTAATATATTTCTTTAGAGATTCAGTGGTGTTCTTATTCAATTTATAAAAATTTAGAACGATCATCAATGAGATGCTGAAGTTTTTTTGTGATAATCCATTTTTTCCAAAATTACGTAAATATTGGATTTATCAGCTTTTCTGATAACTATATTAGGGTTGTTTTTTTAATTCTTTAGCAGCAATTTTGAGTTTTGTTGGAATGTTCTTGTTTCTATTACGTGGAATATAACATTTTAGACCTTCAACCTTGAGAAGATCTTTTAGGTTTCGATGGAGTATTATTAATTTGTTCCTATCCAGTTGACATAATGATTGATGTAATATTTAATTTCAGTCTTCTTTGTGAGAAGGTCGAATTTAGGTTGGAGATGGCAATTTGGTCAGGATTTAGAAATTCCTTCTGATTATCCGTTAATATGGGATTGGATCGGTTTATTTATTTATTATGGTTGTTGGGAAGTATAATATATATATATATATATATATATATATATATATATATATATATATATATATATGAATGAACATATGCTTCATATATATATATATATATATATATATATATATATATATATATATATATAAACATATATAATATATATAATATATTTAATATTTTATATAATTTATCATCTGCAAAGAAAAAAATTATTAGAATACGTGAGAAATTGTATAAAAGAATAAATCAAAGGACCTTGTCTGTCGTATTCAATGATATGTTCAAATATATATATATATATATATATATATATATATATATATATATATATATATATATATATATATTAAGGCATTAAAAACAAGAAATTTTATATTGTAGGCCATGATAGATTTTTAAAAAAACACACACACCAGTCGACCGGTTTCGTCCCCTCTCATCAGAACTGTTAACGGGGAACAAAAATTATGAGGAAAAGAAAAAGAAAAAGTCTGTTATGGATGACATGAATGAGTGGACAGGCAGAAATAAATTATTATAAAAATTTACACCAACAAAGATGCTAGAAACGCAGCACAGCAAGTCCAAGCAAACAATGAAACCGGTCGACTGGTGTGTGTTTTTGTTTTAAATCTATCATGGCCTACAATATAAAATTTCTTGTTTTTAATGCCTTAATACGCTTCTGTACTGTTTCAAACATATTTTAATATATATATATATATATATATATATATATATATATATATATATATATATATATATATATATATCCATAGACAACCTGTTCCGCTGTATCACATTTCATCAGTGTATTTGATATCAAATTGTTTCGAGATCAAAACTCGACCGATTTGGCATCAGTCCGAGATTCTACCTATGCTATTAGTGCACGACAGTGAAATGGAATCTTTTACAGTATTATATGCATGGTTTATATAAACAGTAGACCATCAATATAAACTATATTCATTAATCAACAAAGATGTTTTATTAATATTACGTTTGACTTAACAGACATTCCTTGTCCTTTACATGTTTTGACTGTCCTTTCAAACACCTGATGAACATTCATGGATGTCCTCAAATTAAAAAGCTACGATAAACCAGTTACATCCTTGTTCTTGTATATAAACACGGGCAACAAAATAAATCCCTAGATTAGCCTAGATAAAATCACAGAAAGGATGAAACGCGTCGGGTAAAAATAGTTTTTTCCATATTATTCATTTTGTTCCTTATAGATACACTCTATCAGAAAGTATTTGACGCACATACGCATATATATATATATATATATATATATATATATATATATTGTTACGTTAACCCCATATTTGTACCCTTATCTCATATTTTATAAGTATATTTTCAGTACCTTGTTTATTTGCGACGAAACATATGAATCTTAATAACTTCTTTATTTCTTGAATAGACAGATTGTGAGATATATATTGTTTTTATAACCAGATGAGTCAGGGCCAGTTGTCGGAAAAGAACCTTCCCTTCTACCCCTATTTCCTACCTGCTCCCTGACGCGTAAGCCAAAGAAACGCTGTTTGACAGATAGGTGTGAATGATGTTAGCCAGTCTCCTAGTCGCTGGCCAGAACGAACGCTGTTTGACAGATAAGTGTGGATGACATTAACAGGGTCCGTGAATGACGCATACCTTTTTTGGGGGCCAACACGTGACTCAACAGATAGCAGTTTTTCGTTTCGCACGTGTTGAGGTAACAACAACCGCATATAGTTTCTGGCTGTCGGAGGAGTCGGACGTCACCAAAACCTGTCTTAGCTATTTGCCATTAGAAGAAGCAGTTGTCACCAGATCCAGACTTCGCTGTTTGATGCCAGAAGAATTAGATGCCACCAAAAACCAAAGGACCGACGCGAGAATCTAGATCAACATCGTCAACCCAAGTCGGCTACATTCCCGTGATTTTTTCTGTGTGTTCTCCTCGCCATCAACCCGGATTGGACGTCGCCAGTCAAAAATTCATATTAGAACATTGTCAATCCCACCCTTTGCTTTCAGAGAGATGTATTTACATTCTTTTGAACAAACTGTACCCCGATAATAGTCAATCGACGTCGATTCCAACCTTATATAAGTTTCTGCATGTTTTTCCATATCTTATAATCTGCTATCTCCGTATTCATATGTATTTCGCCGCATTAGTATCTGTTTAATTGGTAACTTATCTCCCCATCCCTTGTATTATTTAGTTTTCTTTTTCTTTTTCTTACATTCACACTTTGTGTATTCTATGAATAAAATCTTTGTATTATATATTCTCGTGTTGTCTTCTGTTGTTCTGTGTCTGAGTATTGTTCATTTTCTCTCTGCGTTTACCGACGTCCGGAATTGGAGAATTCCCCTCCCAACGTTCTTTTCTTTATTTTTATATCGAACCTTGGGATCTCTTACTTATTTTTTTATTTTTATTTTCTCGTTGCGTTCCGGCTATCGTAGTCCCAACGAAACCCCGGGCTTAACAATATATATATATATATATATATATATATATATATATATATATATATATATATATATATATATATATATATAACATATATAATATATATACATATATATATATATATATATATATATATATATATATATATATATATATATATCTTCATTCATACATGTTTCATTAAATAATATAGACATATGTCTATTTGTTTTTATAATAATCCTTTCTAGTTCTCAAATTATCTTCTCGATGGTAAGATAAGATTCATCAAGGAAGACGCCGTATTTTTTGTTAAACCAATTACTTTCGAAATCAGCCGATGAGCTGCTGGATCATGTACATTATTATAAACATAGCCATAATATGGCTGCATTATTTAATGAAACATATATATATATATATATATATATATATATATATATATATATATATATATACATATATATATATATATATATTATACGTAATATCCAACGTCGAATTTGGATATTATGTATATTCACTAATATACATTTATAGCTCTGTTACATAACATTGAGCACTGTATTTATAACATCTGAGGAAGAAATATATGTATATGTACATGCAAGTATATGTACGCGTATGTAGAATTTTTTATCCTACCTATTCCTCCATATATATATATATATATATATATATATATATATATATATATATATATATATATAAAAGAAAGAGGTTGTAGTGGTTCCAACGAGAGAAAAGTATGTATATATATATAGGTTGATTGAAAAGTAACTCCCCATGTTAAAATACTTATAATTTATTTATAAACTATATTTTTTACAAGAAATGGATATGAGAGGAAAGCATTTAACAAGAGATTTTATTTAAGATTCGATATGTGCACCAGATTTCACTGCCAGCTTCACGAACCGCCCAGAAATCGTGCAACTGATTTCACTAGGAACTCTTGTGGTATGGAAGACATAACTATTAGCCTTTCATGTTCTTCCAAAGTCATGGTTTGGTATAGTAGACTTGCTTCTTTAACCAACCCCAAAGAAAAAAGTGAAAGAATTTTAAGTCAGTACACCTGGCTGGCCACTCATACCTTCAATCGGGATTTACTTTTCAATCACCTTGTATATTTGTATATGTGCATTATATATGTTCATTGTTTATCTCTTTTTTTTTTTCAGGTGTTGGATTTGCAATGGTCATCCTTAGCTGGTTCATTACCCTTTATTATAATGTGATCATTAGCCATACACTTTTCTTTTTCTTCGCTTCAATGACAAGCCAACTACCGTGGTCAAAATGCAACAATACGTGGAACACGTTAAACTGTCTGGCTTATGACGACTCACATCCAAACCGTAAGTAAATAAAGATAATCTTTCTTTTCTACATTCCTGACTTTTGTCTAAGAAGCAATAGCTACCGAGTATAAAGACCCGACCACTCCCCTTTTTTATATACTAGTCGAATAATAATAAACAGAGAAAAGTAAGTTGTTATGGAAGTTCTCTTAACGTTTCTCATTAGTAATAAAAATGAATTACACAATAGACTATATTTACACGTTGAAATAATTTCGTAATATTTTTATTTACTATAATAATATAAATTAATTCAACAACTGATTACCCGTTTATATTTCTGAGATGAGTTATTATGTATACTATTTACATTATTCGGACTATTGTCCTCATCTTTGTTGCCATATTTTAAGGACACATGGCAGAGTGGATAAAGGCGCTGGTTTTATCCAGTGACAGGACCCAAAGAGTTGTGAGTTCAATACCTACTTAAGGCAGTGCAGAACTTGAAGATGTGAATTAACAGGAGATAACTGTTAACTGGCATCCATTAGACATGGCACGTGGAACCCCAGCGGGCAAAATAAAGGGTTCAGTTCGACATTCCAACCAGCTGAAGAAGGCCAGAGCGTTTAACGACCGAAAAATTGTGGTAAATATGGCAACAAAGATGAGGACAATAGTCTGAATAATGTAAATAGTGAACAACAGATTAATTTTACTTACTAAATTCTTTTTAATCAAATCGGCCATAGCAAGGCGATAATGCTACTAAACGCAAGTGGGTACTGGGAGTGAAGGAGAATGAAAATATTTTACAAGGATCCGGAAACGCAATCGCAAATAGAGAAAAAGTTATGAACCTATGCTCCTGTTCAGAATATCAAGGAGGAGTATGAACAGGGCGAAAGGCGAAGCTATTTTCTCCTATTCATGTTAAAAATAATTTGTAAATAAAATTTCAAAGTTCAGGCAGAGACGTTAGAAGTATAGATTTGAAGTAGACTTTAGAAGGAACCAGAAACCTAATCCTAAAAATTAAACAGGGGATAAACACTTAATCCTGTTCAAATAACCGGGGAGGAGTGTGAACCTGTTGATAGGCAAACGTATCTATTCTTATTGTGGAAACCTTAATAGTAAATACAATTTCAGAGTTTATGTTGGAGATCTTAGAGGTAAAGAGTTAAAGTAGACTTTAGAAGGAGCCGGTAACCCATTCCTAAAAAGAAACAAGGGATAAACCTCTACTCCTGTTCAATTACATAGTAAAAAAGTTATTCATTTTATTTAAATCTTTTTCAATTAAATTAAATTAAAATGGAATTATAATTCAGTATATTTAATTAATTTATAATTCAGTATATTAATATCAATATATTAATTCTGTAAAGTTTTTATTAATAATAATTCAAAATCTTTAATATTTGCATTAATAATATTCTATATTATTTTTAACCCAATAAAGGTCCAAGAGCCACTCAAGGCAGATGTTTACTGTTTGATGTAGTATTGATTGATTCGTTTTCTTCGCTTTATTAATCCTTTGTAGGTTATTTAAAGCCAGTAATTACGAAGGGAGTGTGAACGATTTTTTAAAGTATCAAACCTGGAAATGGAAGATTGAGCACCTCCAGTATAAATATGGCAGCACTAGTCCATATTTTTAAAACATAGTCTTACAAATCTAAATTTTGGCAAAAAAGTCAATCTGCCTTTGATAAAAAAGTGTTTGAATCCTGGAGTTTTACTCATCCGTCCAAGATACGACAATAATTACATGCGAGAAGTTTTTTTAATTGCTGTTAGGATCCCAGATAGTTTTGGTTTATCACTGCTTTAGCCTGGTATTGAACTCACAACTCTTTGAGTCTAGTCACTGGGTCTAACCAACGACTTTATCCGCTGGGCATAAACGTAGCAAATTTTATAGCAAAATTATAAGTATAACAAAATTTATAGTAAAAAATTAACAGCAATACATTTTTGTAAAGTAAATTACTAAGGCTCCCAATAAAATTAAATTTCGGCATTAAATGTCCCATAAAGTATTGATATGCCGCTAAACAAACAAATAAATTCGACTCAGGAAAATAAAATGAGCATTTAACTGACGTTAAGGAAACGGCGTAGCATTTAAGATCAGAAAATATAAGGCAAATTCTTTTGATATTTTATTCACACAAAGCAGGAAAAACATTTAAAATATTCTCCAGTGTACTTCAGATGAATATCAGATAAAAATCTGAAAGGTATTAACGAATCATGTTTTATGTTATGTTAATATAAGATCATATCTGTTGTTCTAAGATATTTTATCTGTTCAGGAGATTGAATCAGCAAATTCACCAGTTATTTTTCAGCCGTTATGTTCAGTTTTAGGAAGGTGTAGATGCGAATATTTAACTTATATAAGACGGGCTCAGTGAAAATATTTATATATCTTTTAATCTCTAGCATAGTCAACCATTGTTATTATTTTTGGCTACTTTCATTTGTTTAGAATTTCTGTTAGATGGAGCATTTTCAGCTATTATTTTTAATTTTTTACTACTCGTATGGTGCATATTTATCAGGCGTTTTTTAAACAATATTTATTATGAAAAAAGAAACATAATAATTCAATATTAAGATTTTTGAATGAATGTTCCTGAGTGTATAATTAGCAACAAACATTTAAGCTGAAAATAAAAATATTTTTAATAAAAAAATTAACAAAACAACAATATTTATTAACAAAAAAACTCACCTAAAAAAAGGCCTGGTAATTATGCACCAACCCAATAAGATTTACTTTCGTCATCCTTTGATTGGAATTTTTATTAGATAAAGTATTTTCAGCCATTATTATTCATTTTTGACTAATATTTACTTTCATCATCATTTGATTAGAGTTTCTATTAGGTGAAGCATTTTCAGCCTTTATTATTCATTTTTGACTAATATTTACTTTCATCATCATTTGATTAGAGTTTCTATTAGGTGAAGCATTTTCAGCCTTTATTATTCATTTTTGACTAATATTTACTTTCATCATCATTTGATTAGAGTTTCTATTAGGTGAAGCATTTTCAGCTTTTATTATTCAATTTTGACTAATATTTACTTTCATCATCATTTGATTAGAGTTTCTATTAGGTGAAGCATTTTCAGCCTTTATTATTCATTTTTGACTAATATTTACTTTCATCATCATTTGATTAGAGTTTCTATTAGGTGAAGCATTTTCAGCCTTTATTATTCATTTTTGACTAATATTTACTTTCATCATCATTTGATTAGAGTTTCTATTAGGTGAAGCATTTTCAGCTTTTATTATTCAATTTTGACTAATATTTACTTTCATCATCATTTGATTAGAGTTTCTATTAGGTGAAGCATTTTCAACTTTTATTATTCATTTTTGACTAATATTTACTTTCATCATCATTTGATTAGAGTTTCTATTAGGTGAAGCATTTTCAGCTTTTATTATTCATTTTTGACTAATATTTACTTTCATCATCATTTGATTAGAGTTTCTATTAGGTGAAGCATTTTCAGTCTTTATTATTCTTTTTTCAATAGAATTTAGTAAATACTACTCAAAAGTTATTAAAAAGGGTTGGCAATACTTCAGCCAATTACGAAACCAAAGGAGTAACCACCAATGGAGTTATCAATAACTGCAGAAACGAAAGGCTGACATTTTTTCGAGCTTCATGTTTATTAAGTTTAATTGTTAATAATCTTTTACACTTTTAAATAAAACATGTTCAGAGTTGGCGATGTATGCTAACAGAGCTATAATTTCTATTAATAATATATATACACTGCGTGCCAAATTATTATGGGGATATCTTTTTTTCTAATATTTCAAAAACCGTCCAATCAATTCACACAAAATTCTCAATCAACGTTGGCAACATTTAACTGCGCAATCGCTGAAATTTTCCTACTGATCTGCTCAATGTAAACAAGCTGGCGCCATATTTGCTATCAGCACGGTCATATATATATATATATATATATATATATATATATATATATATATATCTTGATATAAATTGGCGAAAATAAGTTTAATACCGATGGTTGGAGTTTTATTTATTTTATTTTATTTCAGAATATGTTTCTAATGAAACAATATAATCTAATTTTATTGTGCACGCTTTATGCAGAATTTATTTCTCTATCGAATGTAAAATTTATATATTTTTCTACAACTTGATGAATTTCAATGCTGGATTAATTTAAATTCTCAAATTCTGCCGGCAAAGTAAGTTTAACACCGCATGAGTTTTATTATATTTAAAGCAAAAAGTTATAGTAAAAATGAGAAAAAAAAATATTTATCAATATTTACTGCCGTAAAATTTATTATTAATTCCAGCTTCACATCGCCTAGGCATCGAGCTTGATAAGTGAGCACGAAAATCATTTGAAATGATCTGCCATATTTGCTTAATATAATCGTATAATTGGGCTAAATTTGTCGGGGGTTTTTTCTAGCGTGAACTATTTTTCCATAAATTTTCAATAGGATTAAGTGTATCTATAAATTTGGAGAGGGCAGATATTTAGAAGAGATTGCAATGAGCATTTTGGTCTGCTAACTGTCCCTCCAGATAGAATAAAATTTTAACTAAAGTGATTACTAGGAAGAGTAACTGTTTGTTCTTTCTTGGTTTTCCACTGACTTCAAGAAAATTTACTAACTATAGATTAGATGTAACACAATTCCGAACGCATGGAGCACCCATTGAGGAGCAAACTCACTACTCAGTTGTAATTGATCTAGCGAGACAAGCTGACTAACCATTACACCACTTAAAGTGCCTTGACATGGAGTGGAATGATTGAATCAATTGCTACAGCTGACACTAGGATGGTTAGTTCAATGTCATTCCAGACAATTCTTCACACCAGAAACCATTCATATTCATAATTTACTATTCGTCCATGCTGCGCCATATTTATTCTAGTGTCCCTGCTATATCAGCTGCAACAGCAGAATTGTCCAGATCGTGTAATGGCATAATTGGCCATCAAAAACATGTTTAATATCTAAAAAAACAAAAAAAACACTAAGCTAATTCATTTTCTTTTCCCATATTTTCACATGGGACGTTTAGACATCTTGATACCATTTATTGTAAGAATCGCTGAAAAACCCTTTGAGTTATTCAGCTAGAAAGAGAACAGATTAACATCATTTTGTGTCAGCCCCACTGTCCTCACAACTGAGCAATGGTGACAGGAAAAAGATCATTCAGGCTTTCAGTAATGGTACCAAAATTCATAATCTGGCTTCCATCTTCAAATTCCACTTTTGAACTACCAAGAAAACTGGGAATAAGTTTAAAAAAGAGGGAACAGTAGAAAGGAAACCTGGATGGCGGAGGCCACAACTGCAAGCGCGATCAACATTTCAACTTAGATCTGAAGAGAGCAATTAGAAAAGATCCAACTCAGTTCATGAGACGCTTGGCACGTGAGAGAAGTGTTATGGTCCGGTTCCTTGTACCACGGTGATAGTCCAAGGTAGAACCAATAAAGAAGAACTTGAATACGGATATGGAATAACACAGATATATTACAAACAGTAATATATAGAGAGAAGTAGAAAGTGTTAGTACGAAAAATCAGGTTTAGTAGTAATTGTCTGAACGCGACTCTGTTTCTGACTGCCTCTGACTCGACTAACTGACTCCCCGCTCTGACTGACTGACAGACTTCTGACGGGCTTCACTCCAGACTTCAGACGGAACTCCAGACTTCAGACGGTACTCTCAACTTCAGACGGAACTTTCGACTTCTGACGGAACTCCAGACTTCAGACGGAACTCCCTGCTTCCTCTTGAGGCGCAGTATTTATTACGTATGGAATAGTGATTATGTTATTATTGGTAAGGTCCCATAACAAGAAGAGTTTCACCTACGACAGTGCGATGAGCGGTGAAGAAAGACTTGAAAATGAAAACATATGTGAAACCTGTGAGGTAGATTGTTACTTCAGGACAGAAAGTTAGTAGGTTAGAGAGGACGAAGATGATCTTGAATAAGTTGGAAAATGATCCTGGAATAATATATATATATATATATATATATATATATATATATATATATATATATATATATTTGAATTTTATATCAATCCTTCATTAGCTTCCAATCCTTACCTAAGATTAATTAATGATGAACATGTCATTTTCGTTTATGATCGATTTCATCACGATGATTCTGTTAAGCTTGGAGAGTAATGATACATCGTTACTGCTCAAAGTAGAGTCCAGTTGTGTCATAAAAACCTCAGAGAATTCCGGTAAGATACATTTAATCATTTCTAAGTTACAACGCTTCAGAGCCTAATCTAAAAAATGGACCATTTTGGTTTTACACGATTTGGAGAATTTTGCCGTTACACACGGTATATCTCGATATTATTTATAAAATACAAAGAAGGGTCTGTAATGTTATTTGTTCTGACCTGGCATCTCGACTTCAGTCACTGTCCAACCGCCATGACGTGGCTTCCCTCTGTCTTTTCTATAATATTTTCAATAAAAGTTGTTGTAATGGGATTTCCTCCTTGGTACTTCGATCGCATAAATTTAAGTGTAGTACTAGATTGGCAATTAGGTCTCATTTTTTTTACAGTTTAAATGGCTTGATGCAACTGTTATATCTATTCTAATAGTTTCTTCTCCTGGACTTCTCGGTAGTTGAAACCTCTTCTGCTCACTTGCTTCTTTGCCAGACATGATCTGAAAAAATTTTAATCCAACGTCAGTCGCCATCTTTTGTCTTTCTGAAAACTATTCTTTGATTGTCCTCCCACATAAAAAGCTACTTTTCTTTCACTCTCCATAAACCCTGGCGTCTTACTAGCATTACTTGAGGTGAAATAAGTTTTTTTAAATATTTAAAGTTGATTCTTTCTCTGGTATTAGCGACGCCACACAGTGGGAGACCTTACTTTTCAATCGATCCTCCTATTATCTGGTGGCATAACACAGCAAGTTGGCAGACAGGAACATTTGAATAGGACTTTGATATTGCCAAATCCATCTTCAGACATGTCTCTAGTTCTACTTGTAACGACATTCCACGTCAATAGAACACATTTATCAATCATCAATATTAATTCCATCGCACACCGAACTGACAGTAAGTGCATTTGAACAGCACTTTAGATGCTTAGACCTTACTTGTCGATCGACAAGCAGGGTCTCCTACTGCGTAGCGTCGCTAATACCAGAGAAAGAATCAACTTTAAATATTTGTATAAAATTATTTCACACCGACAAAGCCACTATGACGACAGGGGTTGCATGGAATGGAAAAGAATGAGATGATGAAAATGGGGAGAAAAGACAGTGTACGAATTTTAGATATGCATGTAGAAATCTTTTTTTTTTGTCTCCTTTTAGGGACATTATGCGGTAGGGGACATTACTAATTACTTATTACTTACTTAATTACTTAATTTATTAATTATAAAACAGTGCTTTTTATTAATTATTTATTACTTACTTAATTGTTTACTTAATTAGTTATTGCTTATTAATTAGAGTGTAACCCGGATATAATAGAGTTGACGTGACCGGATACGAAGTCTCTTATATCCGGGTTTCTCTTATATCCGGGTTTGGTCTATTTTGTTTAGTTAAGTATGGCTCTAATTGGGGACCAGAGGAAATCTCTCTTATATCGGGGTTTCTCTTATATCCGGGTTTATCTTATATCCGGGCCTCTTATATCCGGGTTACACTGTACTTAATTTGTTAATTATGAAACAACGTTTTTTTTTATTAATTACTTATTACTTACTTAATTAATTATATTACTTATTAATTACGTAATTTATTACTTACTTAATTACTTATTACTTAATTAATTAATTACTAATCACTTGCTTAATTACTTAATTACTTATTACTTACTTAATTACTTACTTATCCTCGTCCAGTGTTTTCATACTTACAGCTCTTACAGTTATTTGAAATTATTTTTGTTTTTCAGGAAATTTGTCGCAGTTGAATGTTACCGGTTTGAAAACACCAAGTGAAGAATATTACAAGTAAGAACTTGAATCATGTTTGGTTAAATGAATATGCAAAGGAAAGAACTTATGTGATTCTTTTAAAATATTTTTAATTGCAGTATTTTGATTTAGTATTTTTTATATAAAACTTTCCTGCTACAAGCATTTAAGTAAAAAATGAAATTAATTATATACTATACTAAATTTAATACAACCAACCTCGTCATCCATAAACAACTCTTCTCAGTCAACTAGTATGTTCGAAAAGACCACCATCGTATATCAATTTGAATGTTCTTTGGGAGATAGCATCTCTGATAAAAACCTTAATACGTTCATTGGTTTTACAACAACGACAATGACGAGAAGGCTTACGTTTCACTTGAACGAACCTAGTTCAATCTCAGAACATTAAAAGAATACTCATGTCCATATTCACAGTTTAGACAGATATTAGTCGAAAATATATCAGTGCTTCATCAAGATAATAAGAGAAAACTTAAAATTCTGGAAGTCCTTTATATAAAAGAATTGCGGCCCAAAATAAGGAAAATCAACTATCTGTATAGCAAAAAAGTTCTTAAATATTTGTAGCAGCAAAGTGTTATATAAAAAATACTAAATTAAAATACTACAATTAAAAAGAATTTTAAAGGAATTACATAAGTTGCCTTCCTTGCATTGCGGTGAAAACATATTTTGGGTTTACGGTGTTAACGCATAATACATCCATAGATATGTACCCACTGAAAATGATCTAAGTCGAAATTGAAAAAGTACTTGGTAAAAAAAGTTATTATTTGAAAGAAAATGTTTCAATATATATATATATATATATATATATATATATATATATATATATATATATATATAGAGAGAGAGAGAGAGAGAGAGAGAGAGAACAATATATATATATATATATATATATATATATATATATATATATATATATATATATATATATATATAAAGGATAAGAAAGCTTCATATGTTTAGTTTTTTCTTCGTAAACATATTTCTTATTTGTCTTACTTGTTTGTTTGTTTTTTCAGTTTCTTGGAAATTTAAAAATTATTTTTCTTCAATTTCTTTAAACTTTATAATTTTTTGTTTTATTTGAGAATAATTTATTGCTTTCCAGTTAAGCAATATTCCTCGTTAGTATCTAGGTCAACAGGCGCAGCTACCGTATTTGGAGACTGATAGGCTACCATAATGTATATAACATGAAAACGATTCTCTTAAAGTTAATGTCTGGTGAGCTTCGAAGAAAAACTCGAACCATAGGGCTATTATTTTCTAAAGGTCGTGTTGCTCATGGTGATTGCTATTTAGAACTTCTTGAAAAATTACTTTATTCCTAAGCATAACTAATTCATACTGACAGGGGAGACAGTGTTTTAACAAGATGGTGCACCTTGCCACTTTGCTCTGCAAGTTAAGCAGTTTCTTAATGAAAAATTAACTAGCAGGTGGATTGGCAGAGGTGTACCATTATTTTGGCCTCCACAATCACCAGATTTGACTTTATTGGATTACTTTTCATGGGGACATGTGAAAAGTAATGTTTATTCAAATAAACCTCGATATTTAGTGGAATTGCAAGCTAGGATAAGACATGAAATTGAAATTATTACTGCGAAGATCTTCAAAATGTTTTTCGAGAAGTACTGTACCGTATTACCCTTTGTCTGTGTAAAGATAGTAGACATGTTAGGAAGTTAACAATCCCAATAATCGATTTAAATACTTCCTCATTCTTATCCGTTTTACCGACTGTTTCTGTCTGGTATAGTTACAAAGCTACAAGTATTGCAATTTTCAAACGAACATTATGAACACCCTATATATATATATGTGTGTGTGAGTGTGTGTGTTTATACGTTCTTTTTATAGATACAAATATTTAAGTAAATGCTCTGTTTATAATAAACAGTATTAAATGACATTTACCGGCCTGAATGTCCGAGAATTTTTTATAGAAAATATGCGTCCTCCGACAGGAATCGAACAAAAAATAACTGTCGGACTTTGTCGAATGAAAAATAATTGTCAGACTTTCTCCATTTCGCAATGTGTGACGTCATTTTTTTGCATTTGGATACGCATTGAGCAGATATGAATATATGAGAGAAAATCATGGAGAACTGTGTTTAAAAACATTAAAATCGACTTGCTAACCGAACGCTCGTCTGTGGCCCAATCGTTTACGGCACGTCAGGCTATATGACGGTTCCGTATAGAATTATTAAAATAAGTCAACAAAACTTGTGTAAATTATTTAATGAGACATGTCTTAACATATATCTATATATCAGATATGATTGTACATGAGAGATTCATGGAAGGTTGCAGTTTAAATACAGTAAATTCGACCTTGAAAACCGAACGCGCCACTGTGGCCAAATCGGTAAAGGCACGTCAAGCTAAATGACGGTTCCGTATAGGATACAGGTTCGAATCCTATCGGAGGACCAATATCTTCTTTGAAAAATTCTCTGAGATTCAGGCCGCTAAATTTTGTTAATACGGTTTATTATAAACAGAGCATTTTCCTAAATATTTTTATCTATAAAATGAACGTATAAACATAAAAAATGTCTTAAAAAATAATTGTCGGACTTTGTCTCTCTCTCTCTCCCTCTCTCTCTCTCTCTATCTATCTATCTATATATATATATATTTCATTAAATAATATAGACAAGTGTTGTCTATTTAATTTATGTAAATTCTTTTCATAACGTCTGATAAGCTTAATAACATTATCATTAAACGTAGAAAGAAAATCACAATATTGATCCATAATTTTAATCCAATCTAAGCTTTCGGCTTACATAAGCCATTATCAAAGATGACAATTACAGTACAATATATTAAGCAATACACGGACAAGAATGTGATTATAGTCTGTTTCTGTTTACATGGAAGATTTTCAAGCAATGATAAACATGTGCATATAAGACGCTGGATGCGAAAATCGCACCGCAGCTCATGACGTCACACATACCCACGCGAGAGTGAATTAGAGAAGTATTAAGTATGGGAATCTGTCGGTACAAACTAATGGCTTCTGTTAGCAATTATAGGCATTTAAGAATATTTGTGGAAATTTATATAAACGTCTCATGGTTGTAATTTATTACATTGAAATCGTAATCATGATCCAATTCATCAAACCTACAAATTAAAAAAAAAAAAAAATGAAAATATATCTCCGTGTTTAAAAAAAAACAATATTACAGTGAAAGTTTATGTTTGAGAGTGAGAAACAATAGTTAGAAAGCTTTAGAGAGAGGTGTAACGGAAGAAAGAAAAAAATGAAAGGCCTTAAGATGAGGGTGATGAATTTAACTTTAAAGAGAGAAGTTAACGGTTTTAAGGAGTGAGATACAGATACAGATAAATATGAGTTATTATCAGTTGCATAAATCGACTACCGATTCGTTGACCTAAACAATCGACACCGGAAATGTATGGATATATATGTGGTGAAATTAAATACAATGAATTTAAAAAGTCATTATACGATCCAAATTCGACGTCTAGACAATTCACGATGCCGATGCATAGCGATTTTCCAAGTGTAGCTTAGATGTGGCAAAATGGTTTTGTAAGCGTAGCTTAGATGCGGCACAAGGTCGTAAGTGTCGGGCAGCCAGTGAAGTTCGAACTCACTACTCAGTTGTAAATGTTCTAGAAGGAGAAGCTTGCTAAGCATTACGCTACGGCGCCGATATATATATATGAAAATTTATCGTCTGATTTGCATTTAATAAACATCAAAGGAGACGATGAGAGAGAGAGGAAGAGAGAGACACAAGGAAAAAAGTTTGGGAGAAAAAGAAAAAAGAAAGAATGAAAGAGAAAAGGCCAAACGAAAACTGGGTCATTTATGATGTGTAATCAAGAACAATTTAAAAAAAAAAGCATGTAATTTTCCCCTACAGATTACAAATTTAACATAAATATATAAAAATATTTAATCCAGTAGAAAACCCTACTATTTATTAGCACATACATCTATATACAGATATATATGCATACACATACATACATATACACATACATATACACACATACATATACACATACATATACACACATAGACATACATTCATGCGAACACATACATATGCATACATATATGCACACACTCATATATACAAACACATGCATATATATATATATATATATATATATATATATATATATATATATATATATATACGCATATAAAATAGAGGGGTTAGATTTATCTAATATGAACTTAAAAACAAATTAGAACTAAGGAAGAATAACAATAATACTAATAATAAAAATAAAAGGATCATGGTAATGATAAAAATAAACCTAAAGAATAAAAGATAATAAAAATAATCAATAATAATCTGATAATAAATAATGATAAAATAATAATAATAATAATAATAATAATAATAATAATAATAATAACAGACGACAGTAATAATATCAGTAGTATTAGGTTGGTGCAAAACTAATGACGTAATAATGTCGTTTTTTGACGTTAAAAATACGTCAAAAAACGACATTATTATGTCATTATTTTTGCACCAACCTAATAAATAGATCAGTAATAAAATAAAAATACCCATAATAAAAACATGACAAAATTAAACATTCAAATCGAAACGGAAAAATTTTTTTAGCATTAAAACTAAAATAAAATAAAGTAAGAGACACAGCATGATTAACGAGTGTACGTCTATTAAGTCTACAAATTAACCTTAATTTCTAAATTCATATAAACCTCCGTATATAAGAATTTCAGAAAATTCCTTCTTCGCGCGTTTAATGTAAAGCTGGGTTTAATAAAAGATTCTTCAAGAATTTTCCTCTTTTAACACTTCAATGATTCTTCTCAAACAACCTTTGCATCAAAGGTTGTTCGAATGCCAATTTATGATAGAAACATATGAAGAAACTATAGGCTAAATAGTAAAAGCCGATTTTGGACCTAGTTTGTCGCAGATTTTCTCCACTTAACTGAAATAATCTAAACCAAACATTCATGCAAGACAATCTTTGTGTCATATGTAATTTACATGTCAAATTTTGAAAGCATCGGAAGAAAAACCAAGGAATTATGGCCGAAAAACGATCTTTTTAAGAGTTTTTCGTGTTTTTTTTTTATTATATGCAGGAAAGCGAGCAACAGTAAAACTATACTATCTTATTTCTTACATGATGGCAATTTTTTGGCGACATGTTTGAAGAAAATCGGCTAAAAAATGAGAAAGTTATTCAAGTTTTTTATTTTAAGTAGTATGAAAAAACCCGATTTTTTTATAGTTTTTGCAATTTTTTGTGTGAAGCCAATGTCGCAGGAAAACTAACAAGCACTCTACACAAACTTCGTAACATGAGCTATGTTTTGTGTTAAGTGCAAAGAACATCAGCTCATCCAGTAAAAATTTTGTTCGTGTGTAACTTTGCCTTGGTTTTTGCAAAAAGTAGTACCTACCTTCAGTTTTATCGATTTTTTTGCCAAACCCGACGGTGGCTGGAGATTGAAAAGTTTGTCTTGATCTATATATCTAAATTTGTCATGTGTGTATACAATTTCATCACAATCGGTCGAGAAATGTGGACGTGCATAAGTAGCACACAGAGAGAAAGAGAGACAGACAGACAGACAAACAAACAAACACGCACAAATAGACATCTGTGGCGGAATCGTTAAAAGCACGCCAGGCTATATGACGGTTCCATATAGGATACAGGTTCGATTCCTGTCGGAGGACGCATATATTTTATGACAATTTCTCGGACATTTAGGCCGGCAAATGTAGATTAATACTGTTTATTATAAACAGAGCATTTACTTAATTATTTGTATCTATATAAAAAAGAATGTATAAACATGTCTTAACATATATGACGTCACACATCATGAAATGGACAAAGTCCGACAATTATTTTAAGACATTTTTATGTTCATACATTCTGTCTGTAGATACAAATATTTAAGTAAATGCTCTGTTATAATAAACAGTATTAAACAACATTTACTGGCTTGAATGTCCGAGAATTTTTCACAGAAAATATTCGTCCTCCGACAGGATTCGAACCTGTATCCTATACGGAATCGTCATTTAGTTTGACGTGCCTTAACCGATTTGGCCACAGTGGCCCGTGTGACACTACTTAGCTTGCTTAAAAGGGAGAAAGAAGAAAAGAAAAAGGAAAGAAAGAAAAAAAAAGAAAGGCGAGAGTTAAATTTAGATGATAAAAAAGCGATCACGAAAGGGACATTAAACGGTGTTATTTTGACAAGGAAAAATGTTGAAAATTTTTATTGCCATTGTCGAGAAGAAAAAAAAAGGAAGATACTGTAATTAATCTGATTCAGGTTACGGGTCGGGTGAAAATTCCAGGTTGGCCAAATAACCTCAGAGACAGAATTCTAAATAGATAAAAATTAACTGTGTCGTCCTCTGACCGAGAAACGGAGGTGTCCATGGGCCACACACGAGTTGCAAAAACAAAGAAAACCAAACCATAGGTTAAGTCTTTGTCGATGGGAAGATATCTTTTGACAAGGTGTCTGTTTTGTGTTGAAATTATGACAGCGAAATTATATTATCAGAAATTGGCACCAAGAATGCAAATACGGCTAGGATAGCGAAACTACCTTACCAGGACGAAAAGTTGGCTGTGTTACGCTAGATGGCCACCAACTTGATGCTGGCGAAAATCTGATTGACGAATTCCATATGAAGTGTCATTGGGATAAGAATTGAGATTATCACACTACGGGTCGTATTGGTCTGTTGGCGGCCAGAGGAAAAGAGAGAAAGAAAAGAAATAGAAAAAGAGGAGATAATTTTTTTTTTTTTTTTTTTGAGCAAGATTTTTTTAAAAACAAGGCTAGTCTGGTTACACCCACACTGCTGAGCGCCCATTGGCTGAATGTTAACGAGAGCCAGGCGGAGGTGATCATGTGATGCAGGGGGGGGGGCTGCTGGCATCCATTGAGAGGATAGGTATGAGATGTCACTGCGAGAGAGAGGGAAAACCGTTGACGCCCTCTGAGGGTATGGTGAGATACCCATATGAGAACAGAAGAAGATGGGAGTAGGAGAAGACTTCCAAAAATGGAAAGGAGTAGAAATTCCCTGACCGAAAACAAAGAAGTGGATTGTGGGGTTGGAATTATCAAGGAACCTCAAACCCCGACGAGCCCACCCCGGTTCTGGTCGGCGTCCATATAAGCAAATTCGCAGCGAGCAAAAATCAGTTTTGGTTCCAGTTAAGTTCAGTTGAGTTCAGTTGAGTTTTTTTAGTTCGAATGAGTTCCAGTTGAGAGCTCTGAAGACCACCACGCATTAGCTGACCAAGATTCACGCAATTCCGAACTCATCTTCTAACCAAGAACAATTTATTTTTGAAGAACGACTTAGACTCATACCACTAAAACAAGTTTTACGAATATCGCCTGAAGACACACCAAGAACCAGTTTCTTAAAGAAAGGACAACTTAAGATGTTAAGACTCGCCTAACAAACACAAAGTGTCACGAATCCATATAGCGTGTTGGGAAACAGACGCAGTCCTGTATCCAGCCCGGCGACTGATTGATTTCGTCTGCCTATGATCAATTCACAGCGTGGGTAGGTAGACTTAAAATCAAAGCAGTTACTTCGGTAACCAGACGTTGGAAGCGAGCTGGGAACGACGAGGCTGATATCGAATCTAACCAGATTCCCATCCGAATCACCAAAAGGTTAGAACGTCACATTTGGGTGCCGCGACCAATACCAAGCCAGTTGGTCGTCACAGGACAGGATAGCACGACTGACGGAGACAGGCGGACGTCACGTTTGGCGCAGCGAGACACCCGGGGGGGACGTCACACGCGTTCGGTTATCAAGGTCGAATTTACTGTATTTAAACTTCAACCTTCCATGAATCTCTCATATACATTCATATCTGATATATGTTAAGACATGTCTCATTAAATAATTTACACAAGTTTTGTTGACTTATTTTAATAGGATCCTCTCGCAATTACGGATAATTTTCTTAGTATACTTATTAAAGGAAGAAAGAAAATTACAATGTTGATGCATATTCATTTTATTCTAAGCACTTTCGACATTAGCACAATGTCACCATCAGTGTCTTGTTTTTTATACTACAAAACGTTGTTGTGTTTTAGAAAAACAAGACCCTGATGGCGACATTGTGCTAATGTCGAAAGATCGCGGAATAAAATCAATTTTTGAAGAAAATATATTGGCTCACAACTGTTCAAACTTGTAAGATGAATGTCGTATATTTCGTTTTTGGTGAAAAAAAAAATTGGGGAATTGGGGAATATATTGTCCAGATAATTATGTCGTATAGAAGTGTTTTAGAGTTTTGATATGTGCGATTTTGATCTTTTCATCGGGTCTAATCACAAATTTTCTAATTATAAATTATTTTTGTTGAAAGTTTTACGTGTCCGCCTGGCGTGATAGAGAAGTTGTTCGAAGTTTTTCGTTACTGGCTCTTGGTTTGAAAAGTATCTAAACGAGGCAGAGCTGAATTTGTTTATACAGTTTAGTTCGCTCGAGTATCCAGAATAAAAATACCGCGTCATGGTAGTACGTTTTGGGTGACATGACAATGATATGCGAAAGAAGAAAACATTTAAACCCGTGAAGGTGTTTGCGCAGAAGTAAGTCCTAGAGAAACGTAAATGAAAAGTGAAGTGAAATGTATGTGTGTGTATGCGTTTCCCGGCGGAGAACGCTTTTCTTCACGTGTAACCTAAATCTTACTAGCTAAGAGAATAATAGAAAAGAGAAAGTGCCAGAGGATGTCACTGCCTATTCATAAACGTAAGGAGGGTCACCTAGCCACGGTTTTTTAGCAAAGTAAGTAGGGGTGCCTCACAAATTACTCACATCTTTCGCATATTTTTTTTTTGCGTATACAATATTACAAAAATAATGCTTAGCGATAGTTTACATGCGTCAAGAGTCGCAACTAACTTTCCCGCTATTTTTTCATGCGTCTGACAGCTGGAATTTCATGCACATAGTTAAAACAATGTAAACTTCTGTCACATAGATCTACACAGATATAGACTCATTTTCCGTTTATCTTATACTAGTGTAATTCATTCGGTTGTACTGTAAAAAGATACACAAGATATATAAGTTGTTAGCAAAGAATTTTGGAATCCATTTCTTTCTCTTTGAAAGAAAAATAATACTCAGATAAATGAAAATTATTAAGATTTGTAGATCTGAGTTTGAAGATTATCTTAATTCTTTGTTTATACACGCATATGCCAGTATAAATAGATGCATATATATATATATATATATATATATATATATATATATATATATATATATGTGTGTGTGTGTGTGTGTGTGTGTGTGTATGTCTATTTGATCCCATTTCTTTTTTATTTTATATTTAATGGTTGATTTATTTAATAACCATATATATATATATATATATATATATATATATAAGCGTATAAAACTTCTTAATATACATGTAGCTCTCTCTCTCTCTTTCTCTTTTTCTTTCCCACAGACACAGACTCCCCTTTTTTTCTTTTCTTCACACACAGACACACACATTCCTTTTTTTTCTTTTCTTCTTTTTTTTTTCTTTTTTGAGGAGGGTTATCAATGAGAATTTTAAATGTTCTTCCAGACAAAAATCTTTTCAATTATAATACAAATGTCAATTCCATTCAACCACATCTGCATACAGCGCTATATCACACCGTCCCTCTTTATTTTGAGCGAATCGTATGTGTACACAAGGATCAGCGCATGCGTAAGTTACCGTCTACTCACAATGTCACTGTTTACTCTCGACAGTCCGGTAAACAAATCCGACGGCATTCATTCATTGCCAGAATCCTTTGCTTTGTTAAAAGGATTGTTGATTCCCTCATAGACGCCGGGACATATCCTCCTGATCAATATCAGTGACTTTTGATAAGGAATAATAATAATAATAATAATAATAAGAAGAAGAAGAAGAAGAAGAAGAAGAAGAACTGACTGACTGACATACACGAGAATACCAAATGACGCAAACATCTTAGCGAATGTTCTTGAAAAACTATGCAAATACAAAGATTTAGAAATAGAAAAAAAAACGTGGCACTTTAAAACTAAAACTGTTTCAGGTGTGGTTGGAGCTTTGAGGCTAATAAAAAGAAAAAAAAATAACTCAGTAACAAATCAGCAAATGGTGCACGATCTTTCCATGAAATCCCCAAAATAGCTGTAAAAAGAACAGTCTATATCCTGCGAAGAGTTTTGTCCATTTATTTATTTATTTTATTTTATTTTATTTATTTATGTATTTATTTATTTATTTATTTTTGATAGCATTCATTTCACCCTAAGAAAGCTGATAAAGCCAGCAGGAAACATGGGATAACTGGGAGTGAAAGAGAATTAGAAAACTTTAGGAAGGAGAAAGGTAAAAAAAAAAAAAAAGAACTCAATCAGTAGATTTCGATAGGCGTTGCATTTAATTTTTCAAAGATCGTAGGTGACATGGAAGCAAGAAATGGGAATGGTGTTCAACGAATAAGAACTGTATAAAAAGAAACTATTAGAATATAATATAGGTTTATATCTATGTAGTTCAAGAATAAAACCCTGAGAATTAGTTGCTAATTTAGTAGATCATTTAAATTTATATAGTCGAGGCACCACTGGGGAAAGTTAATCGGAACAACTGTCACGAAAATATTTGTAGAAAAGACAGAAGGTAGCTTATTTACTCTATTTATACTAGGACTATTGTCCGCATCTTTATGGTTGTCACAATGTTTCCGCCGCTGTGCCTTCCGACGTTCCTCAAGTGTATATCTGTATCAGTAATCTACAGGAAATTCAGAATTGAACCCTTTATTTAATCTACGGAGGTAGATTGTTCTTGTCCCACTGCACATGTCTAGGGATATCATCTAGTTTTTATTTTATTTTGTACTCTTCAGTTACTGTTCGCGCGTTTCCATTGAAAAATTAAGATAATCTTCAAACACGGATCTAGAAATTTCCACTGAGTGCAAGTACACACTACTCGTCCCAGGGATTGAACTCATAAATAATATATCACCAGTTTCACAAAACAACTTTATTTACCCATTGTTCCATGGGGCAATTTGCTGTAATATGGTTAGTGCCTTAAACTGGCTGCTGATTACGTTGCAGCTACTGCTGTTGGCTTTCATGTTTTTGATTGCTGTTGCTGCAGTTGAAGATTTGCTGTCATATGTCTTTTTTCTCTATATTAGCGGCTAATAACAATGAAGAGGGGGACAGCAGTAGGAATATAAATAATGTAAAGAATGATAACTCCCCGTCCAAGAAATTCAGACAAGAGTAAAGCGTGTTGAATTATGTATAAACAACAAAACATCACAACCTTTGCTTACCCTTCGTCATTGGCTATGACTCGACTTCTGTTTATATAACAAATGCAGGCCAAAAATATTTTTAAATAATTATAATAATTATGATAATATTAATAATCCACGCAATGCAGGTTCAAGTTTTGCCAGGGAACGATACTTTATTTCTGATCCGTCACTTAATAAATCAAAAAATAACCAGAGATTTGTGGCAAAAAACAACAAAAATGTGATTAAATAAAAACAAACCAACTAATAATAATAATAATAATGATAATAATAATAATAACAATAATAATAATTCAATATTAAGCAATAGAAATGCAAGTTTTCCAGAGGTTTATACTTCATTCCTGATTCTTCATTTAAAAATCTAAAAAAAAGTTTAATCAAAAACCATTTTGTCCAGCGAGTATCAAATTTTCCAAACCTGCTTTCCTCATTACTTGCTCTACACAAAATGTTCTCTTTCTAATGTTAAGTATAAGCGTCGTTTTTGTTTCTGTTTTCTTTCAAACTTCGTTGCTGCTCAAATGTTCAGTCCATGATATTCTCAGCATCCTTCTGTAGAACCACATCTCTACTGAGTCAAGTCTCTTCTTTATCTGTGAGATGATTTTCCAGTATTCACAGGACTGATATTATATAACAATCCAGTACTCTTTTCTTTGTTTCTAATGACTTTTTTCTTTATCTTAATACTTTTTTCTTTATCTTAATACTTTGCTTAGCTTTTGGAAGGCGTCTTTCGCTGTCCCAATATACCTTCGGATTTCGGTGTCGCACTGTCCATCCTCTGGTAAAACACTTTGGAATAATAAGTTGACGAAGAAGTAGAATTCTGTAATGTGCATGCGACTTGTTGTCAATCGTTCTCCGGTTTCATGACAAGTGATTAGAACATTTGGTGACTGAAAAAAATGTTAAAATCAACATTAAAATTAGCAATCGTTAATCATAGCACGTTGGCGTTCAATGACTCATCGATTATTTGTTGTTAATTATTTTATTCTCACTCCTGAAATATTTTTTTTATCAAATCTATTGATCTTTATTTGGTATGCGTTCGATAAGAAATCAATATTGAATTAGTGATGTGTTTCTGTATTATTATGGGAATTGAATATATTTGAGCAACTATTGAACGTGGTCACCGCCCGGCAAAAATAATTCATCGATTCAGCATTTATTTAAAGATAACTGGGATGTCTGTGTGTCGCGAGACTGTTATTTTTCTGTATGCTACACCCACTCTCGTTTTTAGGGTTGCTTGTGTTTTACAGCATATCAACCTCAATGGGTTATTTAATGCCAACAAGACTTTTAGTATAGGTTTATATGAATTGAATGTGTATTCTTTGTAAGAAATCAGTTTGTAGATCAGGTTTTATTGATGTATTATTTGTAAAGATGCTTTTTGTAGAGTCTACTTTAGTTTGTTTTTTATTTTGTTTTACAGCATATCAATCTCAATGGGATATTTGATGCCGACAAGATTTTTAGGATAGGTTCGTATGAATAGAATATGTATACTTTGTAAGAAATCAGTTTGTAGATCAGGTTTCGATGATATATTTTTGTGAAGAAGGTTCTTGTAGAATCTGCTTTTAGTTTGGTTTATTTTGTTTTGCAGCATATCAACCTCTATGGGTTATCTGATGCCGACAAGATTTTTAGGATAGTTTCATATGAATAGAATATGTATTGTTTGTAATAAATTAGTTTGTAGATAGGATTTCATTGATGTATTTTGGACAGTGTGTTTTTTGTAGAGTGTGGTTTAGTTCGATTTATTTTATCAACCTCAATGGGTTACTTAATGCCAACAGGATTTTTAGGATAGGTTTGTATGAATAGAATATGTATTCTTTGTAAGAAATCAGTTTGTTGATCTGGATATATTGATGTATTTTTGTAAAGAGGGTTTTTGTCGAGAGTCAAATGTATTGCTGGTAATAATTTTTAATTCAACATTGGTATGTTTTAATGTATTGCTAATATTTTTATTATATATATATTTATACTTTAATAGCGTTTTGTCTCAAGTTAGAGGGTTAATTATTTGCCCATAGCTGGGACCATAACAGGTGCTACCACCCCTGGCCAGGATGTAACTGGGAACAACAGCAACTAAGAGGTGGTTTCATGCTCCACAAAACCTTGCTGCCGGATGTAGTTTATAGTCATGCCCAGGACGATCAGGATATAGGTGATAATTTTTCTCCACAAGTTCCCATCTCGTGTGGCTTTTAGAAGTTTTTCTCTCTTTGCTAACTCCCATATCCGTCTTCTCGTCATTTTACGCAGGCCTGTCAGCTAAGTGACTCGATTACTTCTCCTATCTCTCTTACACTCCATATGCACTGTTTGTGTTAATTTTTCCAAACCCCCTTCCATATTGGGTGTCCAAGGAATTTCAGCTATCATTTCCTGATTTTGAGTAAAAGTGTTCTTTCTTTTGCCATTTTCTTTAAGATTTCCGGGTTGCTAGATTCACTCTGTTGACGGAATGCTCAGCATCCTTCTGTAGTGCTAGATTTCTGCTTCCCTTAGTTTTTTTCTCATCCGTGGGGAGATATTCAAACATTCACAGCCATACAAGACGATGGATATCACGCAGCAATGGTTTTTTTTTCTTCTTTTTTTTTTTTGTTCCAACGTATTTATCGTAACAGTTAATGGACCGAATAATTGCTCTTAAACTTCTAAGTATGGGTAAAATATCACGAGAGATAGAATCTCTCTCTCTCTCTCTCTCTCTCTCTCTCTCTCTCTCTCTGGTTGAAGGAAAACAGTATTGACATGAGAGTTTCTCAGCTATTGTTTAAATATCTACCCTTGGGTGGCAATTAGTCTAGGAGAAGGAAAGCACTTTTGGCATCTGTGAGTCTCCTGGCCATGCGTAAATATCAAAATAGGGCAATCTAGGAGAATGAAAGCGCTTTTCGTATATGAGACTGTACCAGCTATGCGTTAATTATCAGGTTAAACAGGACTCTCTAGACTTTGGTGGCAGTCGGTCTAGGAGAAAGAAAGCACCTTTGGCATATGGGAGACTCCCAAATATGGGTTAAATTTAAACTATTCAAATCCGTTTCACTTCGGGCCAATCTTAAGCGTTGTGAATAGAGCAGACTTCTTTAAATAATAGGCAAATCTATTTTACTTCAGGCTAATCGGAACTGTCATAAATCGAATAGATTGCTTTAAAGAACATGCAAGTTTGTTTCACTCCTAACCAATCATAAGCGTCTCGAGTCGAATAATTTTCTATTATTATTTCACTTAATATAAACTGAAGCGTCAAAAAATTAGAGGCAGCATAAAATTACACATATTTGATATAACAGGTAAAGAGGTAGGGTAAGTCTGAACGCAATAGAACACCTGACTGAAGAATTAGATCCAGAAAGACACGAAACTATATCTCCAAAGATGGGTTGCTATATCTCTAAATTAATAACTCCTTTGGGTTTTTATTATGCAAAAATAGCAAGAATAGACTGGGAATATCTGGACAAATATCAGTGATACATGTAAACTGCGGGCATCTGCGCGTAATATAAACAAAGTATATCAACAACCGATAAAGACAGTGACAAACCAATGAAGTAAAATATTGTATCATGTCATATCAAAATTCACTGCTGGCGCAACACAATCTATTATTTGATTTCATTTTTAAAAAATGTATGTCTATAATTAATATTATTGCTGTTCTACCACGCAAAATTATTAATATCTATTAATAACGGATAAAGCAGCTTCAAAAGATGATTAAAAATATTTATATTTTTACGTCTAGTAGCACACAACCTACCAACCGGGCTTATGTCAATGGTTAGTAAAACAGGGTTTAGGAAATATAGCAAAAAGACAAAATTTTCTAAGGTCTAAAAAGGATAGGAAGTTGTAGAGAGCTTTGATCGCCTACGTCTTGAAGGGATAAGGCACATAAAAGAATAAGAAAAATACTAAACACAACAAATACCTCAGTGTATGGATCAGTTATATAAAACCTTTCGTATAGGAGATGAGGAAATTGAACACAAGGTAGTAACTTCCAACACCGCAAGTTGCTACAGAACAAAATGTTTAGCCTAAAAACTAGAGACATGTCCTTAAATATCCTCGTTAGATCGAGACATTTATGTGGATGTCATGTATGGCGTCAAACTCTTTTTGAATTCTATCGTTAGTTGTTTAAAACCACTTTTTCAGATAAATAGCAAAATGGTTTTGTGCGAGAGAAGACAATGTGCCTTGACGAAGCTTGTAGACTGGCACTAAATCTAAAAAAAAATGTAGACTGGCAGCCACTCAAATCGGAGCATTCCATCTACTAGGACGGCTAGTTAATCCCTATTGCAGACGCCTGCTCAGGCACATTTGTACATGCTCAACACCCAAAGAGGCCACCTGTGCTTTATGCTGCAACTATGCTGAGCGGAGTCACCTTCCTGGGTCACCTTCTTGACAAATCGACCATGGTGAGATTCGAACCTGGGTTTCGTGTTCAGAAAGCGAAGATTGGCGCTACAGAATCATAAAGAAGATAGCAGACACCACATCAGTTGAGGACCTTTAACGGGAACAACTACTAAAGAGGATGTCTCATATTACTCGAAGAAAAAGATTATGGCTTAGTTAATCCCCATTGCAGACTCTTGCTCAGGCACATTTGGGCATGCTCAACACCCACAGAGCCCACCTATGCTTTATGCTGCAACTATTCTGAGCGGAGTTACAGTTTCTGAGAGATTGCGCGTTATCTAGCGTTATCAGAGAGAACAAGGTCAGCACGATCAAACACTCGGTCACGATGACTTGTGACTTCGTGCTAGCTCAACTTCCGGCGGCTCAGAAGGCTTAGGTCAAACCGTGGTATAGTTTACATGCACTTTCTAAAGGTGGTGCACGATGGGATCGCCTCCTGCAGACCGATAACATCAAGAAGTCACCTTCCTGACAAATCGACCGTGATGAGATTCGAACCCAGGTCTGATGGTCGCAATGTAAACGCTCTAACCACTCGACTTTTAATCATTTTTTAATCATTTCGCCCCAAACATGGTAGGAGTACCACTGGGAGTGAACGTGAAAGAGAAGACCGCGAAGAGGTGGGGGGATTGAGGAAAGGACAAAAGATGAACGGGATTCAAGAAGACAGATGATGGCGACAAATCGACCATGGTGAGATTCGAACCTGGGTTTCATGTTCAGAGAGCGAAGATTGGCGCTACAGAGTCATAAAGAAGACAACAGACACCACATCAGTTGAGGACCTTTAACAGGAACAACTACTAAAGAGGATGTCGCATATTACTCGAAGAGAAAGATTATGACCTAATCAAGAAGTTGACTTTCCACATTATTTCAAATAAGAGACTAGAAAGGAAACCTTCATCAATACAGGAAAAGGAGATAGCTGCTAATGGACGTGAGAAACCTATTTCCCTGATAAATTGTTTGAAGGGAATTTTTTAAAACATTTCAACTAATAGGAGCTATGGCTTCTCGGTCAATAAATTTCAAACATTTCCACATACCCTTTAGATAATTATTAGTATAATATATTTATATATAGCACAGTAAAGCGGCATTTCTAAAAAAATATACGTGCTATAATCATAATCTCTCCTACTCTCAAAATGTTTTATGATTATCTAGTTATCACTTAGGATTCGTTACGGTAATAAAAATAACTCTCAAATAAATTCAAAGATATCTTTGATTTTTTTTTCTTTTGAATGATAACGAGATAATCATAATAAAATTTAAGAAATTTAATGATTAAGACAGATTAAGATTTTAGTATATTTCCTTAGAAATGTCGCTATACTGTGCTGTATATAAATACATCGTAATAATAATTCACTGAAGGATATGTGATAAATACAATACGTAAAGGACTATCAATTGTTAGACAGAACATGTGGTCGTCAGTAAAATGAACAGCCCAAGATGAGAACTACGAATTGGAGACACCAAAATCAAGACGGGACAAACGTTTGAATATATAGATTCTAGCAGAGGACGGAAAACGCGACAGCGAAATCCTTAGACGCATTGGAATAGTTTTTGCTTTGCAAAAACACAGGAAACTATTAATAGGCAGCAAATTTTCTTTCACATTGGGATAGCGAAAGTTGCTTTCCAAAAACTAAGCAAAACAGGAAAATATCATTCGAAACAAAGAAAAGACGACTGAACTGCTATGTAATATCAGTCTTCCAATATGACAGTGAATGCTGGGTAATATTCTCACAGATGAAAAAGAGACAAAGCAACAGAAATATGAGATCGATCCCAAGAACATATGAACATATGACCAAGCGTTAGATTCGGAAAGAGACAGTTCAAATTATTGGGTCACATAAAGAAGAAAGAGAGCTTTGAGAATTTGAAACTCACAGAGCATATTAAAGCCACGCAGAGAGACAAACAGCGAGTAACCTACCTAACGAGGTTAGGTAAATCGTTAAGAGAACAGGGATTGAGAGAGAAAAAAAAGTTACTAAGAGGTACAAAGAAGAGTAAGTTTTGGGAAGTCATAATCGTGTGACGATATTTGTGACGACGTTCCCCGCTCGTCTGGGGTTAACTGAACCACCTGATGACCATGAAGTTTGGTTGTATCCGCATATACACTCAACTTGCGAGGTTCGCAAATTTGTCTCCTTAGCCGTGATCGCCTTCAACCAAAAATAATAACGACAATTGCTCGTAAAGACACTAGTTGGAAATTAACAATACGATTTCTCACTTAACCGTGGGATTCTTCCTTCAGCTTTGAAAAGTGGACCGCTGTCTTACTAACTCACGCCCACGGACAAAAGGACCCTAACGCTCACTGCCTGTGATTTCGGTCACTGTTGATTCCTCCTTCCCTGACCACTGGGCAGCTACTCACTCAATGCTCACCTACTTACTTCTCTGACTGCTGGACCCATTTCGATATTTAACAGTCCACCCACGAGGAATGTATGTGGCACAAGGCCGAGTTTAACGTGGGTTTCTCCCAGCTCGTAGGCTCAGCTAAAAAATATCCCCTTTGAACCCGCATAAGCGGGTTCGGGAACTGTCTAACTCCCCGGACGAAAATTTTGACCTTTGGCAAAGCTTCGTCCGGGTTCCTCTCTGCCAAAGCAGTGAGTTCGACAGACGTCACACACAGAGACTGTATCTCAACGTATCTGCTGGACCCCTTTCTCCTTGACTTCATGCTTCTATCTGCTTATATGGATAATGGCTGGGATTCCACTGCGTATACATCAACTTGTGTGCCAAACAGTTTGAGACCGCCCATTCGGCTTTTTTAGGTGGTCAACATCTTGTTTATACTTTTATGATTTTCTAAAATCATTAACAACATCTTATGTTTTCCAATTAAATGGCAGCTGTAGACACAAATCCCTAAAATACTGACACTTAAGTTCACTCAAAAATGGACTGGAGATGAAATTCCTACAAAACACAGTTAATTCAGCCAGTTATTTGCATGCGTGATATACGCTTAGCTGATCATGTATCTTTCAATACATGACTGACGAGATATTTTTCCCGCAAAAGGTTGCCTTTTCTCCGGTAGACCAGTTGCCATCCAAGGCTGAATGTCCTGCTATTTATGCATAGCTTGGGGGAAAAGAGGAAGATTCATACCTTTCCCATGGGTATTAGCACGTAAATGAATACAATGGATTCAAGTGGAGTTCGAACTCGGCTCTCCGTTTCTTCAATCCGAGATGCTACCCATTACTCCACCGAGCTTCAGCTATCTAAGTTGGCTTAAAAAGGAAAGAAAAGTATTTAATATCTTCTAAAGATGGATGAGAAATCACGTATTGTTACAATCGTTCATATCATGGAGGGACACAGCAAAGCGGCTAAATAAATGTATTTTTAAAATGATATATTCCTTCAGAATGTCGTCTGTCATGACTCTCCACAGTCTCCTTCTATTTATTATCTTTGAATTACCATTACTTCTTAGGATTCTTAGGAGATATAATTGATTGGTTTCTCGTTGTCTTTTTTATATGTATCTCAATCGTTATTTTCTCTCTTCTTATTTCTTGGTCTTTTATTTTCCTCTCTCATTAATAGTAGTTTTTTTTTTCTCTCGTATTCCCTAACACTCACTAATCCCTTACATCGTAGATGCTTTATTCCCTTGCTTGGAGTGAAATTATTTTTTAAAAAATCTGCTTTATCTCTTATTAATAGATATTAATAATTTCTTATGGTAGAACTGAATTTAATTTATTCATATACCTGTATTTTTAAAATTAAGCAAAATAATAGATTTCTTTCTACAAACAGTGACTTACGAGGTCTTTCTTCATTGGATGATTACTACCGTAATCAGTTTTTGATGGTCTTTGTTTACCTTGCCCGTAAATGCCCGCATTTTTCATGTAACATTGCTATTTATCCAGAATTCATATGTTCCCAGTGTACATTTGTCATTGTTCCCCAAGAAAACCCCAATGGAATTATTAATTTCTAGACATAGTATCCCATCTTTGGCAATAAACTCTCCTACCTTCATGGTTCTATATTCTCATTCAGATCCTGTCCGTGTTCCATGGTTGCCACAGCTACGCTACCTCTTTACATGTTATGTCAAATATGTATTATTTTATAATTCTAATAATGTCTTTAATAATTCATCTTTCACTTTAGTTCGTATTAAGTAAAATTAGGGAATTATTCATCTGGAAAGAGCAGCTTTAGTAACTAATTTGACTGTTGGTCACTGTTCACAGTGTAGATATTTTGTCTGTATATTATTTTAAAATCCGTGTAAGAAATCCTAAGGAAATCGCTAATAATTATCGATGCTTATATCATTTAAGAAATATATTCAATTTATAAATAAAGAATTATTTTAAAACAATCTCCTTCATTAAAAAATGAAAGAAAGTTTTTAATTGACAAGGAGAATTAAAATATTAAAAAAATAAATGTCACTATCTTTGGACATATAATGTCCTATCTCTGAAGATATAATGTCCTATCTCTGAAGATATAATGTCACTATCTCTGAAGATATAATGTCACTGTCTTTGGAGATATAATGTCCTATCTCTGAAGATATAATGTCTTATCTCTGAAGATATATTGTCACTATCTTTGGAGATATAATGTCATATCTCTGAACATATAATGTCCTATCTCTGGAGATATAATGTCCTATCTCTGGAGATATAATGTACTAACTTTGGAGATATAGTGTTCCATCTTTTAGTACTAATAAGTATTCCACAGTTAAATGTATTAGATTCAGTGTGTTTTCTATGGTTGTCACAGCTACACTACCTCTTTGCCTGTTATGTGAATTATGTGTCATTTTATCATTCTAATGCTGTCTTTCATTTTTTGCATTCATCTCTTATTAAGTAAAAGATTAGAAAGAACAGCTTTAGTAACTAATTTGACAGCTTGCCATTGTTCACAGTGTAGATATATTTATATTTATATTATTTTAACATCTCTATAGTAAATCATAAGAAAATGGCTAACATTTATAAATGCTTATATCATTTATCAAATGTAATGTCGTTCCTGATATTTGATACAATGGCCAGTCTATATTTTAAAATCAGTTTTCAATTTATAAATAAATAATTATTTTAAAATAACCTCCTTTATTAAAAAACAAAAGAAAGTTTATATTTGGAGAAAGTGACCTGAGAAGTAAAATTAAAATATTAACACATTGACTGATTGACTGCCAAAGGTCAGTTGCGAAATCGTTAAATCTATAATAGCTAAATTAGGTAATAAAACATTATAAATTGATTTAGATTTTCAGCTGAAATCTTAATATTATTTTAACAAAGTTGCACTGAGAATAAAATTGTTCTTGGGGCTCGCAGAAGAAAATGCAACTGAAAATGTCAATCACTGGTTGGGGGGAGATAACTCGTATGCAGTACCATAAAAAAAGACTGGCAGACATATTATCTTGTTTTAATGTGTAAATATGTTTATATTGTTAATTAATATTTCTGTTAGAAAAATATTATAACTGTTATATGGGTCCAAAATTCAAAGCGGTTATCAGTCTAGCTTTCACACTCACTCACTCACTCACTATCTATCTATCTATCTATCTATCTATCTATCTCTGTCTTTTCCTACCTAGCTAGCAAGCTAAGTCAGTCTGTTCCTATCAAGTCTATCTGTTTAAGTCGGTCATTATCTATCTCAGTTTGTTCATACCTATCTATCTATCTATCTATCTACCTATCTATCTATCTATCTATCTTTCTGATATATATTTCCCATCACATCAAAAATAAAATGCAAGTTTAAATGCTCCCTTTAGTGAAATAGCAACGTATATGCATGGTGGTTTTATGAGCGTAACTTAGATGTTGGTTGGTTGATTTTGTTTAGAGGCGTATCAACCTGTATGAGTTATTTGATGCCGAAATCTAAATATTTTTAAACGCAATTTATGCCTTCAACTACAGATAAAATGAAGTGATGCTCATTTTGCTTTAAAAATATATTATTTGTATAGCTGGCCACTCTTATTCAAGGATACCCTTCTACTAGGGCGGCTAGCCAATCCCTATTTCAGACGCTTGCTCAGGCGCATTTGTTTTTATTCAACACCCACAGCGCTTTATACTATGTTGAGCAGACCTTAGTTACAGTTTCTGGGAAAGAATAGGCGTGTTATCTGGCGTAATCAACAATTTGATCAAGGCCAGCATGCTCAAACCCTCTGCCACGATTATTTGTGACTAGCACAGCTATCGACGGCCTCCAATAATTCCGTCTACCGAATTTCACTCACAAGGCTTGGTTCAAGGCGTCGGAGGGTTTCTAGGCACTATCCAAAGGTACCGCACGGTGGGATCGACCACTCCAGTTCGATAACATCAGGAAGTCTCCTGCCTGACAAATCGACCATAGTGCGATTCGAACTCATGTCTCATGTTCAAAATGTGAACGTTCTAACCACTCGGCTATGAGCCCATGTATTATTGATAATTTTACTATAAATATGCATTGTTGGTAATATTATCATTTTAAAATGTATTGCTGTTGTTTTTTACCCTCAACATGTATTTTTATACTTTCCTAGTGTTTTGCTTTTGTTTGGAGGTTGATTATCTGTCCATAGCTGGGACCCTGACAGGTGCCACCACAGGGTTGATCTGGGGACAACAGCAATTAAGAGGTGGTTCCACGCTCCTCAAAACCTCCAATCTCCAGATCGAAGGACTTACTGCTGGATATAGTTTATTGTCATAACCAGAGCAAGTAAATTATATGTGGCACAAAACCGAAAGTATAGGGCACCTAATGAAGATAGAACGCAGTCGTAATTGAACTAAACTATACACGACTAATAGTTGGAAGTATTAGGTCGCCTGAAATAATCTCTAAATGGTAGATATAGGTTCGCGTACACTAATGCAAATTTATCAGAAAATGCCAAGCATAGGATAACTTTTAGTCGGCACAAGATAATTCGTCGTCCGTGTCATAATAAATACCGTGAGATACGAGTTATCTCGTAACTAGCAGTCAATGCTTTAAAATAGATTTTTCGGGAGTTTCGACCTTTCAAGACTAAAAATTGTTATCGATCATTCTAGTATTGATTGATGTTCATTTCCAAAACTTTTTAGGATAATGTAGGTACCTCCACGAGATCGCTAAAAAAAGAGCATAGCATGATGAAAAAGACGCCAAACTTGACGAAAACAAAATTTTATCGTCTAAATGTTTATGTCATTATTAAAAGGAAAGATCAATGAATTTTGTAGGTATTTTTTTTTAATTTTTTAATCGTTCCTAGCACGTCCTAAAATTTGGTTAAAACTCTTGTTTTTTTTTTGAGTCAGCAAAATTGACAGATAATCAATCATGTCAACCATTTTATTCCATTTAAAAAAAAATGGAAATTTCAGTTTGAAATTCTTTCAAAAATCAATTAGAATTTTGTTCAAAACTTATTTCAAGAAAATCAGGAATTATAATGTTTATTTAAAATATTTTGAAACCAGCATTATTTAGTTTCTGCGCCGAAAAGGTGTAGTGTGAAAATTAAACAAAGCAGGTTATAACATTTCGCGTCACTTGACAGATTACGTGAGGATAATTTGTTCTACGGAAGGAGAGAAGTGAAATTATTTAGATTAAGTGTACAAATTATTTACCTCGTTATTTTTAAGGAAAACTTTCAGCGCTCTATTTTTTTTTTTTTACTTAGCTTTCACCTTTACGTTTACGATGCTTTATGGAAAATAGATTATAAAGACATAAAAGCTCACTGTCATTCAATATAGTATAAAGAAATTTAATCTCACTGCCAACAGTCTTATTTTGACTGTTGACAGTGAGATTAAATTTCCCAAGAACGGTATCTAATTAATTTATGAAATTTTATCAGAAGTGTACATAAAATACTATAATTTTATGTAAATTTATTACATTTTACTGTGTTACTTGTATTTGCATTCATTTTATTATTAATTTTGATATTTCTTTCATGGAAAAATGTCATAACTGAGATTAATATAAAAATAAGATCATATAAATTTCATAAGATGATACTGATACTTGTAGGTACCCTTCTCAGTTGAAATTGAAAAATCAAATCAACTTCTCCACACGAGTTTCGCAAAACTAAAGACCTTAACAGCGAAGAACAATGCTTAACTCAAATAACACAACTTAATTATATTCTGGTTGTTCTTCCGTACTTTTTAATTATAGCCCCATTATAAACACAAAATTACATTTCTTAATTACTGTGGTTCTTCTGATTAGTCAAAATGAAACAATTTACAACGCGCTAAAAAAGATCTATCTCATAAGGACATTTACGAAACTGGATGCGGCTTTTAACTAATTTTCTAAAATTTTAACAAATTAAATGTAAAAATCTATTATAATTAAAGAAATAACAAATAATTGTATTAAAATTTCATTTTACATCGGAAAAATTTTGCTTTCAGAAAATATTGTCTATATTCATGAAAACAACTAAAAGCAAATAAAAGCATTTGAAATTAAATAACATCTTTGTTTTATTGAGTTTTGTATGTTACAATTCAGAGCTGATTTTCAGGTAGAGGGAGTCCAATTAAAAACAAAAAAACATGATTTGCATTCCTCATTTTTTTTGCTTTTAACTATTGTAATCACTAAACTGTATTCGATCGAATTTCTAGAGTTTTCATAAAATTAATTATGGGGGTAATAAGTATTAAAAAAAATATTTCTGCCATGACTTTAATAAGAAAAAATATTTATAATAATTTCCATCATCTTTGAATGGTTTTTGAAAGTTTCATTAACATCCTACAATTATTTATATTTTTGAAAGATTTTCCAAATTAATGTCTGTCATACAAAAAAAAAACATGCTAAAAATTGTATGTTATTTTACTAGTTCCGGTGATACAAAGAGAAACAAGGTTTTTTTAATCGGAATTTAGAAGGTTCTAAAAAGACGGAGATTTTTTTTAAAACAATTAAAATAAACTTTGATCTTTCCTCCTAATAATAACATAAAAATTTACACGATAAAATTTTGTTTTCGTCAAGTTTGGCGTCTTTTTCATCAAGCTATGCTCGTTTTTAGCGATCTCATGAAGATACCTAGAATAATGTAGAAAGTCAACATCTTGATTATCATACTAATTTTGAAGCTAATTTTTAAGGGGGTCACATCATACACGAGATATAAAATTAGCGTATGTAGTGCTGGCCTCGGCTTGCCGTTGACCAAGCTATATATCCTTTTTTTTTCTGTAGTCAGCTCTATTTAAAATAAGCATGATTTTGATAAAATTGATGTATCCAATAATAATGCATGTAATATTCACAATTTGGTATGGTATTATAAAATAGAAACATGGCGAATATATTAGGTAGGTGCAAAAATAATGACGGTTTTTGACGTTAAAAAATACGTCAAAAACCGTCATTATTTTTGCACCAGCCTAATATTAGGTTGGTGCAAAAATAATGACGCAATAATGTCGTTTTTGACGTTAAAAAATACGTCAAAAAACGACATTATTGCGTCATTATTTTTGCACCAACCTAATATTAGGTTGGTGCAAAAATAATGACGTAATAATGTCGTTTTTTGACGTTAAAAATACGTCAAAAAAACGACATTATTGCGTCATTATTTTTGCACCAACCTAATACATCTTTTCCATTGTTTACGTTTATAAGATGTTTAGCTGTTTCTCGTTCGGTTGTTTATGTCTGGGCGCGTTTACACAAGTAGTGCAGCATTACTAACGATACTTTTATCATTCTCTTTTACTTTTTTAACTTATTTAACTAGAAGATGGGATAAAGAGATGGAGGAAAAGAGTTTAGTCTATTGCAATTTAGTCTCTCAAAAAAGGAACTCACATGATTCACAAGATACATGATAAAATGATTTTTTATAAGTGAAAATTAGGGGGTGACCCGACACGCGAGACCGCGCGTTATACGTGTGTATACGGCATATCATTATTTCTCCATCTTGGTGTGTTGTCACCAGATTTTATTGATGCTGACATTAGAAGTCTTCTAGTGATCTGTTTTTTTGTTTTGTTTTTTTGTTGTTTTTTGTTTTTTTGTTTTTTGTTGCTTGATAACTGGTAATCGACATCATAATAAAAAAAAATCTCCCAAACACGAGTATTCTGGTGGTTGGCAATCACTGTGTTAAAGCGTCAGCATTAATTATAGTCTCCACGCTTCATAGGTTTTGACGGCCATTAAAAGTGGGTGGTTTTACGCTCAAAATACCATGACGATATCTTAAGAAGAAACCGTTGTTCAAATCAGCCATATAGCAACATTCTATCCACTATACTGAAAGATCGGTTGATTGTAGGTTTTGAAGAGCGTAGAACCACCTCTTAGCTGCCGTTGTTTCCAGATTCACCCTGCCCCGAGGTGATAACACCTATTCCGGTCGAAGCTATTGGAAAACAGTGAACCTTCAAACAAAAACAAAAAAACTATGAATGTATATGATGCAATGAATATGCATACACTTGGTTCCCTCTCACAGTTATATGATTGGCTGGTGTCAGCCATAAATACAGACTGAAGTGGAGGTACATGGACTACGCCTATTGTCTACGCCTATTGCCTACCACTACGACGAGGACCAGTCCATTACGATTACGTGCTAGATTGTCCTACCCGGTTACAGTAGTCAACAACCACTTAGCTACTTCGAACAAATATACCCCTTTCCGGGACATATCATTATAAAAATACATTTTTATAGTAAAAATACTAACAATGCAATTTTAGTAAAATGACCAACAATATATTTTATCTGTAGTTGAAGGCATCAAATTGTATTCAAAATATTTAGGTTTCGGCATTAAATAACGCATAGAGGTGTTGATATACCGCTAAACAAAATCAAACAACTAAATATACAGAAAGAAAACAAAAATAATTATATTTCCTTTACTGTAAGTGCCGGGTCCCTTCAGGACGTTGGTGATCATGGCCCCCCACAATTTCCTCTCCTTCGTAGCTCTTAATAAATTTAGTCTGTTTTGTTATTTCTTCTAAACCTTGTTCTGCTATCCATTTACTCAGGCTTACTAAGTATTTTATGCGCTGTTTTCCTCTTTCCCTCTTGCTTTCTATTTGTCCTGTGAGTATCAGATTTTCCAAGCCCTCTTTCCTCATTTTGTATCCCAGAAATTTAAACTCTCTCTTCCTGCTGTTAAGTATAGGAATCCATTTTTGTTTCCATTTCCTCTTTTTCTTTGCATCTTTTTTCCCATGTTCTCTTTTTTTTATCCTTCTTGTTTCCATTTTCTCTTAAATTTCACTGTCGCTCACATGCTCAGTTTATGGCATTCTCAGCATCCTTCTGTAGAACCACATTTCTGTTGCTTCAAGTCTCTTCTACATCTTTCAGTGATTGTTTATCATTCCCTGCCATATAGGAGGACAGATATCATGTCACAGTTCAGTACTCTTTTCTTTGTTTCTAACGATTTTTCTGTTTCTTAATACTCTGCTTAGCTTTTGGAAGGCACCTTTCTCCATGCCAATGCTCTTTCGGGTTTCAGTGTCGCATTTTCCTTCTTCTGTTAAGACACTTCCTAGATATTAATAGGAGGAGTGATAGAAACTTCAGAGCTGTTTCTAACTTGATTTTTCGTATCTCTTTATACTGTGCATAGCTTTTAGAAGGCAACTTTCGCTATGTCATTGCGTTTTCGGATAACGATGTCGCATTTTCCCCTCTTTTGTTAAGACACTTCCTAGATATTAATAGGTGAACTTATATCACATGATAATTCAGTGCTGTTTCTAACAGAATTTCCCCGTTTCTTAATACTCTGCTTAGCTTTTGGAAGACACCTTTGGGTATACTAATGCGCATTTCGGATTTCAGTGTCGCATTTTCCGTCCTCTGTTAAAACACTTCCTAGATATTTAAAGTTTTTTACTTCTTTTATTTTGGATATCCAATTTTTAATTTGCAATTTGGGCTCATCCTTTTTCTAAAAAAAAAGCATTTTGTCTTCTTGCAGTTGGTGTTTAATCCTTCGTTCTCGCTTTCCCTCACTACCATCTCTAGGGAGTTTTCTTTTTGCGTCTCCTGTGAACACTGAGGAAGACACCAAAAACAGAATTAGACTCCCATAAAAACACAATTGATTCAGATTAATTTCTTATGTATATTTATGGATGTACGAGTATAGAGGCTCGGAATGAGGTTTCGGAGAGCCGAGTTCGAATTTAAGTCGACTTCGTCAAATTCACTTGCGTGCAAAATAACTTTGGAAAGGGGCATAAAGCCGTCACCTCCTCAACAGCTATGGGTTAAACAGTATTCAGAAAAAAAACATTGCTATTCTTGAAAAAAATTGTAAATGAAATATTCACTCACAAAAACATATCCTTAGTTTCAAAAACATGTTTCAATTTTAAATGACCCACAAATATTTGATAAGGCGTAAAAAAAAAAATGATCTGACGTATTTCTAAAGTTTTAATTGTAAATATATTTTTCTCTTTTCAGGTTTTACGTGTTGCAACAGAAGTCGACGATAAATGAATTTGGGACGCCAAACTGGACATTGGTGGTCTGTCTTTTTGTATCGTGGACCGTTGTACTGGTGTGCCTCATTCGCGGGGTTCATTCCTTGGGCAAGGTAGTCTACTTTACAGCCACTTTTCCCTACATCATGCTTATAGTTCTTCTCGTACGCGGCATCACGCTGGAGGGAGCAGTCGACGGCATAATGTTTTACATCAAACCGGACTTCACTCGACTGACTGATGCTAAGGTAACATCAATTCGGTTTCACAACAACTACCTTATCGCACTGTTTAACGTGTTATGTATCTGATAATGTTTCAATTAAATCACATATCACTAGGTACACAAGAAACCCGACAAATGCTTCTCAATGGCATCAAGATTATCTAAAATGTAAAAGACTATTAGAACTACTAGAGGCATTAGGCATACAAAAGCAAATAACTCATTAGAAATGAAATGGTTTAAAACTTAGGAACAAATATGCTAAATATATTTCAATAATAATAATAATAACAACAGATGTCATGGACTATCACGTGAACACGTGGAAAGATACGAGATATTCGTAAACTAAGAAACCAACGACACTGCGTGAAACCCAGGATCACAATCTCACATCAGTCCAACTAAAGCTCTATCGCTGATATTGAAGGCATTCCAATAAGCACCGCTCATATATAATATATAAGTAATATATATAAAAAATTGCATATATATATATATATATATATATGTATGTATGTGTGTGTGTGTGAAAAGTGTGTGTATATAAATATATATATATATAATTATTTATATATTAATATGCGCGGTACTTATTAGAAAGCGCTCAATATTAGAGATAGAGCTAACATATTTGGTTGGATTGATGTTAGTTTGTGACCCTGGATTTTACGCTTTTGAGATCGTCAGAAAAACCGATCTGACAAACTCACATCAATCCAACCAAATATATATATATATATATATATATATATATATATATATATATATATATGTGTGTGTGTGTATTTATGCAGCATATATTCATTCAAGCATGTATTGTGTTTATTTATTTTAGTTTTAATCCTTTCAAGTTCACGAATTATTTTTCATAAAACTGATTAAGAAAAATTCCAAATTTTGTTTTTCAAATAATTTTTATTTTCCCAAGTACTTTAATCTCATTTGAGACCATCCTCGGGGGTTGCATATTGATGGATGTGTTATGGGTTAACACTGTAAATTCAAAATATTTTTACATCAATTCAAGAGAGGTAACTTATGTGATTTTTTTTAAAGATTTTTTTAAGAATATTTTTTAAAGATTTTTTAATTGTAGTATTTTTATCTAACACTTTGCTGTTACAAATATTTAAGAATTTTGTTGCTATACTCATAGTTGACTTTATTTCTTTGGGGCTGTAATTCTCTTATATAAATGGATTCCAGATTTTAAATTTTTGTATGTCATTATCTTGATGAAGCACTGATGTATTTCCGACTAATAACTTTCTGTGAATGTGAACATGAGTGTTCTTTTAAAGGTTCTGAGATTGAACTACAATCGTTCAAGTGAAACATAAACCTTCTTGTCATCGTCGTTATTGTAAAACCAACATACGATTGAACATTTTTACCAGAAATGTACTCTCCTAAAGGACATGAAAATTGATATACAATATCGGTCTTTTGATGTTAGTTGATGGAGAAGAGTTGTTATAGATGACTAGGTTGGTTGTATTAAATTTAGTATAGTATATCACCAAACATACTTGAATGAATGAACATAGATAGATAGATAGATAGATAGATAGATAGATAGATAGATAGAGTGACAAACCTACCAAGGTTTCCCCTAAGCGGATCGGTAAGGAAGTTTTTTTTTTTCTTTGGGCTTTGGACTTGCATGCTAGATGATTATTTTGGGCTAGCGTACATGTTCTTGATTCTTTCTTTTTTATATACCTTTTTTTCCCTTTGGTATTGGTTTGATTATTTGCAAATCAAAACACCGAAGGTTTTCCGAACGAATATAATTTCTTATACTTTTAAGATTACTACTACTAATATATATATATATATATATATATATATATATATATATATATATATATATATACTTCTATTTTTCTTTGATCAATTTCGGCTTTCAGAAGCAATTATCAAATATTTTTTGTCATTTGACTATAGATATACATTGGGATACTTATAAGACATACGAAATAAACTGTGAAAAACGACTACAATTACTATATGCCCTTAACATCCAAAGACGAGCAACCTAACATAAAACAAAAAAAACACCATAAGTAAAATTATATTCAATTCAGTAAATATTATACTCATTAAATTTCAAAAATGAAAAATCAAACGACACGTACTATCGCGCAAAAACGTGGAAACGCAGCCAATATTTCAGTAGCAAATCACCCACATTTCCTCCATATTCCATCGGTGAGAAGTAAGTTCCACTCGAGGGGTTCTTCCTGCGAACCACTACCTTGTGGAACCGATTCCTAACAGGATGTTTCAACAATCACTATAATGGTAACCTGTTCAAGACTACGGTTAGCCGTTATTTCCTCTCCTTCGCATGGCTACCGGATCTTATAATGGGTGAACCTCTCTGAAAATATAAAAATAATATATATATATATATATATATATATATATATATATATATATATATATATATATATATATATATATATATATATATATATATTTCTCATGTGACCTAATGTTATTGGAACTTACCCATAATAATAATGGACTATTCCTGACATTATAAATACTGCGTCTCTCAAGAGGTATGGGTGATTATAACTCTGACTGCTTAAGCTACCTAGTTACCAAATGGCCAAATTGTGGCTGGCGAATTTTATATCTTGGACAACCCTCCCCTAATATGCGCCAGTGGGTTAAATAGTTTATCTTACTAGGTTAGTAAGCATTAACTAAACGAAAGGCAGTGGGTAATTTACTAATTATTAAATTTGGCCCAATTGTGTACATTCTTACTACTCTAGCTAAACCACTGCAAATAATCATGAAATAGCTGATATATTTATGATACATAAGGAAAGAAGGCTTGGAAAATTAAATACTCATATTGTATACCGAAGGCAATAAAACCCGAGGAAAACCTTTGGTAACCTACCGAACAAGTTTGAAGAAATAAGTAGTTTTACAAGCACGCCAAATATTGGCGGCAAAAACTACTGAACTTAATAAAACAGAGGAATGTGTGGAGAATCATAATCGCCAAGTAGATGAAGTACATGGCATATAGAATATTTACAGAGCTAGTGTATATTAATATGGAACGCAGACATGATTTTAAAATATTTTGACTGGGGAATGATACTTGGAGTCAGAAAGATAACGCAATTTTATCCAATTTGGTAATATCTCTAAGGCTTCTTGGGCAACAGTATTAAGCATCGATAAATAATACGTAAATTCTGAAGATATGTCAGCAAGAAATGAATACTGACGCCTACATTTAATGCAAGAAAGAACATTTGACAAATAACAAGAATTATTATCAGTTCTCAACTTGGTATCGCTGCTAGTGACACAACCATTTAGTCCTGTCTTAATAGTATGTTTGATGGGTTCGATAAATGCAAATTGGCAACTGACCTAAAAATAATGACCTACAATCTGTTATTAACTGGCGCAAGAAATGGCTTCTTAATTTAAATGTCTCGAAACCGAAACTGCTCTCTTGTAATCATCATGATAACCCTTTCTTGGCTGCCATCAACATGGCTGATGCTAAGCTCCAGAAGGTCTCATTGCACCTTCTCATGCTATTTTTTTTCCGCTGACTTCAAGTGGAAAAATTATATTGAATCAATTGCTAAATCTGCAGCTAGGAAGGTTGGTTCAATAAGTCATGATATACAATTTTTCTCGCCAGAATCTGTGCGAGAAAACGGGGGGAAAAACAACTTCTTGCGAACTTGAAACGAACGCCTACTTCGGAGCCTGAAACGAACGCCTTCTTGCGAACCTCTTCCGAACGAACACTTTACGACAGCAAACCAGCAAAACGGCACCCAAGACTGCTGCCGACGGACGACCGACCGCAACGGATTTTGTCGCCCAAGAAAAGACACCAAAGACTCGTGCGTCTTCTTCTTGTAGTCCTCGGTCGAGTACATTATGGTACTCCAAGGTGTGCCCGGCGACAACACACACACGCAGTTCGAGGACGCTTCCGCGCATGCTCGCTACAGAATCTATATTTATAAATCTGCCATTCGTCCTGGCTTTGAAAATTGCAGTTATATCTGGTCTGGTGCTTCTGCTATATATTTAGAAATTCTTGATAAAACACAAAGAAGAATCTGCAATGTTATTGGTCCTAACCTGGCATTTGGGTATTGAATTTAATCATATCTCAATTCAACGTTCGTTTGGATCAACCTATCAGTAAACGCTCTGTAATGTATACACAGCACAACGTAATTTTTTTCTCTCCCGAATCTATCTTACATGTCTATAAGTTAACCATTCGTTGATCCTTTGAATATTGCTGCAACATAAGATCCGATGCTCCTGCTATAAATTGATCCTTGATAAAATTCAAAGAAGAATCGGGAATATTATTGATCCTGGCCTGGCGTCAGGGCTTCATCCACTTTCTCACCGCTGTGACTTCTTTGCTCTTTGTCATGCTACATAAACATTATGAATTTAAGCGCTGTACTAGATGAGGTCTTGTCAATTTACAGCCGAGTTGGCTAGATGTAACCGTAAGTTCTATGCTAACAGTTTCTTCTCTCGCCCTTCTCACTTGTGCAAATCCCTTCCGGCTCCTTGCTTTCCTGCTAACTTTAATCTGCAAAAATTTAAATGCAATGTTAAATTCTATCTACTGTCCTCTTGATTACTATTCTTTTATTTCTCTCATTAGTAATGTTTCTGTTTTAGAATTGTTATGTTTTCATTGCATTGAATGTAGATAACACAATAAAGATCTAGTATGTTGCTTAGAATCGACGTAATCTTGCTTAAATAGTTAGAAAGCAGATCTAGATTTCTAAATCTCTATTTGTGTCAGTCTATCTGTATTTGAACAAGTCCAAATCCTCCTCTGGAGAGGTTTGTTCATCTCCACAAAGATAATTCTTCCACATCCAGTAACCTCTTGTGTCTTAGTGGTTTTAGTGCCTTGTTTGGGGGTGAACTTGATTAAAACGAAATAATTAAGCTTATAATGGGGATATGAGAAACAGATAATACGATAAAGCAAATACGGACAGTTTGAAACCATGGGCAGGAAAATCATTTAATTTGAAAAGTTATATAACGGGTTAGGTCCAAAAGAATTTTAATAAACACTGAAATCTCAGCAAGTAAATGCGTGATTACTGGATGAATAACTGGAATGATTTATTATTTACACTATTTAAATGCATGGCACGTGACCGAGTGGTTGGAACGTTCGCATTCTGGGTTCGAATCTCACCATGGTGGATTTGTCAGGAAGGAGACTTTTTGATGATATATGACTTTAGGGGTCGATCTCAGCGTGCGCCACCTTTGGAAAGTGATTGAAAACCATAACACGGGTTGACCCAAGACTTGTGAGTGAGATTAGTTAGACGGGACCCTTGGATGCCATCGATAGCTGTACTAGCACGAAGTCACAACCATCGTGGCCGAGGGCTTGAGCGTCCTTGTTCAAATTGTTGATCACGCTAAATAACATGCTCATTCGCAGAAACTGTAACTAAGGTCTGCTCAGCGTAGTTGCAATATAAACAATGGGTGGGATCTGTTGGTCTTGAATAAACACAAATGCGCCTGAGCCTGCCTTTGCAATAGGGATTGGCTAGCCGCCCTAGTATATGGGGTATCCTCGAATACGATTGGCCAGTTATACATGCATTTAAATGCATGTGGCCGGTCACAAGGTCAACGAAAAATACGGTGCCAGGTAAATAGAAAAGTGAAAGCCATGCGTGATTCAGTTGCCATTCGTGATACACCCTTGGGCTATCCCGTTTCTTTTAATTCAAGACTGACTAACGTCCTGGGTATGACAATAAACTACGTCCAACAGCAAGGCCTCAGATAATGTTTTTGAAAAAATAATGTTGCCAGCTATACGTTTTTTGGAAACAATAATGTTGCCAGTTATACGTTTAATAGTACTGTATATATATATATATATATATATATATATATATATATATATATATATATATATATATATATATATAACTTAATTTGGCATTAAATGACCTACAGTGGTTGATATGCCATAAAACCCAACCAACCAACCAGAACTGACTAGGCAAAAGATTTTTTTCCGTATTTCATTCTCTTTTATACTGGTTACCAACTAAGGCTAGAGAACCCAGTCTGTCTTGCTTATTCATCATATAGTTATCGGAGAGAGAGGAACTCATACTTTTCCCAATGTTTTTTGCACTTATGTGAATCTAACAAACTTGACTAGAATTCGAACTCTCCGATTACCCATTCCAAACCGATATCCATTGCCCCACATACTGTCCAAATATCTGGGATTATGAGCTATCATTATTTACACTATTTACATTCGGATTATTTGAACGAAAATGAGGATAATAGTCCGAATATAATAGTTTAAATAATTATTACTTTTTTATGTATATTTTATATGTTCTTTATTTGTTTTTGTTTTCTTTGCAGGTGTGGAGTGACGCAGCCACACAGATATTTTTCTCGTTAAGTACAGGCACCGGTGGCCTCATAGCCATTTCGAGTTTCAACAAATTCCGGAACAACTGTTTTCGGGACGCCATATTGGTGTCGACGATTAACGGTCTGACAAGTATCTTTGCTGGCCTCGTCATTTTCTCCATCTTGGGATTCATGGCATTCGAAAAGGGACTCCCTGTGTCCAAAGTTGCAGAGGAAGGTTTGTTCCATAGATATTTTTTAACTAGCGTCCAAATTATTAATCAATACAGTGATTTTCTAGGTGTAGCTTAAACGTGACACAAGGCCTAAAGTATGGAGCGCCCAGTGAGGATCGAACTAATTACTCAGTCTTAATTCTATCGAGACAAGCTTGCTAAAAATTACATCATTTCAAGGTGCCTTTTATTAATCAATATAGTGTTTTTTTAAACGTAGCATAGATCTGGCATAAGGCCGAGAGAATGGGGCATTCATTGAGGATCGAACTCACTACTCAGTTTTAATTCTTCTAGCGAAACAAGCTTGCTAACCATTACACCACGTAGAGGCGAACATTATAAGTCAATACACGTTATAAAATACGATTAACAATTTATCCGTAATGACCCCAATATGGTAAAGGTAATATTAACCGTTTACCTATAAGGAAACATTTGTAATTCATTGACCCAGGTGGCCAGTACTCCTTTCAGCTGAAATTTATAAGATCTTACTTTTAGAACAATTTTAGTAGTAACAGGTTTCTCAAGTCCAGTAGATGTTATCGCTCTTTCCAGTATTGATGGTATATAGAATAGAAAGTACAATATGGGTCGCTATATTTTTCTAATGTATCATTATTTGCGCTTAAGTATAATAATTTGATATCCTGTAGTTATGATAGCAAGATGTGTTGACGAAAATAAATGAATACATATCGCGTTGCAATAAAACGAAATATCTCGTTAGTAAGTAGGAGAGATCAGATTGCTTATGAGTGGTTTTTTATCTTTTTATTATACTATCAGACTTCGTCCGATCGCTACCGCTTCGCAAAGTAAAATATATTCACTACTTGAAATCTTCGAAACAAAAAATTTAAATGAATATTTCATGTATAAATTGGCTTGTTATAGTTAAGGAAAGTTTTACAAATAGATGTTAACTTGTTGAAGTGTTATGGTTCGGTTCCTTGTACCACGGTGATAGTCCAAGGTAGAACCAATAAAGAAGAACTCGAACACGGATATGGAATAACACAGATATATTACAAACAGGAATATATACAGAGAAGTAGAAAGTGTTAGTACGAACAATCAGGTTTCGGACTGCCTCTGACTCGACTGACTGACTCGCTCGCTCTGACTGACTGACAGACTCCTGACGGACCTCACTCCAGACTTTAGACTGAACTCTCTGCTTCCTCTTGAAGCGCAGTATTTATTACGTATGGAATAGAACATTATGTTATTATGGGTAAGGTCCCATAGCATGAAGGCCAAGTAAAATGGCAATTTCAAACACTTTTCTGTACTATATAAAACAATATTCCTAAACAGAACTATTTTTGATATGAAAATCAAAACAATCTTTGAATAAAAGAACACTAATAAAGGACGTTAATTAATGAAATAAACTTTTTTTTTTAAATCAATATCCAAATTAGTTAAACCTGAAGAATGATACCACCTAAATGTAGATAATATATAATACTGATATTGAGCTTACATAGTATGAGTTACTATAAAGTAGAGCTGGAGCATTTTACCCCCAGAATTCGCTGGATAATTGTGCTCCGCTTTTGCATTTATTCATATCTATTCCATAATATAGGTTTTACTTCTTTACGTATTATGTTTCTATAACTCTTCAAATACTGAATATATAATTAATTCTAATTTCTATTTTCCCATCTTTACACTATATTAATTTTATCTTAAAAGTCCCCCTCTGTTCTGTCACCCATGAAATAAAAATAATAGTTTTTACGGAAGATAGGCATCTACGTATATCAAATCGTCTTTAAACTAAGTGACAGCAGAAAAATTTTCGTTAAACTTTTAAAAGGTAAGCTTAAATGTTAATTCAATACTTAAATGCAGCGATCAATTTAGACTTCTTTTTTAGTTTATTGATGCCTATCGCATATGCTCCTCCCCAGCTATTTTGATGATGGCCAATCCATGATTCCACCAGAGGAGCTAGCTCAAATGCCGCCCGAAAGGGTGGCTTTTAAGCCAGTTTATAATAAAATGTGCACTACAATTTTGGATACAAAAAGAAAATAAGAATTACTACCCTTGAACCATGAAAGCAACGATAGTGGCTATTATAATATAATAATATATATTTTTAACCTCGCATAATCTGGCAGCACTGAATCTGAGTTCAACGATAATAGTTCCATGCGTCTAACTTTTCCAGGTCTTTTGAATGAGCTATGCATCATTGAAATCGGACAGGTGGGAGAGGAGGAGTTGCTTCAACACACACACGTACAAACACACTGTACTTTATGTGTATTACGTGCGTTTATTTTTTATTTATTTTTTTCTTCACATTTAGTTATATGTTCTAAAAAGCGACTTTTTTTAAGGGATGTGACAAAAGACGATAAGTCATGGATTGAACTTGAAAAAAAATATTACCAATGTAATTGCAAAATACTTGAAAATGGCCACCATTTTTGATGGGACAGATTGTTTTAGCTTTGTTTGTTTGTTTGCTTAGCCGCATATGGGTCATTTAATGCCGAAATTGAATTTTCTTGAGATCATTACAAATTTCTTTGACAAAAATATATTGCTGGTAATTTTTCTTTTTTTTCTTTTACAAAAAAAAATCTGTTGCTGCTAATATTTTTTTCCTTACAGAAATTTATTGCTGGTAATTTTTTATATAAAACTTGTTATACTTTCATAGGGCTGTGACCCTAGTTTTGAGTGGGTGGTTATCGATTTGCCCATAACTGGGTCCCTAACTGGTGCTACCACCCCGGGTCAGGGTGGACCTGGGAACAACTGCAATTAAGTGGTGGTTCCTTGTTACTAGTTCCTCAAGATCTACCAATCTGAAGCCTTGTTTAGCTTTCTTTGTATATTTGTACTTTTAACGATTTAAAGAACACAATCGTATCGAAGAATGTTTTACATCTCTCGTGCAGAAAATGTAACTAGCGTAATCGCAAAATTACATTAAAATTCCCAAATGCGGTGCGTATAACAAGAAAACCATTTTTTGTCTCCCCATCTCTCTCTCTCTCTCTCTCTCTCTCTCTCTCTCTCTCTCTCTCTCTCTCTGTGTGTATACCTGGATAAAACTATTCTAATCCCCTATGCGTTACTGATACATCAATCGATGTAGTGTTCTAGTGGGAGAGTCAGAAAAATAGCAAAAACATGTAAAACACACTCTAAGAATTATTACAGATATTTATTTCTGTTGATTACAGAAATTGCGGCTAGTGATTTTCCAAGCGTAGCTTAGATGAGTCACAAGACCGAATGTAGGGAGGGGGCAGCCAGTGATGATCAGAACTCACTACTCAGTCGTAATTGTTTCAGCGAGACAAGCTTGCTAACCACTACACTGCCTCGAGGTGCCCGCTCCGAGAATTATTACATGTAACATATATCATCCGACAGCCAAAGAACTGATCGGCCGAAACATTAACATACAAAAATTTGGTTGTTTGTTTTAATTTGGTGGTATATAAACTCCTATGGGTTATTTAATGCAGAAATCTAAATATTTTGTACACAATTTTATTTTATTTTTATTTTTGAGAAAATAATGCACAGTAGATAGCGGCTCGGATTAAGGAATCGGAGAGCCCAGTTCGAATTCTAATCGAATCCATTACATTCACTTGCATGCTAATACCCATAAGAAAGGCATCAATCCTCTTCTTCTCCCACTCCTAGCTATGGGTAAATAGCAGGACAGACCGGGTTCTATTTGGATGGTTCTACAACAGAAACATTGCGGGAAAAAATCTGCCTCGTCAGTCATGTATCGAAAGATACATGATCGCCTAAGCGTGTATTACGCATGGCATATAACTGGTTTTAGTGAGACATGTCTCACTAATTAATCCATAGCATGGAGGAAAAGAACTGGATTCGTGATTTGCTCAAAGGTATTTGCACATAAGTTAATATAATCAACCCAACTAATATTGGAACTCGTCTCTACGATTAATAATTCCGAACCGGTATCCATTACGCAAAAGCGCACATCTAAGCTTACAGTACCCGGTATACCCAAACGGTTCCTCATCTAAGTACTAACCAGACCCGAGTTTGCGTTGATAGTATGGGGACCGGTCTTTCAACGTGCTATGTCCCTACGTCGCAATACAACAGACATTCAAGTATCGCTAACATTTATCAAATACTAGCAGCATGGCCCGTCGTTGCCCGTGCTTGATTAAAAAATTGTACGACTCCTACAGCAATCGCTATCACTTGACTTAAAATATTTTTGCCTTTCCTTGCCTTTAAAGGAGTGCCCTTTGCCGTGCTGATGTTGCTACATGCCTTACTTCTTGCCTATCTCACACTGCGATTTTTTTCTAAGCTCTATACTAAACATTAAATCTGTTACAAAAAAAGAACTAAACAAAATGAACACAAAACGATCAGGACTCGTAACTGGAAAAACCGAATGAAAAAATAATGTTAACAACAAATACTTTTTCACACCTAACCCAGTTCTGCGGAATCAGAATCAACGTTGAGTTTAAGCAAGCGAATGGGCCAGTAGGATTAAAGTGCCATTCGGATATAAATTTTTCCCACTTGTGACGAATGCAGCTATCGATATTTTTTGCATGCTAGTTAACATTCGTGTCAGTCAGCTGTTGGCTCTCACGCTGGCCAATAGAATCTTCCTGCCTATTCGTGGCAGCCAGCTATAGGCTCTCACTCTGGCCAGTAGAAAATGTCCGCAAACTACAAGAAAACTGCCGTAGAATCATGAAAAAATCGATTATTTCCACTATCGATGGGAGTTGGCCTTTCTGCTAACTTGGAGCAAGTGCATGTAGATTTTGGTGCAAATCCGTCGAAAACTGCGGCCGTGCATTCGTTACACACATACATCCAGCTTTTTATAGATAGAAACAAGAAGGCAGCGAGAGCGGACTCGGTTTTATTTCCAAGCATTCAAATAGCAAACCTTTAACTCACATGACTACAAATGTACAGTAAAGAGGGATAACATTGGAATACGCAAAATAAATCAGACGAAGGTAAGAAATATCGATTTGTCCGTATTGCTGTCAGAGATAAATCCGATCAAAAGCGCATATCGCACATATGGTGGACTACCGTCTTCAAATGGTCATCAGCGGAAAAGCCAGTTCCAATTTCAGACGTCGAGGTTAAAGCCTTAGAGACGAAGATGTTCCAGATAATACCAACGGTCAATCTTGTCGTGAGATATTTCTTTACGTTATGGAAACCTTACACATGAGAAAATCACTTATCGGGACTTACACTAGCGGAAGTATTATGCGGTCTATACGCATCAACTTCATCTGAGCTTATACATTTATACTTTTTCTTCCTAAACTATGTCCGGTTTTTGCTGTTGTTTGTTTTTGTTTTTCTTATAAATAAAACGGCAAACATGGACTTAAATTCTCGCAGTGAGACGTAGTGACAAAAGGAACGTTTTTCCCCATGACACCGCTTTTTAACTACGTTCACCTTTCGGAAACCTTTATTGTCTTAAAAATCGATTATTAAAATTGTAATAAAACCTAAACATATAAAAAGTGACTTTATACATTTTCTTTGTTCATGATAAATGAAAACAAAAGTAATAAATACTATTTATTTATTTATTAGATTTATTTCCACTATTTATCCATTATATTAGGTTGGTGCAAAGATAATGACGTAATAATGTCGTTTTTTTTTTTTACGGTAAAAAATACGTCAAAAAACGACATTATTACGTTTATAATATTTTTGCACCAACCTAATACTAGTATACCGGTGCCGTCAAATTTGAAGAAGAAATGTATTATAAATAATATGTATTATATTGTAAGTAATTTTCGTTTAATCCAAGTACAATTTTTTCTATGTGTAATTAAGGGAATGTGTGAAAAATAACGATGACCCACCCAGTCAAATTCAAGTTATATTAGTTTTTGAAAAGAAAAAAAAGGTCTTTAGTTAAATTAAAATTACAAGAGACAGACATGTTTCGGACAACATCAGTCGTGTTTAATATTTATTTTACCAATTAAATTTTCTTCTATTTCCTTTTTGGGGGCCAATCAAGAATATGTAAATAAATAAATATAATTTATGTACGTATGTGAGAAAGAGTGAAACGTTGTTATATATATATATATATATATATATATATATATATATATATATATATTTTGTTTCTTTTTTTCCTTTTCAAAAACAAATATAACTTGAATTTGGGTCGGTAGATCATCGTTTGTGTAAAAGAGTCAGTAAGTGTATGCTTGCTTCTTAGTTGTAACAGTGAATACCAGAGATAGTTAGAATTTACTTCTTACTGTGAAATGTGTCGACGTTGTTTGGGGCGGTCTCTTTGTAGTTTTCAGTGCAGTATCTTTTAGAATGGGGACGTGAGTGGGGTCTTGACTTCTGTGCGTCCCATATCAAAATTCTTTAAAATTTGGTTGTTGTGTGAATTAATAATAACTTGTACCAACAACGTTTATAAAATTATTAACTCACACAACAACCAAATTTTAAGGAATTTCTATAGGACCGACAACAAACCTGGTATCGAACCCTCCTGTAGTTGTAGATTAAAAGATTTTATCCAGTATAAGGCAAATGCAAAGCTACCATGATTATATATCAAACGAACATTCCTTCCAACGAAAATAAGGAAAATAAAAAAAAGCTTACAGTGGAATTTCCGCGGGGGAGTGGAAACAAAGATTTTATACCCATAAGCATTTATTCTCTAAACTTAAAGTTAAACATCAAACAGCTCTTTAAATAAATTGAGGAATTGGAACACGAAAATTTAAACCCACAGATTGCATGGAAAATTATAGGTTTTGCAAAAACATCGAATAGTTTTAGAGATATATGTGATTTGTGCTTAAAAGAAAAAATTAAAATGATAAAATCCAATAATGAAAGCCAACTATTGAATCAGAGGAAGGAATTAGTGTTCAAATGTCGACATAAAAACAAATTCATATTTCCATAATATAGTTTTGCCTTAATTAGCTACGCAAAATCACTCTCCGACTCCACTCCCCTCTAACTCTTTAAATGTCGACATAAAAAATAAAAAATAAATCTAATTTCCATAGTGAAAATTCACCTTATTTAGTTACCCTAAGTTACTCCCTCTCCCTCTAAAACCTTTTATACACTATTTATTATCATTTATAAACTTTCCTCTATGTAGAATATCTCCCTAATTCTCCTTCCGTTAATCCCCTACGTTTTTATCTATATATTTTTCAAATTTATTTTTTGGGTTCATTCATAATTTCTTCTTTAATTATAAATTTTTAAGTTAAAAATGGGTTTTCTTCTAATATCCCCATTTATCGTCACGAGGTTAATATTCTGGTTTTTCTTTAATAAAACATCTCTGCTTTAAGATAGTTGCCTACTACCCTCGTTAATCCCAGCCTCGTGGCTGGCGTCCGTCTGAAACAGGGAAAAGTGTAAATTCTGTATTTGTTTGTTTTTCGGTAAGTTAAGGTTTAGCCTTCCCCTTGCACTATCAATTCATTGCAGTTTACTGCTACATTCAGCTTCCTCTAAACTTACAGACGTGAACTTCATTACAAACCGGGGTTAAAAAGACATACGACCACTTCAGTCGTCTGCCGAAATAGCCTATTCCCCATATGAGGTAAAAGGATTTGTTACATTATTAATTATATTGCTCTGTATAAATAAAATGCATCAAACTCTTTTTTGGTCGATCACTTCCAATATTTTTATATCACTAGGATCTACTTAGATTATATACCAACTGATTTTTACCTTAATATATATATATATATATATATATTTATATATATATATATATATATATATATATATATGTCAGCCTTTCATATCTATCTATTTGAAAAAATGCTATATATATATATATATATATATATATATATATATATGGTGTATTATATTTAAGGATTATTTATTGGAATAGCTGGCAAAACATCGGCTAATTGCCAATTGATTCAAACTTTATAAAATGGTAAATAATAAGAATTTCTTCATAGTTGGTCCACATATTTTAATAATTTAATAAGTGTTTATAAATTCATGCATAAAAAATATTTTCATTTTTATAAGTTGTTTAATGATGAATAATGCATTGCATTAGTTCTAATTGTATTAGTTTTTAGAATATTGTAAATATAAAATTATTATTGTAAGTAAATAATCTAATAAATAAATAATGTTTAACATTTTTTTAAATTTTAAAGGACAAAAAAAAATGTATGATTCCACTTTAATTATATGTTTAGGTTTAATTTCAATTCTAATCATTGCTTTTTAAAACAATAAACATTGCCGAACACTGAATGTACGCAAAATTTCGGTGTCATGGGTAAAATCGCCCATTTGACACTACATTTTAATACGAAAGTCCTTATACGTAAAAAGGAAACTAGCATATATATATATATATATATATATATATATGTGTGTGTGTGTGTGTGTGTGTGTGTGTGTGTGCATGGGAAAATTTCATTAGAAACAAAGAAAATCCAATGGAACTACTATATAATATAAACTCATCCTATATAGTATTCAACAGTGGAAAATATCCCCACAGATGAAGAGAGGAACACTGTTTAAGAGAAAGGGTACTGAGAATGCCATGGACTGAACGTGAATAATGAGGCAGTTTTAATGAAAACAGAAACGAAAATATCACTGAGGCACAGAAAATGACAGCTGAATTTTCTGGGATACATTAAGAGGAAAGAGGGCTCGGAGAATATTCCACACACAGGACATATTGAAGGCACGACTGGTAGAAAGAAACAGCGAGTTACCTAACTAACAAGTGAGTATAAATAGATGGCAGAACAAAGACTGGAACGGATGGTACACTGGATAGACGTTTGCCTAGAACTACAAGGATAGAAGGTGTTGGAGAAGAAGAAGAAGAAAAAGAAGAAGAAGAAGAAGAAGAAGAAGAAGAAGAAGAAGAAAAAAAAAGAAGAAGGAGAAGAAGAAAAAGAAGAAGATAACAAAAATAAGAAGAATAATATGATAATAAGAAGAAGAAGAAAAAGAAGAAGATAACAAAAATAAGAAGAAGAATATGATAATAATAATAATAATGAGAAGAAGAAAAAGAAGAAGATAACAAAAATAAGAAGAAGAATATGATAATAAGAAGAAGAATAAAAAGAAGATAACAAAATAAGAAGAAGAATATGATAATAATAATAATAATGAGAAGAAGAAAAAGAAGAAGATAACAAAAATAAGAAGAAGAATATGATAATAAGAAGAAGAAGAAAAAGAAGAAGATAACAAAAATAAGAAGAAGAATATGATAATAATAATAATAATGAGAAGAAGAAAAAGAAGAAGATAACAAAAATAAGAAGAAGAATATGATAATAAGAAGAAGAATAAAAAGAAGAAGATAACAAAAATAAGAAGAAGAATATGATAATAAGAAGAAGAAGAAAAAGAAGAAAATAACAAAAATAAGAAAAAGAATATGATAATAATAAGAAGAAGGAGAAAAAGAAGAAGATAACAAAAATAAGAAGAAGAATATGATAATAATAAAAAGAAGAAGAAGAAAAAGAAAAAGATAACAAAAATAAGAAGAAGAATATGATAATAATAATAATGAGAAGAAGAAAAAGAAGAAGATAACAAAAATAAGAAGAAGAATGTGATAATAAGAAGAAGAAAAAGAAGAAGATAACAAAAATAAGAAGAAGAATATGATAATAATAATAATGAGAAGAAGAAAAAGAAGAAGATAACAAAAATAAGAAGAAGAATATGATAATAATAATAAGAAGAAGAAGAAAAAGAAGAAGATAACAAAAATAAGAAGAAGAATATGATAATAATAATAAGAAGAAGAAGAAAAAGAAGAAGATAACAAAAATAAGAAGAAGAATATGATAATAATAAGAAGAAGAAAAAGAAGAAGATAACAAAAATAAGAAGAAGAATATGATAATAATAAGAAGAAGAAGAAGAAAAAGAAGAAGATAACAAAAATAAGAAGAAGAATATGATAATAAGAAGAAGAAGAAAAAGAAGGAGATAACAAAAATAAGAAGAAGAATATGATAATAATAAGAAGAAGAAGAAGAAAAAGAAGAAGATAACAAAAATAAGAAGAAGAATATGATAATAATAATAATGAGAAGAAGAAGAAGAAGAATATAAGAATAAGAAAAGGAATATAATAAGAATATAATGATAATAATAATAATAAGAAGAAGAAGAAGAAGGATATAATATTAATAAGAAGAAAACAAAGATGAGGAAGATGAAGAAGAAGGATATAATAATAATAATAATAATAATAATAATAATAATAATAATAATAATAATAAAGGTGTCTCTCGGACTTATACTAAGTTAAAACTTAGTATTATCTACCCAACTGAATACCATACACTGTTATGAACTTTTAACTTCGATATATTAATAAACCCACTATCTCAAATCTGGTCTTGCTCTTGGACCTTCTTCAAGTCTCGTCCTACAGCTGGTAATCTGAACAAAATTACCCCTTGGTGGTCAAGGTTAAAACGCATCTCTACCAATTTCAATGAATACGAAAAATATCTCATACCGGATCGGCCGTCAACCGGGACAACAAGGGCCGCGTCCCTCAGAGAGGAACCAGTCTGAGGTCGAAAAGTCTGTCACTGGAACAAACTCTTCCACACACGAAGAGACACTAGGTCACCAAACCCGGATTATCGTCAACCTTGGACCAAGTGTCTCAATGCCAAATCGACTAGTAAAAATGAAACGAACGAAATGGAGCCGCGAAGAGTATCGACAAGTTATGACATCCTTCTTCACTGCACTCGAAAACCCAGCAAAGAACACCACCAATCAAACATACCAAATATGGAGAAATATGGTGGGAAATGATATAAGACCTAACCTCAACCCAAACATGCTTGCCAATGTCCGCAGAGATATCATGCGAAACAACAGACTCTCAAAGGCAGAAATAGATAAGATAAAATTAGATATAAGGCAAAATACTATGACCCATCACTCAAACTCTGTTGAGATGAATGTTGAAATAAAGAATGCGACAGAGGATGAGGTGGACGCTAGAGCGAATGAAATACGAAATCATCTCCCAGGAAATGAAACCGAAGATTCTGCCTTAGACACAACCTCTAGTTCTCCAGAAATTGTCACTGCAGATGACTCCAGGTACATTAATTTAGAATTCCTTGAAAACCACGAAGCTGAAATCACCGAAGCGAAAAATGACGTCATCCAAGTACTCAGCAGAGTAACTTTCATACAATTGTCAGACAGAGACCAGCTCCCGAAAATCCATATGACAAATCCCAACAAGCACATCGTGAAAATATACAATGCTGCACTGGAAACACTGTTAACAGATAAACCACCGGGAAACATAACAGAAGTTAACAACGTCATATACGCAACAGCACTAGCAGCGACTCGGAAGCTTGGTGTCAAGACAATAAATAGAATTAACAGACACAGAGAACCAGCTTGGAAAACCAAACTGATACGAGAAATAGAACAAATCAGATGTGAGCTGTCTATATTAGATGAGCTCACCAGAAACCCTAATATTTCCACACGTAAATCCAAAAAGATCAAACGGAAATATAGCATTAAATCCCTAATTGATATTCCATCGATCAAGGAAATGCTGAAACAGAAACTTCAGCTAAAAGCACAGAGAACAAGACGATACGAGAAACGTTGTAGATTCTATCGCCAAAATAAAACATTCCGAACAGATCTTAAGAAATTTTACAGGGAAATTGGAAAAACGCCTATACATGTCGAAACGCCACCATCGATTGATAATGTACAGACATTTTGGGAAAATATCTGGAGCAAACCAAAGGAATGTAACCCAAATGCAGAATGGATACGGCGTGAAGAAGAACGACTGCTGGATACACCTCTGCAAGAATGGGTAAATATATCCACAGATGATGTTAGGCAAGCACTAACGAAATCCCAAAAATGGAAATCCCCAGGAAATGACAAGGTGCCCAATTTCTGGCAGTATCATCTCTCATCTACCCATGGCATACTTGCAAAAACATTATCAACGCTTGTAAATAATCCCAATAAAATCCCGGAATGGGTTACTGAAGGTATTACATACCTCATACCAAAAACAACTGAAACAGACGACCCGAAAAATTATAGACCGATAACATGTCTTTCCACAACGTATAAGTTGATCATGTCTGTACTGACGAACCGTACTTACTCCTTCTTCGAAACAAACAGCATTCTCCCGCTGGAACAGAAGGGATGTAGTAGAGGTTCATATGGCTGCAAAGATCAACTTCTGATAAATAAAATGATCCTGGAAAATTGCAGGAGACGACGCAGAAATCTCAGTGCAGCGTGGATTGATTATCGTAAAGCCTTTGATAGTGTTCCACATTCTTGGATCCTTAAGGCTTTGGAAATGTACAAAGTCTCCCCTGTGGTATTAAACTTTCTTAAGCACAGCATGGGGATGTGGAACACAAAACTATACCTTAGGCACACCGGGGGCACTGCTATATCCAACCGTCTGAATATCCGACGTGGAATTTTTCAAGGAGACTCTCTGTCACCCCTTCTGTTTTGTTTATCCTTAACCCCTCTTACACATGAACTGAACAACAGTAGCTATGGTTACAAAATAAATAAGAAAATTTTCAATCACCTACTATACATGGATGATCTCAAACTCTTTGCCAAAGACGACAATGAGTTGAAAGGCCTCCTCAATATTGTAAAATACTTTAGTGACGACATAGGTATGGACTTCGGATTAGATAAATGTGCAAAAGTAACATTCAAGAAAGGTAGAATTACAGAAACACCCTCAATAGATTTAGATTTTGTCACAAAGATTAGGGAATTGGAGCATGAAGAAGCTTATAAGTACCTAGGAATTAGCGAAGGAGATGGCATACAACACACCCAAATGAAAGAAAAAATAAGAAAAGAGTACTACAGGCGTGTACGTCTGATACTAAATACTGAACTAAACTCAAAAAATAGAATATCAGCTATAAACACATTGGCTGTCCCAGTGGTGCATTACAGCTTTAATGTCCTTAACTGGACCATAGCTGAAATTAAGCGAATGGACGCCAAAACGAGAAAGCTTCTCACTTGCTATCGCATGCATCATCCCAAAGCTGATGTTGATCGTCTGTATGTGCCCAGATCCGAAAGAGGCAGATGATTAGTTCAACTAGAACTGTCCTACAAAACTACAACAATTGGCCTCCAAAAATACTTGGAAACTACAGAAGACTGGATGATGGTATGCGTCAAGGAACATGAAAGTAGTAAGCGTCTTTACTCCGTAATGAAAGAAGCCAACAAATTCAAACTGGAGCTTCAAATGGGCGTAGAGATGCAACTACAGCACAATACACCGGCTGAAACTGCAAAATACTTGAAAAAGACAGCAAAGACGAATGCAACCGACCAGATACAGAAGCGATGGCAAGATAAACCGCTTCATGGCCAATACTCTGCCCGTATCAACCAAGCTGATGTAGACAAAACCCGTACCCATCAGTGGCTACGCAGTGCAGGGTTGAAAGCGGAAACTGAAGGTTTTATCCTTGCTGCGCAGGACCAATGCTTGCTAACTAGGAATTATCAAGCACATATACTAAAATATTGTGTCAGCCCAAAATGCAGATTCTGTGATAAATATCCAGAAACGATTGATCATCTTGTATCAGGTTGCACGATGTTGGCACCCACTGAATATAAAACCCGACATGACAGAGTGGGCCAATATCTGCACTGGAAAATCTGCAACTTCTACGGGAAGGAAACTGAAAGAAACTGGTACCAACACCACCCAGACCCAGTTACGGAGATAGGACCTGTTACAATTCTATGGGACTACACAATTCACACTGACAGAACAATCAAGGCCAACCGACCAGATATTGTTATTAAAGACCACAAACAAAAACGGTGCCTCCTTATTGATATGGCAGTCCCTGCTGACTGCAATGTATCTTTGAAGATATTCAAAAAGCTGTCAAAATACAAGGACCTTGAAATAGAGGTCTCGAAAATGTGGCATATGGGAACATCAACAATCCCTGTTGTAGTTGGAGCCCTAGGACTGGTTGGAAAAGATTGCAGTAGACTAATTGCAGGGATTCTTGGAAGCCCATGCCTCAAGGAGATAGAAAAAATTGTTCTGACAAGTACAGCCCACACTTTACGAAGGGCTCTATCTATGTAATTTTTTTTTTTTTTTTTTTTTTGTCAGTGAAAAGTGTCATGATGCCATTTCTAACCTTAGGTCCCTGGGTGGGACCCGGAAAGAAATGTGTAAACGCCAGAAAGCAAAGAAAATAATAATAATAATAATAATAATGTATGATAGACAGATACTTACGAGCTCATTAAGTGGAATTGACGATCCCAATTCAAATTCCGGTTATCGCAACACATGTTCGATACACCTCTACATTCAATAAACTGTTCTTAATCAATGTAGATCCTGATCAATAACTAGATGGACGACCGCTTGTAAATACCAGCTGCTGTAAATTTGGATGTTCGGGTGGTGTAAGGGATAACGGCTCGGAATTGGAAATCAGAGAGCCGAGTTCCAATTTCAGTCGGGTTTTCGTCTAATTCATTTATGCAACAAATACCCTTTGGAAAGGTATCAATCCACATCTTCCCCCAGCAGCTTTGGTTTAATTAGCAGGACTTCTGTCAATAGATCATTATTGTCTCCCAAAAATTCTTAAAATATAAAATATTAGGTTGGTGCAAAAATAATTTCGTTTTCTCACATAGTAACATATGTTAGAAAACGAAATTATTTTTGCACCAACCTAATATTTTTAAGGTTTTAAATGACCAGCAAAAAAGTTGATAAACAGTAAAAAATAAATCAATTATTCAATCAATAAACGAGTTCAGGGCAGTATAAAAAGGAGGCAGACTTGGATGGCAACTGGTCTACCGCAGAAAGAAATGGCAACCTACCTCGTTAGTCGTGTATCACAGATGGTCTTTAACTGAATAATATAAAAAGCCTAAAGAGATACACTAGAGTCCAAAAGTTTTAAGCTATTCCCAGAATTAGCATGTAATGAACTTGATAGAAGTGTGAAACAAAAATGAAAAAGAGTCATTGAAAGAAGAAGAATATCCAAACACACACACATATATATATATATATATATATATATATATATATATATATATATATATATATATATATATGTCGGTAGACGAAATAAAATCTGTTTAAAAAACGGGGCGTATATTCAAATCCGGGTATCCACTGAAAATAACATTTGAAGTAATAAAAATGTCGAATTACAAAATAAAATCCATTAATTAATTGGATACATATATATACATATATATATATATATATATATATATATATATATATATATATATATATATATATATATATATATATATATATAATATAATATATATATATATATATATATATTTATAAATATAAATGACAATAGGAAAACTGTAGTTATTGCTGACGCGTTTCGCCGAATGTGAACTTTCTCAAAGCAAAAAACGAAAACGCTTTTTGCTTTGAGAAAAATTAAGAATATTGTCTTTTCTACAGTTTAACTCTGAGAAATTTTCATATATATATATATATATATATATATATATATATATATATATATATATTTATATATATATATAGTGTATGTTTATATATATATGTATATATACATATATATATATATATATATATATATATATAGTGTATGTTATATATATATATATATATATATAGTGTATGTTATATATATATATATATATATATATAGTGTATGTTATATATATATATATATATATATATATATATAGTGTATGTTATATATATATATATATATATATATATATATATATATATAGTGTATGTTATATATATATATATATATATATATATATATATATATATATATATATATATATGTATATGTAAGCAAATATATGGATATAGATCCGACAGTATGAAGAAAAATATACGGAAAAAACAAACAAAAATTCTAATAAGCAATTATGCTGTTTTAATGTTAATATAATGTCAACGTCGGACGTTTCGGTCTAGTAGACCATCTTCAGGACATATTCATAAAACATAATTAATATTAGACTATATTTAATTCTTACTCTTATGTCCATCGTCTTTTCATGTTGAAGCGTTATACATATAGTTTGTGCTTGTGAAATATGTATATAAAATGTTTGTTTTCTTGTATCTATCTATCTTTATATATATATATATATATATATATATATATATATATATATATATATATATATATATATAAGTCTGTGTGTGTTTATGTGCACGCATAGTTATGTAGAGTCCTTCACATACATTTGTGTTCCTCCCTAAACACAAATGATTACCAGAATAAATATATATTTCCAAAACTATCACTCATATACGCATGAATGTGCGTACGGTTTTCCTAGCTATAAAAGGTTTTTGATATTCCTGACTTCTCTTGATTGTCTTTGCCGGTTGCCAAGATTACTTATCGGATTCCTACAACGTCTACTCTTTCTAAAATTGTTCTTCTCCCTGAAAGTGAATCACCGAGATATGAATAAACGTATAGGTCAGCCCTTTGGATATCAGTCCTGCTCACTGGCCGATATATAGCGTGCGTCCCCTTTTAGTCTATACTAAGCAAATTGGTCGAGCAGTTGAAGTATAGTTTGTGCTGATAAGAACGCATTTAACGATCCACTGACCTGCGCAGCCTCAGGTCGTCAAAGGCTTGAACATTCTCTGGAAACTTGATAGTGAAACGTAAGTCAAACAACACCCGACAGCGTTAGAATTGTCTATGTTCCATCATCCTCTGTTTGTATTGTGGAGAACTTTGCGAAACTTTTAATAACGTGTTGTTTTCAAAAACCTAATTCAAAATATTATAGAAATATAATTTAGTTCTTATTTTTCTTGTTATATATCATCTTAAATGTTTTTTTACGGCTTATCAACCTTTCGCAGGTTATTTAAAGCCAAAAAACCTTTTCAGACTGTAAGAATTTTTGCATATTATAATTATTTAGCGAAACAAGTCCTGCATAGCTATGAAGTGAAGAGATGGATTCATACCTTTCCCAAGTTTATTTGTGCATAAGTGAATAATACGAACCAGACTGGAATTTGAACTCGCCTCTCCGTTTGCCAATTTCGAGCCATTATCCAATACACCACACGCACATCTATGCTTACAACCACTGGTATTCCCAAGCGGACAGACATTCAGTTACGGACCACTATCGACGTTGTTTAACTCCGGTGATCGTATATTGTCTTCAGTGTTCCTTCTGGCTTTTGTAGGACAAATAACATTGAAAAATGGATCTATTTTGAAAATTCAAATCAAAAAGTCAGTATTAGAGAATTAATTCTCAAACATTAAAATGTAGGTTGCATTATATTTTCAGTACGGTGATGATTTTCTAAGCGTAGTTTAGATGTGGCACAAGGCCGGAAGTATAGAGCACCCAGCGAGGAAGTAACTCACTATTCAGTCGTCACTGTTCTAGCGAGACAAGCTGACTAACCATTACACCACGTCGAAGGGCCTCCATTATATTTTAAATATGATCTTTTAAAACAATTTATGATCAATCTAACATCTTGTCAACTGTATCTTTTCACATTTTAAGCAATGAACAACAAGGTTCTTTTGAATTTGCATACTTTTCTAAACCCAATTATTACAGACTGGAAACACCCGTGGATATTTCAGTTTTCCTATATAAATTTTATGATGAATCTTAACTCTTATGTTAAGGACAGAATCGGCTCATAGAGAATTTTATGACAATAAAATGTCGGTTGAAATGTTCCTATCACATCGTTAAGTATTTGAGCATAACGACTTTAAAATTACTTTGCATTAACAATCATAAATAGAAGTACTCATCGTTATTCTAAGAAGTAAGGGAGTACAAATTAAAATATTGGAAACATTTCCATTCAGATGTTAAACATTTCTATCTTCTTTTCTATGCCTTCAGTCTTTCCACGGAATCAAAACGGAATAGTTCAATATCCATAAGGTATTAAAAGGAGACGCTAAACACTGCTATCTCCCCGTTTCTTCTTTCGTTCGTCCTTTCTTTCTTTCTTTTTCCATATTCTCACTGAAATTGTTTCGTGGACGCGAAAGGATTCAAACAAAAATAAAAAAAAAAAAAAATAAATAGATATAAGATGTCTAAATTTTTTAACCAAAAAATATATATATGTGTGTGTGTGTGTGTGTGTGTGTGTGAAAATATATAGAAAATAGGAAAGAACGGGTTAGGTTAGTAATCCAAGGTTCTATAGTATTTTAGTTATTATTTTTTTAAAAATAGTGCTCGATACAAAAGTAGAGCATAAATATAATTATATATTTAAAAATATGATTCCAACACGCTACATAAGAGGTCTCATGTTTCAAAAACAAGAGCCGAAAACTTCAATCTGATTATTAAAATTAAATTGAGTTAAAGTGAGCTCTGTTTCATCTTCAAGCGAAATTTTTTTGGTATCCAAAAAAAATTTAACTCAATTTAATTCTAATAATTATATTGAAGTTTTCGGCTCTTGTTTTTGAAACATGAGACCTCTTATGTAGCGTGTTGGAATCATATTTTTAAATATATAATTATATATATATATATATATATATATATATATATACTAATGACCCAGGTACTACCTACCTGCCTAGGTTTCACCACATAAGATCATCATGGTGAAGTGGGCAGTCCACCTGATAATCCCATGTAGTGAAACCTAGGTAGGTAGTAACAGGCTCATTAGGATTTATTTATTTTACTTTTGCTCTGATTAACGTATTAGAGCACTCTTCGTTTTAACTTATTACTCACTGGCTTTTTTTTTCTTTGTACCAGAAATTTAAGATACTGGACGATGTTTCGCCCTTTTCGTAGATTTCTGGTGCTTTCTTTTTTGTTCCAAATTTTTCCTGGGATGACAATTTGTTTGAATATTTTGCTGTCCAGGTTTCTTCACCCACCTAGTTTAAATAGACTTACATTAGATAGATAGATAGATAGATAGATAGATAGATAGATAGATAGATAGATTTGTCCTGTCAGTCGGGTAGGCAGACAGGACACCCCGAAGAAGAAAAATCGACGTCTGACTCCTACAACAACTGAGCTATAACTGTGCCACGCCTAGATCTGCTCACCGTCACTGAGTCAGGAGAGTAGTGAGAGGAGGCAAAAGAAACAAGTTGCTAATCAGGAATTACGATTACTTTCAAAGTTTTGTGTTAACTAAATACCCCATATGACTAACGCGATGCCAATGATTTATAATCATTAAAAGTATATATATATATATATATATATATATATATATATATATATATATATATATATATATATATATATATATATATATATATATATATATATATATAAAGAAATGGACAAAGTCCGACAATTTATTTATTAAAGACATTTTTTATGTTTAACGTTCTTTTTATAGATACAAGTATTTAAGTAAAGGCTCTGTTTATAATAAACAGTATTAAATAACATTTACCGGCCTGAATGTCCGAGATATGGTGGTTCCGTATAGGATGCAGGTTCGAATCCTGTCAAAGGACGAATATTTTCTATGAAAATTTCTCGGACATTCAGGCCGGTAAATGTTATTTAATACTGTTTATTATAAACAGAGCATTTACTTAAATACTTGTATCTATAAAAAGAAAGTTAAACATAAAAAATGTCTTTAATATATATATATATATATATATATATATATATATATATATATATATATATATATATATATATATATATATATATATATATAAATAAAGCTAAAACGATACGTAGCCTCAATATATGGCGGCCATATTTAAGGAATTTTGAAATTGCATTGGTTTTATTTTATATATCAATAAGCTAGGATTTTTAATCTATACAGTTAACTATATTGTTGCAATTAAGAAAAAGATACTGCTTTTTAAAACATTGAAAATGAAACAAAACAGAAAGCTCACTCAACCAAGCAATCAAAAAATGACGGTTAAATTTAAGTAATTTTGCAATTGTATTGTTATATTTTATATATGTTAATCTATGATTTTTAGTCTATACAATTGTCTCTCATGTTTGATCTACAAAAATACTGCTTTTTAAATCCTTAAATGTCGAAATATCCGAAGAAAACTAACACGATTCAGAAGGTCAATAAATAACAGCCATATTTGAATAATTTTGCAATTGGATTGGTTATATACACTGCATGCGTAATGTTTTATTTTTGTTCAGAAAATTAATTCTATCGTCCATCTAAGAATTCAGCTTTTCAAATCCTTAAATGTGTCCAAAGTACGTTATACATTAATACCTTTAGATACAAGTTGATTTCATTCCAAGACTGTGCTCCTCACTCAAAAAGACTCGTATCGCAAATCAGTATTTCTCATTGAAATTAATCGGAATATTTCCGATCCATTCCAGGTCCCTAAAAATCACCCTTATTTTCCTAAAACTCTATCTTTGATTTATAAGGTTCTTACAAGCAAAAACCTGTGAATAAACAATAAATGCAGTTTTCAAACAATAAAATAAAAGAGAAAAAACTCAAATTGTAAAGAAATAAACTATACTAAACCATGAAGTTCAGATGAGTCATAGGCCAACTAGCCGAGGAGAAAGAGAGTGAAAGGGACAAGAACAGTTAGCTTAGCAACCACTAACCTAGCCTAGCAAAGGTTACCCTAGTCTTCGATACGGAAGATTAACTTTATCACTTAACTTTTAAGTTTTTGATTTAACGTCTATGTAGAACGCTCCTACTGTCTCGCCAAATCCATTACTCGTACGTCTTCCTCATTTTCTTTTGGGTTTTTTTTTCTTTTATTGTAATTTCCCACTTTACATCGTGAAATCATACTTTTCGGCTTTTCACCCCTGCTCTTTACACTTACTTTCTTCGGACCCATTGTGTCACTAAAGGAATTTTGCAAAATAACGGCAAAAAGATACAACGCAACAGAGATCCTTTCAGAGCGCGTGTACTGCGAGTGGAAATACCCTTGAAGTTTGGCGTTCGCTCATATCTCAAGGCAAAAATCGGTCAAACTCCAGCTCGAATCTTAAAAAAAAAAAACTCGAATGTCGGTACGCTCGTATCTCAAGGCATTATTGTATTAGGTTGGTGCAAAAATAATGTCGTTTTTAACGTTAAAAAATACGTAAAAAAACGACATTATTTTTGCACCAACCTAACATAAGAAATGAAAAGCAAAGTATCAATATCAATGTCCTGCCTTCTCACAATTAAATTTACCGTTGTTATGGTAAAACAAAATATATTAGCATATCGGCATCGCTAGTGCATCAGTTTACCATAACAGCATATTATCTGATTACCAAAAGAAAAAAAAAAGGGACAACAGGCTGCCTGACCGATGAATATTTAAAGTCGCATTGGGTTGGTATTATGAAATTCGCGGATCAAGTCTGAATTGCACAAAACATAGGTTAAGTTTACTTAGAACTAGAAAATGGGTGAAACCAGCTCTCCCTGTAATCTAGCGTCGAATCACCCGTTCCCGTACGATCACCGAAGTTAAGCAACCTCGAGCCTGGTCTGTATCTATATGGGTGACTGCTTGGGAATACCAGATGCTGTAATCCTGGATCAGCGGGTTGTTAAATGACTAATGGCTTGGAATTATTAATCGCAGAGCCGAGTTCTAATTTCCTTTGAATCCGTTATATTCACTAACGAGCAAATACTCCCGAGAAAACTATGAATCCACTTTTGCTCCCCCAGCTATGGGTTAATTAATAAGACTTGTATCACAAAATCTTAACATATTATCTGGCTTTAAATAACCTGAAAAAGGGTTGATAAGCCGTAGAAAACGAATCAATTAATCATTCAATCTCTTTGCATTCTGTTCTGTAGTCAGACACCTTATCAAATCATCTCTACAATGGCATGCTGGTTAACTAAGAGAAAACAGAATGGGTAAGCAGGCACCAGTTCGAATGAGTTTTACATAAGTACATTTAAATATAGAAATTAAAAAGTAAACAACTTACCCCTGTCGGCGGGACTTAGAATATGTTGACTTCATCCCTTATACAGGAGTATGACCCCTTCTAAAAGAGGCCAATTTTAAGGTGGATACTTAGGCCAGCTGTCATAAGCCCGACCAACGTTAAACCTTTGACTCAAATGCGACCATTTTTTACCCTAGTTTAAGGCAGACCTGTGTTTACCTTTTTCATTCTATTTTAAAACAGAATTACGGCGACGTTTTAACTCAAGTATAAGCTGGAGGCGTATCACATGTCGTGTAAATCAAACCTATACCTAACGTTTTGACTCTAGTCTAAAGCAAACCTGTATCTACCTTTTTTACGCTAGTGTAAAACGGTTTTAGGTCTATTTTTGTGAAACTATTGTAAACCAGACCTATGCCTACTATTTGGACTCTAGCATAAACTGGGCCTGTGTCGATCTTTTTCACTCTAGTATAAACCGAAACTTTACCTCTTTTTTATAATCTAGTGTGAACCGGAGAAACTCCAAAAGTTTTGCGAACACTAGTGTAAAGCGGACCTGTCTATCGTTACGACTTGGTGTAAACCGGACTATGTCTATCTATTCGCTCTCGTGTAAATCGGGCCAATGTTTAACTTTCTAAGTCTAGTTTAACTCAAATTCTACATATACGTTTTTTATATATTACTGTAAACTGGACCTATGTCTACGCTTTTTGCTCGTAGACTTTTCTAAGTCTGGTTTAACTCAAAGCAACATATATGATTTTTTCATATATATATTACTGTAAATCGGACATATATCTACGCATTTGAATCTAGTGCAAATCGAACCTATATCTACGTCTTTGATCTATTACTGTAAATCGAACCGATATCTTTCTTTTTCACTTGAGTGTAAACCGAACCTATGTATATCTATTTGATTCAAGAGTAAGCCGGGCCTATGTCTACCATTTTTTCACTCTAGTGTAAACTGGGCTTATATCTTATGTGTTGATCCTATTGTAAACCGAAACTATATTTCCTTTTTTAATCTAGTGTAAACTGGACAAATTTCTACCTTTTTACTCTAGTTTACACAAGAAATATGGCTACAGTTTTGACGTTGCTGTAAATCGAACGTTTGTCTAACTTTTTTTATTCTTGTGTAAACCGGACCAATGTCTAACTTTTTTATTCTAGTGTAAACAGGACTAATGTCTACCTTTTCGCGCAAAAGTAAACAGGACCATTGTTTACCTCTTTTAGCCGAGAGTAAGCAGTAACTATGTTTGAGATTTAACTGGTGTAAACCGGATCTATATATACGTTTTGACGCAAGTTTAAATGAAACCATTAATTATGAATGTCTATTTTTTTGCACAATTATATACAGGAGTTACGTCTAAATATCTATATATTATGTTGGTGCAAAAATAATGACGTAATAATGTCGTTTTTTGACATATTTTTAACGTCAAAAAACGACATTATTACGTCATTATTTTTGCACCAACCTAATATCTTATATTCGACGTTAACCCAGAAAGATTTGTCATGTCTTTAAATTAACCATGGGAAGTTAACTGAAATCAAAACAGCGAACTTTGACAGACTTTTTCAGAAGATTTTAATATAAGACAATACATTGTGATATGATGCTTTTTACCGACTTTTTATTGTTTTAATTTTACATCTATATCCACTTTAGTTTGCATTCGACCTCTATTCGCTTTCAATCAGGTCCTGGTTTAGCGTTTGAAGTTTACCCGGAAGCTCTTGCACGCATGCCCGTCGCTCCGGCCTGGTCTGTTTTCTTCTATTTCATGATGGCCATTTTAGGATTCGGCTCACAGGTAAGCGTTTTTTTACTATTTCTCTTTATTTATTTTCTTCTTCTGCTGATACCCTGTAACATTGAAGATTCTTAATTTCTTTAATAAGATAATTTAACATTAAAAAGACTGAGATGTTTTTCTTCTTAATTTTGATGAAGTGTCTGATATTTATCCTCTCAAATTTTTTTTATTAATTTAAAAATGTCTTCTTACTTCGGAAAGTAAGTGATCACGAGTCTCCAAATATTCCTTTACTTTATTAGATGCGAATTGTAATGCATTCATGGAAAATATTGGAGTAGTTTCCATTTGCCTTCTCCACAGCTTTGAATTCGTTTTATTTCTCTCAGAGTGGTTTCCACCCAGTGCTAGAAAGCTCGGTCAACTGTATTATTTAATCCATATATGAAGGGAGAAGAAAATGATTCATGCCTTATCCAAGGTCCCAAAGAATATTTCAGCCTCTCTAGCATAAATATATACAAGAGATGTTGAAATATTCTCATCCTAACCAAAAAATAATTCTGATGTTTACTCATTCCGTCAGAAAGGGAACTTCTGAGTACAATATATATATATATATATATATATATATATATATATATATATATATATATGACGACGAGGTTGTTTTATGTGGGTCTACGGAAAACCATTGGAAATCGCGCTTCTATCACCACCAAATGACATTAGGCAATATCAAATATAGTAACAGCGCTGTCATCTATAAATTTTTCTGGAAACTGTAAAGCGAGAATAAAAATCCAATTATCACGTGAGAATCAGTACCCAACGCTAAACACTTGGGGAGAAAAGGCAACAGATGTAACTTATGTCTTTCTGAAAAATTATTAATCCTGAAAAATATAAACTAACTATATAAATATAAACTAGTTTAATCTAATGTCTTAAACAAAAGAAGTGAGTTAATGAGTACCTGCCTACCCACAACTAATTTTCTACTCAAACATGTTGACCCAGATTAGTATAGTCTAGACGGACCCGGGGCCACATATACTAGTATTAATATTAATAATTTTTATTAATATTTTTTACTTTTTGCTACCGTTACTATACAACTATTGTTAACATTAGATTGTAACGCATTTAACATTTTTCCTAATTCATTGTTTCCATTATCTAATGAATACCATTTTTAATATATAACTGTTATGATTGTTTTGACTTTTTCTTTTACTTTTATCTTTAGCCTTACTATTAGAAATGTGCTTATTTATTTCCTTATATATTAGCATTTATTATGTTTGTTTATTTATTTATTTATATGTTCCTATTTATATGGCTTCTATTTTATTTTATTTCATTTTTCCTTATATTATTTTCGTTGATATGTATTACTTTTATTAGTATTTTATTTATATTTTATCATTGTATATTTTAGTATTATTGATATCACTACTTTTATTTAGGTTTTAATATCAATATTAATTATATTATTAATTATTTTATTGATTTTCATGGAAAAAATAGAGTTACCTCCCTTTTTATTTCCAGACGCTTTTTCTTGACTGTTACGGTTGATAACAACAGCGTCTTTTTGGATTCAAATTTATAATTATTATTTCCAAACTTATCTTCAATCTTGAATGTTAATCTGGGCTTAAATTCAAATCCAATATTAAACAACAATTCATTGAATATTTTAACAATAATAATAATCCACCCCAATAATAAAATATCTCACGAAAACTAGAAATATTTAAAAAAACGGTGTTAACCTCAAAAAATACCAGCACTTGAAAATTGCGTAGGCATGTGTGTGTGTCTGGATGTGTATGTGTGTGTGTGTTTGTATATTTGTATAGGAACTCTTGCTCGTACATTTACTTAAATTTATCCATTTGGTTTTATATATATATATATATATATATATATATATATATATATATATATATATATATACACCGTGTGTAACGGGTATATTGTCCAAATCGTGTAACAATTAGAATATACTTCACACTAAATGCTTAATATACAAAAGAAAGCACTAAATTAATTTAGTTTTTTACCAGACTTTCAGATAATAACTTTAGTCTTGTCACCATTTGTCGTAAGAATCACTGAAAAAACTTTGAATTATTCAGCTAGAAAGAGAACAGCTTAAAATCGTTTTGTGTCAGCCCACTGTCTTCCCAACCGAGCAATCATGAAATCATACGTGAAACCTGTGAGGCACCTTGTTGCTCAAGGACAGAAATTTAGAAGTTTAGAAAGATCATCTTGAATAAGTTAGAAAATGATCCTGGAATAACACACACATACACACACACACATATATATATATATATATATATATATATATATATATATATATATATATATATATATATATATATTCTTCATGAGCTTCTGATACTTAGCTATGAAAATAATTAATGATGAACATGTCATTTCCGTTTATGATCAAATTCATCACGTTTCTTCTGTTAAGCTTGTTGAGTGATTATACGTTCCTATTGCTCAAAGTAGAGTCCATTAGTTTTATAAAAAAAAACTCGTTGCTGAAGGACAGAAAGTTAGAAAGGGCTAAGATGATCATGAATAAGTTAGAAAATGATCATGGAATAATATATATATATATATATATATATATATATATATATATATATATATATATATATATATATATAATTGTGTGTATTTAGACAGCATCTTTTCATTCATACACGTTTCTTTAAATAATATAGACAAGTGTTGTCTATTTATTTTATGTAAATTTTTTCATAAAAAAGTAAGTTTAATAACATTATCGTTGAACGAAGAAAGAAATTCACAATATCGATCCATATTTTTTTAATACAATCTAAGCTTTCAGCTTACATAAGCCATTATCAAAGATATCAATTACAACATATTAAGCAATATACGGACAAGACAGTGATGATAGTCTGTCATTGTTTACATAGATGATTTCTAAGCAACGATAAACACGTACATATAAGACGCTAGAATGGAAAATCGCACCGCATCTCATGACGTCACACATGACCACACGAGAGTGAATTGGGGAAGTATGAAGTATGGGAAGCCGTTGGTATAAACCAATGCCTTCTGTTACCAGTTATAGACATTTAAGTTATTAAATTTATCAGACGTTATGAAAAAAATTTACATAAAATAAATAGACAACACTTGTCTATATTATTTAATGAAACATATATATATATATATATATATATTTGAAATTAATGTAATTTTTGTTTGTGATCGATTTCATGTGTGTGTATATATATATATATATATATATATATATATATAGTCATCCACAGACAGACTGTTTCGGTGTATCACAGCTCATCAGTGTGCCTAGTTATCCGATTGCTTCAAGCCGGGATCGAAACACGACCGATTTGAGATCAGTTAGAGACACTTATCGGCGAACGACAGAGAATGTTTTTTACGCATTATATACGTGATATGTAAACGCCATACCGGCCGCCACAGCGTTCAATTCTTATCAAGAGTGATGCAATAAAGAATCAGCAACAGCCGACAAAATTCCCTATAGTGCTCAATCGGCGAACGAATGAATAAATTGTATAGGATAAAGAACAAGTAAGAAACAGATCTCAATCTAACATGTTTAACTTTATGAAAGTTTCGTCAGAGATCAAGATAGAAATGATAAAAAGCTTAATTAAAGCAGATTAATGGTATGTCGTGTTTGGCTATTTCTTATTGGTTAGATACGGATAATATTAAAATATATGTGAGGGATATTCTGGACGGTAAAGTGTGTAAAAGTTAGTGAGAAGTTGCAGGATATTTTTGGTTAGATTTTTCATTAAAGTATATCTCATGCGTATTTCGTATATATATTGATTTTTATATATTCGGAAGATTAAGTTAGATTTATTAATAATGGATCTGTAGAAAAATGTTGATGTAATATAGTTTTTTTTAACGGGTGTTAAGATTTAGCAATATTGCTATAAATATATTTTCCAAATAGTTTCTCTTTAAAGAGTTATGTTCTGTTTTTTTTTTTGTTTTTTTTAATAAGGTTGGCATTGGTGAAATTAAAGTTATATCCTGCGTTGTTACGGTGTGATACGAGAGAATTTGAATGTTTATCTAAACGCAAATCTCTTTTGTGTTCCCGGGTGCGGGTTTTTACATCACGTGAAGTCTCCCCAATGTAAATGTTATTGCACTGTAGACATTTTATTTGATAAGATCCGGTATTTGAATTGCTTTTTGTTTTTGTTTTTTTGTTTTTTTCATCATAATTATATGGAGGGTGTTGTAATAAAGCTCGTAATAGGAATGACTAATTCATTTGCGAATTTAGTTGAAGTGTTGGAGGGGATTTTTTATAATTTTTGTTGGCAGTATTTGTTTGTTTGGTTTTATGAGTTTGTTTTTTTTTTTTGTTTAAGATGAAATGATATGGGTAGTTTAGAAGTTTGGATGTGTTCGCAATATAATCCTCTTCTTCACTAAGGTATTCAGGGCTACATATCGTAAGAGCTCTAAGGTAAAATCCTATAATCATTCCAGATTTTATTCTCCGGTTGTGGTGAGAAAAGATGAAAACACCATTGCCACTAATGACTTAACGTTATTTGGGACGTATTTCTGCGAAGTAGGTATGGGAGTTATATCTACTGCGTCCTATATATATATATATGTATATATATATATATATATATATATATATATATATATTGTCATCCATAGACAGACTGTTTCGCTATATCACAGCTCGTCATTGTGGCTAAAACGTCCTGTTACCTCTAGCTAGCAACCCGACTGAATTGGCGTCATCCGAGGATTTTACCACTAAGCCATTGGCGCACGGCAGAGCTGAAGGTGAATTTGAGCGTATTTATTTTTAGATAAACACTGAGTGACTGAGAGAACTCGATTCGATTTACCGAAGTGCCGTGCATTGTTAGGAGTAATAGTCACTGTTTACAAATCCACACTTCCTTCCCAGAGAGTTCAACTGAAATTATATATATATATATATATATATATATATATATATATATATATATATATATGATAGATAGATAGATAGATAGATAAAATAAGAAAAAATGGAGTATAATTCTATTGTCTGTAAAGGTCCAGATAGAATATACAATATATCTGTAAATATATATCAATAAAGACAAAAAGAAAGCCTTTATTTACCAACGCCTTATCACTATAAATGTAAGGTTTTTTTTATTATTATTTCAATACATATAGCTAAATAAAATACTTCTATTTACATTGATTTGGTCCCTCCAGGTATGAAATGGGAACAGTTTTCCTTTTGTCATCTTATATATATATATAAAGGGTGTTTCATTAAGACGGATCAAAGTCAGCATTAAATAACTCAGTTATTGATGAAAATTTCTTTATTTATCTGTTGGTTCATGTTATTTAAGTCATGGCAATTATGTGTGAAAAATAATATCGCCGTAATGTCCGCCAAATCTTCGACGGTACACCTCCACTCGATGGTTAAGATTTTTTGAAAACGTCTCTGCACAGTTGTTCCTCGATCTCACCAGTATGCCTTATTATCTCATCCTTCAGCTGTTGAATTGTTGCTGACATATTAGCATAGATCCTACTTTTGATATGACTCTAAAGGAAAAAATCTAAAGGCGTCATGTCGCAGGATCGTGGGGGACAATTGACTTCGATATTTCGAGAGATGATGCGACCTGGGAAATTCTGTTTGAACGTCCATTTTCGTAATAGGCCTCGATAACTTTAACACGTTGTTTGATTGTTAATCTTTCCATGGTTGAAATTACAAAAGACTTAAGTTGTTAAATCTGAAAGAAAAAGAAAAAATCATTGAACGCTTAAACTTAATTCATATTTAAAATCAGTCCCATTTATTGGAACACCCTTCATATATATAAAGATTTTGCTAAGTGCCAGCCAAATCTTACTCCGCATAAGCGGGTAATTCATCTAGTAAGGCAAAAGATTTTTTTCGCAGTTATCAACATTATTAAAGTAGCCAATGTGTATCGAACAGCAACTGTCTTTGTGTTTGTAACTCTAGTCATTACTCTGTGAGAATTGCTCTTAGCACATGGAAGACAAACGAGTGAAAAGATTCAGAGAAATGGCGCGAAATGGTTGGAAACAATTTTCGGAAGAGGCGCAAGCAATTTTCCCCGGAATGAACCCTGACCTACAATATTTGCCTGTCCATGCAGGCATTTGTCCACAAAACTATTATTTGATTCGCACCTCTTTCAATATGCTACAATATCGGTTCCTTCAAACAGAGACGTTGCCACAGAAACACGTTTCAACAGCCGTTGAATTTTAAACCTTTGACCAGACATTGAATTCAGAATCTTTCGCTCATCGATTTATATATATGTGACACGCCTATTCATAGTTCGAATTCCTAACACTGATAGCTGTATCAACGTATTATATGATCCGTTCACAAATGCTCTCTCGTATCACGAACGTATATCTATAAATATAGACATATATCGTCTGGATCTACGCTGAGATATGCAGGTCAGTTTGACAGCTATGATTAGAGCTTTCACTCAATACTGCTCTTACGTTGAACTATTGCTGTTGCTGCAGGCCAGGTCTGTCTATTCTTAAATGTTATCATTACATTTATCTATGTTCTGTGCTCCCGAGCCAGTGCATTATGAAATCGTCTCTGAAAGTCAGGAACATTCTGAAAACTACTTACATGACTTAGGAGCATTTATATTAGTCAAAAGTATGTGCAACCCCCTAGCTCGTTAAACGCTTTAGCGCCAGCCGAATTACTTATCTCGCAAGGATGATTTGTTTTTTAAAATCTCGTCTTGGATAAATTATAGCAAACGAGATGAAATATCTTTCAGACTTTTTCCTACGTGAGTAACTGGAAACCAAACTCAAAAATGGAGCATTGCTGCCATATCTGGGCTGGGGCAGCCCAGGTGACACTTTCCATCATTGATAGAGTTCGGAATCATTTACGCGGAATGTGGGCGATGAATTAACTTCCACTATACAGCCTCTTTCCTACAGACGCTATCGCTATTCCCATTGCAAATATTCACAGGAGGTCCATTCTTTAATTCAGACCTTTACATAATCCTTGGTATAACGATAAACTACATCTGTTGAACGCCAACAATTAAGAGGTTGGTTCAACGGTCCTTAAAACCTCCTGATCAGAGGGCTTACTGTTGGATGTAGTTTATCGTCTTACCCAGGACGGAATAGCTAAGGAAGGATATTAATATATATAATTTCTGGGAGGATCAATTTTGTACTTCATGACAACAGGAAACCGATTCCCCACTTTATGTGCCAGAGAATCATATATGAATTTCAATCATGGATCAATAAGAGACTAGATTGCACAAGCTTCTATCTCGCGTAGGGTCTAACGACTGACGCCAGTTGGATGACTTCTACTGATAATATTGTTTCATATTACTACTATTTATTACATCTCACCCTAATGTCAGACTTTTAATACAGGGCAGTAAGTAGGGTAGGATCTGGGGGTGATGAGATAGCGTCACGGAATCAGAGAAGCGAGTTCGAATTCCAGTCGCCTTCGTTACATTGACTTACGTGCAAATACATTCGGGAAAGGTATGAATCCAACTCCTCGCCCCAGCTATGGGTTAAATAGTAAAATTTCTATCTGGAAAAGTCCTTGTTATTCTCAACAAGTTGTTAATTCTATATAAATAAGAAAGAATTATTCTTATAATCATAAATATGTATCGACTTTAAATAAGATAAATAACACGCAAAGGGTTGATAAACCGCAAAAAAGGCGTTATTGATAATTGATATTCTCAAATTACATACATTATTGTTTTTGAAATGCTATGATTGTGGTTTCTTGCTTCCATCTCCACAGCTTTAAATTTAGAATTGTTCGTTGAACTTTGCTGGCTGCCATCCACGTTTAGAGAACCCCTACCTGTCCTGTTATCTAGTCCATGGAGAAGCGAGAAAAGGTGGATTCATGCCATTCCAAAGATTATGAAACGAACAGAGCGCACTCCACTGGAATTTGAACCCGGCTCGCCAATTTTCATTGTAATATCATCATGACTATCCCATGACCGAGTTTGCTGATAGAACCGTTGCGCAGCAGAACACATGACCACATATGCCTTGGTTGCATTCCATTGTCTAAGTCTCTGAATGATCTACCTGTCCATTCAGTGGCGTGATCAACCCATTTGTTTTTACTTTTGCCTCCTTCTACTTTTGACTTAGGCACGTGTAACAGCAAAATTGTCCAAATCGTGTAACAGCGGGGGGTAATTGTCCATCCCAGAAAATGTTTAATATCTATAAAGACCACTAAACCAATTGAGTATCTTTTTAACAGGTTTTCAGATAAGACGTTTAGCAATCTTGACACCATTTGTCGTAAGAATCACCGAAAAACCCTTTTAGTTATTCAGCTAGAAAGAGAACAGGTTAAAATCGTTTTGTGTTTATATCTTCTCAACTGAGCAATGATGAGAGGAAAAAGATCATCCAGGCCTTCAGTAATGGTACCAACATTCATACTCTGGCTTCCATCTTCAAAGTCCATTTAAGAACCATCAAGAGAATGGTGAATAAGTTTAGAGTCCAGTAGAGGAGAAAACTGGAACATGTGATCTCAACAGCATGAGGGATCATCATTTCAACTTAGAGCTAAAAATATTATTATTGTTCAAAGTTGTTGTAGCAGGCCTAAGGACGATAATAGGTATGTCCCCATTCGCATAAATACAATAGTAAATAATGTATGTTGGTCTCCAACTGTGCTAGTCGAACTCTCTGCCTTCTCGGGCAGAGAGGGCACAGACGAGGCTATACCGGAGGGCAAAGTCTCGTCTGGGGTAGTAGACAGCTACCCGACCCCATTTTTTACGTGGCCTACGGGGAATTTTTGCCCGAGCCTACGGGCTCGGAAACCCCACGTTAAATTCGGCCTTGTGCCACATCTGACCGCGTGGGGCGGTTGGCAAATATTCTGCAGTTGGAGATTCATTGTGGAATTTACTCGACTCACTTCTAGCAGTTGACTACTTTTCTGCAAGCGGCTGGCGAATCTTATATGAGTTTATCGTGTCCTAAGCATTATCGTTCATTACCAACCTTCGTGTGATTATTCTATTCAGTAACCTTCCCTAGGTTACAACAAAAGTCGAGTCCAATAGTGTTATAAAAACCTCGGTGAATTCCAGTAAGATATCTTTAATCATTTCTACGATACAACGGTTCAAAGCTTAATCTCATAATTGGATAATTTTGCTATTACACGATTTAGACAATTTTACTGTTAATCGTATCTACGATACAACGGTTCAAAGCTTAATCTCATAATTGGATAATTTTGCTATTACACGATTTAGACAATTTTACTGTTAATCATTTCTACGATACTACGGTTCAAAGCTTAATCTCATAATTGGATAATTTTGCTATTACGCGATTTAGACAATTTTACTGTTAATCATTTCTACGATACAACGGTTCAAAGCTTAATCTCATAATTGGATAATTTTGCTATTACACGATTTAGACAATTTTACTGTTAATCATTTCTACGATACAACGGTTCAAAGCCTAATCTCATAATTGGATAATTTTGCTATTACGCGATTTAGACAATTTTACTGTTAATCATTTCTACGATACAACGGTTCAAAGCTTAATCTCATAATTGGATAATTTTGCTATTACACGATTTAGACAATTTTACTGTTAATCATTTCTACGATACAACGGTTCAAAGCCTAATCTCATAATTGGATAATTTTGCTATTACACGATTTAGACAATTTTACTGTTAATCATTTCTACGATACAACGGTTCAAAGCCTAATCTCATAATTGGATAATTTTGCTATTACACGATTTAGACAATTTTACTGTTAATCATTTCTACGATACAACGGTTCAAAGCCTAATCTCATAATTGGATAATTTTGCTATTACACGATTTAGACAATTTTACTGTTAATCATTTCTACGATACAACGGTTCAAAGCTTAATCTCATAATTAGATAATTTTGCTATTACACGATTTAGACAATTTTACTGTTAATCATTTCTACGATACAACGGTTCAAAGCCTAATCTCATAATTGGATAATTTTGCTATTACACGATTTAGACAATTTTACTGGTAATCATTTCTACGATACAACAGTTCAAAGCTTAATGTCATAATTGGATAATTTTGCTATTACACGATTTAGACAATTTTACTGTTAATCATTTCTACGATACAACGGTTCAAAGCCTAATCTCATAATTGGATAATTTTGCTATTACACGATTTAGACAATTTTACTGGTAATCATTTCTACGATACAACGGTTCAAAGCCTAATCTCATAATTGGATAATTTTGCTATTACACGATTTAGACAATTTTACTGTTAATCATTTCTACGATACAACGGTTCAAAGCCTAATCTCATAATTGGATAATTTTGCTATTACACGATTTAGACAATTTTACTGTTAATCATTTCTACGATACAACGGTTCAAAGCCTAATCTCATAATTGGATAATTTTGCTATTACGCGATTTAGACAATTTTACTGTTAATCATTTCTACGATACAACGGTTCAAAGCTTAATCTCATAATTGGATAATTTTGCTATTACACGATTTAGACAATTTTACTGTTAATCATTTCTGCGAGACAATTGTTCAAAGCTTAATCTCATAATTGGATAATTTTGCTATTACACGATTTAGACAATTTTACTCTTACGCCCGGTATTGTTGGCTGTTCTGGTGTCTTCATACCCTTTTAATTTTCTTTTCCTGACTGTGGATATGAGGCCATCCAATTGGTTTGTTTTCTTTTTGGCGATGTCTGAAACTTAATCAAATATATTTCGGTTTGTAACGAAAGGTTCTTAGGATGATCCTGTAGCGTCTGGTTCCTAAGAGTTGGATTATTTGCTGTAATTCTACTGTTATGTTCAAGATCCGCATGCCGACCGTTCCAATGTCGAGAATGGTCTAGACTTAGATGGATGACCGCTTGTGAATACCATGGGCAGTAAATTTGGATTTGCGGCTGGTGTAACGGTTCGAAATTAGAAATCCAAGAACAGAATTCGAAATCCAGTCTGGTTCGTTATATTCAGTTACGAGCTAATAACCTTGGGAAAGGCATGAATCCGCATCTTACCCATTAGATATCTGTTAATTAATAGGACTTTCATCAGTAAATCAACATTATCTCCAAAAAAAGTTTCTTACACTCTAAAATGTTTCTGTTTTTAAATAACCTGCAAAAGGTTGATAAACCGTAAAAAACAAGTCAATCAATCGCAGGTATAGAGAAAGCCCAGGAAAGCCAATGTATGCGCCAGACTGATCTTTGATTCCAGGTAGATGTTCATGTCTTCCAAGATGTTTCTTTTTAGTTTCACAACATCTGCTATTGTTTGAGCTGCTCTTGGCTTACGAACACATCACTTTGAAGCGCCGGTTCCCGTACGATCACGTAGTTAAACAACGTTAAGACTGATTAGTACCTAGATGTGTGACCGCTTGGGAATATCAGGTGCTGTAATCTTGCGGGTTATTTAATGGTTAATGCCTTGGAATTACCAGGTACAGTAAGCTTGAATGTGCAGGTGTTGTAATGGATAAAGTTTGGATTTGCTAATCGGGTAGCAGAAGCTCAATTTCAATTGGGTTCGTTGAATAGCCTTGGAATAAGGTATGGATAGCCTTGGAATAAGGTATGGATAGCCTTGGAATAAGGTATGAATTACCTCGGAATAAGGTATGAATAGCCTCGGAATAAGGTATGAATAGCCTTGGAATAAGGTATGAATAGCCTTGGAATAAGGTATGAATTACCTCAGAATAAGGTATGAATAGCCTCGGAATAAGGTATGAATAGCCTTGGAATAAGGTGTGAATAGCCTTGGAATAAGGTATGAATTACCTCGGAATAAGGTATGAATAGCCTTGGAATAAGGTATGAATAACCTTGGAATAAGGTATGAATTACCTCGGAATAAGGTATGAATAGCCTCGGAATAAGGTATGAATAGCCTTGGAATAAGGTATGAATAGCCTCGGAATAAGGTATGAATAGCCTTGGAATAAGGTATGAATCCACCTCTTATCTCAGACTTGTATCACTAAAATCAGTATTACTAATTTTAACAAACGTTGCGTAAAAATATTTACATTTCGTACTAAATAAGCCATAGAGATTAATAGGCCGCTAAACAAAACCATCCAATCAAACTTGTTGATTCTCTGACTGTAACAAGAATAAAAACTAATGCTTGTGTCTATCACGAAGGCTTCTAAAATGTTTTCCGTTGACTTATAAACTTGCTTTATATCTCATTGTCACCTGAGCCAACGGTAACCCAACTCGCCGTAAATCAACAGGAAACGTAGAAGGTTCCCCAAAATAAAACAATTAACATCAATCATTGCAGAAGACAAAAAGCAAAATCATTTGCCAACGCACTAGTCCAAAATGTAAATTAAAAATAGGAGGGGCGGAAAAATAACTATATGGATAGTGCAGTGATGACGGACTATATGACAGAATATATGACAGGTAAATAAAAGGAATGTCGAAAGGTGCCTTCCAGAAGATAAGCAATGTACTATGACAAAAGGAAATTTCGCAAAAGATACAAAGAAAACACCTTTGAATTGCTATACATGACAAACGACTGAATAGTGAGTTCAATCCTCACGGGGTGCCCCATACTTTCGGCCTTGTGCCACATCTAAAAAAGCACCTCGAGGCGGTGTAATGGTTAGCAAGCTTGTCTAGCTAGAACAGTTATGACTGAGTAGCGAGTCCGATCCTCACTGAGTGCCTCCTACTTTCAGCCTTGTGCCACATTTAAGCTACGCTTGGAAAGTCGCTATGGTCAAATTTCTTGTATTGTAGTGAATGCTGGACAACTACCCGGGCCTTCCAGAAACTAAGCAAAATATTAAGAAACAGGAAAATATCGTTAGAAACAAAGAAAAGAATGCTGAACTGCTGTGTAATGTTTTACATTAGCATAGAAAAAGACGCCTTCCAGAAACTAAGCAAAGTATTAAGAAACAGGAGAATATCGTTAGACACAAAGAAATGAGTATCGAACTGCTGCGTAATATATAATGTCTTACATTAGCATAGAGAAAGACGCCTTTCAGAAACTAAGCAAAATATTAAGAAACAAGAAAATATCCTTAGAAACAGAGAAACGAGTGTTGACCTCATGTGCAATATTTAATAATTTACATTATCATAGAGAAAGACGCCTTCCAGAAACTAAGAAAAGTACTAAGAAACAAGATAATATCGTTAGACATAAAGAAATGAGTGTCGAACTGCTTCGTAACATCTAATGTCTTACATTACCATAGACAAAAGATGCCTTTCAGAAACAAAGAAGAGTATTAAGAAACAGGAAAATATCGTTAGAAATAAAAAAAAATGAGTTTCGAACTGCTGCGTCATATCTAATATTTACATTCGCATAGAAAAAGACATTTTCCAGAAGCTAAGCAAAGTATTAAGAAACAGGAAAATATCGTGAGAAACAAAGAAAAACATGCTGAACTGCTGCGTAATGTTTAATAATTTACATTGGCATAAAGAAAGACGCCTACCAAAAGTTAACCGAAGTAATAAGAAACATAAAAATATCGTTAAAAACAAAAAAAAACAAGTGCTGACCTGATGTGTAATATCTAATGTTTCATATTAGCATAGAGAAAGACGCCTTCCATAAGCCAAGAAAAGTATTAAGAAACAAGAAAATATCGTTAGAAGCAAAAAGAAGAGAAATGAACTGCTGCGTCATATATAACGTTTTACATTAGCATAGAGAAAGACGCCTTCAAGAAACTAAGTACAATATTAAGAAAAGAGAAAAATGACATTAGAAACAAAGAAATAAGTACTGAACTTCTATATCATATTTAATCTCTTATGTAACAGTGAAAGCTGGACAATCTACTCGAATATTTCTGAAACTAAACAAAGTATTAATGCCAAATGTTATTACTTATAAGGAAACGTTCGGCATTCACTGGCCGAGCAGCTCGTGCTATTCGAGTTACTTTTTTCTATTCCCTGGTCATTTTGTTGGGATCAAAGTGTAGTATCTGTTCTCCTCATCTCTAATGCTAGGGAGAATAATAGGTGTGAGCTTATAAAGAAACGTTTGGCATTCATTGACCAAGTAGCCAGTGCTACTTTTGGTTGAAATTTATAAAAACCTTTTGTTTAAATTGTTTTTTAAGAAAAATAGGTGTCTCAAGCCTAGTAACTCTATGTCTCTTACCAGTATTGATATGAAATTAACAGATAGGAAATATTAAGTGTTAGGAAAACATAGCAACAAACAAAAGTGTGCTGAACTGCTACGTAATATCGTATATGACAATGAAACTACAGTATCCTCATGCCTTTCAGAAACTAAGTTAAGAGATAGGAAAATGTTGTTAGAAACAAAGAAAAGGGTGCTGAACTGCTATGTAATATCTGATCTCCAATATGGTAAAAAATGCTGGATAATCTCTTCATGCCTTTCAGACACTAAGCAAATTATTAAGAGATAGGAAAATGTTGTTAGAATCAAAGAAAAGAATGCTGAACTGCTATATAATATCTGATCTCCTATATGGTAGGGAATGCTGGATAATCTCATGCTTTTCACAAACTAAGCAAAGTATTAAGAGATAGGAAAATGTTGTTGAAAACAAGAAAAAGAATGCTGAACTGATGTCTAACACATAAACTCCTATATAGGAGCGAATGACGGAGAATTATCTCACAAATGAAGTGTAGTCGTGAGATAACAAAGAAGTAGCTCTACAGAAGGATACTGAGAATAGCATCGATAAAATACCTACGCAGCGAGGAAGTTTTAAATTATTGGAAACAGAAGACCAATTATACTTACAATCAGAACGTGAGTGGAAAACGTTATGAGGAAAGAGGGCTTGGAGAATATGCAACATTTACTAGACAAATTTAAAGGAAGATTGGCAGATGGAATCATCGATGAACCGGCCTGGCGAGTTTGTGAGGCAAGGTGTAATTCTAAAGAGAGTGAAACGTTACTCACGCTTCAAGGTACAGGAAGTTGTGTAAAGCCATCTACTGAAAGGAAACGGCACATGAAAGAAAAGGAAAACTAGGTAATTGATCTATAAGATATGCTGGGCTACTTTCGGACTACGGTAGGCGCTCTTTATTGGTATAATTCTGTTTTTGTGTAGACATAAATTGATTTGTTCATGCGTTTTGTGTTCAAATTCCCCCGAAGAGCAATTAAGTAAGTGTCTAATGCCTCATATATATATATATATATATATATATATATATATATATATATATATATATATATATATATATATATATATATATATATATATATATATATATATATATATAGTGAATATAAATAATATCCACCGTCGATAGCACGACTCGGTCTTTCATGCAGAGAGAGAGAAAGAGAGAGATGCATAAGAGAGGCATAGAGAGAAAGGAGAGCGGGTAATGCAGAGAGAGATGGGGGGCATAGAGAGAAAGGAGAAAGAGATAGAGAGAGAAATTCTTCAGAAGAGCAATTATATAAGTTTCTGATCTCTCTCTCTCTCTCTCTCTCTCTCTCTCTATATATATATATATATATATATATATATATATATATATATATATATATATGATTAGCGATAGTAAGGAGAAAGAAAGGAAAGAGAATTATGCAAAGAGGCATGGAGAGAAAGAGAAAAGGAGAGAGGGTAATTCCCCGCACGCGCAATTAAATAATTAACTTTCTGATCCCTCATATATATATATATATATATATATATATATATATATATAAAGAGAGAGAGGGGGGAGAGAGAGAGATTCAGAGAAAGAGTCATAGAAAGGAGAGCAAAAGGAGAGCGAGACATAGAGAGAAAGGTGAGAGAGATACAGAGAGTGTGGCATAGAGAGGAAGGAGAGAGAAAAAGAGAGAGAGAGGCACAAAGAGAAGAGAGAGAGAGAGAGGCACTAAGAGAAGAGAGAGAAAGTAAAGAGAGAGAGAGAAAGACAGCGTGAAAAGAGTGAGAGAGACCTATAGAGAAAGAAGAGAGAATGAAAGATATAACGTGAAGAGAGAGATAGAGAGAGAGAGAAAGAAAGAAAGGAGAAAGGGTGAGATAAACTTTTCTTTGGCACTCTACCATTTCGCAGTAATGATTTCCACTCATAATTCGAAGTGCTAACTTTTCCCTTGATGCAAACGCCAACGTATTGTTGTTATTCTTGCGAAATGTGATGTTTTTGTCATAATCTTACACTGACATCATCAACACTCAGCCAATCTCTTTTGTCCGCAACGCAAAGCAACTAAATATAAAACATGTTGGGACAACGCCAATAGTCAAAGTAATTGCCAAACATTGCTTTGCCATTCCACAAGCAAAATTTATTTCACCCCCAACAATAATACTTCACCAATAAACGTCTTCGACAGATTCCCAGTAGATAATCTCTTATTTCGTCTAAATTTCTTAAATATAGTCTATTTTATGACTCAATATTCTGGGATGAGGAGTTATCATTATTTACAATTTAATTTTGGAGACAATCAGGAAACTGTAACGGCCAAGTTTCAGGTGGTATAACGGCTGTGAATTCCTGGTTTCTTATCGTGTATGTTGCTTGTTGAATACGACGCAGTCTTGGTTTGTGTAGTTTTACAGAAGCCGTTTCCGTTTAAGTTCCTTTGCTTCGGAAGCATTTTGTACACTCAAACTATCTTTAACGACGATCTTTCTCTTCGCAATAGGACTACCATCGACGGATCACAAACGATATTGTCAACCCAAATTCACTCAAAAAGCTGGGGTCAACCATTTGCATGGTTTTCGTCGATTTTACAACAAAACCACACGCTATGGTCGTTTACTTATTCTCAAGAGGTCTACTCACTAAGAAACCGACCCTATTGAAATTCGAACATGGCTTTTTGTTGTAAAGGAATGCCCCACTCCCTATCGCCTACGTGGACCATCAGTAGCTATATTTAGTGAGTACAGGATATACTTCGGTGGTTGCTTCGGCAATTAGTTGGAGATTCGTCTCCAGCTGTGCACGTCGAACTCTCTGCCTTCGGGTGGAGGAACCCAGACGAGGCTATGCCGAAGGACAGAGTCTCGTTTGGGGTGGTAGACAGCTACCCATCCCTTTTTTTACGGGGTCTACAGGGAAATTTTGCCTGAACCTACGGGCTCGGATGCCCCATGTTAAATTCGACCTTGTGCCACATCTGACCACATGGGGCAGTTGGCAAATATCCTTGCTTCGGCAATTAGTTGGAGATTCGTCTCCAGCTGTGCTAGTCGAACGTGCTGTGCTAGACGAGTTTACACAGGAGTGCAGAATCTCGTCTGGGGTGGTAGACATCTAGCCGACCTCGGAGTCTACGAGGAATTTTTGCCCGAGCTTACTGGCTCGTTTTTACCCCGCATTAAAATGAACTCGCGTGGCGGTAAGGTAAATAACCGTGCTTCGTCTCCATCATTGCTGATCGAACTCTCTGACTTCGGGCAGAGATAAACCTAGACGCAGCTATATAAACTTGCTTCGGGAAATACTAGCCTGCCACCCGATTCCCTATCTTTCAGTCAGTGTATTTTTTTTTGCAATAAAACTCTCTTTCTTTCATCTACGCGAGTGTTGCTGTTCCTTCACTTGAGTACCACCTTGGTCTGTTTGTAACCTCTTTAACGATACAACACTTTCATGGTCGGAGTGCGAAGATTCTAACCTCTCATACACGAGCCCAATATAATAATGATAATGACTATTTATACTATTTACATACGGGCTATTGCCCTCACCTTTATTGTTCTTATCACAATGTTTCGGCCATTGTCCCCTACAGTCTTTATCAGGTGTATGCTGATCCGGATAACCTATAGGGAATTCCGAACTGGACACTTTATTTAATCAACGGGGGGTAGACATTTCCTGTTCCACGAATGTGACGAACCCAACTGGAATTCGAACTCGGTTCTCCCACATTCCGAACCACTATCCATTCAGTAAGAGGCATAGTTGCCTTTTTTTTTTCAAAGCATGGATGCTTGTCTAACATGGACGACATCTTAAAACTTTGGCTATAAAAACTGCCAGCGTACGGGATACTAGTCCAAATCTCGTCTAACCCTTCTCTTCGTTAATGTAATGTTATTCATTTATCGTAAATGTAAAAAATACTCACATAACAGTTTGAAGGCAAGAGGGACGGAGGAAAACAGCACATAACATATTAATGCGCTTATGTGGGACAGGGTTTAGTAGAAATAACGAAAAAACAAAATTTATTAAGAGATATAAAGTACAGGGAAATGTGGAGAGCCATGATCGCATACATCCTCAATTTACACGACCCATAGAAGAAGAAAAAGAACGAGATTGAGTAAATGGGTAGCGGAATAGTGTTTACGAAAGATATCGAAAAAACAAAATTTATTAAGAGATATAAAGTACAGGGAAATGTGGAGAGCCATGATCGCCTACGTCCTGAAGTTATATGACCCATAGAATAAGAAAAAGAACGAGATTGAGTAAATGGATAGAGGAACAGTGTTTAGGAGAGATAACGAAAAGATAAACTTTATTAAGAGCTATAAAGTACAGGAAAATGTGGAGAGCCATGATCGCCTGCGTCCTGAAGTTACATGACCCATAGAATAAGAAAAAGAACGAGATTGAGTAAATGGATAGAGGAACAGTGTTTAGGAGTGATAACGAAAAGATAAACTTTATTAAGAGCTATAAAGTACAGGAAAATGTGGAGAGCCATGATCGCCTACGTCCTGAAGGGACATGGCACATAAAGAGGAACATTTATGCAAAAGTACTTGAAATGTCAGTAGTTTGGTTTATGAAATTAAACCCAAATTAGTAATGATAACTTTTCTCCATAAAAGAATTGTTCTTTTACAAGCCATATTAGTTTAAACATTGTTTCGTTTTTTGTTTTTTTTTAATTTGGACAAACCACGTCAATTTTCTATGGTCAGTATTCTTGCGCATGCGTAAAGTCTAGTTAACAAAATAATGTAAACACGAGGCGGTGCGCCAAGACCCAGTCGTGTAGTGCGATTTCGCTTTTGTTCGTGGATTGCAACTGTACACGGGAATAATAATGTGAAAGAAAACAAAATGATTTTCTTGCGAAAATAATTACCAATTGAGAAAAAATATTGAGCAAGATGGCGCCACCCGAGACTTCCTTGAAAAGACGATTTCCAAAAGATTTTCATGGAAATAATTTTTTTTGTTTTTCAGACATGGAGGATAACTATCGATTTGGCCTTTACCAGTCAGTTCAGATAAACGTATATATATATATATATATATATATATATATATATATAATGTAGCTTGAGGTTGGTATATATATATATATATATATATATATATATATATATATATATATATATATATATATATATAAATATATATCCAAATGAAAAAGTAAGAAGAATAAATTTCAAACGTTCAAAACATTAAATTAAAAATGGCTCAATACCAGAGTAGAGCAATAAATATTTATTATAAACCATTAAAGGTAACTGATGAGACGAGTTATTAAATGTCGAAACAAAATGTACAATTTTGTAGTAGTAACTTACGTGTTCTAATGTAACAGTTTATTATATATATATATATATATATATATATATATATATATATATATGTAAAAGTGGACATTGAAGTCAACACTAGGAGTCGACAGGCTGTTTCATGCTAGACGCAATCGTGAGGTGGCATGACGATTGCGTCTAGCATGAATCAGCCTGTCGACTCTGAGTGTTGACTTCAATGCTCACTTTTATATTTATATTTACATACGCACTGTCTCTGATATTGAGCACTTTATCCCTTAAATATAGCACACGTTAAAACTATATATATATATATATATATATATATATATATATATATATATATATATATATATATTAATCATTTAACCCTAAGCAAGGTGCGGATACGACTAGCAAGCATGGGTTACAGAGAGTGAAAGTGACAGAAAAGACTGTGTATAGAGGGGACTAAATAAAGGATAAACGATGAACGGGATTCAAGAAGACAGAAGATTTCAGTTTCCAAGGAAGCAAATAAACGGAAGGGAGTTCCACAGTTGGGAAGTGCGAGAAACGAAAATGTTAGAGTAGAAGTGGCAGTTACATTTAACTATTTTGACAGTAAAATAGTAGGGCCTAGATCGCAATCTAGTAGCACGCTTAAATTTATATAATTGGAGAACAAGGGAAAAAGCTTGCCATGAAAATATTTGCAGGAAAAACAGAGGGAAGCCAAATCACGCCTGTGGGAAAGTAACTGATGTCGAGATGCCGAGTTAGAATCGATTACATCGATTAAATTGCAAATCCTTCTTTGGATTTAGTCAAGAACCTCGAGATGAATAGCAGGAGTACCAGAGCGGATATGTCAACAGTATTCAATGCAAGGACGAATGGCAGATTTGTAAATGTGCAAAAAAGACCTTCTGGCGCTTCACTATGAACCAGTATTCCTTGCAGTAGATGCAGCTATTGATTCCATGTACTTGTTCCACTTCAAGTCAGTTGAAAACGTAAGGCTAAGAAGGTGCAGTGTGTCGCTCTCCATGAGTCTAGGATTCATGCAGATGGCGGACAAGAAATATTCTGTATGGTGGTTAAAAAGTGCAGTTTCGTTATGGAGGCATTAAAATTTACAAACCATTTTCTGACCAAGTTAACCACTGATTGGGAGCCCTATTCAAGAATAGCAAACAGGTTAACTTTGATGGATTTGTTATTGAGATAAAGTGAAAATGGGAGGGTCATCTGCATAAATACCTACTTGGAAACTGACGACATCGGGAAGATCATTGATGAAGATCAGAAACAGCCTAGGGCCCAGCATAGGGTCTTGGGGGGTCACCCACGTTCGTGTGAAAGGATCTGTAAGTGAGCCCGTTTAAAACTACCTTTATTTCACGATTTGATAGGAACGATTAGATTAAATCAAACAACCGTTCTGTAATACCGAAAACCTGGAGCTTACTTAGACGACCAGATTGCCAAAACCTGTCAAACGCCTTACATAAATCTAGTGCCACAGCATGAGTTTCGCCGTTATTATCACGAGCTTGATATATATATATATATATATATATATATATATATATATATATATATATATATTCAGTAATGGCCGTTAGCACGTCAGTGGTAGATCTGCCAAAACGGAAGTCATATTGTTTGTCAGATAGTAGGTCGCGAGATGTAAAATGCGTTGATAAATCCTCGAATACTTTGCCGAAAAGCGGTAGGAAATTATAGGGCGATAGATAGAGGGGTCATATGATTCTCCAAAGTTCATAAAGCAAGAACTACATAGGAGACAAGCTGAAAAGTGGGAAGCAGTGAGGCAATAGTTCTAGCGTTTTGTTAGAACTGGAGCACACTCGGAAGTACACATCTTTAGCAGGACGGATGGTATCCCATCACCTCCGCTAGACTTATGGGAATCTAATTTAGAAATGATATACGAGACGAATGACGGAATTATGTGCATATCTCTCATTAGATTTTCTGTTCTGGGGGGAGGGGGTATCTAGTGTGGGGACTTCAAATGAGTTGCGTATTGAACTGGAAAAGAATTTCCGAGTAATGCCTTCCACCTTATCTGCTGTAGACATCAGGATATCGAATTGACTTAATAGGATAGGGATTTGGGAGTTGCTTTTGTTCGGCACACATTTGCAGAGCCACCAATAATATCTGGAACCGAACTTGCGAGATGCTATACGTTGTTTCATGTTATCGGCAAACAGTAACTTCGCTTCTTTGAGGGCACGCTCGCACTCGTTACGAACAGAGATAAAGAAACGTCTGTTGCAATCAGACGTGTCGCTCTGGTACAGCCCGGAAAAGTGATTCCTGTGGGTTATAGCAGCCGAGCATGCAGGTGAGAACCAAGGAGATGAACGCGATTTAACTTAGCATTCCCTTCTGGGAGGAAAGCATCGATGCGGTCTTTCACCGAGAAGGAGACCTCAGATGAGCACTTTTGAACAGGATGATTAAAAACTTCTTTCCCTGGGACGTCACGAAGGAAATCACGGAACAAGTCCCAATCCGCTTGTTGATGACAGAAGGATATTCTCTTGGGAGGAGGTTCTTGGTTGATGGAATAGCGGAAAGAGATATTTACTAACACTACCGCATGAGCAGAGCTGCGTAGTAAAAGATTCAGGGATAGAGGTAAAAAAAAGAGATCGGAAAGAGAAGCGTTTCCGTCAGGGTCACTGGGGCAAAGACGTAGAGAAGTAAACAAGTTGCGACATTGATTGATCGAAAATTTAGGGGTTTGGATGCCAGCGAGATCAGTGACAGAGTGTTTAAGCCATCTGGTATGGTGGGCATTTAAATCACGAAACACAAATATATTTGCAAATGGGTATAGGGAGATGGCTTTACCTATATTATTGGAAATACTATCTAGCACAAAACTGTCAAGAGAGTAATGGGAACAGATAGGAAAGAAGAGAAAACTGACTGAATTAAGTACAGAGAGATGGAGATAGACGTAAGAGTGTCTGGAGATTCAAGAGAGAGTTCCCTACCCAGCGAGTAATATTCACGGGCATGGACTCCTGGGCCATGCATGTGGGCATTAGAGTCCATTCTAAGGAGTGGAAGGTAGCCAGGAATGGAGAAATCAGAGGAAGGGAATGAAGAGTTAAGATTATTCACAGTGGGTTAGGATGTCCAAACACTTCAAAGAGGTAACGATTCCACATTGCAGAAGTTGTTACGCATATCACCAAAATGTTGGAGAAAGAAAGGTTAAGGGGTTTTCTTTCGTTTAACTTTATTTAGCTGGTTTAGTTTTATACCTTTGCTTGCTTATAGTCCTGCTGTGTTACTTTGGAGAGGAATCGGTCGTCTGATGCAAAATGTGAAGGCAGGGAACTGCCGCAGACTACAACATAGTGTGGCCTCGGTATTGCCTAGCGTATGAGTTTTCAGGGACACCCTTCCATGCGCGAGATGGCACTGCAAGAACCCAGATATTATGCGATGGTTGATCAGAGCATTCTCCCAAGAAGCTACACAAGAATTCGATCTCCTTGCTACCATCAGGAACCAGAAAACTGCCAAACCGGTACCCTCAGTATGAAGAGACGCTGTGGCGGACTTCACCACATAAATTTAACTTTAGATTAAGAAACAGGACTGACTCAGAAAAGGATAAGCAAATGACATTGTTACACATAAAATATGTTTTTAATAAGATGTACAATATCAAACAACGATGTGAAAGAAAGCATGCATTTAAGTCAAAAAAGGCTGAATAAAACAAGAGTTGTCTCTCTTTAACTGTTAGTTTAGTGTTTCAAGTTCACTGGAAGAATGTTTATGAGAGTCATTTGTAATGTTTGTACTTGTAAGCTTTTACTGTGTAAGAAAAGATTATGTGAGTATATACAAGGTATGTTCAGCATATGATTGGTGTGTATGAGTGAGAAGGTTGGCGCATGGTTTCAACTGTCGTTGATTCGTTTGGCAGCTGAATTCTCACTAATTAGCTAAGAAAAAATCTTGCTTAAATAAATGACTATAGGCTCCAGGTCGCTGCGCGGGAAGAATTATTCTTCACGTGCAGACAATCTGATTGGTTGGCACCGACCAATCAGCTATCGAGATTTGGGGAGACTTAAGAAAGCTTCTGCAATGCGTTTCTCCCAAAAGTGCACAAAACTGAATGCATAAAAATAGAGCGAATACAAAATTGTCGAATTGTTGCGATTTGTAAATTGTCTATAAGAACGTAGTGGTGATTAATTAACCAATGAATGCTTGGCGTTGTATGTGATTTGCATTTTTGTATGTATGTATGTATGTTTGTGCGTGATAGACTCGCACAACGCTGTCACCATCTACGCATATCAAAAGAAATTCCTGACAGAACCAATATTAATGCCTGAAAAAAGGAAAGGAACCGGGAACCCATTCCTAAACAGAAAATACAGGATGATCATCTAGTCCTGTTCAAGAGGAAAGAGAGGAGAATGAACCGGTCGATAGGAAAGCCTATCTACTCCTTTTTTTTTTTTTGAAAAAAGTCATGATCAAATTAAATACAAGAAAATTACCATAAATAATAAGCAAAAATGTTCATTTCAACGATGCCGGGCGAAGTCAGCCAGTGGTTACTGGATGTATATCAGAGCAAGGAAGATTTGGTGACGCCAATATTGAGAATAGGATTGGGCATACTTAATAGAAGACCGTAGTGGTCTTGGGAAGTGGGGACGTGCTGGGATCGCCAATTCGAATCTCTCCTTTTACATTTGTTTACCCGGTTTTACATTTCTACATTTTTAAATGTTTGTGGCAATTATCGGCTATGTTGGAAAGATGTCAAACCAAATTTCACATCCAGTTTACCACTCAGGATAGACTGCCATTATAATTAATGTACAGTCATTTTATGTAGATGTGCCCATATGCGCACATATATATATATATATATATATATATATATATATATATATATATATATATATATACATGCTGAGGCAAGTATTAATCGAAAACTAAAGCAACGGATGAAGAAAATGAAGAAAAATAAAGTAAAATTCGGAAATAGGATGACATAGAAAAGTAAATAGGACAATAACTCAAACAACAAAGATTAATTTAAATGCAAGAAAATTAAAATAATTAATAATCAAAAGTGTTCATTTCGACGATACCAATATACATTAGGACTGGCAAGGCCAACTATTAAATTCTTGGTATATATGACAAGTCGGCTTAGTAGGAGTTTACTTGAAATATTTGCTCTAATATTAGTAGGTGTGATTAGGATATATATATATATATATATATATATATATATATATATATATATATATATATATATATATATAGTTACGTAGTGACGTTTATATAAACTGACTGGTACAGGACAAATCAGTAATTATCCTACATTCCTGAAGTTATTCCCACGAAAATCTTCTTTTCAAGCAAATTTCGAACGACGACATCGTGTTCAATATATATATATATATATATATATATATATATATATATATATATATATATATATATATATATATATATATTATGGCTAAATCGGTAGAGGCACGTCAAGCTAAATGACGGTTCCGTATAGGATACAGGTTTGAATCCTGTCGGAGGACGAATACTTCCTGTGAAAATTTCTCGGACATTCAGGCCATTAAATATTGTTTAATACTGTTTATTATAAACAGAGCATTTACTTAAATATTTCTATATATATATATATATATATATATATATATATATATATATATATATATATATATATATATATTATTTAATGCTTAGATTTAATTTAAGCATGAAATGATTTTCTTTTTTCTTTTTTTTATTATGAAATTTCAAATAAAATAACCATCTTTTTAACCATCTATAACAGTTTTCACTTATTCAAACTACAAAACAACTACTTTTGGTACCAATTTAAGAAATTACCATGAGTTTTTTCAAGCTTTTGAACTGTAGTTTATATATATATATATATATATATATATATATATATATATATATATATATATATATATATATATATATATATATATATATATAAAATAGTATACCGAAAATGTTCTCCTAAGGAAAAGGGTGATATTACCATTAGTGCGAAATGAAAGCGACAGATGAGTCATGAATTTGAACTCGACTCCTCAGTTTTACATGATTAAAACCGTGACGCCATCAAGACATGCTAGATAAAAACAATGTAAAATGTCCACATAAACATTTTTTTTTTCAAAATGGCCATCGTTGTACCATAACACAACCCATAACAAATGTTCAAAATGTCCTCTTCTTCCTTCTACACACGGATGCAACCGTCGGACCCCGCTTTTAAATATTCCTACACGGCGTCTAATGGTTTCGAAACCCCCACCCATGATATGTTGATCAATCGTCTCTGCATTATTAATATCTGCTGCATAAACCAATTTCTTTAGGTGGGACCACAGATAAAAATCCAAAGGATTGAGGTCGAGGAACGTGCATGCCATGGAACCGGCCCTCCTCTACTTATCCATCTTCCATAGTATATGTCAGCCAGTGCATCATGAACAATATGACTAAAATGTGCTGGAGCCTCATCATGCATGAACCACTCGCGTCTTCGTATTAGCAGGTGTACATCCTCTAGCAGGTCTGGAAGAGTTTTCGAAATAAAGCACTTATAGGTATCTCCTTTAAAACTTGCTGGAATAACAGACCTACCAGACAGTCACCTACAATTCCAGCATTAATAGTAAACTGATGCTGATGTCTAGCCTGTATTGTACCATCCGCTCACAAATGTACGACATGCTTGGGCCACTTGACGTGTGCAGATACCTGGATCGCCTCGGAAAGCCTGTAAAATGTGTTCTTCCTAGTCAGGCGTACGAGCGGATCTCGGTCTTTCTTGATCCATTGTTTGTGGTGCCCCGGATTTTCTCTCAGCAGTCCGAGGAGAAGCAGCAGCAAAAGTTGGATAACTCGGCTAGCTTCGGCTTGGAAACACAATCTGATACGGCCGTGCGTTCCTTACTGTACGAGCGCGGTATATAAAAATCATATCTGCCTGCTCAGGATATGAATATCCTGCCATTTTTAAACGGAACGCTTATTAGATAACTCACTACTACACACGTTAAACGTTAAAGACAAAGCACAAATTTACACAAATGACAAATGTAACCTAGTCTACATAGCAACACAGAGCCATTTACCGTAAACTTTCCTTAAGCTTAATAACTCAAAAAAGAAGGATTTGCAGATATGTTTATATGGACTCTTGTGTTTGTTTTGTTGTGATAGATTCGCCTTAAAATTTTGTAAAAGAATTTTTGATACACCCTGTATCTATATTGTATATTTGGACAGCGGCCATTCTTTCAAACGTGTTTCCTTGATTATGATAGATAAGTAAAATTTGAAGAATTTTAAATAAATTTTGTATTGAGTTTTTATAGTATTTTTCAGTCTTTTTCCGTTTGATGGGGTAAAGGAGTTTAAAGGCTTCTTTAGCTCTTTTCAAAGTGTTTGCTGTTAAGTGTTGATAATTTAACATGTAGTTGTAGGATGCCTAGGCAGTAGTAACTTTTATTCCGAGTCTCGCGAAAAGAACGTGGCTAGAATTCGATTTGGCTTTGTTCACGGGAACAACTTTTCCTACACTAATAATAGTCAACCAGTCCAGCCTCGTTCAACATTACTCTCCACCTGTGTGCGTTGTGTGTACATACATATGTATGTTTATTACATATATATATATATATATATATATATATATATATATATATAAAGAGAGAGAGAGAGAGAAGGGGGAGAAAGAGAGAGAGAGTCAGTCTTTTATTCCGCGCAATACGTGATCATTTTTTTATTCTTCACTGCCTTCCTCCGGCAGTCTGAAACTTCTTCCACTCCAATTACGCCCATTGTGCTTAATGTGCCTCGCACTTCTTACCAATTTCCCAATGCCAAGCCGAATTGTCCGATAATCTCGAAGAGGCGGCAGCTGGGGTCTGAATTTGGCCCCGATCCAGAATATGTGAGCAGCTTTCAACCCTTTGCACAACCCGAGAAGTAATTCTTTACATACTACGCCGGTACATACATTACCTTTCATCTACCTCGTTCACCTTCAGGTTTGTTTAGGACCAGCAAGGTTGACTTGCGTTACCCGGTTAAGAATAAGTGGAAATGTCTAATCTAAGAAAAAAATTAAATTCAAGTTAATATTAGATTGTTCGGAAAATAATAAGGGCTAGATCTTTACCTCGCTCAATGATATTGCCTTGGTTTCTATAAAACGTAAATTTCAGGCCTTGGAGTTGCTCGCCTTACAGCCCAATAATTTAAAGCTGTTTTTCCCCGCTATTGGTTATAACCTAATTTTAGATTGCCCAGCATAAATTTGAAACTGTCTACCACTTATAACATTAATTTTAACAAGATCCGAATGACATCTCTATAGAAAAAGTACCAGAAAAAGCAACTATCTAAAATTGATCCTCAAAAGACTTTAGATTGTTCAGAAAATAATGTCCAATTTTAGAATCAACTGTTATTCCTGAATTAATATATTTGAACAGTATTTAAATCGGTCAAAACAGGAACCCTGAACATCTATACATTTCTGTCATCGAATTGTTTAGGCCTTTACGATAAAACTCTGAACGTTTGGACGCTAAGAAATCTTAGAATGCAGTTTATGCATCTTCTTTGCAATGGAATATATTTTGGCTTAAGAAATGTTCAAGATGCTTGAAAAGTGGTAATGAGTGTGCAAGCGATCTATGGAATATGGTGGATATTGCAGACTCTTGTATTCCTAGGCGCAGTGTCATTCTGTTAAGAATGAACATTTTCATGAGGCAGAATAGTACCTTGACGATTAACCAGTACCTGTCGCTTTTTGATTAACTGAATGTGCGTTTCATCCAGTTGCTGGCGGTAACCTTCGGTGATGCTCTGGTTAGAGTCCAGAAGACTTTAATGAATGCCACCAATACTAGGCTGTTACCATAGCTTTCTTTTGGTGCAGGGATGTGTGGGTGTTTCGCTGTGATCAAGCATTTGAGACAATCGTTTACCATTTTCATAAATGAACCCATTTCTCATCACAAGTCACTATTCAGTCAAGAAATGCATCATTCGAATTGCAGCATTAAACAAACTTCAAAACGTTGAACTCTTTGCCTTTCACTGAATTTATGTGAAACTTTTTAAAACACTTTCTTCACATTTCCAAATGTCTTCATAGGATCTGATATTGGTGAAATGCTGACACCCATTATCTGAGACACTCTGACATTGGTTTTATTCCCCTAGTGTTCTCAGATGTTGATTGTCAATAACAGATGGACATCCGCTACCTTTTTGATCTTCAAGACTCGTATCCACACTGCGGAACTTCAGAAACCAGCTCCGTCCTGTTCAATTACTAGTGGATCCTTCACCGATGCTCTGTTAATGTTGACAGCAGATTGCGTTTAATAAAACCTAAACATATGATAAAAGTGAATTTATACATTTTTTTTTTGTTCGTTTGTTTATTAGAATTTACAACAAAAATATTAAAATCGTAATGAATAACGCCAATGGTGGACCAGCAGATACTCACCATAATCTTCTATTGGTGCAATTTCAGTATTGGTAAATGTTTTCTTCGTCAGGATTAAGCTATTCAGCTGGTCTTTTACGACTGTCCTAAGGGGCCCATTTCTAATCACAAGTCACTATTCAATCAAGAAATGCCTCATTCAAATTTTACAAATGCAGATTTGAACACACGTCGAAATCTTTGCCTTTCACTGAGTTTATGTGGAACACATTTATCATGCTTCTACATCTTTCCTATTCTTGATAGGAACTGATATTGATGAAATGTTGACACCCATTATTTGGGTTATTTTTCTGAAATTTCGACATTGGTTTTATTCACCTAGTGCTCTCAGATGTTGATTGTCAATAGCAGATTGACATCCGCTACCACCTTGATCTTCAGGACTCGTATCCCCACTGCGGAACTTCAGAAACCAGCTCCGTAATGTCCAATCACAAGTGGATTCTTAACCCTATGCTCTGTTATGTTAGCAGCAGTTTGAGAAGCATTATAACCAAGCTTGAACACATGCAAAATGGGGCCACATTAATTCTTTTTCTCATGTTCAAGATCAGGGGTATATAATGTTTTAATTTAAATCAAGAAAGAAATTGATATATAATTAACAAAGAGAATACTTTACTTATTAGAAATATGTAATATATTTTTGAGCAACGATAATAATAATAATAATAATAATAATAATAATAATAATAATAAACACGAGTATTCCTCAGGATTAGCTTCTCGGACCAAGCATCTTTTATCTTTATATAAATGATGTGCCTAAAAGTATACTCCGTTCATTTGTGAATATCCATGCTGATGAAATAACGGTATATGAAGGCATCTCCAAAACTGTAGATGATCTGAGCTTAGCAGCTGATCTGTCCCCTGACGTAGCTTCATAGGGGGTCCCTGAAGGTAGATGCTAACGACCAGTCCTACGAGGCCCAAGAGATCGGCGCAGGCCTCACCCAAGTCAACAAAGAGGATACTTTAATCATTACTTATATATAATATATTTTTTGTAACGATAATACTACAACTACTACTACTACTAATAATAATAATAATAAGAAGAAGAAGAAGAAGAAGAAGAAGAAGAAGAAGAAGAAGAAGAAGAAGAATTAACGTATGTATTCCTCGAAATTAGCTTCTCGGGCCAAGCATCTTTTATCTTTATATAAATGATGTGCCTAAAAGTATACTCCGTTCATTTGTGAATATCCATGCTGATGAAACAACGGTATATGAAGGCATCTCCAAAACTGTAGATGACCTGAGCTTAGCAGCTGATCTGCCCTCTGACCTAACTCAAATGCTGGTAAGCGAAACTGGTGAGTTACATTCAATGTCTCGCATTGTTGTTTTATCATCAGCGATCGGACCCAGAACTTTCACCGATCAATATAAACGGGTGTTCCCTTAGGGAATCGTTGGAAAGTTAAAAAAAAAACAAAAAAACATACCACTGTTTGATCTAAGCCTTGTGAGTAAAAATGGGAAGACAGTACAGTCCGAGAACCGCCGATGGTTTTGATGTTACGAAGTCACATGTCATCGTGACAGATGTTTTCAGCGTACTGTCGTTGTTCAATCTGTTGATCAGGTCAGACATTGCACCATTTCTCAGAAACTGTAGCTTAGACACTCTCAGCATAGTTGCATAAGCGGTGAGTTCTGTGGTTGTTGAACCAACAGAAATGTGACTGAGCACATGTTTGCAGATTCGTTTGCCGCCCTAGAAGACGGGTTTTCTCGGAAAACGAGTAACCGACAATTATCATTGTTACTTTCATCCCTTAAATTTCGTGCGCGATTATTGCCCCTCATAACTTCCTATTCTCTTTAAATCTTTGTAAGTTCTGTCTTTTCACCACCCCTTCCAGTTCCTGTGCTGCCACCCATTTACACAACATCATTAGGTAAGATTCGCGATACTTTTCTATAACACGCTTCCTTCTATATGTCCTGTGACTGTCAAATTTTTCAAACCCCTTTCCTCATTATGTATCCTAGACATTTCAACCGCCTCTTTTTGCTTCTCAGTAAAAGTTTGTTTTTGCTTAAAACTTCCTCGTTACTAACATTTACAGTCAATAATATTCTCATCATCCTACAGTAGAACCATATCTCTGCTGTCTCAAATCAATTCTACATCTGTAAAATTGTCCAGTTTTCTTTGCCGTATAGGAGGCCCCATATTACATAACTTTTCAGCCGAATTTTCTTTGTTTCTGAAGTAATTGTTTCTGTTTCTTAATAGTTTGCGTAGCATTTGTTACAATGCGGTTTACGATTTGGTTAATTTGCAGATTAGGACCCGCGCCTAGTTTGCAATAAGAATTTCCTGAATACTTACATTTAGTTGTAAATGTACATGCTTCATTCGAAAACAACTTGATAAATTTGATAAAATCTACCGTTTTGGAGTTATCGACAGTAAAACTTCAGTTTCAACCGTGTCAAGGAAGCCATTACTAGCGTTGTTTGCAAACATTTACTGCGTAAAAGCTATGAGGGAAATATTCCCATGTCTTGATTATTGCGCAAGCAATATAGTTCCTTTGCGCAATAACTGAAACAAGTTGAGACGAGTAAGTGATGTGGGGCCAAAGTCGGGACCACAGAAGGAAAATACGGAACACGGATTAGAGGTAAGAAAGATATATTAACAACAGGTTACAAAGATAATGTAAGCGAAGCTTACTATATGTTAGTGTCCAATACTGGTAGTCGTACGCGGCTCTCACTGTATCTCTGTCTGTCTGTAGAGTGTTGTGTTGCATACTTAATATAGACCTGGAAGAGTCTATTGTGTAGGTAGTTCTGGTCTCAAAAACTCCCCTTCCAAGAGTTTTCTTTTTGAAAAGGAGAGAAAAAATAAAACTGTTAATACTTTTTCCTCTTGGGATTTACGTCGAGCGGTTGAGTAAATTTCCTTTTCCTTCCTGAGCGTCACACTTCAGGAGAGACTTGGGGCATGTCGAGATCGAAGTGATCGAAAATTACATCGATCGGCTCTTCACAGTTATTTTGTAGTGATTCCTCCGATTCCTTCAAAGGGCATTTTCTGAGCTGGTTCCAATGGCGTTTGTGAGTGTTTTTCGGTCCTTGGACAATAAAGACCAGTTCGCCAATTCTTTGTTTTATGGTGCCTACTTCCCAGAATGTTATATTGTTTTTGTAAGCCTTGAAAAAGATTTATCACCAGGATTGAAATATTTGTTATGAGGCGATACAGTTTTGTTTTAACTTTGCTTACCGTGGAATAAGTTTGTCGATAACAGACTTGATTTTCCTTGCGAACATTGTTTCTGCAGGCGAGCTTCCCATAGGAGTGTTTGGATTAGGGGTTATCCGATACACCTGCAGAAACTGTTGCAATGCTCTATCTGTCGGTGTGCCTAGTGCCATTCGACCTAGGGTGGTACTGAGGCGTTATAATGTGGTCCACCTGATATGACTTGCAGAAGTCTCTAAATTCACTTGATGTGAATTGAGTGCCATTATCTGTAACTACACAATCTACCACGCCAAAACGCGCGAATAGCTCGTGTAGAAATCCGATCGTGCAGTTTGTGGTTGGTCTTTTGCATTGTACGACCTCAGGCCATTTTGAGTGGCTATCCACAACAATAAGGTAGTACATGTTGTCTATAGGCCCTGCAAAATCGATATGAATTCTTTGCCATGGATGATCTGTTTTGGGCCATGGTTTGCACGTCTTTGTTGGAGCTTTTGCTGCAAGCGCGCATCCTTTGCTTGGTTCTTTCATGTCTGCTATGTCCTTGTCCATGTTTGGCCAATAAACATAGCAGCGCATGAGGCTTTTCGTACGGTCCCATGTGAAAATCCCTGAGGAGTTTTCTTTGTAGGCTGTTTGGAATCACTACGCGGTCATTGTATAGTAGGGCATCATCGCAGAGGGAGAAAACTTCAGGCACATTGGGGTCTTTGTTTCGAATTTTGCTTTTTATGGATTGAATAAATTCATCCTCCCGAGACTCCCTTTTTATGTCGGCCAAAGTAACTGGGAGCTTTCTTATGTACCATACTAGCCATTATGGTACATTATGGTACATTATGGTTCATGTTTTGATTTCACAATTTGTCCTTAGAGTAGCAATGATGGAGTCTTCAAAGACTTCTGTATTTTTTTGGAATGAGTCGCGATAAACTGTCTGCATGGCAAATATTTTTGGATGTTAGGAACTCTATCTTGAAATTATAGTTTAAGTGAATCGTTCCCCAACGAAGTAGTCTATTTGCAGTATAGACTGGCAGACCTTTTTTAGAACCAAAACTTGTAATTAGAGGTTTATGGTCTGTCTGCAGTATGAACCGTCTACCATGTAGATATCTGTGAAAATTTGTCACAGCGAATATTAACCCTAGAGCCTCTTTCTCTATTTGGGAATATTGTTTCTCAGCTGGAAGTAGAGATCTTGATGCGTGAGCCAAATCTTTTCGCGAACCAGTTTATGCAGAATGCAAGCACCAACGCCGTACGAGCTTGCATCACTTGCGACTATGATGTCGAGACTAGGGTCGTAATGGGTGAGAGAGAGGTCTGAAGTAAGAGTTTTCTTGATCTTCTCGAATGCGTCTTGGCATTCTGGGGTCCATGACCATGGTTTGTTCTTTCTTAAAAGTTGGTTGAGAGGACCTCTCAAATTTTGTATGTTCTTAATGAACCCTTGGTAAAAGTTAGCAAGTCTGAGGAAGCTTTGTAACGCTTGAACGTTATCTGGGGCCGGCATGTTTCTGATCGCGTTGGCTCTTTCTGGATCCGGCCGAGGAACATCTTTATTTATGATGCGCCCTAAGTATTTAATCTCTGGTAAGAAAAAGTCACACTTTGCCTCCTTAACCTTAAATCCGTATTCTTGTATCTTTTCGAATACGTTTATTATATGGTTCCGGTGCTCTGTCGTAGTTTTACTAGTAACCAGTATATCATCCAAATAGGCTGTTGCGTAGTCAAGGTCGCCCAGCGTGACGTCCATGACCTGCTGGAAAATTGCAGGCGCAACCTTTACTCCAAAAGCCAGCGTGTTGTATTTGTACAACCCTCTATGGGTGTTTATGCAGAGCAATTTGGAACTTTCTTCTTCCACCTCCCTCTGAAGTTATACGTCCGAGGGGTGGATTTTAGAAAAAATTTTCCACCATTGAGTTTATTGAAAATTTCTTCAGGGCTTGGGAGAGGATAGTGGTGATCTTGCAAGGCATCGTTTAACCCTGTGGAAAAATCTGCGCACACTCGTATTTGATTGGACTTCTTTTTTATGTAGACCGTAGTTTCTGCCCACTCGCTGAAATCTGTTTTTCACAGAATACCTGCTTGTTCGAGTCTATCTAACTCTTTGTTGATTTGCTCTAGAGCAGCGAAAGGGACATTCCGTTTCTTTTTGAATACCGGTTGTGCACCGTCTTTCACCTTGAACTTAGCTTTCATTTTAGTACATTTCCCAAGGCCGCCAGAAGAAACCTGCGGAAATTATTGTTTGAGTTCCTTTTTGACATTTACCAAATTGGACGTTGTACTTTGTATCTTGCGACAAAATGTACTCATTGGGCAATCCCAAATATTGAATTTTTCTATCCAATCTGTTCCAAATAAGTTATCTGAAGTTTTCAATACGTAGGCTTTGAGCTATTTGGTAACTCCATTTAGTGTTACTGTAAGTATTACCTCGCCTAAAATGTTAATCTTTTCGCCAATTACGGATTTTGCTGTTTTATCCGTTTTTAATAAGGTCGGCTTGTTTAATTTTCGCCAAGTACGCCAGTTAATGGTTGAAAGATCAGAACCCGAGTCAAGCTGGAATTTAATGGACTTATTGAAAATATCCACAGTTACATATTTTCTTAAATTCCTATTGAGAATATTGTCAGATTGAGCTTGCCTAATTTTATTTTGGGGTTTTCTCGTTCTGTTGGCGTACCAGCACGAAGTTAAAGTATGCCCACTTTTATTGCAATTTTTGCAATATTTTTTGTTCTTAACTGGACAGAATTTCATCCAATACCATTTACCACAATGGTAACATGGTCGGGACGGTTTCTATTCGGGTTTTCGTTACTGCGTAATTTAGGACATGAGGTTTGCCTTTTGTCTTTTTGAGGGGAATAGGAGGTAGACTTGCTTCTGATTTTATTAATCTGAGTCACACCTGATTCCTCGATAATGTTTGAGTCACACTTTACAGATATTACTCTTTGACAGTCCTCTGCCAGTTTTTGGAGAGTCAATCCTTGTTCGTTCTCAAGCTTGGTCAGTACCCGTCGTCTGACTTCGGCGTCTTCTGCTGATACTAGACCTTGTGCGAAAATTAAGCACTTAAAATGATCGGCAGTCAGTTCGGCTAGTTTAAAATCATTACAGAGCTTGTTTACCGATGCTGCAAACGTTAGAAAATCTTGCTGGTTGTCTTTGACTGTGTTCAGGCATTTCCAACGTTTGTTGAACAAGGTTGTGTTAAGCCCGAATAGTTCCGATAGGAGCTTAATAGTCTCTGAAAAATCCAAGTCAGTGGTTTTCTTGGGTAGTATGAAGTCTACGAACCTACTATGTTCTGTAGTTCCCAGTTTTCTCAATAGTAGACGTACCTTTTTTTTTACTGGGCCATTGTTCACAGTCTACATTGAAAATATCTTCGTAGCGCCTGTAAAAGGTCTGGAACGTTTTGTCGTTCTCTGGTACGTATTCAAAGGTTTCCATTGAATTGTAGATTGTACTCTGGGAGAATATTGTATCTTTTTCAGAGTTTGAGCCTTTTAATGCATTTACAAGTAATTCTTTAAGTTGTTTCTGTTGTAGTTCATCATTCTGAAGCGTAATTCGTTGGAATTCCATTTGTTGTTTATGTAATTCCAAAAATAGTTGTTGTCTTCCTTCTGATTTTTGTTGCTGATCCAAATTTACTTTTAGCATTTGGGCAATTACTTTTTCAAAATCTTCCATGTTTAGACAGACAAAAATGACAGCGATTTTTTGTTGATTTGTAAACCCGTGCACCAAGGGGAGGTACACAAAAAAATCTTGGATTTTTTTTTCTTTTACAAAAAAAAAATACGGACAGACAATTAGTTAAAGTAAACTAATTATGTGTTTAGCTTTTTTTCAATTCCGTGGTTCCGTTAATTTTAATGTAATTGTATCAATTTTCACCACACTTATGTATTTTTTTTTATAGAGGTACAAAAAAGAGAAAACTCACCTCAGTGAATTTGAGGGGAGAATAATTTTATGCAGGAGTTCAATTCAGTTACATAAAAAAAATTTTTAGATAGTTTTTTTCGAAAACTTTAGTACAATGGTACTTCTGCTCTTGTGTTGTCAGTTTGTTTTACGAACGAACTGTTTTTTCCTGTGTGTGGATGTGTAAGAAATCGTTCTCGAAATGTTATTTGGATATATTCCGTAAATGTCGAATCACTGCTCGTCACTGCTGTTTGGTATTAGAATATATATATATATTTATATGTAAACGCTGGGTGTTGCGTTTAAATCGCTAATGTAGTAATACCAGCTTAATTTCTCGATCAACACTGCTGTGGGAACGCGTGAAGTTTGGGTATTTTTCGAGTACTCTGTCGCTATTGATATGGTGAGAACGAAATTACCGAATCTTTCTGTCCCCACTGATGTGGGACTGGCAAGGTATTGAGGTTTTCGACGTGAATGCGTTTCTCGAATTCTTCGTCGACACAGATGTGGAACTGGTAAGGTATTGAGGTTTCGCAGTGAGTGCGTTTCTCGAATCCTCGTCGCCACTGATGTGGGGCCAAAGTCGGGACCACAGAAGGAAAACACGGAATACGGATTAGATGTAAGAAAGATATATTAACAACAGGTTACAGAGATAGTGTAAGCGGAGCTTACTATACGTTAGTGTCCAATACTGGTAGTCGTACGCGGCTCTCACTGTCTGTCTGTCTGTCTGTCTGTCTGTCTCTCTCTCTCTCTCTCTCTCTCTCTCTATCTCTCTAACTCTCTCTCTGAAGTGTTGTGTCGCATACTTAATATAGACCTGGAAGAGTCTATTGTGTAGGTAGTTCCGGTCTCACAATAGTAAGATCAATAAAAAAGGCCATTAACTACGTTCTTCCACGCTTAGCTTTCCGCAGTGTTATGCATGCAAACAACATCAGTAATGGCTGCCGCCAAAGACGCGTATGAATCCGAACTTTTACTGTCGATAACTCTAAAACGGTTGATTTTAAAAAATTTATCAAGTCATTTTCGAATGAAGCCTATAAATTTACACCTAATTGTAAGTATTCGGGAAATTTTTAATTTAAACTGAGCGTGGGTCCTAACCTACAAGTTAGACTACGATTTCTTTAAAAGAAATTCAGCGATATTTCACTTTTCAATTTGAGTATCTCTATTTGTGATTAGCATTTATTTCGCGCTGATACCGATAAATTCTGTCTTCTTACAATTGGTACTTCGTCGTTTCTTCAAGCTTTCTTTTACTACCTTTCGTAGGAGACGCTGTAGTTTCCTTTCCATGTTTGACATTTCTCCCTAAGTTTCCAACTAACTGTTTAAAGATGTTATAATGTATTTAAATACAAATTGGTATCAGAAAATTCTACGACTAGGCCCCCAAAAAAATTCAAGACCTTATCAATATCGGTTAATAATTTCAGATATCAACTTAAAAATCAGCCCATTAGAAACTTACACAGGAACCTCAATACTTTTACTCTAAAAAATCTATAAGTATTTTCCTTGTTTGATGCCGCACTTAATCAAATCAAGTCTCGTAATTATAAAAAGAAATAAATCTACTTCATTTTGATACCAGTTCCATGATTCTATCTAATATTGGAAACTTTACGTATCAATCAAATATCGTGTTACTTCAAATACGGCGTATTTAATTATCGTCCTTGTATTTTCTACAGTTGGCGTCAGAGTTATCTCCCTTGAATTGTCGACATTCGGTGGCACTGTCGTTTTCAAGATAATGGTAGACTTCAAAAATATGTAAGAAGTGCAGTGGTGAAACGCTTGCTTTAGTGAAAGAGCAGATTTCTAGTGATAGCTGTGGCAAAAGAGTTCTTTTTAAATTCAGTCACTAATAACTTCAAAAGTAACATATTTAATACCAAATGACACGCCATTGTCGGATATGGTATGAAGGGGTGGGAGTCAGTATCTTCAATATTTTCCTCTTTCTCTTTAAACCAATCAACTGTTAATAATCTTGTTGATATTATTTCAGTTTTCATTGGTCGAATGCGTGATTACGTCATTGTTGGACGAGTTACAGATGTACATCAACAGTTCGCTGAGAAACATCATGTTTCGCTCATTCATCATTTCACTGTCTTTCATTCTCGGCATTCCCATGGTGTGTGATGTAAGTATTTTTTCCTATATATAAAAAAGGAGGATAAACAACAAGAATGAGAAAAACAAATGAAAGGGAGAGTAAGAGTAATAAAAACTAAAGAGGAAGGAGGATAGGTATAAGACAAACAAATGGGAGGGAGAAAAAAATATGAAATATGGGAGGGAGAGCAAGGGTAATAAAACAAAGAAAGAAGGAGAGTAGGTATAAGCAAAACAAATGTGAGGGAGAGCAAAGGTAAGAAAAACAAATGGAAGGGAGAGTAAGAGTAATAAAAACTAAAGAGGAAGGAGGGTAGGTATGAGACAAACAAATGGGAGGGAGAAAAAATATGAAATATGGGAGGGAGAGCAAGGGTAATGAAACAAAGAAAGAAGGAGAGTAGGTATAAGCAAAACAAATGTGAGGGAGAGCAAAGGTAAGAAAAACAAATGGAAGGGAGAGTAAGAGTAATAAAAACTAAAGAGGAAGGAGGGTAGTTATGAGACAAACAAATGGGAGGGAGAAAAAAATATGAAATATGGGAGGGAGAGCAAGGGTAATAAAACAAAGAAAGAAGGAGATTAGGTATAAGCAAAACAAATGTGAGGGAGAGCAAAGGTAAGAAAAACAAATGGAAGGGAGAGTAAGAGTAATAAAAACAAAGGAGGAAGGAGGGTAGGTATAAGACAAACAAATGAGAAGGAGAAAAAATAAGAAATATGGGAGGGAGAGCAAGGGTAATAGAACAAAGGAAGAAGGAAAGTAGGTACAAGCAAAACAAATGCCAGGGAGAGCAAAGGTAAGAAAAACAAATGGGTTGAAGAGTAAGGATAAGAAAATCAAAGGTGGAGGGAGAGAAAGTATAAGAAATGAAAGTAGGAGGGAGGGCAAGGATAAAAAAGAAAGTAGGGGGAAAGTGATAAGAAAAGAAAGGAGGGAGAGCAAGAATAAGAAAAACAATTACCATAAATTGGACGATCGAAGAAAAGGAGAAAAATAGATATACAAAATAAGGCTAATTGGTTTCTTTCCTGTTATATATTTTTTCGATTCAATATCTTACGGTGAGTATTTTTTTCTTTTCTTATGCTTTCTCTTCCGCTCCTTTCTTTCATATATTTTGTATACATACATACATATATATATATATATATATATATATATATATATATATATATATATATATATATATATATATATAAATAAAAGAAAGAGGTTGTAGTTGTTCCAGCGAGACAAAAGTATGTATATTAAAAAGAAGAGAAGAGAGGTGCCGCAAAGGTTTTTGGTTGTAATGTGGAATTTAAAAAAAATATATATTATGCCTTATTTTCCATAATTTTACTACACGTGTTTCTGGTCTCGCGACCGTCTTCAGGTAAAAGTTTCAACATATTATTAAAAATAATTATTTTTCCTTATGTTTTTCAATGTTAAATATTCTCGATATGAGACGTTCTCTGTTTTTGTGTTAGTAATCCGAATGTCTTACTTGAATATATATATATCTGTGTGTGTGTGTAAGATATTTTTTTTGTCATTGCGTTTCGTCAATCCAACTTTATCAAGGTAATTTTAAAAGTGATAAAGTCGGATTGGCGAATTGCGTAGACAATGACTAAGAAATATTTTACAATTGTCACTTCTTGATCCAATTTGTATTATTTTCAGAATTTTTTACAGAAATTTTCCCATACACACATACATACACACACACACACACGCACACACACACACACACATATATATATATATATATATATATATATATATTCAGAAGTTAGCATGGGATGAATTTGACAGGAATGTGAAAACAAATGAAAAATTGTTTTATTGATTCTCGAAATATACATAACTGCTCTGTTTCGTATCTGTTATGGGAACTTACCCATAATAATCATGAACTATTCCTGACATTATAAATACTGCGCCTCTCAAGAGTTATAGAAGGATATTGTAAGACGAGGGGAGATAATTGAGAGCATATTATAAGGACATTGGAATAGTGATACTTGTCGAGACAACATAGTTCACTCTAACCAAATCTGATAGTCATTACTAATACTTCTACTTCTTTTGTATTATATTTCTATTGTAATATATCTTTGTATTCCATACCTGTGTTCGTGTTATTCTTTCATTGGTTCTAAGCTTGGACCATCACCGGGGTACAAGGAACTTGGACCATAACAGTATCCTAAAGTAAACAAAGACAATTGTTACGAATGGATTTTTCAATTATACTTTAATGAATACACATATTTGAGTAAATGCTCTGCTTTGTGTTTATTTTTTTTAAATAGTATATTTATTTCTATCTACCAGCTTGAATATTCGAGAAATATTGTTAAAAAATATGCGGCGTCCTGGAGAAATATATCAAAATATGACGGATTAATAAATAAAAAATCCATTCCTCAATGTTGTCTTTATTTACGTTAGGATGGATAACGGAGCAGTTATCTATATTTCGAGAATCGGGAAACATCTCTTTTCAAAACACAGTTCGGTCTTTGTTCTCAAGGCACGTCATATATGTACATATTTGACATATATATACATATGTACGTATATATATATATATATATATATATATATATATATATATGTATGTATGTATGTATATAGACATATATATATATATATATATATATATATATATATATATATATATATATATATATATATATATTAGATATTAGATATAAACACTACAGTTAAAAACTTTTAAGCCGTTCCCAGAATTACCATGGGATGAATTTGAGAGAAGAGTGAAACTTTTCTAGAGCCATTGGAAAACAAATGGAATCAATTATCAAGCATATTTTGACAAAATTTTGCAACGAATGCAAAAGATTTGTGCGGAAGTAATCAAGACTAAAAGAGGATCTTTTGACGAGTGCAAAATTTAATTTAATCATAAAATGTTTTTCTTTTTTCTTATGATGAAATTTCAAATAAGATAACCATTTTTTTAACCATCTATAATAGTTTTCACTTATTGAAAGTCCAAAACAACTACTTTTGGTGCCAATTTAAAAAATTACCAGTTGTCTCAAACTTTTGAACTGTAGTTGATTATATATATATATATATATATATATATATATATATATATATATATATATATATATATATATATATATATATATATATATATATTATAATAGTATACCGAAAATGTTCGGTGATATTGCCATAGCTCGAAATGAAAGCAACAGATGAGTCAGGAATTTGAACTTGACTCCTCAGCTCTACATAATTAAAACCGTGACGCCATCAAGACATGCACATAGTTAAAAAATATACTTTTATGTTTATTTAGTTTAACTTAGTTTTGAATTAAATAAATTGAAATAATTTCAATTTTTTATCAATATACTCGTGCCCCGCATGAAAGAAACGTTCCACTGCATCGAATTATTGTATAGTTCCACTCTTAATACAAAATTCTTGCAGCTGTTAATGTATTAACATCTTAATATGAGTCATAATGAATTTCCGTTTTATGGAACAAATTTAAAGACAAACGTATCATCCTAATCAACAGTACCTTAAATGTGATAGCAGGTGAATAAAATACTTTACATACGACAATGTTCGACGCAAAAGGCAGTGGATTGACAATGACAGATCTCTACAACCGACCCCAAAAGCTGAGGTCCAGGGAAGAAAGGTAAACTTGTTCGTGTGATAGGATCGCTGGGGTATAATTCATTTCGAATTCTTAAAAATCAATGAACTACCGCATGCACAACTATACGTCCAGCAGCTGCAACGTATCCATAAACGTTTAGAGGTTGTTTTCTCCTCGCTGACATCGCACGGCGGCATACCACAAGAATAGCATAAGAAAATATTTGGGGAGCTCGGTTGGTCTGTTCTACCCTATTCGCCACATCTAAATGACCTTGCATCAAGCTTTACCTTTAAAGCGCATTCACTCATTCAGACTGTTCACCTGCCGAAGGGCACATTTGCTGAAATAAGGACGCAGACCAGTAGACGAAATAGTGTTTAAAATAAACGGAGCGTCTACTCAAATATGGTTATCCACTGAAAATAATATTTTAAATAATACTCAAAATGTATTAAGCAGCTGCCTAAGTGGCAATTTCGTACATTATTTGTTCCAGGAAAAAAGTTAATAAATAAAAAACGGAAAAATATAGTGATTTACTAACCATAAGTTAGATGTGGCACAAGGCCGAAAGTATGGAGCACCTAGTGAGGATCGAAATCATTAATTAGTCATAATTGATATGAGACAACCTTGCTAACCATTCATTTCACCACCCCGAAATGCCGAAAAATATCACGATTTTGTAAGCGTCTCTTACTTGCATTACAAGGACGTCAGTATGGGGCACCCAGTGAGGATCAAATTTTCCACTCAGTTGTAACTGATATAGCGAGACAAGCTTAGTAACCTTTAAACCACGACGAAGTGTCGAAAAATATCACGATTTACTAGGCGTAGCGTAGCTTGTGGCACAAGGCTATAAGTATGAGGCACCCAGTGAGGATCAAATTCTCTACTCAGTCGTTACTGATATAGCGAGACAAACTTGTTAACCACTGCCTGACGCCGAGGTGCCGAGAAATATCTCGATTTACTAAGCGTAGTTTACTTGCGGTACAAGGACGGATCGCCCTAAATAGCGAATATATAATGGAATAAAATGAAGGAAATTAAATAAATTAGAAAAGCTATTCAAACAATGCGTTTTGTCTCTTTATGGCAGGTGTCTTCAGGTCGGAATGAGAGACATAGCCTACTTGTACGGAAAGATGTTGGAATTTTGAGATGCCAGTGATGTTTTTTGGGGTTTTTTTTTGTTTGTTTTTTTTTGTTTGCTTGTTTTTTTCTCATTAATGTCTGATGGATTTAAAATCACTTTTTTTCTTCTTTTTATTAATTCGTATACATTATCGTTCTAATATAGTTTTTTCCGATGATCAGTGATATTGACTATAAACCCGGTCTGAGGTTGACTCTAGAGAACTGTGAAGTCAGTGCACTATACTACTATGGCCGTAGTATCTGTTCAGCATATTTAGTGCTTCTAATTTCAACGCACTTTTCCTTTACACACGGGTTTGTCACTCATTCCGACCTGAAGGCTTTGCGCCATTATCTCCACTTTTGTTCGTATATTATTTTATATCTTACTTAGACATGACTTATTAAAAGATGTACTTTATTTTTTGAAGATTAAAATTGATAATCGAAAGCGTAATAAGCTAATGAATTTATGTTGTACATATGCCTCGTGTTTTACCCAAATTATTTACAGTGCTATTATTATTTCAGGGCGGTATGTTTTTAATCAATTTAATTGACTTCAGTGTGAGTGGCTTCCCCCTTCTTCTCGTGGCTCTGTTGGAGTGCCTGTCAATCAACTACATCTACGGTGAGTATAAATAAGGAAACGCCTTTTACTTGACAATATTTCTTCCAATAAAAGGTCCGAGTGCCACTCAAGTTAGGGAGTTATAGTCGAAACAGAACTAACGAATGAGGTGTGTGATAGGAATGGGAATTCATGAGAAAGTGAAGATTATGAGGATAAGGAGGGGAGATAATGCCTGACCCTTAACAGGAAGAGGTTAATATTGAAATGTTTCAGGGTAGCAACTGAAAGAGTTTATTGGGACAAAGCTAATTGGAACGATCTTCTAACTTTCTGGAGAAATGAAGTAGTATGGCGTGTCCTAGATGTAAAGGTCTGAAAAGGGACTTCGTGCTATCCACTTTAGTACACTTCATATATATATATATATATATATATATATATATATATATATATATATATATATATATGAACAATGGCAGATTAACTCTGTTCCGACTAGTGACTAGGCACATACGACCATGAAAATCCGAAGTAAACATGAGATAAGTAAAAAAATCTCCATATTAATTCTATTAACGCTCTAGCCCTGTCTACCACATACCCTGTTTGCTTCAAATGCCTACTTTTCAGCAAACCACTGAAAACAACTAATTTTGGCTTCAAAAACAGTATTTCAAATTACTATTCTTAAAAGAGTACTCAATACAGAGTAGAGCGAATATGATTATTTATTTTAAAATTATAACATAAATATGTTATAAAATCACTACAAAAATAGCCATTTTGTTTCAAGACTTCTGGTGTCTTATCAAGTGATGATGTTGAATGTAGATTGTAGAATAAATGTTTTAAAATGTTCAAATTAATTAACCACCCCTCGTAAGGGGAAACGCTGTCACATGAGCTGAAATGACCAATCAAAAGTGGTTAATTAATTTGAACATTTTAAAACCTTTATTCTACAATCTACAATCAACATCATCACTTGATAAGACACCAGAGGTGTTGAAACAAAATGACTATTTTTGTAGTGATTTTATAACATTTATGTTATAATTTTGAAGTAAATAATTATATATATATATATATATATATATATATATATATATATATATATATAAGCAAATATTTGGATATAGATCCGACAGTATGAAGAAAAATATACGAAAAAAACAAACACAAATCCTAATATGCAATTATGCTGTTTTAATGTTAATATAATGTCGTTTTAATGTTAATATAATGTCAACGTCGGACGTTTCGTTCTAGTAGATCATCTTCAGGACATATTCATAAAACATAATTAAAATTGAAAAAATTCAGTTATCTGTTTTACTCTTATGTCCATCGTCTTTTCATGATGAATTAAATATAGTCTAATGTTGATTATGTCTCGTTTCGTTCGTATGTGTAGACGTTGCAACATCAGCAATTCCCAGTCAGATTAAATCCCAACGGTTGAAACGCGTCACAAAACCATTTTTCTTTTTTCCAATTTGTCATACTATTTTTCTAAATACGGTAAAATTATACAAAATTATATATATATATATATATATATATATATATATATATATATATATATATATATATATATATATATATATGGGGGGATAAAGATATAGAAAATCTATATGAATTTTGACATATCAAGGACAGTTTTGAAAGAAAAGATCTATGACAAACTGGAAGTTTTTTGTTAACGGGTCTTAATGAAGTCTTAACGGATGAAACATGTCACAAAAACTCCAAAACGGAAAAATGTAAGAATGTTTGAAAAATAAATAAAAGATTAAATCAAAATTTCTTTGTCGGTCATATTACAAGGAAACATGTTTAAAAGAAAAGTTGATATATATATCTACATAAATGACATTTTTATGTTTAACGTTCTTTTTATAGATACAAGTATTTAAGTAAATGCTCTGTTTATAATAAACAGTATTAAATAACATTTACCGGCCTGAATGTCCGAGAAATTTTCATAGAAAATATTCGTCCTTTGACAGGATTCGAACCTGCATCCTATACGGAACCGTCATTTAGCCTGACGTGCCTAACCACTCGGCCGCGAGGGATCGTTCGGTTGGCAAGATTAAATATAACAGAAAATGAATGTTTATTATGTCTGATCATGAGCCGTTGTAAACTTCGTATAGTTACTTTAATCTCGGGAGAAAATAAATACAGAAATTGTCCTACATTTGGATATTTTTTTATTATGCGCTTCCTTGATCTAAGCTTTCGGCTCACATGAGCCATCTTCAGAGTGGTTATATGGACATTTAAACAAAGATATTCACCATCAATGATGATATTCTGTTATGTTGGCATAGAAGGTTGCTATGCAACGATAACGGTCACGGAATAGCAGACGCATGTCGTAAATTCATGATGCGCTTCTATGATGTGGTACCACTCGAGAGAACGAAATATTAACAATCGAAAAATATGTCCAGCTGCAATATAATATGTTGTAACTAGTTTGAAATGTAATTTTGTTGAGTGTATATAAACTTCCGTGAATCTTTAATATTTTTAATCTTTAATCATTTCTAAGATACAACGGTTGTTGTTACACCCGGTATATAATTATTTCTTTTTTTAATTTAATCTTTATTTATCATTTTAGTTCAGCTTGATAAATTATTTCTGTATTTATTTAAAATATATAAATGTCTTGTGCTTACCGTTTTCCTTTAATTTAAAAAAAAAATATGGTTATCTATGTTGGCTTCAGAAAAAGAGCATTTCCTTTAAGATAGAAGATATCTGGAAAAAATGTAGGGCGTACATTAACATTTTGGCAAGCATCTGTAAATGCACTTTCAAGAGCTTTTCATCTAAGTAAGTTATTTTCTCTTTGAATAACTGTTGAAATCTTGAGATCGAAATTGTAGTTGGAATTACCCTTACTTTATGAAACAATTCTCGGAATATGTTGGCGGTCTTTTAGGAAGACAAGACAACATAGTCACAAATGTCTCCTCTGTTACAACCTGAGATTACTACGGCCTCTCACAATACTCCTTAGAACATAAATATTACCAACGAACCACTTGAATATGGTTAATGAATTGACTGAAAGAACTTGAGAAACATTAGAAACAGTTTCTGCAATCCTGTAGTCATTGAAAAAATCAAACTGTAAGAACATTAGGTATACTTTTAAAAACAACTTATATTTTCATTGTCTGTTAAGATTATTTTTATTTGGTAAAAGCTCTACTAAAAATATTTCAAACAAATATTTGAGGTAAAATTTAATTTATATGGACACAAAACGAAGACAGACGACAAGAGCTGAAATGATAAGATTTATTAACACAAAAAATTGAAAAAATTACATAAATTAAGTGCGTTGAGTACCAAATGATGGACAATAACTTATAAGTCAAAATAATCAATGCAAATGAAATATATCCTTTTACAATAAAATTATAACGCTGCATCAGGCCCCCAGAAAAAAAAAACTGCATATAAAATGCAGAAAAAGAGAAAGTACTTTTCTGAATAGTTTTCAAAGAATTGCTACAATTTTCGATCAATGTTCGTGGTAACAGCGAAGAATAGAACAATCAAACCAGCCGAAAACTTTTTCTTGACGTAGAAGTTCCTTTTAATTCTCGTCTGGTCCTTGTCAAATTTCTTCCGTATTATTTTTCTTTCTGGATTGGAGCAACCTGGTTTTCAACAGTAGATATTCGCCAACTCTTTTGAATTACATCGTAGACCCTATTTTATTACCTACGTATTCACTTCTAGGAATTTTGAGGGAAACCTTTTCAATAGTTCTGGATGAAAATCAAACGCCGCTGTTTTCCTACAAATTGAAATGTACCAAAAATATTTTTGAAATTCAAAAACTAAGCAAGAACCCATTGCAGCGCCTGCTTTCTCTCAGAAAAGTTGGTCCTGCCACCCATTACAGCCCTACATCAAGGTCGGAAGGTCATTAGGGTAGCATTTTGTTTCATAAACATAATTTGGTCAATGTCGGTGATTGTTGGGCGACTAGCCCGTCTTGCTCTATCACTCGCAAGTCTTTGTTTTACACAATAGCAGTTTCCTGCAAATCGAAATCTGCCATTGTGTAAGATTGTAAGAATATCAGGGATTGGTCTATAGAGCAGTGTTTTGGTTTGATATTGTCTCCCGGATATGTTAAGTATAGCTCTCAGGATCCGAGTGTAGGTCCCATCAAGCTTAGACTCTAGGATTTCAGTTAATGTCCAAAGAGCTGTGCCATACATTAACACCCCCTTTACAGTGGCTCTAAAGAATCTTCACTCCAGTTTGTCTGGTAGATCGGATTTCCCGATTACACCCGTTTAATTTAAGGCGTTCCAGGCTTTAGCTATGTGAGTTTTCACATCTTTTGTAGTTTCGCTTCCTAGGTAGGCAAAAAGATTCAACAAATTTATTGATTCTTAGCTAAGATAATTTGTATTGAGGCTTGCTGGTTGAAGCTTGAGTGCATTATATGGTAAACTATGTATTTGGCTTTTATACCACCTCTTGGGAGCATAATACGTATATATATATATATATATATATATATATATATATATATATATATATATATATATATATATATATAATGTATGTATGTATAATAACAATCTCAAATACATTATATATATCTCATTTCTTTTCTTATCCTTGCTCTCCCTCCTTTCTTTTCTTATCATTGCTCTTCACCCCCTTTCTTTGATTTTCCTTGCTGTCCTCATTTGTTTTTCCTGCCCTTGCTTTTGTTTCTTCTTTCTTTTCTTACCCTTCCTCTTATTCCTCCATTCTTTTTTATCTTTGATCTCCTTCCTCCTTTCTTTTCTTATCCTTGCTCTCCCTCCTTTTTTTTTCTTATCCTTGCTCTCCTTCTTCCTTTCTTTTCTTATCTTTGCTCTCCTTCCTCCTTTCTTTTCTTATCCTTGCTCTCCCTCCTTTATATTCTTATCCTTGCTCTCCTTCCTCCTTTCTTTTCTTATCATTGCTCTTCACCCACTTTCTTTGATTTTCCCTGCTGTCCTCATTTGTTTTTCCTGCCCTTGCTTTTGTTTCTTCTTTCTTTTCTTACCCTTCCTCTTATTCCTCCATTCTTTTTTATCTTTGATCTCCTTCCTCCTTTCTTTTCTTATCTTTGCTCTCCTTCCTCCTTTCTTTTCTTATCCTTGCTCTCCCTCCTTTATATTCTTATCCTTGCTCTCCTTCCTCCTTTCTTTTCTTATCATTGCTCTTCACGCACTTTCTTTGATTTTCCCTGCTGTCCTCATTTGTTTTTCCTGCACTTGCTCTTGTTTCTTCTTTCTTTTCTTACCATTCCTCTCATTCCTCTATTCTTTTTTATCTTTGATCTCCTTCCTCCTTTCTTTTCTTATCCTTGCTCTCCCTCCTTTCTTTTCTTATCCTTGCTCTCCTTCCTCCTTTCTTTTCTTATCCTTGCTCTCCCTCCTTTCTTTTCTTATCTTTGCTCTCCTTCCTCCTTTCTTTTCTTATCCTTGCTCTCCCTCCTTTCTTTTCTTATCATTGATCTTCATCTCCTGTCTTTGATTTTACTTGCTGTCCTCATTCGTTTTTCCTGCCCTTGCTCTTGTTTCTTCTTTCTTTTCTTACCCTTCCTCTCATTCCTCCATTCTTTTTTAACTTTGATCTCCTTCCTCCTTTCTTTTCTTATCTTTGCTCTCCTTCCTCCTTTCTTTTCTTATCCTTGCTCTCCTTCCTCCTTTCTTTTCTTATCCTTGCTCTCCCTCCTCCTTTCTTATCTTATCCTTGCTCTCCCTCCTTTCTTTTCTTATCCTTGCTCTTCTCCCTCCTTTCTTTTCTTATCCTTGCTCTCCCTCCTTTCATTTCTTATCATTGCTCTTCACCCCCTTTCTTTGATTTTCCTTGCTGTCCTCATTTGTTTTTCCTGCCCTTGCTCTTGTTTCTTCTCTCTTTTCTTACCCTTCCTCTCATTCCTCCATTCTTTTTTATCTTTGATCTCCTTCCTCCTTTCTTTTATCATCCCTGCTCTCTCCCCTCATTTGTCTTTCTCATCATTGCTTGCTCTCCCTCCCATTTGTTTTTTTAAAGTCCAAGAATAACCGAGTTAAGGAGATTCGGATTAAGAGGCACAGTTTATGGGAATCTATGAGGATGATAACGGTTAACCTAGACTCGAACATGTTAAGATTGTAGGAATCTGGAAAGCATTCTGTTGGGAGTTGGTTCCACAGATTTTGTGGGAAGAAGCTGTTCGATTGGAACTTATAACCCGCCAAAGTGCTTCGTTGCAATGTGAGTAGCTTGGCGGGTTTTGGTCATAAAGGTTAGAACTCGTGAAACGAAGAAATGTATTTCGGCTGAACACTTTCCATGGAAATAGCGATAGAGCAGCGAGGGACTTACAATGGTTCGTATGTGAGAAACGGGTGGTAAGAAGAAATATAATTCATCACCCACAAGGATGCGGAGACGCCTGTTAACTCTGTCAAAATTGGAAAGTAAAAACTGGGTAGCTCCTGCTCATATATAGTAACAGTACTCTATTTTCGGCCTGATCTGACTTTTGAAAATGTACAGAATAGCAAAAGAAGTCAGGTACTTACTGGAGCAGTACAAAGTACCGATAATTTTTCTAGTATCGTTAAAAATTGAACATATTTACGAGTTCCACTTGATAGAATATCCCCAGGTATTGGTTAGGATATCCATTCATTAAAATTCGTTAATCTATTAGGTTGGTGCAAAAATAATGACGTAATAATGTTGTTTTTTGACGTTACGTCAAAAAACGACATTATTACGTCATTATTTTTGCACCAACCTAATAGTTACTTTCTCGATCCGCCGATTCTCTTACCATCAGTATGTCCTGTCTCTAAGCCTTCATTCTTTATTAGGTGACCCTGAATTTCAGTTGTTTCTTTCTGATTGTAAATAGCAGTTTATTCTCTTTAAAACTTCCCCGTTTCTTGCGTATCTGCCCATGGTATACTCAACATTCGTTGGTTAAATTAAATCTTCAACACTTCGTCTCTTCTTCATCAGTGAGGATATTGTCAAATATTCACTGTCATATAGAAGATGATATATTGCATAGCTGTTCAGCATTCTTTTCTTTATTTTTAATTACATTTTCCTATCTCTAATAGTTTGGTTAGTTTCACGAAGGCATGAGGAGATTATCCAGCATTCACTCCCATATAGGAGATTAGATATTAGATAGCAGTTCAGCACTATTTTCTTTGCTTCTAACGACATTTCCCTATCTCTTAATACTTTGCTTAGTTTCTAAAAGGCATGAAGAGATTGTTCAGCATTCACTGCTAATATAGGAGATTAGATATTACATAGCAGTTTAGCACACGTGTCTTTGTTTCTAACGACATTTCCCTACGTATTAATACTTTGCTTAGTTTATGAAAGGCATGAGGATATTGTTCGGCTTTCAGTGCCATAAAAGAGATTATATATTACATAACGGTTCAACACTCTTATCTCTTCTATCGACATTTTCCTATCTCTTAATACTTTGCTTAGTTTTGGAAAGTCATGAGGAGATTCGCGTATTCACTACTATATAGATGTGGTATTACATAGTAATATAATGAAACCAAAAGAATGCACTGGATTGCGTAAAGCAATGTACAAGATATAAATATAAGTGGACGTACTAGCTGGTGCACTAAAATACATGCAAGTGTACCAGAATGCATCATCTGAGCTAATCTTTGGTTTGATGTAGTATGGAATGTTAACATCTTATGTCATAATTTTCTCTTCAACTAACATGTGCCATCCATTTTAGTTGTTGCCGCTGTTGAAATTCTATTTGTGTAAAGGTTTCTATTAGTTCGTACAATTCTTTGTTTGTGATTCTTTAGCGCCAGTCAATGAGAATTTTTCCTTGTTATGACGCATCGACTTCATTCGTTTGAAGTGTATTGCAATAGCAAATATTACCGCTTAAATCATTTTTCCAATGACACAACATCAAGCCTGAAGTCACCATTTCGTTTATTGCATTTGCTTGTAAGTATGAACGCTTTTGCATAAAAGGCCCACAGTTTACCTTTTTCATGATTCGCGGCGAATTAGATAACGTCCATAATCGAATTTTTTTTTTCTGCTTGGAAACAATTGGAAATCGTTTGAATCCGTTGGCGATCGAGTGCAAAAGGTTCATTTCATGTCGATTGTTGCCTACGGTTTCTTGTTTGTCTTCATATTTCACTGAACGCAAAGCCTTGCAGCTAAAATTTTAGCAGCATGTTAACCAGAGCGTCGATGACCAGGTAAGCATTATGATCTTAGCTTAAGACAATATCACCACAAGTTTTGAAAAGATATATTCTTCCATCAACATGGTTGATTCTAACCTCAAGGAAAATAACACGTTGCGGCATCTCGGGCTAACGTTCTCAGCTGACATGAAATGGAAAAACTATATTGAATCCATTGCTAGGTCAGCTGCTAAGAAAGTTGGCTCACTCTGTTGTGTGAAATAACTTTTTTCTTCATTATCTATCATATATATTGTATATATTTTTGTATTTGTAAATGCTTAGAATATTGCTGCTGCATATGGTCCGGTGTCACTGCTATTTAGCCTAGTCTCCTTGATAAAATCCGAAGAATCAGCCATATTATCGATCCTGATCTGTCACTTTCCCACCGCCGTTAGGTTGCCTCTCTGTGTCTTTTCTATAATTTCAAGGTCAATGTTCGGAAGAGCTCTTTGCTATGGTATCTAGATTTTATGAATTTAAGCGCAATACTTGACGTTGTTTCATCAATTTAAATTTGAGCTGGCTAGATGTAGCCGTAAATTCTATACTAACAGCTCCTTTTCTCGCACTTATCGCTTGTGGAGCTCTTCATGCTTTTCAGCCAATTTTGATCTTCGAAAAATTTAAATCTAATGTCAATCGCTATCTACTGTCCTCCTAATTACTCAACCCGGTCATTATTAATGTTTCTGTTGTTAATTTATCCACACCTCTTGTGTCTTAGTGGCTTTACCGCCTTGCTTGAGGTGAAACCAATTTTTTAAAAGTGTCTTGTCTCTTTCTGATGCTAAATATAATTTATCCTTTTCTGTAACATTTTGTCATTAATCTCCTGTCCAGTCAATAACATTCTCAGCATCCTCCTGTATAAACCGATTTCTGTTGCCATAAGTTTCATTTTATTCTGTGATCATAATATTCAGCATTCACTGCCATATAGGAGAACCTATATTAAATAAAAGTTCAGTACTATTTTCTTTGTTTCTAAAGAAATTATATAGTTAGCAAATGAATTAAATACACGAAAATAGGAAGGGGTGTAAGACAAGAGTCTGACCTTTCACCGGATTGGCACAAAATTTACGCTGATAATTAGAAGTCCTATCAAAATTTATAATTAATAATTTATTATTAACACCATTTGAAATGAAGATCACACTGCATTGAAGCTAGACACAGAAAGAAAATTGTCTGAACTCTTAGACAAAAAAGCGCGAAAGAAGACCTATCAATGATATGAACACAGAATATGCCAATGTTATGAATAGCGGCATGTGAGCAACGAATGAGAGGTGTCAGGATCAAGTCCTGAAATTTAACAATATTATGGAAAGTGTCTTAACAGACAACGGGAAAAGTGTCACTAAGATCCGATGATGTATTTGAATAGTAAAATTAGACCAAGTATTAAAAAATAGAAAGATTTTATTAGAAACAAAGAGTAGGGTGATGAACTACTATAAAGTATCGAAAATCCTATATTTATAACCCCTTGTGTCTCAGAGGCTTTACTACTTTCCTTGGATTGAACTTGATTAAAAAAAAAGAATATGGCTGTAACTGTTGGAAATTATCTCACAGAAGAAGAGGAGATTTGAGGCAGATATGTATTAGGTTGGTGCAAAAATATTGTCGGATTTTGACGTATTTTTTTAACGTCAAAAACCGACATTATTTCTGCACCAACCTAATAGTTCAATACTGAGAGTACCATAGATGGAGTAACGAGAAAAGTTTAAGGAAAATTAAAATAAAAAAGGTATTTCTAGGTAGAATAAGAAGTTGAGTTGAAAGAGTTAATATTTCTAGAACACATAATGAGGAAAGAAGGCTTGGAGAATTTGAGACTCGCAAAACATATTGAAGGCAAGAGAAGAAGAGAAAAACAGAGTGTAACGACCGTAAATTGATGACCAAAAAAAAGAATAGGAGGAATAATAAAAAAAATAAAGGACCTGTCACAACTTTTCGGCAGTTTTTCCACCTGACCTTCTTCAGGTGTATATCAATCTGGGTAACCTACATGGAATTCCGAATTTAACCCTTTATTTAATCTACGGGTGTAGAGTGTTCTCGTTCTATTACTCATGTCGAGGGATATGTTGTGTAGTTAGTACTTTGTTTAGTCCTCACAAGTTATTGTTCGCCCGTTTCCATTAAGTGTAATTACACACTGCCCGGCCCAGCGATTGAACTCACAACCACTAAGTCACAAACCAACGATTTGATTTTATCTACTATCCCGTTGTCACGGCACAACAAGTAAAAGTAAACCTATAAGCAAAGATGATATCTTTACACATGCGCAGTGGAACGAGAACAGTATAACCGCGAAGATTAAATACAAGTTTCTATTTAGGTTATCAAGATCGAGAGTCAACTGGGGAAGGCTGCAGAGCAAAACGGCCGAAACTTTGTGATAACAACAAAAAAGATAAGGATAATAGTTCAGATATAAATAGTGTAAATAATAATTTCTCACCCCAGTAATTCACAAAGGAATAGGTGGAGAGATATGGTCACACATATCTTGAAAGGACAGGGCGCATCACAGAAAAAGTAATGTAATCATTTTTACAGGTGTTTTCTGTTTATTTTCAAAGAATACGTGTTGTTTACCAATCTCCTGTTCTTCAAGGGCATCTCTGGATTCGGTTTCATTTCCCGATGATCTCTTTCTACAGGATGCGAGGGATAAATTGTCTTCTAACTTACGGAGAAAATGAAAATAACACTGACTTCTCATTTTAACATATATATATATATATATATATACATACATACATACATACATATATACATATACAAATGCTTAGAGGTACAAAATTTATATACAGTTTTAAAAACTAGGAATTTATTGATTTTGATTTTATTAGTCTCTAATTCCCTTTCAACCAACATCTCATCAGGAGACAATCGTTGGATCATTAATTAACGAAAAGAACCGTGACGAAAATAAAGAGCGAAAAAGGGGGAAACAGATTAAAGGACTTTACAAATTCTTTCTGCCGGCAGAGAGAAGGTTTCCTTAATCCTATACAGACTGATTCCAAAATCTTCAAATGATTGTTGGAACCAGCCGTATGAATGATTTTAAACCACTCTTTTTTATACGACTTGGCACAGGCTATATTCTCAACTATACATATATATATATATATATATATATATATATATATATATATACACATATGACAAATACTAAAGATGAAATTGATTCAATTAATTCGCCATCGGCTTCAAACACGGCTCCAGATGACTTTGGAATCTCCTGCAATTCATCTGTTGAATTCTTAAGTTGGTGACTGCTTCCTTAATCTTGACTTCAGTTCATCTTTGGTTATACAAGGACTTTTGCTGACCTCTCGCTCAACTGCCCACCGCACGTAATAATCAAGGCGGTTGCAAGTCTTGAGAATTAGGTGACCAGATGTAAGGCGTGATGTGGTCAAAGAAATTTTCTAACAGCCAAAACAGCAAACTGGCCTTATTTCATTTGCTAAGAAAAAGGTCTGCTTTGTCTACAAGACAGACCACTACTTTCGCTTCCCCGAACTTCCTTTTGTGTGCCGACGCCAATTCTTACTTTGTGAACGTTTTGCCTTCTTACCTGTTAATTTGACTTCTTACCTGTTAATTTGCCTTGCATATATTGTTTGCTTGCTTGCTTGATAGCATTTCATTTTTGCCCTGTTCCGCTTTTCTTATTTTTTTATTTATTTATTTTAATGTTAATTTTGTTGGACTGCTCTGTTATTTATTTTGGATTTGACCAGGATTACACACTCCATCTCTTCCAATGATTTTGTATGTGTGTGTGTATGTATGTGTGTGTGTATGTATGTGTGTGTGTGTATGTATGTGTGTGTGTGAGAGAGAGGTTATGTGTCATTTTAGGTGTGGTCTATATAGGAGATGCCTGGAATTGTTCATCTTCTTTCCAGTGTTTGGATTCTTCGTTGCATTTCTGCTGCAAATATCCAAAAATTCGTAAGTGGATAGAAAGATCCGGAAGAAAGCAAATTCTCATAATAAGTCCTATGCTTAATCTCAGGAATTTATTGTAATCTTTTCATCTGTTTATTAATTGTGTTGTCTGACAGGAATCAGTGTGCTGCTAATGGAACTGTTGTTGTTTTTTTCTTTCCAGGTTTTGAAAAATTCTCAGCTGATATTCGAATGATGATTGGTAAAAAACCAAACTTATATTGGAAAATCACGTGGAAATTGTTATGTCCTTTCTCTATAATAGTGAGTATATTTTTCATTATTTTTTTTTTTAACTGCAGGGTGCGATTGATAAATTGTCGTCTAAATAACGCAAAAATGAAAATAACACTGAGATCTCAACAGATATATTTACCAGCATTACACAAACATATCTTGAAATGCTAAAGAGTAAATTTATGCAATGAAATCGTCATTGGCTTCAACTACGGCCTCAAGAGGACTTTGGAATCTCTTTCATCTCTTAAGGACGCTCTTGTTGGTGAATGCTGCCATAATCCTTACCTTTAGTTCATCTTTGGTGTTACATGTTTTGTTGGTCTCTCGCTCAACTGCGCCCCACATATAATAATCAAAGAGGTTGCAGACTTGCGAGTTAGGTGGCCAGATGTAAACGGTGATGTGATCGCAGAAATTATCTGACCGTAATGACTGGCTTCTCCTTCTTGTGTGTCTTGGCGCAGGGACCTGTTGCCAGACATATAGTCTTCCAGCAGCCACCCTCTTGACCTATAGCAGCATTACGTTCTCAACTCACTAGATGTAGACCTCCGTGTTGAGTCTGAGGCCTTCAGCAAACAATTGGGGAATTCTTTTCTTATCAGAACGATCAGAGTGAATTTTCGGGCTGCCATATCTTCATAATCACCATTTCTAAAACCTCTGCAATGTCCACAGATTGACACCCAAACACTCTGGAATGTTCGTATTGGATCTTCCGTCATGAATCTCAATCGGTACAGCATGTCGTTTCTAAATTTTCGGCGCTCTGGATTGCGATATGGTGCTCTTTTTTCTCACAGACGCTGCTAACTAAATCTACTATACGGTGCAGCCGACAAAATCAAAAACAAACAACGCGCATGCGCGAAATTAAAAATATAATATGGCGGCAGTTTACCCATAGCAGCCTGTATTTGATTTTATTCTTTTTTTATCCACCTTTTACGGGTTATTTACCCCAGCCTTAAATACCTCGGATTTCTGAAAATTTATTGTTTCTGTCGTTTGCCTTCGACGACTACTGAGTCAGAAGAGTAGTGGGGGGGGAGAGCAAAAAACAGGATGTCAACAAAAAATTAAGAGTACTTTAAAAATGCTGTTGTAACAAAATACCATATGTGACTAACGCAGTGTTTAAGTAATGCGTTGTGATACAAGTCTTACAAATGAACTAAGAACTAGGGGAGGGGGAGAAGGGGCGGATTCATGCCTTTCTCAATGTTATTTGCGTGTAAGTGAAGATAACGATCCCAGATAGAATTTGAACTCGGCTCTCCGATTAACAATACCGAGCCCTTATCCATTACACCAACCGCACATCCAAGCTTACAGCACATAGTATTCCCAATCTGTCACCCATCTAGTTATTAACCAGGATCGACGTTGCTTAACTTTGGTCATGGTATGAGAACCGGTGCTTCCATGTGGCATGGTCGTAAGCGTTCTTTTAATTCAGCGCGGTCATATGAGATCACAGCTTTTCATTTATTAAAAAAAATTATGTCTTTTTTACGGAGACGTACACAATCAACTTTGGACGTTCCAATGTAATAAAATCTGTCGAGTTATCAAATAAAAAAATTCAGTTATCGATTAATTTAGGTTATACCCCACATCGAAGTGACCCAACGATTTTCTAAGTATAGATTAGCCAAAGGTATAGGCACCCAGTGAGGATCGAACACACTGCTCAGTAGTAATTGTTCTAGCAAGACAAGATTGCTAATCACTGCACCCCTTCAAGGAGCACAAAGTTTGTTTGTTTTTTTTTCTCGGCGTAGATCATATGTGGCACTAAATCGAATATATGAGACACCCAGTGAAATTCGAAGTCACTACTCAGTCATAATTGTTCCAGCGAGACGAGCTTGCTAAGCACTACACCACGTCGAAGTGTCCCAGGGATTTTCTAAACGTAGATTAAATGTGTCAGAAAGACAAAAGTATGGTCATCCAGTGAGAACTGAACACATTACTCAGTCGTAATTATTCTAGCGATACAAGCTTTCTAACCATTACACCATTTCAAGATGCCCCAAAAATGTTTTTAATATCATGGCCACTGCATTTGTAAATATGAAAGTGGATATGAAGTCAACAAACAATACCTTTCATGCAACCTTCAGGCCAGAGATATTTTCAGATGGTCTGAAGATTGTGTTCAAACATGAAACAGACTGTCGCCACACGATGCTGACCGCAGTTTCCACTTTATATATATATATATATATATATATATATATATATATATATATATATATATATATATATATATGTTAGGTTTTATATATGTTAGTAAGCACAAAAAAGGAATAAAAAACTCAATTTTCAGAACAATCGGTAAAATAGAACAAATTTGAAAGGCAAATTATGCAAAATAGGAAACAACAAAATTATTCATACAGTATGAAAAACAGAAAAAAATTGAACAATTTTCACAATATTAATAGTCATTAGCATGGTCTCTTATCTTTATAACCTGCTTCAATTATTTCCTAAAGTTTTGATGAGATTTGAATAAGTTTTTTATTTTTTTTCTAGGATTTTCTTCCATTCTTCAATGTTTATGCGTTCTAATTCCTAAAGATTTTTTGTGACAGACGATTTATTCCAACTTTCAATTCATGCCATAGATTTTCAATAGGATTCAAGTCAGGACTCATTGAAGGCCATGGCAGAACTGTAATCTTTTTCTGACGCTACGCAGTCACAGATTTAGACGTACGTTTGGGATTACTATCTTGCTGGAAACTAAATCGCCAACCTAGATGAAAATTTTGTTCTGATATTTGTAGATTTTCATCCAGAATTTTTATATAGTTTGCAGATTTCTTTATTCCTCTTATTGCAATTAATTGCCCATCCACCTTGAACTAAAAAAACCCAAAACATCATCGAGCCGCCATGTTTTTTATGTTGTCACTGTGATATTTGGAAGGAAATCCTCAACTTTCTTGTGCCAAATCTTCTGTACATCATTATGTTCAAAAAGTTCAGTTTTTGTTTAACCACTGAATAGTTCTTGTTTTCAAAAGCAATTTTCTTTGTCAAACAATGATTTGGAAAAATTAAACCAAGCAACAATGTGGCATGGTTTGTGAAGAGGGGTTTGACGTGGTCCGTTTCCATACAACAAATGTCTATTTAAACAACGTTGTATTGTGCGAGTACTTACGCTGATACATATCGTATCCAAACTTTTAGCGATGTCTTTCAAAACAATTCTTGGGTTTACATTAACCTCGCGACACAGTTTTCGGGCAGTTCTCGAGGACAACTTCTGTTTTCTTCCACCCCCAGACAAATTCTCTGTCGTGCCAAACTGTTTCAATTTCTCTATAACGGACTATAACTTACATCTAGGGATAGCTAACCGTTTTGAAAGAATGGAAGTTAATAATTCTCTGCCTCAAAGTAACGCTCAGCTCCTTTGTCTTCCCCATTGTGTTGTTGACGTAAGAATAACAATCGCGACATTCTATGCAGCACGTGATGTTCTTTGCTGGAATTATCACAAACATTCTACTGAATAAATAGTCTAGAAGGCTTCACAGGTAAAATAGTTAGGTAAATTACTTATACATACACGAATCAATCAATTTAAAACGACATTATCTGCTGTACGAATAATTTTGTCTTTTTTTCTTATTTAGCAAGCAGAAGCGTCATATAGCCTGACGTGCTATACCATTTAACTAAACAGGAAGCGTCTGGTTGGTAAGGTCAAATGACATCATATATTATGAAATGGACGAAGTCCAACAATTATTTATTAAAGGACACAGCATTTACTTAAATATCTGCATCTATAAAAATAACGTATACACAGAAAGCATATTAAAATAATTGTCGGACTTGGTCCATTTCATAATATATGATGCCATTTGTTTACGGTATGATACGCTTGAAGTAGATATGAGCGTTCGAGAAAAATCATTGGAAATTTGTTGTTTAAAAATAGTAATTCGAATTCTATGTCATGCCAAAGGTTCGAGTCACCCTTATTACTTTTTTATCCGATTAGTAAAGAGAAAGTTACTTTCGAATAGCTTTTCTCAAAGGCTGCGCTTTTTCAGAAGAAACTATGGAGTATGCTTCCCCTACAATCTTAACCTTTTCAAGTTTCGGATCAACGCTATCCATCCAACATATCCTATTAATCGGCACATCTTACGTCCATGCAACAACATTATTCAATAACCTTCGACCTTGAGTGAATCTTGGGCCTTGTATTAGGTGAATAATTTGTAAAAAATAAACTTGCGATCAACATCTTCCAAAATTTGTCTATATTTCTGAGATGAGGTATTGTAATTATTCACATTACTTACATTGTTCTGACTAAAGAAGGCCGCAGCATATAATTGTTGAAAGGTCGTAAATATAGCAACAAAGATGAGGACAATAGTCTGAACAATGTAAATAATGTATTTACCCACATCACTAAAACACAACTTCTATCATCATGATGTGAGTAAGTGTTATAAATTACAATTATCGCTCATCTTTGGTGTTTATGGAGGGAAAGTGAACAGCGCCGTATACAGCCAGAACAATATTCAATCAAAACTGCTACCATTCCTATAATAGAAAACTAATGCACGCCAATGTGGTGCTCCTACTCTTAAATATACTCTACATTCCTGGCCGGTAAAATTGCCAGACCCGTCATATATTGAACATATAGGGATCATGGTGAGACAACGTCAGACACGTTTAGTTTGCTCACGTATGACTTTCACTGTAGCTTGTCAATAGTTGAAAGAGGTGTTTAGTAATGTATTCAGATCGACGTAGGATATATTATATTAATATCGATGCAGTATATTGCTGATACACCAAAAGTGTTGAAACTTGATTCCTCTCTCTCTCTCTCTCTCTCTCTCTATATATATATATATATATATATATATATATATATATATATATATATATAAATCTGTGAGTAAAATCTTCCAAGATGTAAGTGTTATAAGTTACAATCATCGTTCATCTTTGGTGTTTGTGGAGTGAAAATGAACAACGCCATGTACAGTCAGAACGATAATCAATCAAATCTGCTGCTATTCCTGCAATAGCAGACTAATAAGCGCCAACGTGGTACCGCGACTACTAAATATGCTTTACATTCCTCGTTTATTTGCCCAGTGAATGAAAGTTGTTTTTTTTTATGTACTTCTTTAATAGTGCCTGCCCTTGTTTCAGAGGTTAATGGAACAAAAGGATTTTACAAAATACGAAATGTTACTATGTCGGCTGTAAAGCAAAATTGTATATATCGTTGACGCTGTTTATTCTTTCGGTTATGTTCATGTTCATGTTGATGTCTGCATGCACTTAACTTCTTGGATTAACTCTTTGTATCTGTTTATTCTTGACAGGCCATTGCGATTTTCAATATCGTTTCGTACAAGGAACCGGATTTGGATGGTGTTCTTTACCCTAGATGGGCGAAAGCCATTGGTTGGTTAATTGTGGCGCTTCCAATTACAGTCATACCCGTCTGGTTTTTCTTCAAATACTGCACACAAGGAGGGTATTATGTGAGTAGACCAGCTGCTTTTACCGAACAAAATGAAATTTTAAATTTCGACCCTTATATTGTATTTTTTAATTTATCAGAAACCAGTGAGTTAACTGCAGTACGTGATGCGCGCTTCGGCAATCACGTCTCTATGTTTGACAATGCAGAAGGCCCCCCTCCCCACTCAGGAGGTTAAGTGTTCTGACAGAGAATGGTAAGTGGTACGCTGAGATCCGAAGTCGTATTGGGATGGCCAAAGACGCATTCCAAAAGCTAGGCAGAGTATTACGAGACAGGAGGGTTTCGTTGGTAACGGAGTACTGAACTGCTGCGTGATGTCTGTCCTATTTACGGCAGCTAATGTTGGATGGTCTCCTCAAAGATGAAGACGAGACTCGAGGAAACAGAGTTATGGTTCTACAGAAGGATGCTAAGGATACCATGGACCGAACATGTGAGCAACGATGAGGTTTTGGAGAGTGGAGGAAATAAGGAGGAAACTTATATTTAACATCAGAAACAGGCAGCTGAAATCTCTGGGACACGTAATGAGAAAGGAAGTCTTTGAAAATCTTATACTCACACGGCGATTAGAGAAACAATGGAAGGCAACGCGTAACATACTTAACGGGCATAAGCAAGTGGGTGGTAGAACAGGGTCTAGAAGATGTATCAAAAAAACAATATATATTGTGAACTACAATGGGATAGAAGGAAGTGGAGAGATGATTGCCTACGTCCTGAAGGGAGACGGCACATCGAAGAAGAAAAAATGAGGTTGCTGTTTTATTCTGTAATAGACTGGTTGCCAACCAAGGCTATAGAAACCGTTTTTTCCCTTTTATGCAACTCATGGCTGGGAGAAGATGAGATCGATTCATGCCCTTTTAAATGGTTTTTGCGTGAAAGTGAATAAAACGAATCCGCCTAGAATTCGAACTCAGCTCTCCAATTTCTCATTCCGAGCCGTTATACATTACACCACTACGCATGCCCATATCATCAATTCGAGGGTAATTACGAGTAAAGAGTATTACGGGAAGGCTACTAATCTCAATGGACGGGCGTGTTTCTCACCGCTCCAAGAAAGTGATTTATTTCTTCAAGACAATAATGCAATTTACTAAGCGAAGCTTAAACGTGGCATGGATCACCCAGTGAGTATCGAAGTCCCTACTCATTCGTAATTGTTCTAACGAGACAAGCTTACTAATCAATACATCACATCGAAGTGACCCAGCGATTTTCTTAACGTAGATTAGATGTGGCATGAAGCCAAAAGTATAGGCACCCAATGAGGATCAAACACACTACTCAGTAGTAATTGTTCTAGCGAGACAATTTTGCTAATCACTACCCCCTTCAAGGAGCACAAAGTTTTTTGGGTTTTTTTCTCGGCGTAGATCATATGTGGTACGAAGTCGAATATATGAGACACCCAGTGAGGATCGAACTCACTACTCAGTCGTAATTGTTCTAACCAGACGAGCTTGCTAATCAATATACCACGTCGAAGTGTCCCAGGGGTTTTCTAAATATAGATTAGATGCGGCACAAAGTCAAAAGTATGGGACGCCCAGTGAGGATCTGAGTCCCTACTCAGTCGTAATTGTTCTAATGAGACAAGATTGCTAATCTATACACCACATCAAAGTAACCCAACAATTTTCTAAGCGTAGATTAGCCAAAGGTATAGCCACCCAGTGAGGATCGAACACACTGCTCAGTAGTAATTGTTCTAGCGAGACAAGATTGCTAATCGCTGCAACCCTTCAAGGAGCACAAAGATTTTTTTTCTCGGCGTAGATCATATGTGGCACTAAATCGAATATATGAGACACCCAGTGAAAATCAAACTCACTACTCAGTCGTAATTGTTCCAGGGAGACAAGTTTGCTAAGCACTACACCACGTCGGTGTGTGCTAGGGATTTTCTAAACGTAGATTAGATGTGGCAGAAAGACAAAAGTATGGTCATCCAGTGAGAACTGAACACACCATTAATTATTCTAGCGATACAAGCTTTCTAGCCATTACACTATTCCAAGATGCCCAAAAAATGTTTTTAAGCGTAGATTAGATGTGGCACAAAGATTAAAGTATTGGTCACACAGTGAGGATCGAACTCACTGCTCAGTCATAATTGTTCTAACGAGACAAGATTGCTAATCTATACATCACATCGAAGTGACCGAACGATTTTCTAAGCGTAGATTAGCCAAAGGTATAGGCACCCAGTGAGGATCGAACACATTGCTCAGTAGTAATTGTTCTAGCGAGACAAGATTGCTAATCACTGCACCCCTTCAAGGAGCACAAAGATTTGGTGTCATGGTTGGCAAGCTTGTCTTGCCAACCATGACACCACGTCGAAGTAAAATTTTCAAGAAAATAATAGGTGGGATTTTTAGCTCAGAATAGCTTAAGTTCTACCGGTCATTGTTCTAGCTGTTGTTTACTTCCGGTTTGCAAAGCATTCTGGGACAGCTTTTTGTAACGGTTTCTTGAGAATTGAATAAAATGACATGCACAGGATATATGAACAACTCATCTCTCCAGCTCTCATTACGTGTAGCAAATTCAGAAGAAACCAACATACGACCTACCTCGTCAGCTTGAGTGAATGGATGGCCGAGTAGGTGTTGGGAAAGACAAATAAAGGGCAAAATATATTAAAATAGCACAGGAAAGGTGTTTTCTGAATGTCTACAATTCTGATTTAAATTCTAGTTTCCTTCACATACCTACGGTGGCAGTACCCTGTTAGGGTGGCAGCACCCTGTTAGGGTCCCAGCTGTGATTTAGGTATAATATTGTGATCCACATTCTCATGCTGTCTTTAAGAAAATTTACTATCACCGAACAAACTTTGTAAATTTCCAAAGTCTTAAGGATCCAAGTGTTTGGCACACTATGAAAGGTTTTATGGTAATCTATCCATTCTGTGCTGAGATATCTTTCTCTATCATTTCTTACATTTAGTTTACAGGGGTTACAGAGAGTGGGAACAAGTGTAAAGAGGCGTGATAGAGGAAAGGATGAAGAGAAGGACGGGGAATAGATCAAGGCATCAGGAGATGTCGATTGACATTACATTTGTATAGTCAGAGATTATAGCTATCAGGGAAGCAAGTAAGAGGAAGAGAGTTCCGCAGGCAGGAAGTGCGAGACATGAAGCTTTTGGAGTAGAAGAGACGGCTACATTTAACCGTTTCAACAGTGGGACTGAGATGTCGTCCTAGTAGCACGTTTAAATTCATGCAGTTTGGGAACTAGCGAAAGTAGCTCCTCGGGGCAGTTGCTGTGAAAGTATTTGTAGAAAAGACAGAGGAAGGCGACGGAACGTCTGCGAGAGAGCGACTGTAAACGAGATGCCATATCAGGGACAATCGCATTGCATATCCGTCTCTGGATTTTGTCGAGGACCCTAAGGCAAACAGCGGGGGCTACAGACCATATATGGCAGCAGTATTCCATGCAAGGGCGAATGATGGACTTATAGAATTGAAAGATGGACTCGAACGAGAAAAACTTTTTATTATAATGAGGGTGAGAAATAACCCCCAAATTTGAAATCAATTTTTTTTCTCTTTTTTTTAATTTTTTATTTTATTTTATTTTATTTTTTTGTTTAATGGATTCCTTAGTGGCTCTTTCGCTAACTTGTAGTGCCGGTAGTCGGGTGGGATCTACCCTATAGAGTTCGATTATCATCACTCTTATTGGGGTCAACAAGTCGAACATTTTAGCCTTTGTCGATGCCGCTCTGTATTCGCGTATCAACATCTCAGCTTTTGAGGTTTTTTAAGTTGTATTTTAAATCTGTTTGACTTCATTTCAACTTTCAATCTTTCAAATTATTATTATTATTAGTAGTAGTAGTAGTAGTTTTATTATTATTATTATTATTATTATTATTATTATTATTATTATTATTATTATTATTATTATTCCCTTTCATCTGAGAATCAAAGATGCAATATCGCTGGTTCTGTTCAGCTGATCATCAGATTGCTACCCGCAGCTTTTGCGGCCTCGCCTTTCCTTGACGACAGATTTTTTTGTAAAATTCTGAAGTAGACGGTTAGACTGATATTATGAATTCACTTATAGAACTCTTCAGATATTATTATTATTATTATTATTATTATTATTATTATTATTATTTTATTTCCTTTGATTTCTGGTGTGTGCACATTTTTTCCAGGTCCCGCCTTGAGACCTAATGTTCGAAATGGCATCATGACACTTTCCACTAAACAATTAAAACACACACACACACACATATATATATATATATATATATATATATATATATATATATATATATATATATATATATATTATTATTATTATTATTATTATTATTAAATGTCTTCAATCAAATTCCTGTATCTCACACATATAGGAAAAACTTAAAATCACGCACATAGATGCGTAAATATTCTTATGGAAAAAGAAAATTGTTTTCTCCTTTTTGGCAAATTTGATAAAGGCATGCTTTTATGCTGTATTGGTCACAAGCCATTTCGAATGAAATCAATAAAAATGATTTCTAAAGATGAGCCGTCAACAGAACATGATGAAAGGATAAAAGAAGTTATTTAGAACTATAACGGAAACTAGCTTAGAACACGATGGTAGAAATATACACAAAATCACTGAAGTGTTTTAAGTGTTGCCAAAATTTGAGTAATTAATATGTGTTTCATTTTGCACTGAAGCAGACGTTAAACACATGAGAAATTATCTGCTGGTTTATCTTCCTCCTCTTTCATGGAAACCAAACGCCGTCTCTGATATATATTTTCCATCTTGCCTCACCATCAGAAGGGAATAGCCCGCTATTTATGCAGTATTGTTAAAGTATGGGTCAACTTATGGGTTTTTACGGCCGTGTCACTTTGAAGGCACGGTGGAGTAAGGGATAGTGGCTCGGGTTCGAGGAATCGGAGAGCTGAGTTCGAATTCGATTCAACTCCATTACATTCACTTACTTACTAATACCCTTCTCCTCCCCTGTTCTTCCTTATGGGTAAATAGCAAGACAGACAGGGTTCTATAGCCTTGGATGGCACCTGGTTTACCGCAGAAAAAAATGAGAAGTGGCAAAAAATTTGCCTCGTCTGTCATGTATCGAAAGATACATGATCGCCTAAGCGTGCATCACGCCTAAGCGTGTATCACGCATGGCACATAACTGAATGAAATGATCACTTTAAAACACCGGTTTTGGTATGCTCACCGAAGTTAAGCAACGTTGAGTCTGGTCAGTACCTAGATGGATTGCCGCCTAGGAATACTAAAGTTTGTAAGTTTGCAATGGTGGTGTAATGGATAAGGGCTCGAAATTTTTAATCGAAGAGCAGGGTCCCAATTTCAGCTGGGTTCGTTATAGTAAGCGTCAAGACCCTTCAATACATCTCTTCTTTCCCCAGCTGTGGGTTAATTAGTACGATTATTAAACTCTTATTATTATCTCGCAAAGAAAATATTCTGGCTTTAAATAACCGGAAAAGAGTTGATAAGTCAGAGAAAACGAATCAATAAAAATTAACTATAGGAATAAGGAACAAGCAAAATTATTGTTTCCTTTGTTTTCTATTGCATGAACATTTCCTTCCGGGTGCCAGCCAGATACATCAGGTCAGCAATAGCTTCATGACACATTTTTGTAAAAATAAAAATTCAAGATGAGACACATTTTTCATCGATAAAGCCCTTCATAATGTGGGATCTCTACTAATGAGTACATTTTTTTTAATTTCTTTAAAACGTGGGATACCAGAATTCTCTTCAGTTAATCTATCGAAACCTTTCTCCATTCAATCCCAGAGTCCCAACTACAACTGAAATTATTGATAGCGTTATGTGCCACATTTTCTAGATTTCCACTTCGATATCCTTGTATTTTGATAGGTTTTATAAGATCTTCATAGATACATTACAATCTGCAAGGACTGTCATGCCAATAAGAAAGCACATTCTGTTCTTGCGGTCTTTGTTCACGAAGTCTGGGCGATTAATTTGATTGTCCCAACTGTTGTTATTATTATTATTATTATTATTATTATTTATTTATTTATTTATTTATTTTCTTTGATTTCTGGCGTTTACACATTTCTTTCCGTGTCCCGCCCAGGAACCTAAGGTTAGAAATGGCATCATGACACTTTCCACTGACAAAAAAAAAATTACATAAAGCCCTTCGTAAAGTGTGGGCTGTACTTGTCAGAACAATTTTTTCTATCTCCTTGAGGCATGGACTTCCAGGAATCCCTTCAATTAGTCTACTGCAAACTTTTCCAACCAGTCCTAGGGCTCCAACTACAACAAGGATTGTTGATGTTCCCATATGCCACATTTTCGAGATTTCTATTTCAAAGTCCTTGTATTTTGACAGCTTTTTGAATATCTTCAAAGATACATTGCAGTCAGCGGGGACTGCCATATCAATAAGGAGGCACCGTTTTTGTTTGTGGTCTTTAATAACAATATCTGGGCGGTTGGCCTTGATTGTTCTGTCAGTGTGTATTGTGTAATACCATAGAATTGTAACAGGTTCTATCTCCGTAACCGGATTATTATTATTATTATTATTATTATTATTATTATTATTATTATTTCCTTTGATTTTGGTGGTATACAAATTTCCTCCTGTATCTTAACCAAAGGCCACAGGGAAATAAAAAAAAAATTTCTTACATTCACAACTAAAACCACACGAAGAGATTTATATATGCAAAATGTGTATGCGTTTGTAGCTTTTTTTTTTTTTTTTTCAAAATTGTGCAGTAGAAAATATCATGTCATTTCTGGCCTTTGGTTAAGATACAGAGTTTGATTGAGTCTATCAGTACCAATCAAACCCAGGGCCTTCAAAAAACCGATCGACTTGGGGTAACAATGAGATTATAATGTTTTTATTTGATTAGCAGAGTCCTCCTTAATATGCGATTAGGGCGATCATCTGGACGTTCTGTATATATATCTATATACAATGTTGCTTGGGCCTACATCACCATTATTATTAATACTACCATTATTAATACTACTGTTTTTGTTTTATTTCTTTTGATTTCTGGTGTGTACTCATTTCTTTCCGGGTCCCGACCAGAGACCTAAGGTCAAAAATGGCATTGCAGTCTGCAAGGATTGTTATGTCAATATGGAGGACATTTTGTCTTTGCGGTTTCTAATCACGATATCTGGGCAATTAGCTTTGATTGTTCTGTGTATTGTAAAGTCACATAAAATCATTATTATTATTATTATTATTATTATTATTATAAATTTCTTTTTGACCTGCATTTGTTTTATAGTCATAAACAATTACCGAGGACAAGCGAAAGCTGCCATTTTCTTTTGACTCCATTTAATTAAAAAACATAAATGTACAAACCCCTTCGAAGCATATGGGCTGTGAATGTTAGAACCTTTTTATTTTCTTGGAGAGATGGAGCACCAGGGAATTTGATGATTTCTTTTTGACTTCTTTTATTTATCAGATCTAAAACTCCTACTCCAACAAGAAAAGTTTTAGTTTTTAAGCGCCACAATTTTTTATTTCCATCTCCAGGTCTTGCTATTTGCTTAGTTTCAAAAGAATCACGGGTAAGCTGTTGTCACTTGGTACGCTCATGTCAGTCAGTTCAGTATACAAACTTATTTTTGCTTTATGTCTTTCATAATTACGATTGGGTGATTTGCTTGTATTTTCTTGTTTTGTTTTGTTTTTTTTTCTCTATTTTTTTTTTCGATCTCTATTGATAGAAAAGTCACAAGGATGGTAACTGGAAATTTGCTTGCGATTATTGCTGAAGGGGTTTATCAAGCTTTAGATAAAAATGGTGAAGCTCCGGCTGTTGCTTTAGATATCTTGAATGTCTATTCCATGGTTTGACATACTGGTATTCTTCCCAAGTTGAAAGGTTATAGCATTTCTGGACGAATCTTTGAACTGATTCAGACTTTTTTTATTAAATAGCAAAATGAATGTGGTCTTGACTGGCCTCTCTTCTAGATCTTTTTGTTGTTTCTAATTTTCATAAATGGCCTTTCTGGTGTAATCTGTTCGCAGCTTGGTAACTATGCTGATGACAGAACCATTTACTCCTGTCTTGACAGTAAGTCTGATCAGTTCGATAAGGTCAAATTGGCAGCTGATCTAAAAAATGACAATTGATTTTTAAATAGGGAAAAGTATGGCTTGTTAATTTTAACGCCTCAAAAACAAAACTGCTCTCTTTTAATCGTCTGAAGGAACCCTTTTTAGCATGGCTAATGCTCACCTCCAAGAGAGTGACTCATTACGGCTTCTCAGACTAACTTTTGCCGCTGACATGACGTGGAAAGAGTATAGTGAATCAATTACTAAGTCTGCAGCTAGGAAAGTTGGTTCACTGTGTCGGACTAGGCAATTTTCCTCGTCAGAATCTATCTTATATAGTTATAACTCTACCATTCATCCTTACTTCCAATATTGCTGTCACATCTGGTCTGCTTCTCCCGCTGTATTTGTAGCTATTCTTGATACAATTCAAACATGAATATGCAATGTTATTGATCTGACCAAGCATCCCGACTTCAGTCAATTTCCTACCGCCGTAACTTACCTCTCTGTGCTTTTTCTATAAATACTTTCATGGTAATCGTTCTGATAAATTTCCTCTATAGTAGCTAGACTTTCTGAATGTAAGCTGAGTACTAGATTGGAGGCATGGTCACATCATTTTACAGTTGAAATGTCTAGATGTAAACGTAAGTTCTATGGTAACAGTTTCTTCTGTGGTACTTCTCACTTGTGGAACTCTTCTCGGACATTATGCTTCCCAGTCAAGTTTAATCTTGAAAAATTAAATTCAATGCCAATCGTTATTTTATATCTTCTTAATTCTTGTAATTTTATTGTCCTGTCTCCTTAATGGTATATTTTTCTCATATTCTCAGTAACCCCTTGCGTCTTATTGGCTTTATTGCCTTGCTTTGAGTGAAATGAGTGAATAGATAGATAGATAGATAGATAGAACAGAGAGAGAGAGAGGGAGAGCAATGAAAAACGAAAGAGAGAGATATGGGGGTGAGAGAAAGAAAGAATACTTAACATATATATAATAGATATTTATTTGAAGCTTTATTGATCGTTAATAGATGAAAAGCCTTCACCTCCGCAGCCATAACACCAAAAAAAAGTAATTACCAATTCTCAATTGAGTTTTTTTTTTTTTTTTTTTCTTCAGAGCGTGAACGACATATTGTTTCCACCAATCTCCACAACATTTGCCTTTATCCACAGCACAAAGCTAATTGTTCTACTTGAAGACCAAAGATTTACTGAAGATATAAAAAGAAAAACCTTCAGGACCAAAGCAGCCCAACCAGAATGAACCATCATATACTGGCGCACAAATTTCAGATAATGGCTGACTATTAAACAGACCATAAATTTATTTGAAGTAGCTGTATTTACATTCTTAAGGTTGGATGTGTTTGTAGCTATGAAAGAAGTGATAGATAGATAGATAGATAGATAGATAGATAGATAGATAGATAGATAGATAGATAGATTTTAAAAAGGCCATTTTGCTCAGATAGAATAATACAACTGGTATCAAAATCAAATTATATTTCTCTGAAAAATTGTAAGGTTTGATCCGATAAAAGAAGTTTTTGGTCAGGTAGAATAATGAAACTGGTATCAAAATGAAGGAAATTTATTTCTCTTTAAAATTACAAGGGTTCATTGATAAGTAAGGTCTCCAATCCTATAAAACAAGTTTTAGACCAGATTGAATAATGAAACTGGTATCAAAATGAAGGAAATTTATTTCTCTTTAAAATTACAAGGGTTGATTGATAAGTAAGGTCTCCAATCCTATAAAACAAGTTTTAGACCAGATTGAATAATGAAACTGGTATCAAAATGAAGGAAATTTATTTCTCTTTAAAATTACAAGGGTTCATTGATAAGTAAGGTCTCCAATCCTATAAAACAAGTTTTAGACCAGATTGAATAATGAAACTGGTATCAAAATGAAGGAAATTTATTTCTCTTTAAAATTACAAGGGTTGATTGATAAGTAAGGTCTCCAATCCTATAAAACAAGTTTTAGACCAGATTGAATAATGAAACTGGTATCAAAATGAAGGAAATTTATTTCTCTTTAAAATTACAAGGGTTGATTGATAAGTAAGGTCTCCAATCCTATAAAACAAGTTTTAGACCAGATTGAATAATGAAACTGGTATCAAAATGAAGGAAATTTATTTCTCTTTAAAATTACAAGGGTTGATTGATAAGTAAGGTCTCCAATCCTATAAAACAAGTTTTAGACCAGATTGAATAATGAAACTGGTATCAAAATGAAGGAAATTTATTTCTCTTTAAAATTACAAGGGTTGATTGATAAGTAAGGTCTCCAATCCTATAAAACAAGTTTTAGACCAGATTGAATAATGAAACTGGTATCAAAATGAAGGAAATTTATTTCTCTTTAAAATTACAAGGGTTGATTGATAAGTAAGGTCTCCAATCCCATAAAACAAGTTTTAGACCAAATAGAAAATGAAACTGATATCAAAATGAAGGATATTTATTTTCTCTTTAAAATAATGAGGGTTGATTGATAAGTAAGGTCTCCAATTCTATAAAACAAGTTTTTGACAAGATACAACAATGAAGCTGGCATCAAAATGAAGGAAATGTATTTCTCTTCGAAATTGCAAGGGTCGATTGATAAGTAAGGTTTCTAATCCTATCAAAACAACTTTTAGAACAGATATAGCAATGAAACTGGTAGGAAAATGAATCAAATGCTGTTCTCTTTAAAATTACTGGGTTATTTTTTTTAACATTTCACCATTTACTGCTACACAGTCATGTGCAGATAATGTTCGATTTAATTTGGACCAACTTACAGTCAGCAATACGACGTTCGCATCGGATGAAAAATATTGACCTTTTCACGCCTCTTCACATTGCATGACCAACCGAAATTATTATGGTGCCATATCACGGCTTTACGGTGGATGGTTTACAACATCAGTGAATTTCTAGCTTCTAACCATTTGTGAAGTTTGTTGACACTGATTCAGTCTTGCGATGTTGTAAAGTAAAACTTTCTTTTTCCTGGCGATATTCTGCACATACGTTATTTGATTACGCGCAAGATGTCTTTATTTTTCCATATGTCTATGAATTCCAATTGACGTGTGACCATCTTGGACAAAAGCTGATCGCTAATTTGACTGACAAATGCTATTAGCCAATGACATCATACACCGAACAGATTAAAATGTTTTAAACAAGTCTTTATGTATAACCTCATATATCTAATCTCCACTGTTAATTTAGCCACACGAAATTACAATTTTGTTTTTCTACGGCTTATAAACCTATCGACGGTTATTTAAAGTTGAAACACATATTCGATTGTAAGAATAATTCTTCGTTTTTTTTTTTTTTGCGAGATGACAATTCTTTTATTTTAGATGAAAATGATTTTCCAGATATAAGGCCTAAGTGGATTCATACCTTTCCCATGGAAATTTGCACGTAATTGCAATTCAAATTCTCTGATTTCGCATTCTAAGGAACTATCCACCATCAACACAATAAAGAGGCTTTACTTATGACAAAACCATAGATGGAACTTCTTTCAAGAAATTTTATGGAACTATGGGATACTTCTACTTGAATTAACTGCGATTATATATTCAGATAAATAGATGGATACGCTATTACCCCATATGAAATATTGTATATATTATCCCAATAAAAGCAATAAAAATAAATGAAAGAAAAACCATTCAAAATTGAATAACAGTGATAATGATGATAGCTAATATAATCAGATAACTTAGTGCTATTACGTCTAATACTACTACTGAACACTTCAAACAGCTGCCCTGGGTATGACTATAAACTACATCCACGTCCAGGGTACAACGATAAACTACGTCCAACAGCCAGGCCTCTGATCAGGAGGTTTTGAGGAGCGTGGAACCACCTCTTAATTGCTGGTGTTCCCAGGTCCATCCTGACCCGGGGTGGTAGCACCTGTCAGGGTCCCGAAACTGAGGTAAAAAGCATTATAAAAGTTTAAAAATAGGTTTTAATACCAGAAATACTTTGTAAAAAATTATTACCAGAAATAAATTTTTGAAGAAAAAAAAAAACTATTACCAGCAATACGTTCTTGAAAAAAAATATTACCAGCAATATATTTTTTGGAAAAAAATTATACCAGCTATACATTTTGAGGAAAAAATATTACCAGAAATAGATTTTTGACAAAACAAAATATTACCAGGAAAAAAAAAGTTGTCGGCATTAAATAACCCATTGAGGTTGATATGCCGTAAAACACGACAAACCAAACTAAACCATTTGCAAACAAGCAACAAATTAAGTTGAAATAAAATTCAACAATTAATTATATATAATGCTAAGTCTAAGAAATTACTTTAAACTATTACTATGGTATGGCAGTAATATAAATAACATGCAGAAATATCAATAATGAGTATCACAAATAAAAAAGATAAATGCATAATAAATAAGAGAACTGTCAACACAAAAGACATGCTCATCAACAAGCATTCTCATCAGCAGGATGCGTAAAATCCAAGAACGGGACATTGGTATTAGAAAAGGCAAAAGTTCTTCAGAGACTGAACGAATACATTGAGAACTTTTCCATGGCAAAAGAGAACAACTGGCAATAGAGAAAAATATCGAAGGACCAGAAATATTAAAATCTGAACTGGAATCAACACTGGCCAAATTAGACAGAAACAAAGTATCAGGTTCAGGAGGAATTTCAATACAGATGTTTGCAATCTTAGATTATTTCGGTATCGACAAGATTACAGACATAATAAATGATTACAGACATAATAAATGATTAGAGACATAAAAAATGATTACAGACATAATAAATGATTAGAGACATAATAAATGATTACAGACATAATAAATGATTAGAGACATAATAAATGATTACAGACATAATAAATGATTACAGACATAATAAATGAAATATACAACATGATATACCGGAAGACCTCAGTAGGCCTATATTCAAAGCACTGCCTAAAAAGCCAGATGTAAACGAATGTGAACTCCATCGGTCGCTCAGCCTTACGAGCCATATAGCAAAATCTATCATCTGAATTCTGATGAATTAAACCGGAAATAGGACAAGAATACAGAAGATTCATTAAAGACACTGGAACAAGGAATGTGATATTTGTGTTCAGAATTATAACAGAAAGAGCAATACACATGAAGAATTATGTGTACCTATGTTTTATAGATTCTGAAAAAAACGATGGATAAATTGTCACAGAGAACTGTTGAAACTGCTATGTAACCTTAGCATACTTGGGAAATATATTAGAATAATTCAGAGCCTGCATACCGATAGATAATAATTTAAATAAATAAATAAAAAAGGTAGAAAAGCTGTGTTCTTAACATTTACCTGTCCTTTGTAGCCCTTAATAAACTTTGTCTTTCAGTTATTTCCCCGAAACATTGTTCCACCATCCATTTATTCAAACTCATTCTTTTTTCTCTATGTGCCTTGGCCCTTCAGGATGTTAGTGATCATAGCTCTCCACAATTTTCCGTCCTTTATAGCTCTTAATAAATGTTGTCTTTTTTTTTTATTTTGCCTAAAACTTTTTCCTCCAACCTTTTCCTCAAGCTCATTCTTCCTCTTCTATATGCCGTGTCCCATCAAGGACGTTGGTGACCATGGCTCTCCACAATTTCCTGTCCTTTGTAGCTCTTAATACATTTTTTCATTTTGATATTTCGCCTGAACTTTGTTCTGTCATTTATTTACTGAAGCTCACTAAGTAAGTTATGGCTTGTTTTCCTCTATCTCTCTTGACTTCAATCACTCCTGTGAGTATCAGATTTTCCAAGCCCTCTTTCCTCATTATGAGCCCTAGAAATTTCAACTGTCTCTTGTTGATTTTAAGTATAAGTGTCCTTTTTGTTTCCATTTTCTCTAAAACTTCTTCGTTACTCACATGTTTGGTCCATGGTATCCTCAGCATCGTTCTGTATAACCAGATTTCTGTTGCTTCAAGTCTCTTCATTATCTGAGGTTATTGTCCAGCATTCAATGCCATATAGGAGGACAGAGATCGTGTAACAGTTCAGTATTCTAGTACTGCACTTTAATTCGAAAATCCATGTACCAAAGAGGAAAGACCTTCAGTAAAATTACCATCAAATTATTTATAGAAAATGCACGTTGCGGCAGAGAGGAAAGTGACGGAAGACGAGATGTCAGGTCAGGACGGATAATATTGCAAATTTTTCTTTGGATTGTATAAAGAATCTCAAAATAGAGCTTTTTTTTATTTCTCTTATTCTTCCTTTCTACCTCAATTAACATTTTTAAATAATTTTGTATAAAAGATTCTCTTTTTTCTTTTCTTTTTTTATTTATTTCCAGGTTCTCAGTTACAATCTGCGCCCTTTACCGGAATGGGGCCCAGCACGAAAAGAGGACCGTGTCGATCGTTACAGCTCAGATACACTTGGGGTGCACAAGATCAGGTGTTTAGCAGCATCATCGAGCACAAATGGGATTGGCGCCCTGATCCAGCACGCAAGTAGTCAATCTACCATCAACTCTTGCATTCCCAACTCTATGAGTGGCTCTTTGTCATCGTTCAGCAATGCGGCCAGTACGCTTACACTGCCTACCACAAACGATTCGACGGCGAATATCAACATAAAATCTGCAATAGCCAAGTCAGAATCAATCTTGTGATCATTGGTTGAATTGAGAACTAGTGCGTAAAAAAAAAATGGTACGCGTGTCGTGAAGAATAACAAATACAAACAATAAAGAATAAGATGAAGGACAGATTTTTTAAAAATTGTTTGAAATATGGAGTCTAAAATAGTAAAAGGGGATGCTCAGTAATAAGAGAATTCACTTGATTTTATTTGGTGGGGAGGGGTTAATAATGTCGTTACAGATTTCGTTTGGACAGGCAAAGAGTGCAAAACTGTCCGTAATATTGTATGAAATCTGGCGTCTAAAATGGACTATCTTTTGTACCAATGGGAACCTTCAGTAATAATTAACACGGAATTTCTTTTTATTTGGCTTTTGTTTTTGTTTTTGTTTTTGTTTTGTTTTTTTGTATTTATTATTATTTTTTAATTTTTTTTTTTTTTTTTTTCTGTACGGCATATTTTATTTACGATTTTTGTGACATATAAAAGCGGGCGTGTATATCACTTTATGAATTTAAACACAATAACGCACTTACTTACAAGTATACATAAATACATATATATATATATATATATATATATATATATATTAATGTATATTTGGGCATCAACCTTTCTTTTAAATATCTTTCGTTAAATATGTCAGACAAGGAAAACAATTTTTATTGAGTTTTTCCAGAATTCTTACTTTTCGTTTAGTAGGATTGATCGAGTACAAAAACTGTCCATATCATCGATTGTCCCAAGCTCTTTCGGCCACTTCTTTAGTCATTTCCAAGGTGTTCTTTTTTGTAGTTAGTTTATTTTGATCTTCTGATTTGTGAATTATAATAGCAGCGATCCGGAGCCATCGTATGCTGGGCATGGCTTGAATTCGTATGGGCGATTTTTTATTTTTTAAAACTGTAAGCACTCCGTTACCTTTGTTTAACGAGTTAAAATTGATGGTGGGAAGAGCTGTCTGATGTAAAAGTTCTCTCTTATAACGAGGTGCTTTCGGAAATTTGATTTACAAATGTCTCTAGTGTTTTCGATTAATATCTTTCTTAAAGGCCCTTGTAGGTTATCAATTGATAAATGTTTTTTTTTTATTTTTGTGACGTATAAAAGCGGGCGATTTAAACACAATAACGCAATTATTTACAAGTATACATACATATATATATATATATATATATATATATATATATATATATATATATATATATTATATATATATATATGTGTGTGTGTGTGTGTGCGTGTGTGTGTATGTATAGGGAAGAAGTTATAGTTGTTTCAACGAGAGAAAAGTTTATATTTTAAAAAGAAGATAAACTGCAAATGTTTTTTTTTTGGCTGAAATATGGATTTTTTTATTTTAAATATATATTATGGTCTGTCTTCCATAATTCTGCCATGCGAGTTTTCTCGTTTCGCGAGAATGTTGCGAAACGAGAAACACGTGTAGCAGAATTATGGAAGACAGAGCATAATATATATTTAAAATAAAAAAAATCCACATTTCAAGCAAAAAAGTTTGCAGTTTATCTTCTTTTTTTATCTGTGCGTGTGTGTTTGTATGTGTTTGGGTAGCAATCCTTCAATTATCTAAGTTTCATTAAAGACGGCACAGTGTGTAGAATTAAATAAATGTGCAGATGTTTCTTTCAGCTAAAAATAAAAAGAAAATACATCCATGATTATGTCTAATAGAATAGCCGAAAGCGCTCGCATCTATGCAGAATTTGGACAGAAGTTATGCACTTTATGTCCAGAAAGGACAACACATATTCAAACAGAAGAAAAATTGAATAACATTCTTAATCGCAGTACCTTGTAAGTCGTCTTTAATGAAAACTTGCAACCATGCGGAATCTATGCCAGAATGCAAGTCGAGAAATGATCGCTCTCGTCTGGACACATGGGAAAGAAATTCTGATGTCACAGAGGTACGAAACTTTTTATGACCCCAGAATAGATACAATGAAGAAGCATTCTGGTGCGAATTATAAATTATATGCGTATAAAAAGGAATATAACGCATTTAATATACATTTTATTATTAGCACTACAGCAATTATATATATATATATATATATATATATATATATATGTGTGTGTGTGCGTGTGTGTGTGTGTTTATGTGTGTGTTTGTACGTGTGTGTGTGTGTGATATTATATATATATATATATATATATATATATATATATATATATATATATATATATATATATATAGATAGATATATATAGATATATAGATATAGATATAATAGTTAAGGTTTAAGAAACAGCAGATATTTTTATCTATAGTGCTCAATATTAGAAATATTAAGTTAATATTAAAAATAGAGTATTAATACTATTATATAAAAAAGACCACCAAACTTTTAAATATCTTTTTTGTTGTTGTCTTTGGCAGCACGTTTCCATTGATACATGTTTTGAATAATTTAGATATATATATATATATATATTGAGACATGTTTCATGGAATAATGTAGACAAGTTTTTTTCTACTTATTTTCAATTGGATCATATCGTATTCACGGACAAGCTTTTTGGTGTCATTATTAAGGCAAGAGAGAAAATAATATGTATCAACACAGCAATTTTCTCTCTTCCTTTAATAATGACGCCAAAATGCTTGTCATTGAATATGAAAGGATCCAATTGAAAATAAGTAGACAAAACTTGTCCAAATTATTCCATGAAACATGTCTCAATATATATATACATATATATATTTATATATATATATATATATTTGCGCAGTAACCTTTCTTTTAAATACGGTTCATAGAATGTAGCAGATAAGGAAATTTTTAATATTTTTTCTAATGTTTTCACAGATATCTTTTAGAAGGGATAGGAGAGAGTAAAAATTGTACGGAATGAATATTACGCCGAGTGCTTTCAGGCAATTCCTTAGCCCCTTCCAGGAGATTCGTTGTTGATATGTTTGCCACAGTTTGTGCTCTAAATTGTATTCTGTAGACATAGTAGATCTTCTATGATGTGCTAAAAAAAACGTGGTTGGGATTCCATGTTGGGATGTCCTTTAAAAGACAGATAAATGCCGAATACGCTAAGGTTGGCTTTGTTTTAAATTGCCTTATATAAAAAAAAGAATTTATTACAATTAGATTTGTTTACAATGATGGTAATGACAACAACACCTACACTAATGGGGACAGTTATTAGGTTGGTGCAAAAATAATGTCGTTTTCTCACATGTAAGAAAACGACATTATTTTTGCACCAACCTAATACTAATAAAACCTAAATGGTTTGTCAGTCTTCGAGAGATCATGGTCGATGTATATCCGATGTAGTGGTTGTATAAAACTATTTAAGCCAAACCCAACTTTACCCAATTCGACAACGGTAGTAACGTGTTGACCCTATATGGACTCTCAAGCACAGACCTCTGAGCACAGATTAGAAATTCTACTGTTTCCACACAACTTAGAACATGGACAGAGGTATACGGACTAGTAACGAATCGCATGAAAATGGCTGATGAATTGAACCAAAGCGTTTCGGATAATAAACATTAGGGACAGTTTCCACACTCTCTTCGTCTTTCTACAAAGAAAAACCGTAAGAACATCGGAATTTTTTTTACTTTCTTTGGCTCATTCAATGAAACGTATATATATATATATATATATATATATATATATATATATATATATATACATATATATATAGATATATATATACATATATATATACATATACATATATATATATACATATACATATATATATATATATATACACATATATATATATATATATATATATATATATATATATATATATATATATATATATATATATATTGTTTGAATAATAACAGACGACTTTAAGGTTCCATGTAATAAGTTATTTCACCACAACCCCTTTAACAGGGCTATGGATCATCAGACTTTACTTCCAAAGGTTGAAATGAAAAATGAAAAGAAATTCACACGTTTTTGATGGACCTCATCAAGCATATGTAAAATTAACTAAGTGGGGAAGTAAGGTGGGAGAGAGAAGATAAGATGTGAGTGGGTTAGGTGTACCATTTCAATTCCTTATTCTGCTAGTCGTTGTTTAAGGCCAATGCGTCTTGTCTCTAGATATCGATGGGTAAGGGGTGAAGACCGACATTAAAGGAAGAAGCTACAGCAACCCTAATAAATTACATTCCACGAGGACAGGTTTCATTCAAATTCTTAGACGCTGTTAATTCGCGTTACTTTAACGGGCATATTTGGGAGATTAAAGTTTGATGTAAATCTAAATGTCTAAACAATCTACGAAGAATTTAATTTGAAGTTCGTTGGAGTTTTGGGTATCTTCTATGAAACAGTCGATTAGAGAAACTCATAGACAGTACATTGGAAGAGTAATCCATTTTATATTTAGTAATCTTTTTTTATAAAACTTTTGTCTTATTGGTTGTTAAGTTGACATCTATTCGTTTGATTTTTGTTCATTAAATAAACTAGTGATTGTTTTTAGGTACCCAATTATCAACGGTTATTCCAATTTAAATAATTTTTATAATTTAATCATCAACAATTGGGTAGTATATTTCAATTTGAATTAAATTACCAATTTAAACTTTACCTCCGTGATATATATATATATATATATATATATATATATATATATATATATGTGTGTGTGTGTGTGTGTGTGTGTGTGTGTGTGTGTGTGTGTGTGTGTGTGGTAACTATATAGGACAATTTTGAAAACACATATTTTCACAAGTTTCTCCTGATCGAAGAGCATCATCATAAACATGGATTTTCTTTCAAGCAAACCTACATTGGCGGTCTCACCATTGTAAAGTTGCTTGAAAGAAAACGTGATTCCTCTTAATTTTTCGATCAAGGAAACATCTAAATATAAGATTCTTTTTCAAATTGTCAAATACTTGCCTTACTATCAGATTCTCGTTCAAATTTAAATTATCCATATATATGTATATGTGTGTGTCTGTGTGTGCGTGTGTGTGTGTGTGTATATGTGTCTGTTTGAGTGCGTGCATGCGCATGTATACGCATAGTCGACGTCGATAAGTACTGGACTTTGTTATATCCGGTTCAATAATTATGTTCCAGCCAAATATAGATCACTTCATTGGCAGAAATTTTGATATAACTTGATATACGTTAAATTAGATAATTTTACGTATGTCGATAGCTAGAAGTATTATTTCATTTCATTGTACACACAGAAACACACATTCATATATATATATATATATATATATATATATATATATATATATATATATATATAAGCGATATTGTGTTCAAATATCTCCTTTCTTAAAAGAAATGCTTGCATTTGAGATCTCTTCCATTGTATATTCACTAACTGAGCATAAGTGGGCCTTGTACAAAACATCCATCTAATTTATGTGTGTGCGATATGGAAACCAAAACCCAGATCAGCAAAAAATGGAGGTATGACGAAAGCAATGTAAATATTGTCTTTTACACACACACACACACACACACACACATATATATATATATATATATATATATGAAGAAATATAGTCTTAAGGTGTGCTATATTTATGGGATAAGGTGCTCAATATCAGAGATAGAGCGTGTGTAAATATAAAAGGGAACATAGAAGTCAACCCTC
>OZ010582.1:56543474-56615974 GCA_963932145.1 Acanthosepion lycidas | reverse complement strand
AAGGCATTATTATGTTTAACGTTCTTTTTATAGATACAAGTATTTAAGTAAATGCTCTGTTTATAATTCATGGAAGAATTGAAGTTTATAAGCAGTAAATTCTAGATTCATGGAAGAATTGAAGTTTATAAGCAGTAAATTCGACCTTGCCAACCGGACGATCCTTTGCGGCCGAGCGGTTAGGCACGTCAGTCTAAATGAATCCTGTCAAAGGACGAATATTTTCTATGAAAATTTCTCGGAGATTCAGGCCGGTAAATGTTATTTAATACTGTTTATTATAAACAGAGCATTTACTTAAATACTTGTATCTATAAAAAGAACGTTAAACATAAAAATGTCTTTAATAAATAAATTGTCGGACTTTGTCCATTTCTTTTTTTTTTTTAAATTAAAAACTAAAAAATTACCAATTTTAAATTTAATCTAAATATATATATGTGTGTGTTCGCGCGCGCATCAGTGTGTGTGTGTGTGTGAGTTTGTGTGTGTGTGTCAATGTGTGTGTGTGGTTGATTCTGAATGCTTCTTTTATTGAAATGAAAAAAGAAGACAAACGGTAGAAAAAAATTAGAGAGTTTTGTATTGATTCGCACAAATTACTGACGTTTTCAAATCTGTAAATATAAAATAAAAACTAATTTTAATCAGAAAATATACAGACCTAGGTGAGACTTGATCTATTTTCTAATAAGTGATTCGCGCTGGATTCATAATCCGTTTTCAAAATCCAAAAATAGGTCCGAAAAGCCGGGAAAAGAAGAAATAATTATTAAACAGAAAAACAAAACTTCTATCGGTCTTGAAAAGAAATTACAAACTTCTTAATTGTTATTAATCAAAAATATTTAAAGGAAAAAAAAATATTTATCAAAATTCGATGAAGCTCTTAGCGAAAACCCACTATCTCTACAAAGATAGCTTAGGGAAATCTTGGGACAACAATTAATTTAATAACGCCAAACAAATAAACCAATATTTGGCAAAATAATTAGAGTCTCGTGTAGCAGACAGTGGAGATCAATATTAGATTTCGATTTTTTTTTCCAACAGATCTACAAGATTTGACTGGTTTGTCGCATCAAGCTCTTCGTTTATTTTCTTTTTTTCCGTCTATAGATTAAACTGATTGTAGCATTTGCCATAATTAATTTGAACAATTATCGGAGTGCTCTTGGTAAAAGTGGAAAATGGCTGATAATTAACATATAAGAAAATGTAATGTTTGAATTGGCCCGTAAAGATTTTTAATCATCTGTGCTTATTTTCTGGGTTTATTTATGTGTTTTCGTAACGTGTACGGAAAGGGTTTTTTTTTCTGATAAAATCCTAAGGTTTTGTTTCATAGTAAGTATATTTGACGTACAAGACATTTCAAAAGCATGTTAAGCATTGCGCTAGTTTAGTCTTTCCGAATTATTATTTGAATTAAAGTGAGGGAAAAAGAAATAAAATGTTTTTTTATCCTAGTAAACAGATAATATAATGTATAAATTTAATTAGATAGATAGATAGATAGATAGATATTAACAGAATGAAGTAGATAGATATTAACAGAATAGATAGATAGATAGATATATAGATAGATAGATTAAAAGTAGTAGTATTTTATATGAATATATTTTTTAAAATATCAAGTATAAATATTTTGTAAAGGATTCAAATTCCGTACTGACAACACGCAGTTTTTAATAATGACTGAGGTTATCGAAAAGTAACTAACAGATCAGAAAAAAACATGACCAACTTTCCAGTTCCATCACATGACAGGGTGAATGCGCGGAACTTACAGTCATCAAACTGTGTTGATATTTATGTTCACGCTGTTTACATATATATATATATATATATATATATATATATATATATATATATATATATATATATATATATATATATATTCATTGAATAAATATTTAACGAACAAAGATATGACAAGTTATCTTTTAAGCTTGAAAGTCTTATTCTACTAGAATAGCCAACCATGTGTGGAAATTAAAGGATTTTTTTAAATCCGATTGTAAACTCGAAAATTTTAATGCTTAACTTCACAAAATCATAGTAATATCTGCAACCTTTGTCAACAAGAGAAGCTAGCTATAATAACATTTTCAGATCAAGAACACTTTTGAAAGAGATCAGAAATTATGACACGTTGCATACACACAAAAAATGGATGAAAAAAATATGTATATTTCATTTACCCACCCACGACCGATACATTTTCAATATCCTTGCTTTTCTAATCCTCCTCCTCCCTTTCTATTACACTTCACGTCGTGTGTTTGTTTATTTATGTTCAAATAATAAGCGTTCATAATTATTTTATAAAAAATAAAGCGTTAGGAAATCAATTGACTGCAATCGTCTGAAATTTAAATTTAAAATTCTCAACATCACCTCACCTTCGTACGCAAGTGCGTAATCACATCAACGCAAACATCACTTTAGTCCAATTAAGTCTTAGCGAAAACTTTTTCCATTTTGTCGTATTTTATCATAAAATTGTTCTTGATATATAAAAATCTTTTTCCCATATATATATATATATATATATATATATATATTATGAAATGGACAAAGTCCGACAGTCATTTCAAGACATTTTTTATGTTTATACATTCTTTTTATAGATACAAATATTTAAGTAAATGCTCTGTTTATAATAAACAGTATTAATGACATTTACCGGCCTGAATGTCCGAGAAATTTTCATAGAAAATATGCGACTTCCAAAAGGAATCGAACCTGTATCCTATACGAAACCGTCATATAACATGACGTGCTTTACCGATTGAGCCACAGAGGAGCGTTTCGGTTGGCAAGGTCGATTTTACTGTTTTTAAACTACAATTCTCCATGATTGTCTCTCGTACATTCATATCTGCTCGATGCGTATCCAAATGTAAACAAATGACGTCACACATTCTGAAATGGACAAAGTCCGACAATTATTTTAGGACATTTTTTAATAAAATAATTGTCGGTTTTTGTCCATTTCATAATTTGTGACGTCATGTGTGTTGTCCATCTAACAACAACTCAAATATAAGGGACTGAGAACAAGTTAATAATCTCATTAAGTCTTGTTAGCGAAGTGATTTCGCAATTGTTCGCATTAACCTTGCTAATTAATTATTCCTATAAATTTCTTCTTCATGCTATAATACATAAGCTGCCCACTCTAATATATATATATATATATATATATATATATATATATATATATATATATATATATATCTACCAAGAAAGCCCAAGATAAAATAAAGCTTTGCTATGAACTAAATTTATTTGTTTGATTTTTTTTTTTTTTTAATTTTTAGAGTTCAGATCTGTTTTTGGTTACAGCTGGGAATTTGAACATAAATTGTCGGATCACTTCGGTGTGCTTTTGGCTTTTACAGTGGCCCTTATCAAAGAATCTTTAAAATGTATTTTGTTTATTGTTGATATCGATATCATTGCGTTTTCTCTTTGCGTTTTCCAGTGAGGTGCTTTCACTCTGTTACGTTGGGTGTTTGAAATATCGGATGGTCGCTCGAGGATTTGTGAGGGTTTTTTTTTTTCTTTTTTGTCTTGTGAAGTATATTTAGGATATTCCTTCCTCTCTGATAATGGCTTATGAAAGGAGAATGTTCTCAGAGGACCTTCGACAATTTATGCCCAGATTTTCAAAGCAACACGAAAAATTTAAATAGAAAACAGAGAAAAATTACATAAAATATTCTTGAACAAGAAACTTTCGTTTCTCTTCAACGAAACGAGCACGTAGGCGCGCACACACACACCACACACTCGCACACACACACACACATATATATATATATATATATATATATATATATATATATATATATATATCAGGTATCAGGCCAGGAAACAGTAGTATATATATATATATATATATATATATATATATATGTAGAGAGAGAGAGGGGGGGAATACTGCACAAAATTGGGGCTTGAACGTTCCTAGCTATAGTGACTTAGGTATTGTCACTGCATGTTCACTTTTTGTGTCACATACCAATGTTATCTTCAAACCATATTAATAAGATCGCTTGAGCCGTTTCTTTCTCTTACTCTTTCTTTATCTGCCTCTCTCTCTCTCTCTCTCTCTCTCTATATATATATATATATATATATATATATATATATATATATATATAGGTACGACGAGAACGAATAGAATATAATTTCAACGTTTGTAACAATTTATTTAAAAGAGGCTCAGTTTAGAGTAAACTAATATTATTTATGTTAGAACATTACACCGAAAACAATTGAAAATCGCTACACAATTGCAGTCGTATTTCAATGCGTATCAATGCATCTCATCGGCTGATTGTAAATTACTGGCGTCTGAATGATTTATTTAAACTTAAAAAGCAAAACGCAACCTCTGTTTACGAAAAAAATAAAAAAGGGTTATAAGCTTTATAGGCTTTACTCAGATCAACCAATCAATTATGACCTACGTTAATTTTAAACTAAGCGAACAAACACATATTAAATTTTTTTTATAAATAGGTCATGACCCGTAGATTGACAGCTAACGGCACTCAGACATGAACTAAAGCGAATGCATACGCTTACATAAATTATGCAAACCAGACAAATGCAGTTTCCTGAAAAATAAAAACCGGGTGGAGAGGAAATTTAACAAAATGCTAAACAAGTTATATGCTTCGTAAATTTCCTATATCATTTTTTGTAGTTGATAAATAAATAGTTTCTTTAAGAAACTAGTAAATAATTTAAATATATAGATTTTTTTGGTAAATTAATATGCAACTGTTAAATAAAGATTCTTCATATAAGATGTTAAGAACACTAGCCAATCAATGCAAAATGTCAAAAATAGCAGCCAAATACAAATGCATCTGTACAAGATATTACTAATACTACCAGGAAAGTAATACCAAATCCAGATTCATCTTAGAAATAGAAAGATAAGCAATGTATAGTACAACGCAGTACAACTAAAATATATGAAAAAGCATTTATCAAATTCCAAAATTTAACTAAATTGTATGGTAAAAGGTAAAGTACGTTCGCAATTTACTGTTAATTCACTTCTTTGATTTAACAATGAATTTTTGTCAAAAAATCTGGTTTCGACTTTTTCATGTAAACACAGAAAACAGGGTTCATATAACGATCTACATGTCCTTTCTATTTTCACAATTTTCCATTTCACCTTCGGAATTTTCTTCTCATCTTTTAAACTCCAAAATATTTAGAAAGTGATGTATTTCTGTAAGTATTATTCGTAAAGGACAAGATATGTTGATACCAATTTGTCTGAAAACAAGTCATAGTACTACCAATGTAGAATTTTACAACCGCAGGATTCTCTATGGTAGAGATAGTAGTAAGATAAACCAGAGATTTAGTTAAAGATTTGTTTAGCAATGGACATTGATCAGAATTCTTACAATAACTTTGACCAATATCATTAATATTCATCTTGGAACGTGTATTATGATCCAGATTATTAAATTTGTTTAAAATGTTATTACTGTGTAACTTTATAATCTTCTCAAGATTATGGTTGCAGCTATAACTTAGTTTTCATGTCTTTCAGTTAAATATTTTGCTAAGAGGGCTATATTTAGGAAAATGTTTATCACTGATAAACATTTTCCTAAAAGTAAGTTATAGTTCATTTTTGCTTCTTCGCTTAGTTTAAATTTAACGTAGATCATATTTGATTGTTTAAAGCTTAAACACAAAACTTATAATACACTTTTTTTCTTTTTTTCGTAAAAAGAGTTTGTATTCTTCGTGTAAATCTAAATAAATCGTTCACTCGCTAATGATTTAAATTCGCCTGACGAGTGCATTGATATGCACTGAAACACGACCGCAATTGTGTAGCGAATTTTACATGATTACGCTGTAATATCCTAAAATAAATACATATATATATATATATATATATATATGCATAACACTTTCTGTGTATCAGTCAAACATTTCTATCCGTTTATAGACTCAACAGTCTCTCTAAATTTTCAAACACTCGCACCCAACTACACAGCGTGGAACCACCTCTTAATTGGGGTTGTTCACAGGACCACCATGCCCCGGGTTGTAGCACCTGTTAGACTCTAGCTATGAACAAATAATTAACCTCCAAGCAAAAACAAAACACCATGAAAGCATAAAGATACATTTTTAGCAAAAATACCTGCAATAAATCTTTATATTAAAAAAAAAATGACCAACAATACATATTTATAGTAAAATTACCAATAATAGAATTTTAAAGCAAATTAACCAGCAATATCATTTGTAGCAAAATGACCAAGAATACAGAAGGAAGCAATTGATGTGCTGTTGAACAAATATATAGGACATAAAAATTTTAAAATTTCATCTACAATTAAACGTTCTTGCTTCTTCAACGGTATATAATTTTTTGATATATTTTATATATCAAGAGGAATATTGTAAGAATAATGTATGTCAAAGGGGAAAAGAATTTTCGTGTGACGCTTTTTGTTCTTTAAGACTTCATCGAACGAAATCTGCCATGTTGTTGTGATATACATATACCCAAGAATGAGGGATGCTGGGAATTTTTCCTTTTATTTATTTTTTTTTTTTTTATAAAATCTAGCCGCTTTCATTTAGATTCTTTTTCTTTCCATCACTTTTGATATAAATATCCTACTATATATATATATATATATATATATATATATATATATATATATATATATATATATATATATATATACCCTGTGTCTTTTTTATAAATACTTTCATGATAATTGTTCTGATGAAAATTCCGCTACGGTACCTAGACTTTATGAATTTAAGGGCGGTACTAGATTATCAGGAAAGTCTCATCATTTTACAGTTGAAATGGACAGATGTAACCGTAAGTTCTATGCAGACAATTTCATCCCTGGCACTTCTCGCTTGTGGAACTCTCTTCCGGCTTTTAGAATCGCAGCCAACTTTGGTATTCCAAAATTAAAATGCAATGTCAAACGTTATCTTCTGTTTTCCTAATTCTTGCTCTTTATTGTTCCCTCTTCTTAATAATAATTTTTCTCATATTCTCTAACAGAATTTAATTCAGAGGGGCAAGGGATTATTTTAACCTTTTTCTATTTTGTTATCCAATTATACAGCATCCGTCTGATATAAAGAGTTTATATCTACACATGCACATATATAGACAGACAGAGAGATTGCATATATATATATATATATATATATATATATATATATATATATATATATATTGTCATCAACAGACAGACTGTTCCGCTGTATCACAGTTCATCAGTGTGGATAGACGTCCGCTTACATCTAGCTAGGATCGAAACCCGACTGAATTGGCATCAATCGGGGATTCTACCACAAAGCCGTTGGGATGAAGGTGAATTTAAGAGTATTTATTTTTAAATAAACACACGGTGACTGAGAGAACTCGATTCGATTTATCGAAGAGTCTTGCATTATTAGCCGTAATAGTCACTGTTTACAAACCCACACTTCCTCCCCAGAGAGCTCAACTGAAATAAACTTTTCAGGACCATATATATATATATATATATATATATATATATATATATATATATATATATAAAGAAAGAACATTAACATATAATCCGGTGTTGTTATTGATATGTTTATTTTTACAAAACAGTGCTCAACGGAAATTTACAGAGCATAAATATTATAAATTAACTGGTTTAAAATATGTTTTTGAAACATGGTTATTACTGTGTAGCGAAAAAACCATATTTTAAACAAGTTAATTTATCATATATATATATATACATATATATATATATATATATATATATATATATATATATATATATATATATATATATATATATATATATATATATATATATATATATATTCTGGCTGGTTTGGTTGAATAATTTTGACATATTATATCTATTTTATTCTTAATCCTTTAGTCCACAAATTAGACATTATACATAATAATATATATTGTGGGCTGAGTGGTTACAACGTTCGCTTTCTAACCATGAGTCCCGGGTTCGAATCTCACCATGGTCAATTTGTCATGAAGGTGATGTCTTAATGTTATTGGCCTGGAGGAGGCGATTCCAGCGTCGGGAACTTTTGAAAAGTGTCTGAAAACCATAGCGCGGGTTGACGCAAGCCTTGTGATTGAAATCGGGGCGTCGATTGCCGTGCTCACACGAAGTCACAAGTCATCGTGACAGAGAGTATGAGCGTGCTAGCTTTATTCAGACTGCTGATCACGCTGGATAACGTGATCCCTCCCAGAAACTTTAACTAAGATCCGCTCAGCATAGTTGCAATATAAACCACTGGTGGGCTCTTTGGGTGTTGAACAAACACAAGTGTGCCTGAAAAGACGTCTGGAGATTAGGTAGCCACCTTAGAAGACTGGCCTCCGCGGATTTCGGGAGAAAACAAAGACAAAAACTGTCCAACATTTGGATATTTTTTTATTATGGTCTTCCTCGATCTTTTTTTCGGCTCACATGAGTCATCATCAGAACGGTTATGTGGACATCACAACAGAGTTGTTCCCCGTCAAAGATAATATCCTGTTATCTTTACGTTATGGGACCTTACCCATAATAACATAATGGACTATTCCATACGTAATAAATACTGAGCCTCAAGAGGAAGCAGGGAGTTCAGTTCGAAGTCGGGCGACCGGCTGATCGGCAGATCGGTTGAACTCTCTTCCTTCAGGCGGGGAGGAACCCGAACGAGGCTACGCCGAGGGGCGGAGTCTCTTTCGGGGAGGCAAACCGACCCTGAACCCGTTTATACGGGTTCAAAGGGCATATTTTTGGCCGAGACCACGGGCTCGGAGGTCCCACGTTAAACCGGCCTTGTGCCATATGATGCCCTCGTGTGGGGGTTACTAAATACCGTTCAGTCTGAAGTCTGGAGTGAAGTCCGTCAGGAGTCTGTCAGTCAGAGCGAGCGAGTCAGTCAGTCGAGTCAGAGGTTGTCCGAAACAGAGTCGCGTTCTGACAATTACTACAAGACATTGGAATAGTGATACTGCTCGAGACTACTACTAAACCTGATTGTTCGTACTAACACTTTTCTACTTCTCTGTATATATTCCTGTTTGTAATATATCTGTGTTATTCCATATCCGTATTCGAGTTCTTCTTTATTAGTTCTACCTTGGACCCACGGAATAGCAGACGCAGTTCGTAAATTCGTTCTGCAATTCTATGACGTCCTACAATTACCACGTGAGAGAACAAAATAATAACAAGAGAATCATATGTCTAGATGTAATGTAATGCGTTATGACTAGTTTGAAATGTAATTTTGTTGAGTGTGGTCTCCTTTGTTTTAATGTAGATGGCCTCCAATATTTTAAGGCTCTTTTTACTGTGTGTATGTGTGAGCATTGTTGCGTTATCAACTAATATCTGTCTAATATTATCTAGATGGCTATGTGTTTCTAAGAAATGTTTAATGGACTTAAGATCAGAAAAATCACAGGTAAGGTAAATATATGTATATTAAATGCGTATTCATGCGAAGTCTGACTCATTAAAGTATGTGTGCGCATGCGCGTATCTGTTAATATGTATGCTACGAAGGGCATAGTTTTCATTAATTAATGCTCAAAGATGTGTCCAAGATCAAAAGCATTATGAATGTATATACTTAATTATGTTCTTGCGTTCTGTTTCGAATTCTTTTCCTTTGGTTCTTTTTTTTTTTTTTTTCTTATTGTTATTTTTATCGCTGGGTTTCCCAAAATAACTCCTTATTTTTCGACCACAATTTCTGCCGATGAAAATTTGAATGGCCGCTTCATGATGGAAGCTAATCTTACTCTGTATTCAATCCTAACGTCCTCTGCCACAGAATTGCAACTGAGAACAAGAAATATGACCGAGTCACCTACAGAAGGATTTTGGGCATTCTTTTTTTTTTTCTGTTTCTTTTTTCATTCCTCCTCAACCGGAACCATATTCAGACCGTCAACCATATCAACCAAACATTTCTGTTTTTGTTCTGATGACCAACCAACGTAACGAACCAGACGATAACTCTTATGTACAATAAAGTAAATAATAGAATACAACACTCGTCTAATATGACTGGATCATTTTATGTGAATTTTCCCTGCCCAAATGATATCATTTGACGTTTACAACTATACAAGAAATGAAGTTGAATAGCAAATCTGATATGAAATTTGTATACAAAACGCTAAATTCAATATATATATATATATATATATATATATATATATATATTAACGCATCCATCTCTCTCTATCTTGGTGAATGTGGACTCCACTGTCAAAAAAATAATGAACCACATTCGTACATACACATTGTAAAGGGACGAAAGGAATTTCTAAAATTGTAAAAGAGACTCTGTATATAAAAAACATGTTCGCAAGTTTAAGTAAAAGCTAAGAAAAATTTCTGTTTCATTTAAATGTTCACGTTGTAAGACTTCAAATGGATCCATACCAATTTTAATAGTATTCCTGATTTCATCTTATACTTCTTTTTAGTGGTAAGTGGTATGTATATCTACCAAGATGGTACTTAAACAACCTAATGTTTTCAACAAAACCACAGGGAACAAAAACAAAATACAAGACAAGCTGACATTTAATTAAATTCTTATTTTATAAAACGGGAATACAACAGTAAAAGTTTTGCTGTGGAAAAGGTACGCCTTTCGTTAACAGCAGAGTCCGAGTGTCTACGTTTCAGAAAGAAGTATTATTTATATGACTAGATGTAGAGAATTGCTTTCCGTTTGGGTTGATAACGAAGGCAAAATTACGAGAGAGTTATCTTTGAAAGCATGCTGTGGCTACTAAACTGCGAGTTGCTGCTACTACGTATATTCACTACAGCCAATCATCCGTACTGTTGCCTATACTTGCAACATCAGTATTTTTAAAAAAGGGCAGATAACTGTGACGTTATTTACAAGATTAAACTAAAAGCATTACCATACATGACAATATACGACACCAAGAGTCTAGTGTTTAACTTAATACAGAACCAGGCAATTTTATTTTTAATCAATTTAAAGAACTGAAGAACGAAATATGAAAATGAAAACATTAGAAGAACAATACCAAGTTTTCTATTCCATCTTTTAGGTGCTAGTGTCTGAACATCTTCAAGTGAACACAATGTAAATATGTGCTGACATTGGCGCATATATTTCTGTATGCAATTTTCGTTGTTTTTACCTGACTATGATTTTGTGGTTGGGCCGTGAAACTGCATTTATATACTGACCAAATAAACCGATCACTTTTCAGCCCACACACGCAGGCACACGTGTGAACACATATGTTCTGACAGCAACTATTATACTATAGGATTTTCTTTTTCCGTTTCAAGAAATATTCTATTTTTTATGCTTATTGTGTGGCAATTAATAAACTACTTGTTTTATAACAGGTCTTTACCGAAAAAAAATATTTTCTAGTCTCTCATGCCTTTTCTTTCTTTATATTTTTCCTGTTTTATTCAGAAGTGAACTATTCCCGCCTATATTTCCCGCCATTTTAGAAAATGACTTTCAATTAGTCGTTAATTGGAACAAGAAATAGATTGTAAATTGTAACACCTCTAAAACGAAACAGGTATCCTTAATCATCATAAAGAACCATCTTTTACATTATTCGGACTATTGTCCTCATCTTTGTCGCCATATTTATTACAACGTTTCGGCCATTGTACGCTCTGGCCTTCTTCCCGGAGGAGGCACTCTCAGTTGTCAGAGACAGATTGGCCTCTGACTCATCTCTAGAAGAACGGACAAGCATTCCAATAGATAATCTGACGGGGATGTTGACTTTCTGTACACACACTTCGGAATGGGATCACACATATATCGACAGGGCTTAGCAATGGGCTCAGCATTATCACCAGCAATGGCGAATATTTACATGGAATACTTTGAGGAAATGTCATTAGGATATATATTTCTAAATCCAACTCTATGTACGTACGTACATAGAGTAGGAAGATGACACCTTCATACTCTGGCAACACCAGCAAGATGTTCAGGTACTACTGATAATAGCATCATCTACATGTACAAAAAGCTAAAAATAATGTAAGTATTAATAATAAAAAAGAAAAAGCCAATGCTCAATAATAGCAACTATGAACACGGCCACAATTTGCTGACCGTGTTTGTAAAGTAAACATCGCCATAGCTCTAGATTCATATATAAAACAATTCATATATTCACTTAAAAGTAAAATAAAATTCATCCGTGATAATGGCTAAAAGTATAGCCGAAACGCTATAAAGATTTATGTCCTGAAAAGAAAAAGTATACGAACACATGAGAAATAATATAAAAACTCAACCACCGAAACTTGCATATATATATATATATATATATATATATATATATATATATATATATATATATATATATATATATATATAAGCAAATATATGGATATAGATCCGACAGTATGAAGAAAAATATACGGAAAAAACAAACAAAAATCCTCATATGCAATAATGCTGTTTTAATGTTAATATGTCAACGTCGGATGTTTCGGTTTAATAGACCATCTTCGGGACATATTCATAAAATATAATTAACATCAATTGAACATGACAAAGACGATGGACACAAGAACAAGACTGGTATTTATTTGAACAAAAAGTACAAATTGTGGCACAAGGCCAATAAAGGGGAGGGGTAGAGGCTGGTCAACACTAACTATCTTATACCTAGCTAATCAGATTCGCGACCCATTCGTACATTACATTTTACACATTCACCAAAAGAACTCGTCCATCACCAAACAATCCTTCAACCACCATAATACCACGTGCTCTCAAGGGAGACCTACCAAAATCGCGCCCCATACCATGAAAATTATAATGATGATATATATATATACAATTCTAATAATGATAAAATGAGAGGGGAGGGAAATGAACCCAATAATAAACTTAAAATAAACACAAATACAAACTAAACATAATTGATGTTAGTAGGGACCGTCCAACCCATAAAACAGAGAGGCCGCTGTATTCTGCCCAGGGGACAAAATCAAGAGACGCTCTCGCTAAGGGAGTGGGAAAAAGTGTAAAATATTAGGCTGGAATGGGAAAATATAAAACTGACCCACTCGAGATGAAAATGGGGCGGGGGTCAAAACAAACTGGGGAGGATGGGAATCTCGACTTGGATCATAACCAAAGAACGGCCGGGATGCAGGCCAGGAACAACACTTACTCACATTAACTAGGTACACTGAAGCTTGTCTAACCTAACCAAGGGGAGGGTTCCACAGGAAGCCACCCCGATGTGCAATAGGTTGACCTAGAAGAGAAAATCAAGGCTAGCCCCGTTCACACGAAGCAAGCTCGCTTCTTTTACCCACCTTTCGCTAAAGACTGTCGAATGCAATCGTTTTCTATCCGATCTAATCTTCATCTTGAGCTGATGCTCAAAGAATCGAATCAGATCCGAATGAGAAAGACGATTGCCTCGCAAGACTTCCTCCTTTCGCGTCGTCCAAATCACCATTCGAGCCGTGGCCATCAGCGTCAGAAACACCATCCGTTTCATCCCGGAATACGGGGGCGACACATTGTCACACGCGTATGCGCGATCAATGGACACAAGCTGTTCGGGAGCGAGACGAGCCGTCAGCTCGCCGACATGGTCCCATAAGGGGCGGACCTGGGGGCAATGGTAGAAGGCGTGCGCAGCCGTTTCCTCTAAGCCAAGGTCACACCGTTCACAGTCTGGCAAATCCGCCAAGCCCCATATGAAAGCCTTGTCGTTGAGAGGCAGCCGATTCCGAGCCAATCGCCAGCTAAGCGAAAACTCAGGGTTACTGAGGTAATCCGCCGCTGGCGCCCAAGACCAGTAGGAGCAGTACTCCTCCTCCGACAAGCCGAGCGTATCTCGTAGGAGATCCTTCGCGGGCCTCTCCACTAATTCACGATAGAAGACCTTCCTAGGCCGAGAAAGGTCACTGGACCGGGGAACGGCCCTCAAGGCCGACCGACACTCGCGAAGGAAAACCGATTGATCCCGGGGTTTACGACCGCGCTCAACCAGCGAGATGGGGGGACTGATGGTAAGGCCAGGGAACGCGTCCCTAACAATCCCCTCCAGAATTGGATCTCCTCCAGTCAATGCACGGCGTAGGAAAGCCAACCTAGAGGCAAGGATGTGACTCGGCAGGTGCGGCATTCCCAGCCCCCCATGACACGGACGTTTAGTGCAGACTCGTCTGTCGACCCGATTCCCGCGTCCCCTCCATAAAATGGAGGATAGCGATTGCTCGAGCGCCTTCTTGTGAGTCTTACAGAGAGGAAGTACGGACAATCGATAAAGAATCAGGGGGAAAATGTATGTAGCACACACCTCCGCCCTGCCCTTCACGGACAACCTCCGTCGATTCCAAGTCTGACCGGCGGAATCGACCTTTGCTCGTACTTCAGACCAATTCTTCTCCAGCTGGAGGTCAGGCCCAAACCACACTCCAAGAATGCGGACAGGACCGTCTGTCCAACCGAAGCGGCCCGGAAGAGCGACCCCCTTCCAGGCACCTAACCGCAAGCCGGACGACTTGTCGCGGTTTATTTTGGCCCCTGTCACCTTCTCGTACCGATCAAGCGCCTTCTGTACCACCTCAATGTCGTTGCGGGACGACACGAAAGCAGATACGTCATCGGCGTACGCGGAAACCCTGGCTCGAGACCCTCCAGGAACGGCAATTCCACGTAGGGCCGGACTGCCGGTCTCGTCCTTCAGCCGGCGAAGGAGAGGCTCCAACGCCAAAGCATAAAGGAGAGGCGACAGCGGACAACCCTGACGAACCGACCTAGACAGCACGAACGCGTCCGACAGCCTTCCGTTCACCTGTACCACCGCACTGGGGGAGCGATACAGGAGGCTAATCCAGCGGCAGAAGTTGGGTGCGAATCCAGCGGCCTGCAGGACAGCTGCACGGTAGCGATGGTCGACCCTATCAAATGCCTTGGACTGATCCAAATTGATCAGCGCGGCTTCTTCGTCGTCTTTTACACCCTCTATGATCGTGCGGACACAAGAACAAGACTTATCCAAACAGATAACTGGAAGTTTTATATGATCAGCGTTCCGTTTTAAAACATGGTCACGTTGTCGTCACGTGGGCGACGCTGTGAAAACGTATTCCTAAATTTGAGTATTTTGAAAGAAACCTGAAAAATGAAAGAATTCTATTTTGATCTAAAATTTATATTTACGCTTGTCGAGCATTAATCTCGCTAGAAAAGGGGAAATACTAAAGAAGCCAGGTCTAGTATTCAAAATTATGATCTGTTTTAGTTGTACACACAAACTAAAACAGATCATAATTTCGATTTTGATTCCGTGAAGATTTTAAAATATTTTCATAATAAAAATCTTAGGAGGATTTATGAAGCAGGCATAATATCCATCTCACGCACGGTGAATACTAGACCTGGCTTATGAATATGTCCTGAAGATGGTTTATTAAACCGAAACGTCCGACGTTGACATATTAACATTAAATCAGCATTATTTCATATAAGGATTTTTGTTTGTTTTTTCCGTATATTTTTCTTCATATATATATATATATATATATATATATATATATATATATATAATGAATACAGAATCCTTAAAAACTCATTCAGTCAGGTGATAATTTATTTCGTGGTCTTCAGAAGTTCATCTTTTCAGACCAGTTTTAGAAAAATTTAATGGAGTTCAATTTATTCAGACACAAGCAAAAGGAAAAGAAGAAAAAAAAGAGGAAGAGGGAAAAGTTTTAATATAAAAAGGGGAAAAAAGAAAGGGAGAGATAGATAGAAATTTCAATATAAGGGGGAAGAGAAAAGAGAGATAGACAAAAACATACCCCAATGGAACTTCTTCCTTATAAATGGAATACGGAGTAAGGGTGAAGGTGGTTCAACTCCATGGATGCAGCTTGGATGTTCTAAGCTATAATGATTTGAACTGTTGCAAATAAAGAATGAAATTCATCCGAACATTTGCATAGCGATAGATTAGCGACAGACTGGTGACGTTGCGCCTGTGGGGAAAGGGCCTGTATAGTGGAAGACGTGTCACCCTTCAAAAGCCGTGTAAACATTGCACCCTATCACTGATGGAGAGTGAGGATTGAGCACTTTCCGTCCAGATAATAATGTGTTAGATGGCCGAATGTATGGAGTACCCAATGAGGATCGAATTCAACACTCAGTCGTAATTGATATAATTTGAGACAAGTTTCCGCCTAGATATGTCAACAATTTCTTTCTTTTTTTAAATAAACCAAGTAAAGATATAAAGAATAGTAACTTCAGTATAAAATGGTTGACTTTCTATAGATGTAATTATCTCCAGGCTAAATAGTGACACTCTGGTACACAGAGCCTAAGTGTTACCGAATTGTGAGACGTGCATGAAGGTCTCCTTTGTTGAAATTAGTCGATAATTCTGGTTCACCTCCAAGGATCATCGTTCCTCGCAGGCGTGAGGTCACCTGCAAACATGAATGGATATTAATTCACCAGAAGGTGTAGAATGGGATCAATGAAGCGATATCAGAGTCCCCAGTTGTAGCCTTTGAGACTAAATGCTATTCGTGCATACATAAATAGGCTTTTAGGGCAGCAGACCTAGGAACGTCAGTATAGACAGAGCAACAAATAGAGATGTATGGAATCTCTATATATACTAATGTTTAAGTTGCATAATTTTACTCTTTCTAGATACACAAATATGATCAAAACAGGAGGGACAGATAGACAGATAACTATATTTCTTCTATTTCTCTCTCTCTCTCTCTCTCTCTATATATATATATATATATATATATATATATATATAACCTGACGTGCTATACTATTTAGCTAAAGAAGCGCCTGCATAGCAAGGTTGAATTAGTGCTTTTAAACTACAAATTTCCAGCGATTTCTCTCGAACGCTCAAATATACGCGAAGCGTATATTTGAGTAAAGAAATGACAGGAACTAAGTCCCACTTTTTAATATATTTTCTGTTTATACGTTATTTATAATTATCGGACTTACTCCATTTCATAATATATGACGTCATTTCTTTACGTTAAGATACGCTACGAGCAGAAATGAGCGTTCGAGTGATATAATAAAAACCATAAATAAAAACAATAATTCGACCTTACTATCCAGATGCTTCCTCCGTAGCTAAATGGTATAGTAGATCAGGCTAGATAGATAGATAGATAGATAGATAGATATTAACAGAGGTATGCATATATAAAGAAAGATACATGCGAACAAGAAAGCATGCCATATGAACAGAATGAGATAGATAGATAGATAGATAGATAGATAGATAGATAGATATTAACAGAGGTATGTATATATAAAGAAAGATACATACGAACAAGAAAACATGCCATATGAACAGAATGAGATAGATAGATAGATAGATAGATAGATAGATAGATAGATAGATAGATAGATATTAACAGAGGTATGTATATATAAAGAAAGATACATGCGAACAAGAAAACATGCCATAGGAACAGAATGAGATAGATAGATAGATAGATAGATAGATAGACAGATAGACAGATAGATAGATAGATAGATAGATATTAACAGAGGTATGTATATATGAAGAAAGATACATACGAACAAGAAAACATGCCATATGAACAGAATGAGATAGATAGATAGATAGATAGATAGATAGATAGATAGATATATATATAGATAGATTGTTTACATCTATGTTCAAGTGCTTTCGCCCGTCTCAGTTAAAGGAATTATGCCTACCAAAAAAACAACACAATGGTTCTTGAAAATGACTGAGATCGTCGAAAATACTTAAAAACTATAAAACAACATAAACGGTCATTTTACCCCTAATTTTGATCATAATACACTACACTATTCGTAAACTGGAAAAATACAATGAAATGTTAAGCAGACAGTCCTTGTAGTTTTTTTTTAACCAAAAAGCTATATCTGAAATGCATTTTACAAATGGAAATATTTTTTGAAGGTTTTATTTTAGTTTTATTTCATGTTAATTCCAATAAGCAAAATTGATTTCAAATAAGCAAAATGATTTCAAATAAGCAAAATGATTTGAAAGCGAAATTAAATTAATTGGAATTATTTTTACTTTTTGAAATCGCTGAAAATGGCTAAAATTTGCCAGATTTACAAATCTCTCTTTATAAAGAAAATAATCTTCAAAATACTTAAATACACTTTTCTGACACTTTATTTGAGAAAGAGAAATCTTGTGAAACGTTTAATTTATCTGAACTAAAACAAATATTACTTTTAATTTAAAATATCGCAGAAAAGCATATTTTTCAACGAAGCCAATGTTTTATGGGAGTATTGACGCATTTATTGATAACCTAACAATTGGCATTTTTAAGAAAAGCAGATTCAAATGTAATAACTATTTGAATACAAAGCGAACTTTTTATACAATTTTTTACTACTCAACGATCTTAAAATATTAGGAAAATATACTAAGTATTCTAATATTGTATTGAATTTTTTGTATAGATATATATATATATAAAAGGAAAAGGTTATAGTAGTTCTAGCAAGAGAAAAGTGTGTATATTAAAAAGAAGACAGAAACCGAAAACATTTTTTATTGTAATGTGGATTTTTTTTAAATTATTATGCTTTATTTTCCATAATTTTGCTACACGTGTTTCCGGTCCCGCGACCGTCATCAGGCAAAGGGTGGAGATTTTCACATATTATTAAAATAATTAATTTTTTTTCTTTTTGTTTTTCGATGTTAAATATTCTCGATATTAGACATTCTCTTTTTTGTGTTAGTGATCCAAACGACTTTCTTGAACTGGCAGTGAAAACTTCTGCGTGAAGTGTTATAGAACAATTAAAATTGGGTTGAGAAATGATGGAGTAGTTATCGGCATGCTTATCTTTTAATGACTCCTGTGTGTTCTTATTTTTTCCATTTTCATGTGCTTTTGTTCTCATGGTCGTATGTTACCACCACACACACACATATATATATATATATATATATATATATATATATATATATATATATATGTTCTCACGATCGCATGTTACCACCCTATATATATATATATATATATATATATATATATATATATATATATATATATATATAGGGTGGTAACTCATATTGTGACTATTAGGGCGGCTAGTTAATGCCCAGGTAGGAGTCTGCAATGGTTTGTTCAACATCCATAGAGCCCACTTGTGGTTTATACTGCAACTATGCTGAGCGGTCATTGGTTACAGTTTCTGGGAGAGAGCGCGTTTCCTAGCTCCCAAACTCTCGATCAAGATAAGTCGTGACTTCGCGCTAGTACAACCACCGACGGCTCCCTGTTTTCCGTCAATCCATTTTCACTCACAGGGTTTGGGTCAAAGGTGCCGCACGCTTGAAGCCCCTCCTCCAATCTGACAAGTTACTTTCCTTTCAAATCGATCATGTTGAGATTCGAACCACGTTCTCATGGTCAGAAAATGAACGTTCTAACCACTCAGCAATATAATCCACTACATTTGATCACTTTAATTCCTAAAGACTGCAATTCACTTGATTATTATAAATGGGGATCAGTTGAGCGAGAGACCAACAAAACTCCTTCTAACACTAAAGAGGAAGTGAAGGCAAGGATTATGGCAGCATTCGGCAACTTAACAAGGAGACGGTCCAGAGAGTTACAGAAGATCCCGAAGTTGTTAGGAAGCTGTGGCTGAAGCCAACGGCAAATAAATTTGCTCTTTAGTATTTTAAGTAATTTTATTATTTCAAGATATTTTTGTGTAATTTTGATAATGTGTGTGTGTGTGTGTGTGTATTTTTTTTATATATATTATTTATATATTATATATGCGCGGTACTTATTGGAAAGCGCTCAATATCAGTGATAGAGCTAACATATTTAGTTGGATTGATGCTTGTTTGTAAGCCTTGGTTTCATGCCCTTACGGTCGTCAGACAAACAGAAACCCAGGGAACAAACGCACATCAATCCAATTATATATATATATATATATATATATAATTATATATATATATATAATTATATATATATATATATATATATATATATATATATATATATATATATATATATATATATATATATATATATATATATATATATATATATATATATATATATATATATATATAAGTTTGGACAGCGTAACATTGCTCCTGATATATAAAACTTATATATCGTTATCTTATATGTATAAAATTTCATTCGCGTATATACTCGAAGAACCGGAGAGCCGAGTTCGAATTGCAGTCGAGTTCATGACATTCACTTATGGACTAAAACCTAGGAAAAGTTATGAGTCCATCTCCACCACCTGGGCCTTGTTTGGCAACCAGCCTAGGAGAATGAAAACTCTGAATTCAAACCACCTGCTGCCTTGTAGGTCCTACCTCTCTAACTTCTGAGAGGAGAGATGAGATGACCTCAACATCCCCGGTGGCAAAGGAAAAGGCTGGTCATTGCATTATTCTGCCTTGAATGTCACCATGAACCACTACTGTGAGATGGAGAGGACTAGTGACGACATTGTCGCAAAATGCGTTAACTGAATGAATGATGATGAATATAACATATATATCATGCACACTAGCATTCGACACCTATGAGTTTGTAATCCGAAAATAATATATAGCACTCAGGGAAAGGAAAGACACAATATACTTTTACAAAATAAAACCACATCTTTCACCTCTCGGTATTTTAAAGTACGCAAACGTGTAGTTTCTTTATAATCATTTCACCCCCCCCCAAGCAAGGCAATAAAGCCACTATGACGCAAAGGGTTACTGAGCGTGATAGAATATGAGAAAAAGAAGACATTATTAAAGAGAGGGAACAATATTGAATAACAATTAAGAAAACAGTAGATAACGATTTACATTGCATTTCAATTTTTGACGATCAAAGTTGACTGGAGAGCACGAAGCTGGAAGAGAGTTCCACAGGTGAGAAGTGCGAGGAAAGAAACTATTAGCATAGAAACTATTATAAGAGGAAGAGGCAGTTGAAATTTATAAAACCCATAATGAGGAAAGAGGGCTTAGAAAATTTGACACTCACATGACATATTAAAATCATGAGGGGACAGAAAAAAAAAACAACGAATAACCTCCATAACGATTTTGAGAAAACAAATGGCATAACATGGTTTAGTAGTGATAAAGAATAAACAAATTTTATTTAGAGCTACAAAAACAGGAAATTGTGGAGAGCCATGATTGAAGGGACCAGGCACATACAAGAAGAAAAATATTTTCTTTTGTACACGCATATAGATTTGCATTAAGAAAATTATATAGACACCGTAAATATTAGGTTGGTGCAAAAATAATGACGTAATAATGTCGTTTTTGACGTATTTTTTAACGTCAAAAAACGACATTGTTACGTCATTATTTTTGCACCAACCTAATATAAACACGCGTAATATAAATTAAATATATACTACTTGAACGCATGCGCATTACTGCCTTTGAGAGTAATATTGCTGAAGATGGCAAACAGCTGTAATAAATTCTATAAATTAAAACTGTGCAAAGCTGAACGTTGCATAGCTATTTTTTTTTCTATTTACCAACCTCGCCACAAGGCAAAATGTCGCATATCTATTTGCTTTCTTTTTCTATTTACCAACCTCCCCACAAGGCAAGATGTTGCACAAGGCCAGTTTTTAACGTGTGGCGTTCCGAGCCCGCAGGCTCAGGCAAAACTTATCCATAGATTTATAAATGACTCTCGCATGTGAATTCTGCTGCATTCCTCTGCATCGCGTTCCAACGTGAAATCACTAATCGTCTTCACTTAAAGGTCAAACATTAACTGCTCCTAAAGGCACGCCATTCTCAAGACTTAAGGCCGATGCAGAAAGATGAAGAATCCACTTATAGATTCCTTCAACAGCAGCCAAAGTGTACTATTTAAAATATACCTGATAACCACTGTAAAATTGCAAAAAAAATATGTACGCAATACGATGACCAAAACGACGAAAAGTTAATTGAGTTGTTTTTTTTTTTTTATTATTATTTTTTTTTTTTTTTACGGCTTAACGTTTTGAAGGTTATTTACAGCCGAAATATTAGGTTGGTGCAAAAATAATGTTTTTTTTTTGACGTATTTTTTAACGACAAAAACCAACATTATTTTTGCACCAACCTAATATATGTTGGATTGTGAGAATAATTGAGTTTTGTATGTGTGTGTTTATCCTAATTTTATGCACAATTTTGGCACAAGACCAAAGGGGACGTGGGGTGAAGCTGGTCGTCACTGATTATCCTCAACCTATCTAATCTGATTCGCGACCCATTCATTCGTTACAATTTACTCATTCCCCAAAAGAACACGCCCCTCTTCACACGATCCAAAATTTACCAAAATACCACATGCACACAGTGGAACCTATTAAAATCCCCATGGCGTAAAAAATTATGGATATTTAAAATTTTACATTTTCTTTTATTAGTTTTCTCATTTTTATTTTTTATATGTAAATGTGTGTGTGCGTGTGTGAATGTTTTTTGTACAATGATTATCTCCGAAGAGCCACTCAATGTTGAAGGTTACAGGATAAGAGGTAAGAAGCACAGTTTGTGGGGCTACGTGAGCAGGAATAATTTTGTTTTGCTGTTAATAGTTACTTTGTTTTTAATAAATTCATTTCGTTTTTGCCTTGAAAAAGTGCACATTGGACGAATCGCGTCGGCTAATGATGCAGTTTTCCTATTGTCTTTTACCTTTATACATTATTATCTTTTTCTACAGGTTAACTTTGAGAATTTTTTCATGATTACAAGTGCTAAGTTTGTCATCAACATAGTGTTATCTGCGAATCATATTTTTAGACTTCGACCACGAATACAAAATGCACAAGAACCATACACGAGTATATTTGACGTTTCTCCTTTACATTACACTGTTCCACAATTCTTTGAAACGAATATTAACAAGGTTAGTACGTACATGCATTATCGTACACTTCAGGACCGGAGTTAATTAGAGAATAGAAAATTAAAGTCTTCGCCATTCCTCATTAGAAGAAAATAATTCACCATTGTTCAGGAGGTAAGTGAGGACATCAGGATAATTCCTGTGAGGCATATGGCCATATCACGTTGTAACACCGGTTTTCGAACGATCACTGAAGTTAAAGCAACGTCGAGCCTGGTTAGTATCTACATAGGTGACCGCTTGGTAATACAAGATGCTGTAAAGTTGGATGAAAACGAGATGTACACGTGATTAATCTGACCAAGCTTTAAATATACGAGGTATCCATGTACGAGGTTCTATCCAGAAGTTATGAGATTTTTTTTTCAGGGGTGGCATTTATTAATTTCAAAGAAGTACAAAAGTCTAACCTCCTTCAAAATAGAATCCTCTCGCTCCAGCCCCTTCGTAATTGCTCCAGCCGCTTCGTAATTACCCCTATCGAAGTTATCCGATTAGGTGTCCAGAACCCATGTCCCAGTCTTTTTCATCTTCCTAATGTCTTCAAAACGACTGCCTCTGTGATTCTTCTTCAGATTGAGGAACAACCAAATGTTACAGGTAGGAACATTGAGGAACGATTTTGATGACCATCAACCATCTCCCTGCTCTGACCAATGCGTTTTTTTATTGTTTGTCACTGAGGAACCTGAAAACTAACTTTGCACAGTTTTTGCGCATGTTCAGATCTTCATGGATGATCCTGTGTACAATTGCCACACCAACACTAAACTCTATGCTTATTATCTTTAGAAACATATGACGATCTTCATCCAGAAAATTCCGAATATTCTCAACCAGCTCTGATGTTCTGTCTTGTCTCACAATGTCTCCCACCCACATCTCTCATCGTCTCTCACATTTTTCCACCGTCCTTGAACCTCTTGTTCGAGCGGAAATCGGATACTTGACTCATACAAATAAATCCATAAGCAATCTGGAGCATTTTGTAACATTTGTGTAGCAGTTTTGCCCAGTTTAACACAAAACCTTATAGAATCGCAAGCATCCAAATTGTCCTCACGTCCTGACTGCATTTTGCAAACTTGTCCCTGTGACAAGAAGTGTTTAGAAAGGTGTGTTCAAAGAGCTCTTACAGCCGTCTCCTTCAATCTTCAATGACAAAATTTGGAAAGTCAACATCAATGGGTATTTTTAATCGATTTCACTAAATGATTTAATCGACTTTCACTAAGTGAAAGCCCCTAAGCCACTGGTTGTGGAAGAATTATGAACGGAAGCATTACTAATGAACGGCATGAGAGAAGAGTAATCAGGAGTTTAGTAGATAGCGATTGATACTGCATTTAAATTGGCTGGAAAGCATGGACCCGGAAGAGAGTTCCACAAGTCAGCATAGAATTTACGGCTAATTTTAGTAACTAGACTAGAGATTGATGAAATCTCAACGCTAGTCTATACCACTAAACCCAGTGTCATAATGAGAAAAATCCAGTGTCAAAATGAGAAAATCCAGTGTCATAATGAGAAAAACCAGTGTCCTAATGAGAAAATCCAGTGTCAAAATGAGAAAACCCAGTGTCATAATGAGAAAACCCAGTGTCATAATGAAAAAATCCAGTGTCATAATGAGAAAATCCAGTGTCAAAATGAGAAAACCCAGTGTCATAATGAGAAAATCCAGTGTCAAAATGAGAAAACCCAGTGTCATAATGAAAAAATCCAGTGTCATCATGAGAAAACCCAGTGTCATAATAGAAAATCCAGTGTCATAATGTGACGTCACCCTGTGCCTCTGCCCCCGTGCTATCCTCTGACGACCAATGTGACTTGGTATTGGTCGCGGCGCCAAATGTGGCGTTCTAACCCTTGGCTGATTCGGATGGGAATCTGGTTAGATTCGGTATCAGCTTTGTCGTTCCCAGCTCGCCTCCAACGTCTGGTTACCGAAGTAATTGCTTTGATTTCTAGTCTAACCTACCCACGTTGTGATTTGATCTTAGGTAGACGAAATCCATAAGTCGTCGGGCCGTAGTGCAAGCCGAATTCGATCAAAGGTGACACTGCACAAGTATATGCAAAAGAAAATAAAGTAACTACTCAAAAGATTGAAATGTGTTAAAAAAAGAATAACAAATATTTTTATATCTGGTTGCTGAATACAGAACTGCGTCTTTCTCCTAAACCGCTTCTATGGATACGTGACACTTTGCGTTTGTTAGGCGAGACTTAATATCTAAATTGTTTTTCAAGAAACTGGTTTTTGGTATCTTCAGGCGATATTCGTAAAGATTGTTTGGGTGGTGTAAGTCTAAGTCGTTCTTCAAAAAAAATTGTTTTTGGTTAGAAGTCTAAGTCGGAATGCGTGGATATCTTTCAGTCTGCTGCGAGGCTGGTCTGTGAGTTCACAGCTCAACTCTGTCTGCTCTGTCACTCTGCGTTTGCCCAGCTGCCACCGCGACTGCCCTGTAACTCACTCTGCTCTGCGGACGTTTGTTTATATGGACGCCGACCAAAACCGGGTGGTTTGGGTTCCTCGATAATTCCAAATCCGCAATAAGCATTTTCTTTGTTTTCGGGCAGGAAAATTTATCACTTTCCATTTTTGGAAGTCCATTACTTTCTGTTTTAGATGGGTTCTTAAGTGAATTGTCCTCCCAAATTCTCCCTTTCTCATATTGGTATCTCAAACCAATCTCCTCAGAGGGCGTCAACAGGTTTCCCTTCTTTCTCATATTGGTATCTCACACCATTCCTCTGAGAGGTGTCAACAGGTTTTCCTTCTTTCTCATATGTTTAACTTCGCCCATCGGTCACGCCACCATTCAGCCAATGAACGCTCCGCAGTGTGGGTGTGGCTAGACTGGCCTCAGTTTACAATTATCGCTCAAAGAAAAAAAAGTATCTTTCTTTTACCTATCTTTCTTTTCCCTGACTAGAACCCCCACGAGTCGTAGTGTGGTCATTAAGTCTCTATCTTAACTGAATGTCATCTGGAATTCATCAACGAGATTTTCGTCAAGTAATCATCAGGGTGGTCAAGTGAATCTCTTTATATCCTCAACGCCTTCGTACTTCTGTCGTCAACAATCTGTCCAGGTAACAAACTTTTATCATGGCAAGGTCTGGACATAAAACAGGTGGTCTCTTTCCAAAACCAAATGATATTTCCGAAAGATAGTTAATGGTTTATTCTTTTCCTTTTTCTCTTCCTCCTCCCTTTTTCTTTGGGTGGTCTCTGTCAATGCTCGACCTAATTCTGATTATCTTCCAGCATTTCACTTTGTAAGCCACTTGACCAATTTGAAATTTTCATTATTGCCATGGGAAGATTTCTATCTTTTATTCGCCGCGTTATAGCATAAATTAATTCTGACAGATCCTAGATCTTACGAATTTCCTATCTTCTGCGAAAAAAATACTTTTCTTCGCAAATGAAAATAAAATCTTTACCACTTTTCTACTGTTAAAAAAATAACATCGCTCAGTATGTCTTTCGTTATAGCTTCTTCTCGCCTTAAGTGTTTCTCGCTTTTACTTTCCACACTTAATTAGTTAGCCAAACGCTAAATAGTGTCACAATAATGAGAAAACCCAGTGTCAAAATGAGAAAACCCAGTGTCATAATGAGAAAACCCAGTGTCAACATCAGAAAACCCAGTGTCATAATGAGAAAATCCAATGTCAAAATGAGAAAACCCAGTGTCATAATGAGAAAACCCAGTGTCAAAATGAGAAAACCCAGTGTCATAATGAGAAAACCCATTGTCAAAATGAGAAAATCCAGTGTCAAATTAAGATAACCTAGAATGAAATGTTTCCAATATAAAATCCTTTTTCGTTAATCCCTGATGGAATTTCTGCATTGAAGATCTCGCTTATATTGCCATCCAATTTTCTTTTTGTTTCTTTTTTCCTTTATAACCGATCAAATGTTTTCTATCGTATAGAAATAGGTATAGGTATATACGGTGCTATTCCGAGACAATGAGTGAGATCAAATTCTGGATCGAGTAAAAACCTTAATGTTGGAGTGGCATGAAGCATTGTCAACGACAATAACTGTTCCTGGTAGATTTTCTAGGCCTTCCGCAAGCATTGCTTTATCCAATTTCCAGTCTCTTCCTTATTGTAGGAACCTCGATAAATTTCATGGTGCATTAGCTCCTTAGTAACAATGCATCCAATTAGATGAATATTTGCGCCCTAAGAAGCCGCTGAAGATATACTGCATCTTTCTCCCTCTCAATGATCGACCGTGAGTTCTCGTCACGTATGCAGGTTGAAATTTGTTTTTTTTCCATAATATGCGGGAATTGTCAGATTAATGATCCAAGAACCTTTCGGCAAATTCCTTTCTCTTTTACTTATTGGTGCTACTATTCATTGTTTCAAGATCAAATCTTATATATTTGATAGTGTAAATAAAGCCATGAAGGTATCAGTGAATACATTCACTTGATAGAGATATATCTTATTCTTCAAGCTGAGCACAGATCATTTTTGAATTCTGCTCAATCTGATCAACCGAAAATTGTCACTGGGTCTCGAAAATCTTCGAATATAACCTTCCTTTATCCATCTATATGCAGTGGATGTTTTGACTCCCAAATATCTGCCGAAGATTTCCAGCCTCCATTTGTTTCGTAGACTGCCCAAAATTGTCGTTTCTTTTCATGGGCTTCGAATTTTCTTAGGTAATGTCTTTTGTGCCAATGTTCCTAGATTAATTGAACGAGTATAGCTTTTTCCATTGGCACCTTATTAGTTGACTATATAGACTAGTATTCAACAATTTTGAAACACCTTGATTAAAATTCAAACTTGAAATTAATATATATATATATATATATATATATATATATATATATATATATATATTAATAAAATTATTGGTAATCCGTATGGAATTTCCAACAGGATATAAATCCGTTGAGAGCTCTGTCAAAAGACAGAGCAAAAAACTCAAATACGATTATCCGCTAAAACTAACGTTTAAAATGATACACACACTCACACACACACACGCATATACACACAATATATATATATATATATATATATATATATAGATAGATAGATAGATAGATAGATAGATAGATAGATAGATAGATAATATTAGTGGCAAATATACACATACATATGCAAAATATATAAATATATATACATAGATGCATACACATACATGCATATTTTTTGAATAAAAAGTTCCAAAAGGATACAATCCAGGTAGAACTCAATGTCCAGGACAGAGTAAGGATATAATAAAAAGGCTTAAAGTGATACACACACTCACGCACACACACATACACACAATATATATATATATATATATATATATATATATATATATATATATATATATATATATATATATACTTACTGTGTATATATATATATATATATATATATATATATATATCTTTTTTAACATTTAGTGTTAAGTAGATTACATCAACTAAGTCTGCCAAGACGTCATAAGTTGGCGCTATTTAAGGACAATAAAAGAAAGAACATGAACATTGTTGTTTTTTATATATTATTCGCTTTCTTTTGCTGCATGTTGTAGCAGTATCAACACACAAGACTATGTATCCGCTGCGGATATTATCTTGCTCCTAGGCGAGTGCACATCCACAGACTCATACACACGAGTGTTCACATTCATAATGTTGAAGCACTCACACACACTAATATGAACTCACAACAATCTAATCACTATTTCCCAAAATTGTAACATTTCTTAAAATATGCTTGTTTTTATTTTATACAATGAACGTTTTGGTTAAATTTGGGTTTTCGCTGGTTTCAGTTGAGTCAGCACCAGTATCCGTATTCATGGGAGCTAAGTGCTCAATACAAAAGATGGAACGTTTTTAGATATCAATATGGCGGAAATGCGAAGTAATGATGACATTTTAACATTTAAGACTAACGTTATTTCATCAGACATATGCAGTTCTGGATTTTTCTTTTTTATACTGCTCACCCTGTAGCAAGTCAGAAGACCCACTCGAGGTAGATGGTTACAGTGTAAGAAACAGAGTTTATATGTCTCCACATCCTTGTGAATGAAATATAATTTTCCCTCTTAAAACCTCTTTCTCACAGACGAAACGTCGCAAGCCTGTCACTGCTGTATCGCTAAATCCATGGAAAGTGCTCAGACGAACTACATTCCTTAGTCCCACGAGTTCTAATCTTCACGCCTAAGACCCGCCATGCGACGCATATTTATAGCGAAACAGCATCATTCCCTTCGTATTCGTTGATGAGATGTAAGTTTCAGCTGAGCAGCAGCTTCTCACGAACTGCTGTTCTGTGGAACCGACTACCAAGAGGATGTTTTTTTGATCACTACAACACAAACCTGTTCAAGTCTAAGAGAAACTGTTATCTTTCCCACATATAGGCATGAACTGTGCCCTTTCTCTGTAACCCTCTACCCCTAGTAACTACAGGGCTTGTACGGTAGGAACATCACTGTAAACATTTTAGAAGACATGCATACAAAAACCTATTTCTAATTTTCACACTTAAAATATAACTAAATGGCTAAATGTATAGCCGAAAGCGCACGGATAAAAAGAACATTCGTACAGTTTTTATATACTTTATCTACCGAAAAGGAAAAATTATTAGATCGCATGAGAAATTGTATAAAAAAAAAAACTAAATAAAATCACCTTGTTCGTCGGTTTCAATGAAATGTGCATATATATATATATATATATATATATATATATATATATATATGCATATTTCATGGTGTGTGTATGTCACCAAGAAATGTATCTTTAATGTATTAGACATCCGACAACATTCATATTTCCTCCTTCCACTCACCTATAGTTAAAAAAACCCTCTCTGTTAAGTTTTAATCTCCCACATTCTCTCGTATGCTACCACTCTCTTTAGCTCTAATATTCGTCCCACACTCTCATACTTAAACTCTCTCTAAATTCTATTTTTATTTCCAGAGTTGTTCTTTTCTGTTTTCTTTTTGAATTTGTAGGTCTGATGAATTGGATCGTATTTACGATTCCAATGGAATAAATTATTATGACCATGGAATATTAGTGTTTAAGCTTTTTTATTATATATATATATATATATATATATATATATATATATATATATATATATAAAGTGAACATTGAAATCAACACTCAGAGGCGACAGTCTGTTTCATACTAGACGTCTAGCATGAAATAGTCAGTCGCCTCTTAGTGTTGACTTCAATGTTCACTTTTATATTAATATTTACATACGCTCTATCTCTGATAGTGAGCACTTTATCCCATAAATGTAGCACACCTTAAAATTATATTTCTTCAGAGTCTCCGGTAAATCGAATCGAATTCTCTCAGTCACTGTGTGTTTATGTAAAAATAAATACGCTTAAATTCACCTTCATCCCTGCCGTGCGCCAACGGCTTTTTGGTAGAATCCCCGACTGACGCCAATACAGTCGGGTTTCGATCCTACCTAGAGGAAAGCGGACGTCTAGTCCCATTGATGAGCTGTGATACAGCGAAACAATCTGTCTTTGTATGAAAATACATATATATACATATGTATATTAATGTTGTATACTTAATGAGAATACGAGATTTAATCCCCCGTATGTATTTTATTCATCTCTGAACTTTGTCATTTACTGTCGAGTGGTTGTTTACCCTTGGGGTTTTCGCCGAACGTGGATTCTGCATTCTCGGTCGGACATGAGACTCTCTTCCTCGTGCCTCTCGAGTGTGTGCATGTATATACCTGTCGTGTAGTTTGCCCGCATTCTCAGCGCAGCTGGGTCGACTACATTTGATTACATTTATGTAAGGACAGAATCTGCATTTGATGAAGAAGACTTTGTCTTTAAAATCAATCCGCAAGTGATCCTGGATTCTCTTATAGACACTGAATGCAAAGTCTATTTTGGCATCATCTGAAGTAAGTCACATTTTTGAATAGATGTATTTTTTTATCTATACTGTCCAACAGGTTTTGATTCTACAAAATTAAAAGTGCTTAATATATATATATCTATATAAAAAGAAGATACCTGTGTGTCTGTCTGTGCGTGTGTATGCTATTTGTACGCATTTCTTGGTCGATTTTGATGAAATTGTGCACACATTTTGCAAATTTACCAACCAAGTACGAAACAAACTTTTTAATCTCCGGTAACCCCGGCCTTGGTAAAAAAAAAAAATATGTTAAAATTGAAGGTGAGTAGGACTAATTACAAAAACCAAAGCAAAAATTCCAGATGAACAAAATATTTACTGGTTGAGTTGCACTTAAAGCAAAACATAGTTTTAAGAGGTTTATGCAGAGCGATTGATAGTTTTCTTACGGCATTGGTTTCAAACTAAAGATTGCAAAAAACTGTGAAAAAAATCAGGATTTTCGTACTACTTAAAATAAAAACTTCCTTGTTTTTTGACCCGACTTTCTTCAAACATGTTACAAAAAATGTCATCATACAAGAAATAAGATAATATGGTTTTAGTCCTGCTAGCTTACCCGCGTATAACAGAATAAGATAATATGGTTTTAGTCCTGCTAGATTACCCGCGTATAACAGAATAAGATAAATATGGTTTTAGTCCTGCTAGCTTACCCGCGTATAACAGAATAAGATAATATGGTTTTAGTCCTGCTAGCTTACCCGCGTATAACAGAATAAGATAAATATGGTTTTAGTCCTGCTAGATTACCCGGGTATAACAGAAAACCACGGAAAGCTGTTCAAAAAGCCCGTTTTTCGTCCATAACAGCCTGTTTTTTCTTCCGATGTTTTCCAAATTTGCTATGTAAATTACATGACACACAAATTGTCTCGCGTGAATGTTTGGTTTAGATTATTTCTGTTAAGTGGACGGAATCTGCGACAAACTAGGTCCAAAATCGGCTTTTAATATTTAGCCTATAGTTTCTTCATGTCATCCCATCCTAAATTGGCATTCGAACAACCTTTGATGCAAAGATTGTTTGAGAAGGATTATTAAAGCGTTAAAAGGGAAAAATTCACGAAGAACCTCTTATTAACCCCAGCTTTACAGTAAACGTTCGAAGAAGGAGGGGGCGTCAATGCCTTTGAATCAAGCTTTGATGATTCATCACTGTTTTTATTTAATTATTTAATTATTAGATTTGTGAAAATGGCGAGCGTGGGGGTGTCATGCATTTGCTCTGACGTTTGTTTTTTGGTTGATTATTAGATTTGTGAACAATGCCATAAAATTTGAAAATTATTATGGCCATGGGAAATTTACTGGATATCTAAAACATTGAAACAATTTCACCCCGACCAACGACCAGACAAGAAGGTTTTATCCATGATATTCTTTTATTAAGAACAATCAGACACATGCGAATGGCATAACATAAAAAAGATGAGGGGGGAGCTAGTTTAGTATACCGACGATGATCAATGCAAGCGGGGACGCAGGCAGATATTTCTAGACAGATGGGTGCTGGTATACAGGGTGTGGTTATTCAATTGCAGCCATGTGCACCCGGGTAACGCCGGGTAACTCAGCTAGTTATATCATAATACAGTTCATTCCTTAGTAAGTTACCGTATACTTTACGTACTGTAAGAGATTGCTGTGCCCTGCCCACTAATTCATGGCGATGTGTTTAGCGAAAGAAAGAAAGAAAAAAAGAAAGAAAGAAAGAAAGGGAGGATAGAGGAAGCGATAATACCCACGTGCGTTTAATGTCTGCTTCATAGAAATAGTATTGCAATATGAAATACACCAAACTGAAATGATTAGTAACAGTAATAAAGATTGACAAAAACCATGGAATTTACATGTGTCCCTATCTACACGATTAAAGGAAATCTTCTACGTGCCATGTACCTTCAGGAAACTGTCACCCATGGCCCTCCCCATTTCCTGTACTTTGGGATGCTCAGTAAATTTTGTTTTTTTCGCTATCTCTCTTAATCCCTTTACTGCCAACCATTTACAGAAGCTTGTTAGGTATGTTCTATGCTACATTCTTGTACTTGCTGTCTTCAACATGTTCATATGAGTGTCAAATTTTCCATGCTGTCTTTCCTCATTATGTGCCCCAGAACTTTTAACTCTCTCTTTCTAATGTTAAGTCAAAGTGTCTTTTTTGTTTCGATTTTCTCAAAACATATTTTTAAAATATTGAGGCATTGAAACATTGTTTTTTGCGGGGTTTTTTTCTTACATGTTTCTTATAAATGTCCTTAAGAAAATTGCAAAAGTGTTTAAATTTGTAAATTGCAAAAGTGTTGAAAGTTTGCATTAGCAATGAAATGCAGAATTTGTGCCTGCACGTCAACGCGACTGTTTTACATGACTTCATTGTGAAAGCACTTTAAAAATGCTGCCAATTTTCCGCACATTCACGCTTGCATTTATAATTAAATGAAAGAGCGTATAAAAAAGAATTAGAAATAAAACCAATAGAGCTTACACACGCACACACACATATCATATATATATATATATATATATATATATATATATATATATATATATATATATATATATATATATACACACACACACACACATATATATATATATATATATATATATATATATATATATATATATATATACACACACACACACATATATATATATATATGAAAATTTTCTCGGGGTTAACCTGCAGAAAAAAAAACAATATTTATAAATGTAAAAGACAATAGGAAAACTGTAATAGCTGCCGACGCGTTTCGTCCTATGTGGAATTTTTCAAGGCGGAACGAAATGAATTTATTGAAAACAAAGTAACTAATAATAACAAAACAAAATGTCCTTAGCAACTGGAAGAATTTAGAGAACGCTATTTTCATACTGTTAACTGAAATTACGTCAATTACTGTCACGTGTGGAGATTTTTATTGCTGTTTCACCTTTCTTAACAGAATTACTTCTCTCCCAAACAAACGTACAGAACAGTATGAAGAAATCAAAAGAAAATGGTTGAATTCGTCAACACAGCAATAAAGACAATATTTTCCACCTTGTTGGAAGACATCGGTTATGGTCTGACCTGAAGAGGGATGGGATCCGCTAGGTTAAAACGCCCAAGGCGCAACACATGATGAGCATAGAAAGAAGATAAAGAAAACTGTATTTTTGCTAGGTTGACGCCTTCCGGTCTGAATGTAAAACCTTTTTTTTTTTCTATTATAGACACCAATCTAACTAGACTCGAAACTCCTTAAGTCTGCGCATTGATACGGCTTGACAGCTGTTTAACGCATATGCGGTCCTGGTGGTAGAAAACAACTTGACTAAAGCAGTTTACTAAACGGTATTGATCATCACACATACAGTGTTTCGTATTACAGTGGTGAAGAATGAACTGAAAGAGAACATAAGAATAAGAATTAATAATTTAAAGAAGATAATTTCGCCTTATTATTGTGCTAGATTCGCCTTCAATAAGCAGCTTCATTCCATATTATTACAATTAATAGTAAACATAGTAACAATAATTCAGTTATGGAAATCCAATCGCTCAATGATGGCTCGACTCATTTCATCACTTTTCCAATCGGTTAGGCTTAATGCATTTAACCAACTGTTCTATTCAAAACTTCATCTCCCTCCAAGATTCTGGACACGATAAACAGTAAGCAATCCAATAAGTCAGCTGAAATAAACGAACAAATTACGCATTAAAAATAACAGCTCTACGAAGGAATGCTAAAAAGATCATATCTGGAAACGTCTTTTTTTCTTAACTATTTTCCCACCCTACATCCCCTTTCCCCATAGTCTGCAAGTTACAAGTCTCCAGGCACTCTATCGCTATTTCCATGGAAAATGTTCTGACGATCTACATTCCTTAATTCAACCAGTTCATGCCTTCACAGTTAGAATCTACCATGACACGTACACAAGCTCGACTCATCTGTATTCCCTTTGTATTCCACCTATAACGAAAAAGCTCGCGTCTCGTAGTAACATTTTCCGCTGACATGAAGTGGAAAGATTATATTGGATCACTTGCTAGGTCTGCTGCTAGGAAATTTGGTTCACTGTGTTGTGCTAGACAGTTTTTTTCTCACCAGAATTTATCTTACACATTGATAAGTCAACCCTTTGTCCTTGCTTTGAATATTGCTGCCGCATCTGAACCGATGCTCCTGCTATATATTTAGAGATTCCTGATAAAATCCAAATCAGAATTTGCCATGTTATCTCGGCATCTCGGTCACAACCCACCGCCGTAGCTTCCCTGTGACTTTTCTATAACTACTTTCATGGTAACCGTTCTGATGAACATTCCTCTTTGGTGAACAGATTTTATGAATTTAAGTGTAGTACTAGATTGGTGGCAAGGTCTCGTCGTTTTACAGTTAAAATGGTGAGATGCAACCGTAAGTTCTATGCTAATAGTTTCTTCTATCACACTCCTCGCTTGTGGAACTCTTTACCAACTTTTTGCTTCCCAATCAATTTTGATCTTTAACACAAGGAAAATTCATTCATTAAAAATCTATTCCTTTTATTTGCCTGAAGAAGGTCACGAGACCGGAAACGCATGTAGCAGAAATATGAAGATTAAAATATAATATATATACTAAAACAAATACAAATCATAACCAAAAACGTTTGCGGTTTCTCTCTTTTTTAATATATATATATATATATATATATATATATATATATATATGACATATATGCGTAAATACTGTGTCAATCGTTATCGTCTGTCTTCTTAATTTCTGTTCTTTTATTAATCTCTCTCCTTAATAGTGTTTTGTTTTTTTTTTTCTAATATTCTCTAAGACTCGGTAACTCATTGCGTCTTAGAGGCTTTATTGCTTTGCCTGGGGTGGGATGATTAAAAAAAGTTCCCCTCTGATAGTTTCTTCCCCAAGAATGAATATATTGTGGATCTTACTCCCGAGATGATGCTTTTCTGATTACTACAATCAATAGTTAACTTTCCCACATATCCTCAAAATTTGCACTTATTACTTCCCATTCTTACGCTCTTACAGCAAAATCATTGTGTAACCTTCTTCCTTGGGTGGATCTTGGGGCGTTATATTGATTGAACAATAGTATAAAAAGCGTGAAAGGGTTAAGTAGTTTTCTAAACGAGCCGTTAGAAATACGCCAACAGCCCAAACAATAATTTTTATTGATTTCAAACTTAAAAAGCGAAAACGTCCAGTTCATCTGTTTAACCAACAGTAATGAACGTTTGCACTCGTCGGCCACCATTTTTAAACCAATCAAATTAAATAAAGGCAATTTATTTTCACTCAACTGTTACGTGAAAGAAACAGAAGTTTGTTAGTTTTGTTTCTACTCGTTTTTTCTCATTATACGTGCAAGGCGCGAGGCAGACTCATGAGAAAGTGACACATTCTAAATCTTATTAACATTTTTTATCTGAAATGAGTTCCATTTTAACAGAGCAAGCCACACCTGGGACCTGATGATCTGATGCGCTAAGCATTGGAAATATCAAGGGACGCTTACAAAATATGAGTATCAGTTTCTCTACTTAAATATCCTCTTCTTTTTTAGTGCTCTTTAAAAATAAATAAAATTCGTAACGATTTTACAAGAGTATATTTTTTTCGAAAAACAGTATTTCGGGATGACAAATGGATTTGTGTATCTAACTTTTCTAAAAATGAATGCTTCTGCCCACTTCTTCCCAACCATTTCTGTTAACCATCGCTCTACCACGTTCTCATCCAAGTTGATTGATACCCTGTTTCAAATTCAATGCAAAACAAAAGGTTCATAAAATATTACAAATTAAAAAAAGTTGTCCTCTTGACAAGCTCAGACTCCTAAACGGGGCGATGGCATGTATTTTCTTAGAATTTATCGAATCTATTTCTTGCCAAAATATTTTAACTTAAACAATCAAGATACTTCCGAGATATTAATGATGTTGTATCTGACCTTGTGGATAAACAAAACGGAGCCAAATGTACAATAATATTTACATATGAAGTGGGAACAAACAATACTTTACCTTTGCTAGATATCATGCTACACAGAGTTAACAGTGGCTTAAAACTTAATTTCCGTTGAAAATCAAGTAATAAAAATGATTTCATAAAGTCATAGTCTCGCCATAACAACAAAATAAAATCATCGGATTCTATTTAACAGCACTCAGAATGTGCAGCCCTCAGTATTTACATAACGAGAAAGAATACATTGAAAATACATTCAACATCATGCAATACCTTGTTTTATATTCAATGCGAGACAAAAGGCCCATAACATATTTAAAAATAGAAAAGTGATCCTTCCTGAGAAACCCAATGAACCAAAAAGTGTATTGTTTTATTTTTGACTCTATCATGACTACAATTGAAAGAATTTATCTAAGCTCAACATAAAATTTGTCACAACTACATCTAAAACAAGGAAAAATATGTATTTAATACAAACCGAAAGCTAAAACTTGAAGGAAGAATTTACTTTATTACCTATCAAAAGGAATATAATGGAGAAACTTCAAGGAATCTAAATAAAAGATTATATGAATAAAAAAGGGACATTTTACAAAAAAACACGTTAAATGGAATAGTTGCGCACTATAAGTAGACTGACAGCATTTTTATTTACAAAATGCTACTCTAATTAAAAGAGAAAATAATTTACGAAGACAAAAATGTTTAGAAAGTGTTTTAATCGCTAGATCATCCATAGAGAATTTACGCCCAGGTTCTTACAGGGTTTCAGCATTTTAGAAAGATCTCCTGTTGGGATATCTAATAACAAAATTGATGGAAACATAAACAAAAATAAAACGAATGTAAATGAAATCGGCTAGATAATATACGCAAAACATATTATTTTCAAAAATCTGTCATTGAAATTTAAAATTCCAGCGTCTCTAGTTCGTGCGCATGCGTAGTCACATCAAGAGAAATATAAACTTAGTCCGATGAAATTCTAAAGGACGAAATGCGTCACTCGAAAACTTTTTCCACTTTGCCATAATTATAACCTAAGATATATATATATATATATATATATATATATATATATATATATATATATATATATATTAAAGAGAGAAACCGCAAACGTTTTTGGTTACGTTTTGTATTTGTTTTAGTATATATATTTTAATCTTCATATTTCTGCTACATGGGTTTCCGGCCTCGTGACCTTCTTCAGGCAAATAAAAGGAATAGATTTTTAATGAATAAATTTTCCTTGTGTTCTTTTAATGTCTCATTGTTCGTTTTCTGCATATGTTAGTGACCCTTGAACTCCTTTCTGCACTGTTGGCAAAAGTGAATTTCTGCCTAAATGTTAATAAAAACATTCGGTTTGATATGAGAGCTGGTGATGATAGATGTATTGATGAAAGATGTCCTGCTATCCCTGTTCGCCTGCATATGTATATTCCCTCCCCATATATACATACTGTCTCATATCTATATACACATACACACACATACCTACATAGCCACACACATATGAAGAATAAGATATAATATATATACTAAAACAAATCCACATTATAACCAAAAACGTTTGCGGTTTCTCTCTTTTTAAAAAAATATACATTTTTCTCTCGTTGGAACAATTATAATCTTTTCCCGATATATATATATATATATATATATATATATATATATATATATATATATATATGAGGGAGGGTTTGGAAAGATCTACGCCAGACCAAGAAGTGCTTCTAAAAACAAACTTGATTATTTGGCCATGGCTATCCATAACTTCTTTTTTTTTTGAAAAATAATTTTGAATTTTTTTTGAAGAGAGTGGTTTTTTTTTGTTTTTGTCTTTTTTTTGTTATTTTTTGTTTTGTTTTGCTTTGCTTTCTCCACGTTTTTGATATCATATTTTTCCCTCTAAACTTATCAAGAATAAAAAGCGACAAGTGTATTTTATAATTTCCCCGTAACTAACTGGGTGGAGAAGATGTATCAATTCTTTCCAACCCGCATTTGCACGAAAAGAAGTGTTTCAGCCTGTATTATAAGACACCAGAGGTGTTGAAACCAAATGGCTATTTTTGTAGTGATTTAATAACATATTTATGTTATAATTTTTAAATAAATAATTATATTCGCTCTATTCTGTATTTAGCACTCTTTTAAGTATAGTAATTGTTGATTATTGGAATTTATTCCGTATACACTAATCCTATACTTGAATATATATATATATATATATATATATATATATATATATATATATATATATATATATATATATATATATGTTTATGCACGTGTGCAAAATTTCAGTATAACTAAAATATTTCCGCAAAAGGACAATATGAATAAAGGAAAAATTACCGTAGACGACGAGTTCCGGCTTCTGATGGACATAATCAAGGCAAATGACTTGATAATGTTCATCAGAGGACGAAACCTCTCGGCTAAGATAATTTCTCCTTTTGACTTTCTTCATATATATATATATATATAAAGCTTACTGGCAGTACTTTGTCAGTTGTCTTTCATGAAACTTGTAAAAAAGAGGAATGGCTGCCCAAATACACAAATATATATTTTTCCGATATATATATATATATATATATATATATATATATATATATATATATATATATAATAAAAAGGCTTAAACACTAATATTCCATGGTCATAATTTATTCCATTGGAATCGTAAATACGATCCAATTCATCAGACCTACAAATTCAGACAGAAAAAACAACTCCGGAAATAAAAAATAGAATTTAGAGAGAGTGTAAGTATGAGAGTGTGAGACGAATGTTAGAGCTAAAGAGAGGGGTAACAGACGAGAGAAGGTGGGAGATTAAAACTTAACAGAGAGAAGTTTTAGAGAGGTGAGTTAAAGACGGTTTAAGTGAGAGAAATATGAATGTTGTCGGATGTCTAATACATTAAAGATGTTACAAATCAAATATAAACATATAAAAAATAAATATAACGATTATCTAATCTAGCAAGGGCCTCTATTTTTATGTTCAAAAGCACATGCGTATACACAATAACATATACACGTACATACATACATATAGGCGTGTACCCACATACACACATATATATACCCATGTACACACATACACATATCTCCATATATATATATATATATTTATAGATAGATAGATATTCTCATATACATATACATACACATACACATACATACACACACATACAAATACATGTACACAAATACATACATAAATACACGCACATACATCCACATATACACATACATCCATACACATCCACTCCTACATATATATACACATTTATACACATATATACATACAGGCATACACACACGTACACATAAACCTATATACAAAAAAACTTACATCTCCATACAATTACATACACCCATCTAAACAAATATCCGTCTAACTATACATACATACATATATACATACATATACACCCATATACAGATATATATGAGTACATACATACCAAAAAACACACACACATATAAACACATCTACATCTAGCGGCTAATATTATCCTTAATATTACTATCATACTATTAGGCTGGTGCAAAAATAATGACGTAATAATGTCGATTTTGACGTTAAAAAATACGTCAAAAGACGACATTATTACGTCATTATTTTTGCACCAACCTAATATATTACTATTAACTTAATTATCTTACTATATTATCATATTACTATTAATAATAGTAATGTTGTGACCAACTAATTGTAAACAAATAACAAAAGAAGAGGTTGCAGATAAATAGTGTATTGAACAGTAAATATAACAGAAGTGAGTTACACGACTTGAGAATGTGTGTCGGTTGACCACCGTTCAGTTTATATTAGTGTTCATACTTTAACAGATCCCCCACGAGGTATATATGTGGCACAAGGCCGAGATCAACGTGGTTCACCCGAGCCCGTAGGCTCGACCAAAAAATCCCCATAGAACCCGCATAAACGGGTTCGGGTTTGTCTACTTCCCCGGACAAAACTCTGCTCTTCGGCACAGCCTCGTCCGTCTTCCTCTCTGCCCAAGGCAGAGAGATTGACGGATGAACAGGCTATGGCACTGTTCCCTGCCGATGCTTACTTTCCAACTACTGTATAATAAATGGAAGAGTCCATAATAGCCACAGCAGAGGTAAGATACCACAACAATTAAGATTTTACTATATTACTGTTTTATTCATATGCTAATCTCCAACATATAAACAACAGTTGATACAGCTGGAGGCTAAACTAAACCTAACTTTTCACTAGGATTGTTATTCTTTGAATATTAGCCCAAGCTCCAGAGAGATCACCCCCCTTCCACAGGTAATACCTCTCCCTCTGGAGCGGGGCTGGGTTTATTACCGAGTACCTGAGGCGTCCACAAAAGGGGTAGTAACGAGGGAATTGAGAATTTGTGCACGCCGTGGCCGTTAAACTTACTTTAAGCCCCTACCTTGTGTCATATCTGATTGTGACGTGAGCGCCCTGGTAGATACCACTGATCCTTACATTGAACACGAAACTGCTAGAGAAATAGTAGTTTTTAACTAATTATAGTTTACAACGTGTCCTTCTCTCAAATTCACACTAGACTGTATACTGATATTTACCAATCGTTGCTATAATATCTTCATTTCCTTCTTTGCTACTCATTACTGTTAGTCATCAACTAACAAAATGCTTTCCCTCACTTGCGACAAGACTTGCTCTCCATGGCAGCAAACAAGGCTACACTCTACGCAATCGATACTTGACGTGCATCATTTGATTTCCAAGGCAAATGAATCATGGGCGGGTCCACAAGGGAATCAAAACCCAAGGCAAGAAACATCTTTAATTTAATGTTGTTTTACTTGACGTTTTATTTCCTGAACTCGCTCGCCATTTTTAACGACATTTCTACAGCTTACGTTCTTTGAATAATTCTCCTATATCTTTTTTTTTATCCTTTTTCTTTATATTGTCGCCATTTTGTCTTCTGTTCCTTCATCCTCTATATTTCAGTATAGAGGGATTGAAAAGTAAGGTCTCCTCTTCTTTAAAATAAGTAAGTTTCAAACCAGAATAATGAAACACATATAAAAATGAAGTAATTTTTTTCCTTTTCAGAATCACGAGGGTTGATTTATAAGTAAGTTCTCTAATCCTATAAAACACGTTTCTGACCAGATAGAATAATGAAACTGGTATCAAAATGAAGGAAATTTATTTCTCTTCAAAATTACGAGAGTTGATTGCTAAGTAAGGTCTCAAATCTTACATAAACAAGTTTTATACCAGATAGAAAATTTATATCTCATCAAAATGACGAGGGAATTCGCAATAAGTTTTCAGATCTTATTAGACAAGTTTCAAAGTAGATAGAATAATGAAACTTGTATCAGAATCAAGTAAATTTATTTTGCTTCAAAGATTCATTAGTGATATGTCCCGGAAAGGGATATATTTGAACGAAGTAGCTAAGTGGTTTTGGCGACTATAACCAAGTAGCAGTAATCGACTGGTACGCGTTGTACTCGCAGGTAAGAAGTGTAGATCAACGGCTTAGTTCAATGGGCGTCGTTATAGACTTAACTCTCAGACTAAGGCTCTTTTGACTCTCCTACACGTCCGTCGGTATTTATGACGGACACCAGTGAGGGGGAACACAGGTGTACGCATATTCTATTATATCAATTAGAAAAAAGAAAAGTGTTACACAGCTAGGCAATATCAATTCTCGTATATGACAATTAATGTAGGACATTTCTTCACACACGAAGAAGAGAAATGAGGCAACAGACATATGGTTCTACAGAAGGAGGCTGAGAATACAATAACCGGAACATGAGAACATTGAAGAAGTTTTAAGAAAAATGCGAACAAAATAGAGAATTGTACTCAGAATTAGAAAGAGACAAATGAAATCTCTTGGACGCGTAATCAGTTTTGTAAATAGATGCCAGAAAAGGGTCTGGGGTGGATAGTAAAAGGACAAACATTGCTTAGACCTACAAAGGATAGGAAGATGTGGAGAGTTACGATCGTTCACGTCTTGAAGAGATAGAGGGAAATATCGAGTAACATTCCTAACAAGCTTTTTTAAATGGGTGGCAGAAAATAACTGGGCTGGATATTAAAAGGAAAAATCATCCAAGTCTTGAAGGGATAAAAGAAACGTCGAGTAACATTCCTTAGAAGCTTGTGTGCATGGATGACAAAAGATGGACTGGAATGGATAATAGGAGCGAAAATATGATAGGAAGTTGTGGAGAGCTTCGATCATCCACTTCCTGAAGGGACAGAGAAAAACATCGAGTAACAATCCTAAGAAGCTTGTGTAAATGGACGGCAGGATATTGACTGGGGTGCATAGTAAAGGTACAAACATTGCTTGGATATACAAATAATAGGAAGTTGTGAAGAGCCATGATTGAGTGGAATGGCACATAAATGAAAAAGTTCCCAAGGATAGAATAATGAAAGTGGTATCAAAATCATTTCGCTTCTAAATTCCCTCTTTTTTTTTTTCATGCTCGTTAGGGGAATTCTTGGGGACACCAGGTACTGTTAAAATCTCGCAACAGGTTGATCAGCTGTAAAAATATTATTTTACATCTATTTCTTCTGCTATGTATTTCGACATTCCTGATAAAATACAAAGAAGAATCTGCAACGTTATTGGTCCTGACCTGACACCTCGGTTTCAGTCACTTTGTCGTACTTAGCTTCGCTGTGTCTTTTCTATAAATCTTTTCATGGTAATTGTTCTGAGGAGCTTCCCTCTTGGGTACCTAGATTTTATGAATTTAAGCTCCGTACTGGATTGGCGGCAAGGCCTCATCATTTTACAGTTTAAATGGCTAGATGTAACCGTAAGCTCTATACTAACATTTCATATTTTTCGCCTGTGAAAATCTCTGCTGACTTGCTATGCAGCCAACACTGAGCTTTAAGAACTTAAATACAATGTAATAACGTTATCGTCTGTCTTCTTAAATTTTATTCTTTTATTGTTCTCTCTCATTAATGTTTTTTCTCTCATATTCTCTCACATCTATCGTTAAAGATGCCGCAAAAGTGTTCGGTTCCCTGTACCGCTCCAGTGACTACCTGACTCCTCGTGCTATCCCTTGCCTTTACACTTGACTTGACTTGTATCGGTTTTCACCCTGGTCAGGTTGAACCGGCTTCCTCCCGAGCAAGTACAGCATCACGGACCATCGCTGCCCACGCTTGCCGATCCTGAGCCAGGTCAAACGAAATGGCGAGCCAATCGCGATTCCATCGCACTCATAAAGGAAGAATAATTGGGATTTGATTAAGGGAAGGGTTCCACGTTCTACTCGAGGGAAAGGGAAAAAACGCCTTGTTTGCCAAGGAGGTGTCTGTTCCGGCAACCGGCGGCCTCGGTCGCTCTGTCAATGCGTGTGTGGAAATCTTGCCTTTACAAGAGCCAGGTCAGGCCTAAAATGGAGTACTGCTGCTATATTTGGGCAAGCGCTGCCTAATCCTCACTTCCCAATCTTGATAGAGTCCAAAATCGTTTCAACGTCCCTGTGGGTGACAAATTATTTCCACCCTACAGCCTCTCTCTCTCACAGACGAAACGTTGAAAGCCTCTCACTGCTCTATCATTATTCCCATGTAAAGGGCTCAAACGAACTACATTTCTTTCTTCCACCATTTCTTGCCTTCACGGTTAAGACCGGCCATGTTAAGCACATTTTAGCGAATCACCTTTATTCTCTCTGTATTTATACTGGGGAGAAGTAAGTTCCAACCAGGCACAGGAGCTGCTTCTTTGTGGAACCGACTCCCAATGCTTCCACGATCACTACAATCATAACTTGTTCAAGTCTAGACATAACCGTTATTTTCCCCACATATCCTCCTAAACTGTACCCCTTACCCTGTAACACTCTACCTCCAGTGGCTCCAGGGCCTTATACAGAAAGAAAAGAAAAAGAAAAACCTGAATAGAAAATTATTTTTTATATCTCAAAAAAGTAAGTCGGCGTTTCATCTAGCAATCGGCGCACACCGCGAGAAGCGTGAAATTTACAGAGAAAACGTCACTGTAAAAATAAAATAAAAAATATGATAACACCTTGCGTTTCAGTGGCTTTATTTAGCTCGCTTTGAGTGCAATTATTAAGAAGAAAAATTCAATTAAAATTATTTTTCAATGAATTTTTACACAATTCTTTCTACTTTTCCATTCGATTTATGAAGAAAGTTTCCGGTTTACCTTTGAGCCCACTTCTACACAGCAACTCCAATTTCGGCATCAAATAAAAAAACATGTTGACCTTTTAATTTCTAATTCAATTTTCCGAACACACCAGAATCACAGCAATGTCAAATCAGGTGGCTCAGTGGGTGTGTCGCACCTGTAAATTTCAGGCTTCTCGTCGTGTGCGCCGATTGCTAGATGAAACGCCGACTTACGTTTTCGAGGTACAAAAAATAATGTTCCATTCAGGTTTTTCTTTTTCTTTTCTGTGGATTCATTTTTACAGGTAAAGGTGGTAACAATGAAACTTTACGAACAATAAGTTTGTAAAGTTTCATTGCTGCCACCTTTATCTAATCCGTGGTTGGTGGAAGCTTTACATGTAAATCAAACATAGTATTGTTCTACGTGACGTGTCCCCTCAGGACGTGGGTGATCATGGCTCACCACAACTTCCTATGCTTTATAATTTATCTTTTCACCATCCCTCTCACTCCCTGTGGTGTCATCCATTTCCACAAGCACGTTAAGTAGGTTGATCAAGACTCTCCACGACTTCCTCTCCTTTATAACTCTTAATAAGATTTGTCTTTTCACCATCCCTATCACTCCCTATGCTGCCATCCATTTACACACGGACGTTAAGTACGTTGAGTATGGCTCTTCAGGATTTCCTCTCCTTTATAGCTCTTCGCAAGATTTGTCTTTTCGCCACCCTCTCACTTCCAGTGCTACCATCCATTTCCAAATATTTGTTAAGTAGGTTGATCATGACTCTCCACGACTTCCTCTCCTTTATAACTCTTAATAAGATTTGTCTTTTCACCATCCCTATCACTCCCTATGCTGCCATCGATTTACACACGGACGTTAAGTACGTTGAGTATGGCTCTCCAGGATTTCCTCTCCTTTATAGCTCTTCGCAAGATTTGTCTTTTCGCCACCCTCTCACTTCCAGTGCTACCATCCATTTCCAAATATTTGTTAAGTAGGTTGATCAAGACTCTCCACGACTTCCTCTCCTTTATAACTCTTAATAAGATTTGTCTTTTCACCATCCCTATCACTCCCTATGCTGCCATCCATTTACACACGGACGTTAAGTACGTTGAGTATGGCTCTTCAGGATTTCCTCTCCTTTATAGCTCTTCGCAAGATTTGTCTTTTCGCCACCCTCTCACTTCCAGTGCTACCATCCATTTCCAAATATTTGTTAAGTAGGTTGATCATGACTCTCCACGACTTCCTCTCCTTTATAACTCTTAATAAGATTTGTCTTTTCACCATCCCTATCACTCCCTATGCTGCCATCCATTTACACACGGACATTAAGTACGTTGAGTATGGCTCTCCAGGATTTCCTCTCCTTTATAGCTCTTCGCAAGATTTGTCTTTTCGCCACCCTCTCACTTCCAGTGCTACCATCCATTTCCAAATATTTGTTAAGTAGGTTGATCATGACTCTCCACGACTTCCTCTCCTTTATAACTCTCAATAAGATTTGTCTTTTCACCATCCCTATCACTCCCTATGCTGCCATCGATTTACACACGGACGTTAAGTACGTTGAGTATGGCTCTCCAGGATTTCCTCTCCTTTATAGCTCTTCGCAAGATTTGTCTTTTCGCCACCCTCTCACTTCCAGTGCTACCATCCATTTCCAAATATTTGTTAAGTAGGTTGATCAAGACTCTCCACGACTTCCTCTCCTTTATAACTCTTAATAAGATTTGTCTTTTCACCATCCCTATCACTCCCTATGCTGCCATCCATTTACACACGGACGTTAAGTACGTTGAGTATGGCTCTCCAGGATTTCCTCTCCTTTATAGCTCTTCGCAAGATTTGTCTTTTCGCCACCCTCTTACTTCCTGTGCTACCATCCATTTCCAAATATTTGTTAAGTAGGTTGATCATGACTCTCCACGACTTCCTCTCCTTTATAACTCTTAATAAGATTTGTCTTTTCACCATCCCTATCACTCCCTATGCTGCCATCGATTTACACACGGACGTTAAGTACGTTGAGTATGGCTCTCCAGGATTTCCTCTCCTTTATAGCTCTTCACAAGATTTGTCTTTTCGCCACCCTCTCACTTCCAGTGCTACCATCCATTTCCAAATATTTGTTAAGTAGGTTGATCATGACTCTCCACGACTTCCTCTCCTTTATAACTCTTAATAAGATTTGTCTTTTCACCATCCCTATCACTCCCTATGCTGCCATCGATTTACACACGGACGTTAAGTACGTTGAGTATGGCTCTCCAGGATTTCCTCTCCTTTATAGCTCTTCGCAAGATTTGTCTTTTCGCCACCCTCTCACTTCCAGTGCTACCATCCATTTCCAAATATTTGTTAAGTAGGTTAATCATGACTCTCCACGACTTCCTCTCCTTTATAACTCTTAATAAGATTTGTCTTTTCACCATCCCTATCACTCCCTATGCTGCCATCGATTTACACACGGACGTTAAGTACGTTGAGTATGGCTCTCCAGGATTTCCTCTCCTTTATAGCTCTTCACAAGATTTGTCTTTTCGCCACCCTCTCACTTCCAGTGCTACCATCCATTTCCAAATATTTGTTAAGTAGGTTGATCATGACTCTCCACGACTTCCTCTCCTTTATAACTCTTAATAAGATTTGTCTTTTCACCATCCCTATCACTCCCTATGCTGCCATCCATTTACACACGGACGTTAAGTACGTTGAGTATGGCTCTCCAGGATTTCCTCTCCTTTATAGCTCTTCACAAGATTTGTCTTTTCGCCACCCTCTCACTTCCAGTGCTACCATCCATTTCCAAATATTTGTTAAGTAGGTTGATCATGACTCTCCACGACTTCCTCTCCTTTATAACTCTTAATAAGATTTGTCTTTTCACCATCCCTATCACTCCCTATGCTGCCATCGATTTACACACGGACGTTAAGTACGTTGAGTATGGCTCTCCAGGATTTCCTCTCCTTTATAGCTCTTCGCAAGATTTGTCTTTTCGCCACCCTCTCACTTCCAGTGCTACCATCCATTTCCAAATATTTGTTAAGTAGGTTGATCATGACTCTCCACGACTTCCTCTCCTTTATAACTCTTAATAAGATTTGTCTTTTCACCATCCCTATCACTCCCTATGCTGCCATCCATTTACACACGGACGTTAAGTACGTTGAGTATGGCTCTCCAGGATTTCCTCTCCTTTATAGCTCTTCACAAGATTTGTCTTTTCGCCACCCTCTCACTTCCAGTGCTACCATCCATTTCCAAATATTTGTTAAGTAGGTTGATCATGACTCTCCACGACTTCCTCTCCTTTATAACTCTTAATAAGATTTGTCTTTTCACCATCCCTATCACTCCCTATGCTGCCATCCATTTACACACGGACGTTAAGTACGTTGAGTATGGCTCTCCAGGATTTCCTCTCCTTTATAGCTCTTCACAAGATTTGTCTTTTCGCCACCCTCTCACTTCCAGTGCTACCATCCATTTCCAAATATTTGTTAAGTAGGTTGATCATGACTCTCCACGACTTCCTCTCCTTTATAACTCTTAATAAGATTTGTTTTTTCACCATCCCTATCACTCCCTATGCTGCCATCGATTTACACACGGACGTTAAGTACGTTGAGTATGGCTCTCCAGGATTTCCTCTCCTTTATAGCTCTTCGCAAGATTTGTCTTTTCGCCACCCTCTCACTTCCAGTGCTACCATCCATTTCCAAATATTTGTTAAGTAGGTTGATCATGACTCTCCACGACTTCCTCTCCTTTATAACTCTTAATAAGATTTGTCTTTTCACCATCCCTATCACTCCCTATGCTGCCATCGATTTACACACGGACGTTAAGTACGTTGAGTATGGCTCTCCAGGATTTCCTCTCCTTTATAGCTCTTCACAAGATTTGTCTTTTCGCCACCCTCTCACTTCCAGTGCTACCATCCATTTCCAAATATTTGTTAAGTAGGTTGATCATGACTCTCCACGACTTCCTCTCCTTTATAACTCTTAATAAGATTTGTCTTTTCACCATCCCTATCACTCCCTATGCTGCCATCCATTTACACACGGACGTTAAGTACGTTGAGTATGGCTCTTCAGGATTTCCTCTCCTTTATAGCTCTTCACAAGATTTGTCTTTTCGCCACCCTCTCACTTCCAGTGCTACCATCCATTTCCAAATATTTGTTAAGTAGGTTGATCATGACTCTCCACGACTTCCTCTCCTTTATAACTCTTAATAAGATTTGTCTTTTCACCATCCCTATCACTCCCTATGCTGCCATCCATTTACACACGGACGTTAAGTACGTTGAGTATGGCTCTTCAGGATTTCCTCTCCTTTATAGCTCTTCACAAGATTTGTCTTTTCGCCACCCTCTCACTTCCAGTGCTACCATCCATTTCCAAATATTTGTTAAGTAGGTTGATCATGACTCTCCACGACTTCCTCTCCTTTATAACTCTTAATAAGATTTGTCTTTTCACCATCCCTATCACTCCCTATGCTGCCATCGATTTACACACGGACGTTAAGTACGTTGAGTATGGCTCTCCAGGATTTCCTCTCCTTTATAGCTCTTCGCAAGATTTGTCTTTTCGCCACCCTCTCACTTCCAGTGCTACCATCCATTTCCAAATATTTGTTAAGTAGGTTGATCAAGACTCTCCACGACTTCCTCTCCTTTATAACTCTTAATAAGATTTGTCTTTTCACCATCCCTATCACTCCCTATGCTGCCATCGATTTACACACGGACGTTAAGTACGTTGAGTATGGCTCTCCAGGATTTCCTCTCCTTTATAGCTCTTCACAAGATTTGTCTTTTCGCCACCCTCTCACTTCCAGTGCTACCATCCATTTCCAAATATTTGTTAAGTAGGTTGATCATGACTCTCCACGACTTCCTCTCCTTTATAACTCTTAATACGATTTGTCTTTTCACCATCCCTATCACTCCCTATGCTGCCATCGATTTACACACGGACGTTAAGTACGTTGAGTATGGCTCTCCAGGATTTCCTCTCCTTTATAGCTCTTCACAAGATTTGTCTTTTCGCCACCCTCTCACTTCCAGTGCTACCATCCATTTCCAAATATTTGTTAAGTAGGTTGATCATGACTCTCCACGACTTCCTCTCCTTTATAACTCTTAATAAGATTTGTCTTTTCACCATCCCTATCACTCCCTATGCTGCCATCGATTTACACACGGACGTTAAGTACGTTGAGTATGGCTCTCCAGGATTTCCTCTCCTTTATAGCTCTTCACAAGATTTGTCTTTTCGCCACCCTCTCACTTCCAGTGCTACCATCCATTTCCAAATATTTGTTAAGTAGGTTGATCATGACTCTCCACGACTTCCTCTCCTTTATAACTCTTAATACGATTTGTCTTTTCACCATCCCTATCACTCCCTATGCTGCCATCGATTTACACACGGACGTTAAGTACGTTGAGTATGGCTCTCCAGGATTTCCTCTCCTTTATAGCTCTTCACAAGATTTGTCTTTTCGCCACCCTCTCACTTCCAGTGCTACCATCCATTTCCAAATATTTGTTAAGTAGGTTGATCAAGACTCTCCACGACTTCCTCTCCTTTATAACTCTTAATAAGATTTGTCTTTTCACCATCCCTATCACTCCCTATGCTGCCATCGATTTACACACGGACGTTAAGTACGTTGAGTATGGCTCTCCAGGATTTCCTCTCCTTTATAGCTCTTCGCAAGATTTGTCTTTTCACCACCCTCTCACTTCCTGTACTACCATCCATTTCCAAATATTTGTTAAGTAGGTTGATCATGACTCTCCACGACTTCCTCTCCTTTATAACTCTTAATAAGATTTGTCTTTTCACCATCCCTATCACTCCCTATGCTGCCATCCATTTACATACGGACGTTAAGTACGTTGAGTATGGCTCTCCAGGATTTCCTCTCCTTTATAGCTCTTCGCAAGATTTGTCTTTTCGCCACCCTCTCACTTCCAGTGCTACCATCCATTTCCAAATATTTGTTAAGTAGGTTGATCAAGACTCTCCACGACTTCCTCTCCTTTATAACTCTTAATAAGATTTGTCTTTTCACCATCCCTATCACTCCCTATGCTGCCATCGATTTACACACGGACGTTAAGTACGTTGAGTATGGCTCTCCAGGATTTCCTCTCCTTTATAGCTCTTCGCAAGATTTGTCTTTTCGCCACCCTCTCACTTCCAGTGCTACCATCCATTTCCAAATATTTGTTAAGTAGGTTGATCATGACTCTCCACGACTTCCTCTCCTTTATAACTCTTAATACGATTTGTCTTTTCACCATCCCTATCACTCCCTATGCTGCCATCGATTTACACACGGACGTTAAGTACGTTGAGTATGGCTCTCCAGGATTTCCTCTCCTTTATAGCTCTTCACAAGATTTGTCTTTTCGCCACCCTCTCGCTTCCAGTGCTACCATCCATTTCCAAATATTTGTTAAGTAGGTTGATCATGACTCTCCACGACTTCCTCTCCTTTATAACTCTTAATAAGATTTGTCTTTTCACCATCCCTATCACTCCCTATGCTGCCATCGATTTACACACGGACGTTAAGTACGTTGAGTATGGCTCTCCAGGATTTCCTCTCTTTTATAGCTCTTCGCAAGATTTGTCTTTTCGCCACCCTCTCACTTCCAGTGCTACCATCCATTTCCAAATATTTGTTAAGTAGGTTGATCATGACTCTCCACGACTTCCTCTCCTTTATAACTCTTAATACGATTTGTCTTTTCACCATCCCTATCACTCCCTATGCTGCCATCGATTTACACACGGACGTTAAGTACGTTGAGTATGGCTCTCCAGGATTTCCTCTCCTTTATAGCTCTTCACAAGATTTGTCTTTTCGCCACCCTCTCACTTCCAGTGCTACCATCCATTTCCAAATATTTGTTAAGTAGGTTGATCATGACTCTCCACGACTTCCTCTCCTTTATAACTCTTAATAAGATTTGTCTTTTCACCATCCCTATCACTCCCTATGCTGCCATCGATTTACACACGGACGTTAAGTACGTTGAGTATGGCTCTCCAGGATTTCCTCTCCTTTATAGCTCTTCGCAAGATTTGTCTTTTCGCCACCCTCTTACTTCCTGTGCTACCATCCATTTCCAAATATTTGTTAAGTAGGTTGATCATGACTCTCCACGACTTCCTCTCCTTTATAACTCTTAATACGATTTGTCTTTTCACCATCCCTATCACTCCCTATGCTGCCATCGATTTACACACGGACGTTAAGTACGTTGAGTATGGCTCTCCAGGATTTCCTCTCCTTTATAGCTCTTCGCAAGATTTGTCTTTTCGCCACCCTCTCACTTCCTGTGCTACCATCCATTTCCAAATATTTGTTAAGTAGGTTGATCATGACTCTCCACGACTTCCTCTCCTTTATAACTCTTAATAAGATTTGTCTTTTCACCATCCCTATCACTCCCTATGCTGCCATCCATTTACACACGGACGTTAAGTACGTTGAGTATGGCTCTCCAGGATTTCCTCTCCTTTATAGCTCTTCGCAAGATTTGTCTTTTCGCCACCCTCTTACTTCCTGTGCTACCATCCATTTCCAAATATTTGTTAAGTAGGTTGATCATGACTCTCCACGACTTCCTCTCCTTTATAACTCTTAATACGATTTGTCTTTTCACCATCCCTATCACTCCCTATGCTGCCATCGATTTACACACGGACGTTAAGTACGTTGAGTATGGCTCTCCAGGATTTCCTCTCCTTTATAGCTCTTCGCAAGATTTGTCTTTTCGCCACCCTCTTACTTCCTGTGCTACCATCCATTTCCAAATATTTGTTAAGTAGGTTGATCATGACTCTCCACGACTTCCTCTCCTTTATAACTCTTAATACGATTTGTCTTTTCACCATCCCTATCACTCCCTATGCTGCCATCGATTTACACACGGACGTTAAGTACGTTGAGTATGGCTCTCCAGGATTTCCTCTCCTTTATAGCTCTTCGCAAGATTTGTCTTTTCGCCACCCTCTCACTTCCTGTGCTACCATCCATTTCCAAATATTTGTTAAGTAGGTTGATCATGACTCTCCACGACTTCCTCTCCTTTATAACTCTTAATAAGATTTGTCTTTTCACCATCCCTATCACTCCCTATGCTGCCATCCATTTACACACGGACGTTAAGTACGTTGAGTATGGCTTTCCAGGATTTCCTCTCCTTTATAGCTCTTCGCAAGATTTGTCTTTTCGCCACCCTCTTACTTCCTGTGCTACCATCCATTTCCAAATATTTGTTAAGTAGGTTGATCATGACTCTCCACGACTTCCTCTCCTTTATAACTCTTAATACGATTTGTCTTTTCACCATCCCTATCACTCCCTATGCTGCCATCGATTTACACACGGACGTTAAGTACGTTGAGTATGGCTCTCCAGGATTTCCTCTCCTTTATAGCTCTTCACAAGATTTGTCTTTTCGCCACCCTCTCACTTCCTGTGCTACCATCCATTTCCAAATATTTGTTAAGTAGGTTGATCATGACTCTCCACGACTTCCTCTCCTTTATAACTCTTAATAAGATTTGTCTTTTCACCATCCCTATCACTCCCTATGCTGCCATCCATTTACACACGGACATTAAGTACGTTGAGTATGGCTCTCCAGGATTTCCTCTCCTTTATAGCTCTTCGCAAGATTTGTCTTTTCGCCACTCTCTCACTTCCTGTGCTACCATCCATTTCCAAATATTTGTTAAGTAGGTTGATCATGACTCTCCACGACTTCCTCTCCTTTATAACTCTCAATAAGATTTGTCTTTTCACCATCCCTATCACTCCCTATGCTGCCATCCATTTACACACGGACATTAAGTACGTTGAGTATGGCTCTTCAGGATTTACTCTCCTTTATAGCTCTTCGCAAGATTTGTCTTTTCGCCACCCTCTCACTTCCTGTGCTACCATCCATTTCCAAATATTTGTTAAGTAGGTTGATCATGACTCTCCACGACTTCCTCTCCTTTATAACTCTCAATAAGATTTGTCTTTTCACCATCCCTATCACTCCCTATGCTGCCATCCATTTACACACGGACGTTAAGTACGTTGAGTATGGCTCTCCAGGATTTCCTCTCCTTTATAGCTCTTCGCAAGATTTGTCTTTTCGCCACCCTCTCACTTCCAGTGCTACCATCCATTTCCAAATATTTGTTAAGTAGGTTGATCATGACTCTCCACGACTTCCTCTCCTTTATAACTCTCAATAAGATTTGTCTTTTCACCATCCCTATCACTCCCTATGCTGCCATCCATTTACACACGGACATTAAGTACGTTGAGTATGGCTCTTCAGGATTTACTCTCCTTTATAGCTCTTCGCAAGATTTGTCTTTTCGCCACCCTCTCACTTCCTGTGCTACCATCCATTTCCAAATATTTGTTAAGTAGGTTGATCATGACTCTCCACGACTTCCTCTCCTTTATAACTCTCAATAAGATTTGTCTTTTCACCATCCCTATCACTCCCTATGCTGCCATCCATTTACACACGGACGTTAAGTACGTTGAGTATGGCTCTCCAGGATTTCCTCTCCTTTATAGCTCTTCGCAAGATTTGTCTTTTCGCCACCCTCTCACTTCCTGTGCTACCATCCATTTCCAAATATTTCTTAAGTAGGTTGATCATGACTCTCCACGACTTCCTCTCCTTTATAACTCTTAATACGATTTGTCTTTTCACCATCCCTATCACTCCCTGTGCTGCCATCCATTTACATACGGACGTTAAGTACGTTGAGTATGGCTCTCCAGGATTTCCTCTCCTTTATAGCTCTTCGCAAGATTTGTCTTTTCGCCACCCTCTCACTTCCTGTGCTACCATCCATTTCCAAATATTTGTTAAGTAGGTTGATCATGACTCTCCACGACTTCCTCTCCTTTATAACTCTCAATAAGATTTGTCTTTTCACCATCCCTATCACTCCCTATGCTGCCATCCATTTACACATGCTTGTTTGCTCTATTACCCGATGTTTCCATTTTACCCTCTTCCGTACGGTCTGTGATTGTCAAATTTTCCAAGCCCTCTTTCTTTATTATGTTTTCCTGAAATCACAACCGTCTCTTTCTGAATTATAAATAAAACCTTCCTTTTTTGCTTGTCATTGTCTCTAGAATTCCGTTGCTGCACACATGTTCGGTCTATGTTATTCTCAGCATCCTTCTGCAGAACCACATTTCTTCAAGTCTCTGCTTCATCTGTGAAGAGATTGTCTAATAGTAACTTTCCGAAAAAGACCATACGAATAGCGGATGAAGAACTGGAATATATCCAGGAAGACGTTATAGATTCACTATTAGCATAGAACCTGCGGTTACATCTAGTTGAAGTGGCTAAATGTAACCGTAAGTTCTATGCTAGAAATTTCTTCACTGGCGATTCTTGATTGTGAAACTCACTCCTGGCTTCTTGCTTCCCAGTCAACTTTGATCTTCAAAAATTTAAATGTTATGGCGATCGTCGTCTTTTGCCTTCTTAATTCCTGTTCTTTTATTGTTCCCGCTCCTTAATTTTTCACACTCAATAATCATTTGCGTCTTGGTGGCTTTATTGCCTTTGTTAGGGAGAATTGATTTTTTGAAAAGTAAATAGTAATGACGTATGAAAAGTAAACAGTAATGACGTATAACTAGTAATAACGTATAACTAGTAATGACGTATAAATGTGAGGCATAGAAACTAGCAAAAATTGCTTGGATCCTTCCTTATTTCATGTGCAAGAAATTTCAGCTTTTTCTGATTCTGAGAATAAGTGTCGTTTTATTTCCATTTTTCTTAAAACTTCCTCGTTGCTTACGCGCTTTGTTTATGATATTCTCAGCATCCTTCTGTAGAACCACATTTCTGTTGTCTCCAGTTTCCTCTTCATTTCTATAAAGGAGGTCTGATACTTTGTTGTAATGTTGTCAATGTTCAAAATAAACGAGAGTTAGGAAGGCCGTAGTTAGAGAGTGTCGAACGAACAGAAGAATATATCGAGAAAACAAAGAAGAAGAGGTTTATTAAATAAATTCATATTAGGATTTCAAAATAACCGAAAATTAGGAAGGCTGTAGTTAAATAGATTATCGAAGGAACAAAAGACTTGGTAGAGGAAACAAAGAGGTTTTATTAAATACCCTTGCGTAGAAAGGAAAGGATTGAGTAAATCAAATACTACTCAAATCCTACTCTAATGTTGACTACTTGCCATATTTGTAAGTAGGTGCAGTCCATTGCGACAGTAGTAGGGAAGGGCAGGAAGTACGCTGAGTCCTACTCTACAATATGCTACATAACAGTTCATCTCTCTTTTCTTGGAATACATATTTTGCTATTTCAATGCGCATTCGGATATCGGTCCATCCTCTGAAGAATGAGGATGAAGAACTGGAAAAGCTGTGGGAATACATCTATTTAGATAGGGAACTAACATACTGCTCAGTAATAATGGTCAAACAGATAGTCTTCGCTAGCCAGAAGCCATTAAAGAAAGACGACAAAAGTTATATATGTAGTATGCGTTGCTAATATTTACGATCGGAATCACTAGTCAAAAATCTAGATAATATGGAATAATAATTGTGAACTCGTCTTCGAGGGCCACCTCCAATCAATCCGTTGTTTCTGAAATCAGTTATGGAGTATATCTGGAGCTCCTGAAATATCATATATCGCGTAGCTGCGAAGTTTTCCACTGGCTGATATGTCCAAGACAACTATTTGGAAGGAGAGAAGGAGTCTCATTGAAATAAAATACGAAATTTAATATTATTTACTGGAATAATAGTATCATTTTTTTTTCAGCGGGAACGGAACACTTTTGGATAACACTTCGGATATAAAAACAACTTTTGCTCGAAAACAGTTGACAGGCGAAACATACCTGATAATCTGATCACCTTCTTTCTTTAATAAGGTTGGGTTGGAGGATTCTAGGATATCAACCCTTGCTGGGTCATTTAATATCTAAATCTGATTTTGTCTTATTAAATTTGAGTCTATCAATAATTACGGCTGAGTTTATACTTTGGTCGAGAGGTAAATATTGTCTGATTTGTACTTGGGATCATAACTAAAAATAAATCGAGTTTATACTTGAATCTAAAGGAAAATATTGGTTGGACTTATATTAGAGTCTCTAGGTATACATTAGACTTGATTCTGTAAGATAATATTGGTCGGGTATATACTTTCGTCTATAAGAAAATATTGGTTGAACTTATACTAGTATTTCTAAATATAGGTATATATTGGTTGAGTTTATACTTGATCCTATAGGAAAATATTGGTTGGACTTATATTTGAGTCTCTAGGTGTACATATATCGGTCTTTTACTTGATTCTATTAGAAAATATTTATCGGATTTATACTTGAGTCTATAGGGAAATATTGGTCAGTTTTATACTTGAGCCTATAAAAACATATTGGCTGGACATGTTCTTCTACTTCTAGGTATATATTGGATGTATTTGTACTTGATTATATAGGGAAATGTTTGTCAGATTATACATGCGTCCATAGCAAAATATTGGCCGGTTTTATACGTGAGTCTAAAGGAAAACATTAGTGAGATTTATACTTGAGCCTGTAGATAAAATTAGTTGTGTTTATACTTATGTCAATAGGTAAAGAATTATACTTCAGTCTGTAGGTGAACATTGTTCGTGTTTCAGTCTATACATATTCGTCGGTCAAACTGATGAGTCTACACAGAAACATTATTCCTCTTTATACTTGAGTCTACAAGACAAAATTGGTTTCATATATACTTGAGTCTTGAGGGAACCGTACCCGGTTTTATACTTGAACTTCTAGGAAAATATTGATCCAGTAAGTCTATCGGTAAGCATTGGTCGGGTTTATACTTGAGTCTATAGGCAAATATTGGCCGGGTTTATATGTGAGTCTACAGGTAAACAATGGTCACGTTTATAAACGAGTCTGCAAGCATCAACCTGAAAGTTAAGCTCCTTCTGAGGTCTTGCTTCTTTCTGCATAGGATGAACTTGGTGCATTCTAGGCCCCTTCCATAGGGCTCTTCTTTATGTTTCATTATTGTATGCAAAATTAATTGATGCTACGAAGAGCTAATTTCTTGTCTAGTAGAGTAATGCTAATCGAATACTGACATCATTTCTGTAAATAAGTGTTTTATGCGTCAACATTTCCGGTGTTGCTGGCTAGACAATCTATAAACCAATTTGGTTCTTTTAAAAGCAGATAAAATATGATGAGTTAACAATATTATCAATTTTGTTATTAATTGCACATATTTTAATTTATAATTGCAATACAAGTCACTGTAATAATTATTATTCCTTAGATTATACAATATTACTGAGATCAAACGTAATAATAAATTGATAAATGAAAATTTCTGAAAAGATGCAGTCCCTGATAAACAAAACAACAGAAAAAAAAGTTTAAAAATATTAAAATTATTAATATGATATCATTGAAATAAATTTTATATTTTTAACAATATATTTTCTTAATATTAGGTTGGTGCAAAAATAATGACGTAATAATGTCGTTTTTTGACGTTAAAAATACGTCAAAAAACGACATTATTACGTCATTATTTTTGCACCAACCTAATATATATATATATATATATATATATATATATATCATTGTTTCCTATTGGAGTAATTTTATTTTGTGTGTGTGCATATACATATATTAGGTTGGTGCAAAAATAATGACGTAATAATGTCGTTTTTTGACGTTACGTCAAAAAACGACATTATTACGTCATTATTTTTGCACCAACCTAATGAAACCCAGCTGGAAATTCAATGATAGACGTTAAATTATCAAACTTTCAGAACAAACAATAAATTAACAATAGCATTGAATGGCATCGGCTTACTATAGTTCCAGGACTATAGCCTTGTTTTACTTTGGAACATCTCTTTAATGCAAGCATTGCACTGCAGAAAAAGTTTACTTTTTTTAGAATGGAATTTCAAACTGATATCATACTAAATACTTTTCCATTCAAGTAATAGTAGCCTCGCTGTGACAATTTATACCAATTTAGGTAATTTACTATATTATCATTTTCAGAAGAGAAGGTAATTACAAAAACAATCAAATAGCCATCGTCTGCTTAAGGAGATTCATATTTAATGCAATAACACAGAGTATGGCTTACTCCTTTTTGTGCAGTTAGTTTCATTTATTTACGTATTTTTTTCAAAATAATAATTATATTTTTATTATACATTTCTTCCACGTATTTATTTGAAAATATGTAACGGCAGCAGACCAGCATACATTTAATTATTATCAAGTCCCCTGACGCAATTTTACAGCCATACAGATTATGTTTTAAAATGACATACCCACATAGCCTCTTCAATTATGTAGTTGTTGCCAAACATCCGAGATATTTGTTTCTAAAAGATTTCTTATGTAATATTGTATGAAGAAGAAGAAGAAGAAGAAGAAGAAGAAGAAGAAGAAGAAGAAGAATGGAGATGTATAAATTATGAAAAAATAGAAGAATTGCTTAAAGGAAGAAGAAAAAGAAAGGAATAGAAGTGTGGAGGAAGAAAAAAAGAGAAAAAAGTAGGAGAAAAATGATGATGATGATGAGGATGATGATGATGAAGGAAAAAATGAGAATTGTATGAAAACAAAAAAGAAATCAGTTAAAAGTTGAAAAAAGAATAAATCAGGGGAGGGGAGAAATGAGGAAAAAGTAAAGACTTGGAAACAGTTCCTGAAAAAGGATAACGTTTTCATTCTCCTCCAAGAAATCCGACATTTTCTGGAATAGTTCTACATCTGACAGGCGCCATACGGTTCGATCATTACGATTTGGGTTGGCAAACGATCATTTGGTGGTGGACTTTCCTTCATTTTTGCAGACTCGCAGACTGAGTTAAAGGCGTAAACCGAATAAAAATGGAAGATATCATTTCAGCTTTTATTGATTAAAAGAAGTACAGCATATTTATTAAAATAATGATTATGACATCAAAATTATTATATGCTTTACTATTCAGACCAGCATCTTCATCTTGTTATAATCACATTTCGGCTCATACCGATTTAATAATATTTATATCGGTATTTTTGAGATGAGGAATTATCATTATTATCTGCTTTGCTATTCAGACCAGCATCTTCATCTTGGTTGTTATAATCACAACATTTCGGCTCATTCCGATTTAATAATATTTATCGGTATTTTTGAGATGAGGAATTATCATTATTATATGCTATGCTATTCTGACCAGCATCTTCATCTTGGTTATATATTGTTATACTTGTTTCGGCTCGTACTGATTTAATAATATTTATCGGTATTTTTTGTGAAGAGGAATTGCTCTACCATTTTTAAAAGCGCCTGTTTCTAACGTCTGGAATCTATTGTATAAAGGATCTGTGCCTACATTTTATATTTTATACATCACAGGTTCACATCCCTACATAGTCACTACCTCGTTCAGTGGCAGCGTTCTAACTCCGAAAGAGGGTTTGTATCCTAGCTTCGTAAAACTCTGCTGGTTGCAAATGTACCCAATTCTTTACACTAGCTTTCCGATCATCAACACCACCTTATTTAGCAGTCTCAGACTTCAATGAAAGAGGCATCGAGGTGCGAACGGTAGGTTGGTGATAAAGAAGTGAAACTAGTGTAAGGAATTGTCTACCTCAGAAGCCAGCTGAGTTTTACGATGCTGGGATGCCTACCCTCATTTTTCAGGTGGAACATTGCCAAAGATATGGTCACTATGCTGAGAAGTGAGGATATGAACCTATAACAAATTATATAATATAACGAATTATATTACTTTTTGTCTAACCCTCATAGTTCCCTTGATCATCTGCGATCAAAATGACGACAGTATAGCGAGACGCTAGCAACGTTTCTCGGCGTATGGATCGATTATAATAAATGAAGTAGAGGAGAAAAATAAACATAGTCCAGGCTGCTCCAAGAATAGATTCATTCAACACCTCACGCTGTTACAAAACCAAATCCAACCTGAAAACTTGAGCTATGTCCATAAATAGCCTCCATCTGATCAAGACTTGCATATGGGTGCCATGCGGAGCTTCTTGCTATCATTGGTTTAAAAGAAAAGTCTTTCAACGAGTGACGCCTGAGAGAATTATCTTTTAGCATATTTTGAACATTTTGAACAGACGCTACATAATTACAAATAAAGAACTGTACAGAATAACAGAAAGCACATCACTTGAGGAATATCAACAGCAGCAACCACTAAAATGGATAGCACATGCAACTCGGAGAGAATATAATGACTTAATCAGTATGTTAACATTCAGCACCACTTCAAATAGGTTAGAAAACCCCATCAATACTGGAAAGGGCGATAACAACTACTGGATCGAGAAACCTGTTTTCCTGAAAAGCTGTTTTAAGAGAATTTTTTTTTATAAATTTTAACCGAACAGTACTGGCTTCTCTGTCAATAAAATTCAAATGTTTCCTTATACGGATACGACTAATATTACAACATCACGATCACGAGTTCCGTAACTCTTTAGAGTAGTGGGAGCACCACGTGTACTGTAGCTGCAGTAGAGATGACGTGTCTTGGGCAAGATAGCCTGACGGAGTCCAATGCTTTCCAGACTGGTTTGAATTCAGAGTTTTCCTACTTCTAGACCTATAGTAGGTTATATAGCCACCCAAGACTATAGAACTTACTACTTACCCACAGTTTTGAAGAGAAGAGATGAATTCATACCGTTACCAAGGGGATTAGCAAGTAAGTGAATGTTATGAATTCGACTGGATTTCGAACTCGGTTCACGGTATCCAAAATCCGAGCAGCTATCCACCATGTCTCCAATATTACTATTACCATATAGTTAAATTTCTTCGTCTACTTGATTTTTCACCTTCTCGTATCTTGGGTTAAAGATGTTTTGATATTTTTTCTGATCATACTTTCTTCGACTTTCCTTTTGCTTTTCTTTCCTCTTATTGATTTTCCCCCATTAATTTTGATTTATGTCCAATAAATGACGGCGTAAACCGTAAGAAAATTTTCAATTGATTTTCGTTTCGTTGAGAATATTTGCCTATTCAATGAAGTTTTTTCTAATCTCTTTTTTTCAGTAGTATCTATCCACCTGACTTAGGTGGCAATTACGGATTGTACGTATGGTAGCCACGATATGTTCTCGAGTAGAGGGAGCTCATCAGCTCGGGAAAACAGCCCAACTATTGGGTGGATTGCGTTGGTTAGGTTTATTTAGTTTTGCTGCATATCAAGAACAATGCGTTATTTAATGCCGACAAGATTTTTAGGATAGGTTTATTTTGTTTTATTTTGTTTGAGGACATATCAACCTCAATGGGTTATTTAATGCCGACAAGATTTTTAGGATATGTTTGGTTTGGTTTATTTTGTTGTTTTACGGCATATCAAGCTCAATGGGTTATTTAATACCGACGAGATTTTCAAGATAGGTTTGGTTTGGTTTATTTTGTTTTACTCCATATTAACCTGAACGGGTTATTTAATGCCGACAGTGGGTTATTTCATGCAGACATGATTTTAGCATAGGTTTGGTTTGGTTTATTTTGTTTTACGGCATACCAACCTCAATATGTTATTTAATACTGAGAAGATTTCTAGGATAGGTTTGGTTTGGTTTATTTTGTTTTATGGTATATCAACCTCAATGTGTTATTTAATATCGACAAAATTTTTGTGATAGGTTTAGTTTGGTTTATTTTGTTTTACGGCATACCAACCTCGATTGGTTATGCATTGCCGACAAGATTTTTAGGATAAGTTTGTATGAATAGAATATGTATTCTTTGTAAGAAAATCATTTTGTAGATCAGTTTTCATTGATGTATTTTTGTATAAAGGGTTTTTGTCGAGAGTCAAATCTGCTGCTGGTAATATTTTTTCCAGAAATGTACTGCTGGTATTTTTTTCAAAAAATCTATTGCATGTTTCGTTTAATATAAAAATCTGTTTTTATACTTTCATAGTGTTTTGATCCCATTTTCAGGGTTAACTATTTTCCCATAGCTAGGACCCCACTAAGAGTTGCTACTATCTTGGTTCAGGGTGTAACTGGGAACAACAGAAATTAAGAGTTGGTTCTACGCTCCTCAAAACCTTCCGATCAGACGCCTTGCGACCAGATGAAGTTTATCGTCATAAACAGGACGTCAGTCTAGTGGAAGTAAAACTTTTGTTCTCAACCTCTTCTGTCTTGTGTATATATACAACACGGAAAAACTATGGAAGTAAATCCAGAATTTAATTACTGTCTGTTCTTCTATGCTGACAATTTCCTATTCATTGTATCTCTTTATATATTTTGTCTTTGTAATTAATATATAAATTTAAAAAATAACCTACAATATTAAAGCTTAAATGCATATTGGTATACATAGAATCATTACCCTCATCCCGAAGCTATTTTTCTTTTACTGATCTGATCAAAATGTATCGGGACTTGTGCTATAAAATAAAACTACAACACATATCAATTCGGCATTTAATCTGCTTCGAAATAGTTCCCTTTTCAAGACACACACTTTATCCAGTGTTCTTTCCATTGATAGAAACATTCTCTCCTCAACCCCTTCTGTCATCCATTTACTCAAGCTCGGTGGTTAATGCGTCCTCATCTTCTGTCTTCAGTCTCTCATATGTGTATCAAATTTTACAAGCCCTCTTTCCTCATTATGTTCTCCAGAAATTTCAACTATCTCTTTCTGGTGTTAAATCCTTTTCGTTTCCATTCTATCTAAAACTTCATAGTTGCTCATCTATTCGATTCATGGTATTCTCATCATACTTCTGTAGAACATAATGTTACGCACACATACAATCGGACAAAAAATTACAAGATTATTTAATTACTTTTCAGAATTTTATGCGGGCAGACACAGACACATTTTTTTTAGCTTTATATATTAGACGTGCACATAAATGAAAGTTGATAAATATTAGGTTGGTGCAAAAATAATGGCGTTTTCTCGCATATGTTAATATGTAAGAAAACGACATTATTTTTGCACCAACATAATATATCGTTGTATGAGTGAAGGAGTTTTCATGTACTAACGCATAACCTCGTGAGAAAACTTGGAGAAAACCATACCAGAAGTCGAAGCGCTAATCGGTAAAGAAAATACTGAAAGACAACGTCGTTTTTTCGCTCTTACCAATTATACTTCCATACACTGGTACCTGTCGTCAGAATCTCATAAATGTCATAATAATCATGATAAAGTGTTTTTCGCTCGACACAATGAGAACAAGTTGCTTTGTTTAGAAAACAAAAAATAGGTAGAAACTCATAAAAATATATTGCCTTCATCAAAATTAAATTTGTGCACACCAAAACAAAAAAAAAGGCGCAAATTTAAGGCGAAACTTTTTTTTTCCTTACTTCATTTGTTTTCTTTTAGAGGCGTTATGAATTTAAAGAATCTATATTAGCCAGAGAAGTGCCAATTAACTTTATTAAAGAAGGGAAATCATAATTGCTCCATATGGAATTTTCAAAAATAGATAATATATAGGCAATCTCCGTGTGTGGCTATTTCCATTATTAAATCATCACAGTAGAACTTTTTAAATGCAGTCTTCGCAAACGATCAAACTCCATCTTGAGTCCTCGTTATTCCTACAAACTTCTATAATGCTTTTGGATGACTTATTTACTTCTCGGATCTCTGATTTGTCCAAAACCATTTCTAAGAATACTCAATTCGACTGATTAGGAATACACTTTATTTACTTAATCTACGATTGTCTACGTTCTTTTTTTATATTATTTCAACCGCGGGCTATTGTCCTATAGTCCTGGATATGACGATAAACTGCATCTGACAACAAGACCTCTGATTAGGAGATTGGAGGATTTGAGGAGCGTGGAACCACCTCTTAATTGTTGTTGTTCCCAGGTCCAACTTGACTCAGGGTGGTAGCACCTGTTAGGGCCCCAGCTATGGGCAAATAGTGAAATCCATCTTGAACAAAAACAAAAAATTATGAAAGTATAACAAAATATATTTTATAGTAAAAATACAAGCAATATATATCTCATATAAAATAAATTACCAACAATAGATATTTCTAGTCAAATGACCAACAATCCATTATTTATAGTAAAGTGACCAACAATACATATTTATAGTAATATGACCAACAGTACATATTTACAGTAAAATGACCAACAATCCATTATTTATAGTAAAGTGACCAACAATACATATTTATAGTTATATGACCAACAATACATATTTACAATAAAATGACCAACAATACATATTTACAGTAAAATAACCAACAATACATATTTATAATAAAATGACCAACAATACATGATTATAGTAAAGTGACCGACAATACATATTTACTGTAAAATGACCAACAATATATATTTATAGTAAAGTGACCAATAACACATATTTACAGTAAAATGACCAACAATACATATTTATTGGTAAAATGACCAACAATACATATTTATAGTAAAATGACCAACAACACATATTTATTGGTAAAATGACCAACAATACATATTTATAGTAAAATGACCAACAATACATTTTATCTGGCGTTAAAAGCATACAATTATGTTCAAAATATATTTAGTTTAAATTGTGTTCAAAATATTGAAATTTTACCCTTAAATAACCTATAAGGTGTTGATATGCCGCTAAACAAATCAACCAAACAACCAACACGAAAGAACTCTTTCATGACATTAAACCATATAATATCATACAAAATTTTAAAGAAATCAAAGTGTTCCAAAATATAACTTCAACAAAACTACAAAATAAAACACACATATCACCGCCTCTAGTAATTATGTCCGCCATAACATACATATGTACAAAAGCTGAGTATCATCTACCATGTATTTAGTTGCGAATGCATATTTTTTTTATTTTTTCAAAGCTCACAAGAAAATTATATTTTGACATTAAATGACCCACAAAATCGTTGATATTGCCCTTAAACAAACAAATCAAATCAAATACTGTCCTCATTCTTAATCAGTTCTCACTTTCATCTGATGGGGCTATGCGTTCGTACCTCAAAAACTCCTTCACCTATACAACGGTATATTTATCAACTATTGTCCTCATCTTTGCCCAGTTCGAAATTCCCTGTTGCTTAACTACATTGAAATATAACTGATGAAGGCCGGAAGGAACAGTGACCGAAACGTTGTGATGAAAACAATAAAGATGAGGACAATAGTCTGAATATAAATAGTGTAAATAATGATAACTCCTCATCCCAGAAATTCAGACAGAATGTTTTCATATTGTTATATACCATACCTATGAACACTAATGGGCATGTACCCATCCTCATAATATTCTGTCTTATATATATATATATATATATATATATATATATATATATATGATAAAATGAAAGAACAAATAGGAAGTGTATATCAATCTAAGATGTTTCACTTTTATTAAGGTTTCGTCAGAGATTAAGAGAAAACAGACAAAGAGACAGAAAACTGCTATTTTCAATGATGTGTGGATCAGTTCTCATTGGTCAGACACATGTCACATGTATTAAAATACTGGTTAATTCTATATGTATGTCGGTTTGTGAAGAGTCTTGTATGTCCAAGTAGGCAATGGATGATAATGTATATTCGTCATTGTGTTTGTGTATCTGTTTAGTTGGTAGGGGTTGCGGTCAGTCTGTTCAGATGAGAGTTGCCGCGATCTAGTTTATGGCTCGCCTGTTTAACAATACAGTCTTTGTATTAGATAGATATAAATTAGATTATTTAAGAAAAGATCTAATGTCTTAGGCATGTATTTATAGTTGGTAATAATGTTTTCAATGTATTTTCTCCTTAAAGAATTATGTTCTTTTTAATCAGGGTGGCATTAGTGAAATCAAAGTTATGTCCAGCATCGTTTCGATGCAAAACGAGAGAGATCAATGGCCCAAATGCAAGTCTCTCTTGTGTCCGTAAATTCGGGCTTTTAGATCACGTGATGTCTCCCCTACATAAATATTTTTGCATTGTAAACAATTCATTTGATAAATACCAGCATTTGAATTGGTTTATTTTTGTGTTTCCTCCGAATGTCTTGGAGGTTGGGATAACGATCTTAGTATTAGGGATGATTAATTTGTTTGCGAGTTTAGTAGAAATAGTTTTGGTGGGAAAGATTATGAATTTTGTGTAATTTTTGTTACAAGTGTTATTAGAGGTGTCTTTTTTTTTAGCTTTGTGGATTTTGTGAGTTTTTTTTCTTTTTAGCTTTGTGGATTTTGTGAGCTTTTTTTTTTAGCTTTGTAGATTTTGTGAGCTCATTTTTCTTAGCTTTGTGGATTTTGTGAGCTCATTTTTTTTTAGCTTTGTGAATTTTGTGAGCTCTTTTTTTTAGCTTTGTGGATTTTGTGAGCTCATTTTTTTTTAGCTTTGTGAATTTTGTGAGCTCTTTTTTTAGCTTTGCAGATTTTGTGAGCTCATTTTTTTTAGCTTTGTGGATTTTGTGAGCTCTTTTTTTTTAGCTTTGTGGATTTTGTGAGCTCATTTTTTTTTAGCTTTGTGGATTTTGTGAGCTCTTTTTTTTTTAGCTTTGTGGATTTTGTGAGCTCTTTTTTTTTAGCTTTGTGGATTTTGTGAGCTCATTTTTTTTAGCTTTGTGGATTTTGTGAGCTCATTTTTTTTTAGCTTTGTGGATTTTGTGAGCTCTTTTTTTTTAGCTTCGTGGATTTTGTGAGCTCATTTTTTAGCTTTGTGGATTTTGTGAGCTCTTTTTTTTTAGCTTCGTGGATTTTGTGAGCTCATTTTTTAGCTTTGTGGATTTTGTGAGATCTTTTTTTTAACTTTGTGGATTTTGCGAGCTCTTTTTATTTGTTGAGGATAAAATGATGTGGGTAGTGGGAAAGTTTGAAAGTTTTCTCAATATATCCCCCCCTGTTCTTCATTTAGATATTCCTGGCTGCATATCCTAAGGGCTCTAAGGTGGAATCCCATGACTAAACCAGATTTTATTTTTTGGTTGCGGTGGAAATTAAATCAACTTCTATTTCCAAGCAAAAACTGCAAGGAAGAAAGTGTTAGCATAGATCTTGCTTACAGTTAATTTTTTGTTTTTAATTTAATATCAAAGTTAATTTAATCTTCTTTTCCAATATATTTTTATTCACAAATGCTAATACACTGATGATAAACTTTGATTATTTTTTTTTTGTTTAATCTATATGTCAGTTTCTAACAGGTGAAAATATATGTTGAACTTTTGCTACAGATCTTATCTCGTAATGTATCTTTTTACACCGCAAAATAAAAGAAAAAAATGAAGGATCTAGACAAGTCGGCACGTTCTTACCAAAAACACGCGTTGATTTACTTGATTTAAGAATATATCGTTTTTAATTTTCTACATACAGCGTGTGAAAGCACGTGTGATAATCTGCCCTCGTCAGCCGCCATCCAGGGGACGTAACACAGTTTTGGTTGTTAAGATCGTACTGCTACCCCTAGCACTACCAGCAGCTTTTGCCACCGGGTAGATTATTGTTTTTTTTTGTGTGTGTAGACGTGTCAGTCTTTGTGATTTTTTTATGCAACTGCAAGTCAGTTTTTCAACGTTGTTATTTCCAAATGTCAAGTTTGAAACTGCGCTTACATTCTTGATAATTTCATACTACTGATGGCGTCTTTTTCTCCAGTCCGTAAATGTACGCAGTTATCAATGACGTAATCACATTTTAAAAACAAATGTACAGATAACTCTTTAAGAACCGACTTGACACTGTATTCATACTTATGAACAGGACATCACCTTCTAAAATAATAAACATTTTTGATTCTGGTTAATGTCATTATCTGAAGGTCTAATTAATACTAACGAATGTTTAATGACTGTTAATCTAGAAATGAATATTAAATGAATGCTAATCTAGAAATTAATTTCTAATGAATGCTAATCTGCAAAATTTATTTCCCAGAAAATGTTACTCTATTATTTATTTTAAAAAAGCAAACCAATAAATAATTCTGTAACATTAAAAATCTCGAATTAGACTGGAATGCAACTAAGTAACTTGGATTAAACAGAGGTTTTTACAAAACAACCAGGAAAATGTCTAGAGTTTCTCAAACTGCTAGTTTTTGAAGCAAGTAATTGCCAAACTACATTTAAAGCAATAGCTGCGGCTGGCCAACGGCTTATCGCTACTTTACCGAAGAAAAAAATCTTAACAAATTTATCGATTGCTTCATTTTACTATGGGATTTTTTTATACGTTATTTTTTTACATTTCCCGAAGAGTGGAAGTTAGTTGCTCGCGTCATAAAAGCGAGTTTCGGAAGTTTATTGGTTCCACTTAAAGTAAAGAAAGAAATTAATGCATTTTTAACCCTTCAAATTTTATTCGATTTCTACATTTTCCTCTTTTTCTTTCGATTTTTCTCTCTTCTTTGAATATTCAGTTTTTATTCGATTTTCATCTAGCCTCGTCTCGCAGTCTTTCTTGTTTAAATCTTCATCAACATCATCATCGTCATTCTTCTTCTTCTTCTTCTTCTTCTTCTTCTTCTTATTATTATTATTATTATTATTATTATTATTACACCAAGTCACTCTTTTTCTCTCTATCTTTCTATCTTGTGAATCCCCTCAGCTATTGTATTCCGTTCTCCTCATTTTCTTTCTTTTTTTCTTGATAATTTCTTTCTTGTTGAACACTTGAATTTTTGTCCTCTTCCCCTCTCTTTGGCTTATGGCCATATCACGTTGAAACATCGGTTCTCGTACGATCACCAAAGTTAAGCAACGTTGAGCCTAGATTGGTTACTGCTTGAGAATACCAGGTGCTGTAAGCGTGGGTGTGCTGTAATGGATAAAGGTTCGGAATTGGAAACGTAAAGCCGAGTTGCCAATTCCAGTTGGGTCTCATTATATTGTCTTACGCGCAAATACACTTAGGAAAGGTCTGAACACATCTCATCTTCTACCAGCTATAAGTTAATTAGTAAGTCTTGTGTCACCAAATCATTATCTCCAAAAAACTTCATACAAACTAAAATTATTTTCTTGCTTTTAATAACCCGTCCTGGGTAAGACGATAAACTACGTCCATAAGTAAGGCCTCTGATCAGGAGGTTTTGAGGAGCGTGGAACCACCTCTTAATTGCTGGTGTTCCCAGGTCCACTCTGATTTGGGGTGGTAGCACTTGTTAGGGTCACAGCTATGGGCAAATAGTTAACCCCGAAACTGGGACAAAAACAGGTTTTAATACCAGAAATACTTTGTAAAAAAATTATTATCAGTAATAAATTTTTGAAGGAAAAAAATATATTACCAAAAAGTTTTTTGGCGAAAATAAAACCATCCAACATTGTAAATTTCCAAAAATGAAGTTGGATTGGACTCAAAAATATCAGTTGAAAAATGGTTCAAAAATATATATGTATACATACACACCTTTTTTACGAAACTATCGCTATGAATCTATTTCAAAATTTTGTTGGCTTTAAATGACCCACTGAGGTTGATATTTCATAAAACAAAACAACCGACAACCAACATACTTTTAATAACCTGCAAAAGTTTAATAAACCTTAAAAAGCAAACCACTCAACCAACTCCCTTTCTCTCGATCTTTCTTGACCTCTCGTTTTTTTCTTGCTCCCTTCCTACGCCATTTCTTTCAATCATTCCTGTTCTTCCTACTCCCTTTCTCTCGATCTTTCTTGTCTCCTTCCGACTTCCGTTCTTTCGATCTTTCTTATCCTCTTCCTACTCTCTTTTTCTCGATCTTATTTGTCCTCTTCCAATTCCATTTCTCTCAATTTTTCTTATACTCCTCCTACTCCTTTTCTCTTGATCTTTCTTGTCCTCCTCCTACTCCTTTTCTCTCGATTGTTCTTGTCCTCTTACTACTCCCTTTGTCTCAATCTTTCTCATCCTCACCCTTCTACCTTTCTCTCAATATTTCTTGTCCTCTTCCTACTCTTTTTCTCTCGATCTTTCTTATCCTCCTCCTACTCCTTTTCTCTCGATCGTTCTTGTCCTCTTACTACTCCCTTTGTCTCAATCTTTCTCATCCTCACCCTTCTACCTTTCTCTCTATCTTTCTCTCTTCTTTATGCCTCCAATTTTTTATCCCCTTTCCTCTCCCTTTTCATTTTTTCTTTCGTTCTCGTGTCTTTTGCGAACTTTTAATGTTTCTCGTCTTCATTCTCTTTCCTCACTCTTTCTTTTTTTCTCTCACATGTTCACTCTTTCCTATACTTACAATTTTAGTCCTCTTTTCCAGTTCTCGCTCTTTCTCCCTTGTATACACCTTCAATCTTTCGTCGAATTCCCCCTCCCCTTGTTTGCTCTTTATTTCCCCCCTCTCTCTCTCTCTCTCTCTCTCTCTCTCTCCCCTGTGTTTAACCCTCCAATTTTTCATCCAATTCCTCTGTTTCCTTTCTCGTTCCCTCTTAAATCTTTCATGTCTTTTTCCTCTCTCTCTCTCTCTCTCCCTCTCTCTTTCTTTCTTCTCTCTCCCACTTCCTCAGGCAGATCTTTCTTAAATTTCGATTAGCTCGATATTTTACTTGGGTCTTCCATCACAGCACTTTTTCTCTCTCTCTGTCTCTCTCTCTCTCTCTCTCTCTTTGCACTCTCTATCTCTTACACACACACACACACATTCATTCCACACTCATGTGTCCATGTCTAGCCAACATATCCTGCTTATAGAACAATGAAAGTCACTGTGCATCCGTCAAATCACGCCCATTTCCAAAACGTCAATAATGAATACTTATTAATTGGTTTGACTGACGATTCCCGCCCTGCAGGAACCTAGTGGCATCTACCTTCAATTAGTCACCTGCTTATACGATGAAACACCCAGATACAATGATCAGACGGGCTCTTGCGTCGAGGTCATAAATTTAGCCTTTAAAATTATCATCAATATTAACAGAGGCGGTGTTTAAAAGTTGGCATCATATGCACTCAAATCTGAAAAAGATTCTAAATTGACGTTAGTTTCTTAAGAAGCATTATTCACTTTGAGTTGATATGGAGATGCCATTACCTTTCAAATACTTAGAGGAATTGTTTGATTCTTGCTGTCATTCATAATAATATATCTATCAATACATCAGTCACTTTACCACTGCCAAAAAGTCGCTTGATAATTGCTTTTATGCACTTTTCTCTGTGGTACCTAGACTTTATAAATTTAAACGCAGTACTAGATTGGCAGCAAGGTCTCATCATTCT